>CM040126.1:154700600-155900600 GCA_022559845.1 Amorphophallus konjac
CCTCCCCTGGACCGAGCATTTGCCAGAGAATGGTATAGGCTGACATCCACGGAGTGCCAGGATGAAAGCCGGAAAATGAGTGAGCACTAAGGCTCGAAGAGACTATCCATGTCTCTGGCATCGGTCACTATTCCCCTTCTCGGAGATTGACGAAACTCATGTAGAGACAGGGTTCGTCAGACCCACGGGGTGGCATGTGAATCCTGTTAGGGACCTCAGAATGTAGGGGAGGTCAATCCCCAGTTAATTTATCCCCTGGGGTTCATATGACGACTCACGAACGCCCCAGAATAAATGGACGAAGAGGCCAAAGGAGTGGACGAAGGAGAGGCTCTCAGCATGGTTTTCATTGGCAAGAAGATGGCTCTCAGCGTGAGATTATAGGTTGGCCAAGGGGTTCTCGGCATGGGTTTACGGGTTGGCCAAGGAGGGCTCTCGGCACGGGTTTAAATTGACCAGAGGGGGTGCTCTCGGCATGGGTTTAAATGCAAAAGAAGGAAGAAGGGAGGCTCATGGCGTGGAGCCTCTCGGCGCGCTCCTCACCGCGCCGGAAGGCTGGTGCCGAGAGGCCAAAGGCAAGGGGGGAAGGTCTCGGCCAGGGGCTTCACGGCGCGCCCATTACCACGCCGGGAAGGTGGTGCCGGGAAGCCAAGAGCTGGGGGGTTCACGTGGAAGTGGCCTGGAGAGATTTTGTCGGTTTGCTGAAGAGGGAGGTTTCTCGGTAGCGTAGTTCTCAGCGGGGAATTTTGCACGCCGAGAGGATGGAATTGCTACAGGATTTCATGGCTTACAGAGCTGAAACGATGCTCTGTTTGGGGATTTTATGAGATTTCTGGCTCGGATTGAGGCTGGATTTAGAGTGTAAGCGAGAGATTACACAGATATGGGTTTGATTTGCCAAAGATGGGCTGGGTTAAAAGGGGAATCGAAGGAACCACTGCAGGATGGGGTTCTGAATCGTCATATTATTATTGACCCTCAGGGGCTCATTTGCTGGCATCTTTGGTCGCCTGGGAGCCAAGAGATGGCCATCTCTGACCCCAGGGGCGACCCTGATGTAATTGTTCAGACTGGAGCCGGATTAGAAACCATCGGTATTAATTTATTGAAGTAGCTTACTTACTCCTATGAGAAGAGGATCTCGAGCAAACCCTCGGAGTTACTGCCAATATCGGTAGCAGACTGTCCCAGAAGCCAAGAGATGGTCTGTCTCTGGCCCTAGGGCAAGCCTGGGAAACTTTATGCAAACGATGATGAATCGGAGAGGGACATCGGCTCATTTAGAACGACATTTATTCTACTGCAGATAATTGAGCCCGAAGACCCACTGGGGAATCGGACGCACTTCAGTTGGACTTAAAGTGAAAACATATAAGGAAAAGCATAGCAACAGACGGAGAGATAGCGGGTAAATACTTCAATCGCCTAGCGCCCAAACGGGCCACTAGAGCATTTCATACAATCACATCATTCCGGGACTCACCCCAGCCACATAGAGGGAATCGAGGAAAGGGAGATGAATGGCGGCCGGGATATCCCGGTTATCACCGATGAATCGAGATAAGACTCGCATGGTTTCATAAAGAAGAAAATTGTAGCAACCCTGATAAATGAATATTTGAAATGAATTAAAATATATATACTACAGAAGTAATACAGATAATGAGAAGAGGGTTAAATAGATGAAATAAAACAAGATACAAATAACGCCTCTTAGTAAGGCGTTAATTTAAAATGAAACGCCTCTATCTACGGCGTGACTAAAGAAAGGACGCCCTCACCTGACGGCGTCAAATTCCAAACGCCAAAAAGGGCAAGGCCAAGAAACGCCCTTTACTTGGGCGTGTTTTGAAACAAGGAACGCCCTTCTACAAGGCGCTACTTAAGAAACGACCTCAACAAGGTCGTCAATTTAAGAATCGACGCCCTGACCTAGGTCGTTAATTCCGTTCGAATTCCGTTCGAGCCCAGAACTTATCCAGGGCAGGTGATAAGCATTAGAAAGAGTTCAAACGTGGTAATGACTCAATCTGGGAAGCATTACTTCCAATAAAACTCTAGCCTTAATAGGACACCCACAATCCTATAAAGACTCTCGATCAACCAAACCCTAACCCATTTGATCGACACGCTGCTGCACGGTAAGTGAAGAACATATGTTCTTCTTGTTTTCTTTTGACCTCTGTTTCGACTACATGAAGAACTAACGGTTCTTCATCTTCTCCTTACAGGTCGAAGAGAGCACCTACGTTGTGAAGAACATAGGTAAGGTTCTTCTAAAAACTTTTCCTAACTACGGTTATGTCCCCATCTTCCTCATCTTCCTTCCTTCCTCCTACAGATCGATTGTTGAGTGAAGTTCCTGAAGACAGAAGATCAATATCTTCATCCGTTCCATCATCTCCACATCAACTCTTAAAGGTAGGTTTTCTCAAGTTACTATAGCCCAAATGAAATTAATGCAAGATATATATATAACCATGTCATGCATACAGTTTAATATGGTTTTGTTAAGATTCTGCAATATTTTGAAAGAGACGCCCCTGTCAAGGGCGCTAATTTTACAAGAAACGACCCTGCCCAGGTCGTCAATTTTATATTTGACGCCCTGTACACAGGCGTTAATTTCATGAAAATCATAAATACCCATATTATAAAGATGATATATATGAAATCTTGATTCTAATATAATGCATGACTCTTCCTGCTAGTTTCCTGTCCTGTCCATGAAATTTGATCTCGGAAAAATTGCTTGTTATATAACTTCGTTACTGTTCATGACCCTTAAAGAATTAACGACCTAAGTTAGGTCGTGACTTGTGAAACTAACGTCCTGAACTAGGGCGTGAGTATGTAAATAACGCCCCTTCACAGGGCGCGTTTCTGTAAATTCCTGAAAATATATATTCTATAAAAAAATGGAATTAAACAAGAAACGCCCCTTCCCAGGGCGTGTTTTCGATAAATCCTGAAAATTATTTATATTCTTTCAAATATGTAAATAATAAGACGCCTGCTGCTGCAGTCGTCAAATCTTGAAGAAACGGCCCTGTCCAGGGCGCGTTTTAGATAAATTTCTAAATTATTGAAAATTCTGCCAAAATGGAAATATATGTAAACGCCCTTCTGTTAGGCGTTAATTACTTGAGAAACGATTCGACCTAAGTCGTTATTTTCTGTAAACTGATTTTTATCCTGATTATGTTAACCGATGGTTTCATATTATACATATACGTATATATCGGCACTATTCTCCACTCCGTGAGTATAGTCCCACTTTTCACGTTGTTTTATCGATCACATTCAACTCTCATTGACATACAAGCTCTCCATTGGACATTCCGTTCCTTTGGACTAGCGAGTTAGTCATAGAGACCTCCGTAAGACTCCTCGTACCTTGGATTCCCTCAAGGTTGACTGAGCTGGTTGTACCCTAAAAACCCATTACACCATTGATGCCATGTCACTCTAAAGAAACATGGGATACCAGCCCTTATGATTATACAAAGAGTATATCATAAGAAATTCTTAATGGGATGATGATATCATGCCATATCATGTCATTCTTGTAAACCTCAACTCTATAATAAGAATGAGGGTATCTTACCTTTGATATACTGTTCATGTGGACCTCAATTCTATATAAAGAATATCCATATTGATTTGTCATGGTACCCAAGTTAAGGGAATCATATTCTACCTAGTTTTATCGATATCGTGATTATACCGTTATTATCGCCATTCTATGTCCTTTGTCATATTTTGGACTCTATTCTATCAAAGTTGTCATACGTGTCTACAAGCTTGATTATTGAAATTCTATGTTGGCTATAAATAAAAGTGGATGTCAAAACACATGATAAATGCCTGCGCATATAGGGCCCGATCTGGTCCTGGGAGGAGCACCCGAAAGTACTTGTGCCCATGGGAGTTAAAATGATAAGGTATCTGGCATTATACCGAGTACTTGACTTGCTTGATTGGATATTCCACATACATCTTGTACTTGAATCGTACTTGACATGAAATGAAATGCGTGGCCCGAAAAAGGGTAATTTACTTGCTTGATACATGATAGCCAAAGTTCTTGACATGACTTGTTAAACGTACTTGCTTGAATATCTTGAATAAACTTGTTATCTTGTTGAAAGTTCATGATTTGTTCATCTTATTTCCTTGATATTACATTCTCTCTATCTTGTCGTTTTATGCGAGCATGCATAGCTTTATTGCATTCATGAAAGATGTAATTACTTAAACCCCTTGCTAGTACTTGAGATATAATTTCCTACTGAGCGTTCGCTCATTCCGTTTGTCCCTTTTTACTTTTTAGGTAAGTCCGACGACGATGGAAGTCAATCGGATGGGAATGGTCAAGAGTGAAAGTGATAGAGCTGCTCAAGTGTCATCTAATCTTTTCTATAGTTTCTTGAGTCAAATATGTATTCTTTTTCTTTTTATTAAACAGAGTATTGGATTTGTAATAGTCTATCCATTATGAAATAAAAGATTGGGTTATCTTGCTATTTTGCGCATCTCTGTCTTTGTGTCGAATACACGACCACTCTAATTGACATGATTGATATAAACTCGTCACGCGTCTCCGGGTATCTTCCGCGCTCGGGGCGTGACAGTTTTTGTGGTATCAGAGCCTAAGGTATTCAATTCCTAGGGAAAACCCAAGTCCAAGGATAGGTTGAACGTTTAACCAAGTGAGATTGGGTAGAACCAAGGGGTATGAGTCAATGAGTCTTTTAATAAGATCACAATAATATAATACTAATGTAGCTATTATAATTGTAGGATAATGGCTGCCGAATGTGCTCAATGGCGCAACATGCAGCGTACCCTCCAAGGGATGACTCAAGTGCTACAACAGGTAGCACAAGGTAGTACTCCATGAGCTGGAAGCTTACACCAAGCCTTTAAGAACATGAATCCCTCGAAGTTCATAGGATCGACCGATCCGGACGATGCCGAGCATTGGGTTCGGGAGACTGAATGTATATTCCGTGTTATGCAATGCACGGATCAGGACAAAGTTCTATTAGCTACATTCCAGTTAGAGAAAGATGCTAGATGCTGGTGGGAGTCTATTGAAGCAACCATCGACCCTACTCAAGTAACATGGGAAGAATTTGTGGAATACTTCAATGCTAAATATTTCTCGGACCGAGTCCAAGAAAAGAAGGCTGCAGAATTCGCTACATTAAAGCAACGATCTTTATCATTAGCATATTATGAAGCTCAGTTCTCCAGATTGTCTAGATATGCTAAGCATCTTATTAGCACGGAGAAGATGAAAGCCCGTAGATTTCTTAATGGGCTTAGGCCCCACTATATTACTCAACTGGCGCCTATGGACATCTAAGTTTATTCTGAAATAGTGCGCCGAGCTCAATTACTTGAAGATGCCACGGAACTATCTGATAGGATCCGTGGAAAAGACAAGAAGGAGCAAGTCACAGGTTCGGGTTCTTTCAAACCCAACTTTAAGAAGAGGCCCAATAATGGAGGTTCATCCTCTCAAGATCAAAAATTCAAGAAGACCAAGCCCTTCTCTATCACCACTACACCTTCAAACGTAGTGTGCAAGCATTGTGACAAGGCTGGTCACAAGACCGAAGAATGCTGGAGGAAATTAGGAGCTTGTCTCCGTTGCTGGAGCCGCGAACATCGGATTCCCGATTGTCCATTAATGAATGACCAAGCCGGTGATGGTAAATGCCCGGTGACAAAGAACGCTCGACTTCATGCAATAAAGGAGACCGAACAAGAAGAAGGTGGACTGGTAGAAGGTACATTGAAAATTTGTTCCAAAAGTGCTTATGTCTTATTTGATACGGGTGCATCGCATTCCTTTATTTCTAAGAAGTTTGCCGACCCGTTACCATTAGAACCAGAATGGATAAAAATAGTTCTAACTACTCCTCTTGGAAGTGAAAATGATATTACTCATCACTACCAAAACTGTGAGGTAATGGTTCAAGGTAGGAATTTACCTATAGATCTCATATGCCTCGATCTAAAGGAGTATGATGTTATACTGGGAGCGGACTGGTTATCCAAATACCAGGCAACGGTTGATTGCCGCAATAGCCAAATTGCTTTCAAAGATTTTCCAGAGTTAGTCTTTACTCGCCCCAAGAGTCGGAACAAATCCCCTCTTATTTCGGCTCTTCGAGCAAGCAAGCTCGTCAGGAAAGGATGTGTATCCTTCCTTGCATTTGTCACAGTTAAGGAAACAAAGGACACTAAGATAGAAGACATTCAGGTAGTGCAAGAATTTCCAGACGTATTTCCGGAAGATTTGCCGGGATTACCCCCTCAAAGAGAAGTGGCCTTCACCATTGACTTAGTCCCTGGTGCTGGCCCAGTTTCAAAGGCACCCTATAGAATGTCCCCTGCGGAACTCAAAGAGTTGAAGGAGCAGTTGATGGAACTAATTCGAAAAGGGTTTATTAGACCAAGTACTTCCCCGTGGGGAGCACCAGTCTTATTTGTGAAGAAGAAGGACGGATCCATGAGATTGTGCATCGACTATCGACAGTTGAATCATCTCACTATCAAGAACAAGTATCCACTGCCGAGAATCGATGAGTTATTTGATCAGATTTCAGGATCCAAATATTTTTCCAAGATTGATCTCAGGTCGGGATATCATCAATTAAGAATCAAGGATGATGACATTCATAAGACTGCATTCAGAAGCAGGTATGGGCATTACGAATTTATTGTTATGCCTTTTGGACTAACAAATGCCCCTGCTGCCTTTATGCAGTTAATGAATAGCATATTCAGGCCTTATCTAGATCAATTTGTGGTGGTTTTCATTGATGATATATTGATATATTCCAAAACTAAGGAAGAACATGAGGAGCATTTAAGGATCGCATTGCAAGTATTGAGGGAAAATCAGTTATATGCAAAGCTCAGCAAATGTGAATTCTGGCTTGAAGAAGTGACTTTCCTCGGACATGTGATATCCAAGGATGGTCTATCTGTTGATCCATCAAAGGTTGAAGCTGTTAGAAACTGGGGAAGACCAATCAATGCTAGCGAGATCCGAAGTTTCTTAGGTCTTGCAGGCTATTATCGGCAATTCATCAAAGATTTCTCTAAGATCGCCGTACCACTTACAAGATTAACTCGTAAGGAGATCCGATATGAATGGAGTGAGGAATGTGAAAGAAGTTTCTAAACTCTTAAGGATCATCTCACTACAGCTCCGGTGTTAGCTCTACCAATAGAAGGAGAGAAATTTGAGGTCTACACAGATGCTTCTGGCATTGGCCTCGGATGTGTCCTAATGCAACAAGAAAAGGTCATAGCATACTTTTCTCGTCAACTGAAGAAGCATGAGGAGAATTACCCCGTCCATGACTTAGAACTGGTCGCGGTGGTATTTGCCATAAAGATATGGAGACACTACTTATATGGAGTGCAGTTTACTGTATACTCCGATCACAAAAGTCTCAAATATCTATTTTCACAAAAGGAGCTAAACATGAGACAAAGACGCTGACTAGAATATCTCAAGGACTTCGACTTCAATATACAATACCATCTCGGAAAGGGTAATTATGTTGCTGATGCCCTTAGTCGAAAGCCGAGAGCAATGATAGCCAATTGTATGATACAAGAATGGAGGTTGCTAGAACAATTCTCCGAGCTCAATATAAGCTTGGACGAGGAAGCCAAATTTGTCACATTATCTCATGTAAGCATACAGTCAGATTTATTATCTGAGATACAAGCGCTTCAGGATGATGATCCTATATTAGTGGAAATCAAAGGCAGATTAGAAGGATAATCTGATTTTCAACTAACTTCTGATGGGAGATTATTATTCAAAGGTAGAACTTGTATACCCGACTGTCTGGAATTAAAGAAGAAGATCTTAGATGAAGCTCACCGATCAACGTACACTATTCATCCAGGATCAACCAAAATGTATCAAGATGTAAAAAAGAACTTTTGGTGGCCTAATATGAAAAGAGAAATAGCAGACTATGTATCTCGCTGTCTCACATGCCAACAGGTCAAGGCAGAACACCAAAAACCTGCTGGAAAACTACATCCTCTTGATATTCCTAAGTGGAAGTGGGAGGACATTGGTATGGATTTCATCATGGGTTTATCCAAATCAAAAGGAGGACATGATGGAATATAGGTTATTATTGACCGTTTAACTAAATCGGCACATTTCTTGCCAATAAAGAGCCGATGGTCAATTGATGTCCTAGCTGCACTATACATCAAGGAAATAGTCAGGTTACATGGAATTCCTGTCTCAATCGTGTCTGACAGAGATCCCCGTTTCACTTCTCATTTTTGGAAAGGATTATAACATTCGTTGGGAAAAAAGGCTCAACTTTAGTACTGCTTTCCACCCACAAACGGATGGTCAGACCGAGAGAGCTAATCAAGTTGTTGAAGATATGCTAAGAGCTTGCATCATTGACTTTGGTGGAAGCTGGCATGAACATTTGCCACTAGTGGAATTTGCATATAATAATAGCTACCAAGCTAGTATCCAAATGGCACCTTTCGAAGCTTTATATGGAAGGAGTTGCCGATCACCCTTATGCTGGAACGAAGTTGGAGAGAAACAACTGTTAGGTCCAGACATGGTAAGGGATATAACTGAGAAGATACAAGTAATCAGAGAAAGATTGCAAGTTGCTCAGACCAGGCAAAAGGCTTATGCTGACACAAGAAGAAGAGATCTTGAATTCCAGGTTGGAGATCATGTATTTCTTAAAATATCGCCTGGACGTGGCATACGAAGATTTGGTGTTAAGGGCAAGCTTACGCCAAGATTCATCGGACCATTTGAGGTACTCGAAAGAGTTGGCGAGGTTGCTTATCGCATCGCGTTGCCTCCTCAATTGTCCGACGTGCATAATGTGTTTCACATATCTATGTTGAAGAAATATGTGCACGATCCATCTCATATTATTGAACATGGAGATCTGGTGATCCAGAAAGATCTCACATATGAACAGAAGCCTATGAAGATCTTAGATCATGAAATACGAGCTCTAAGGAATAAGGTTATTCCCATGCTCAAGGTGCAATGGAACAAGAATTCTGAACATGAAGCAACATGGGAGATCGAGGAATCTATGAAGAAACGATTTCCCAAGTTATTCTAAGAGGAATATATTGTACACTCTCCGCATGTATAAATATTATGTATTATGAATTTGGGGACCAAATTCTTTTTAAGTGGGGGAGGGTGTAGCAACCTTGATAAATGAATATTTGAAATGAATTAAAATATATATACTATAGAAGTAATACAGCTAATGAGAAGAGGGTTAAATAGATGAAATAAAACAAGATACAAATAACGCCTCTTAGTAAGGCGTTAATTTAAAAAGAAATGCCTCTATCTACGGCGTGACTAAAGAAAGGACGCCCTCACCTGACGGCGTCAAATTCTAAACGCCAAAAAGGGCAAGGCCAAGAAACGCCCTTTACTTGGGCGTGTTTTGAAACAAGGAACGCCCTTCTACAAGGCGCTACTTAAGAAACGACCTCAACAAGGTCGTCAATTTAAGAATCGACGCCCTGACCTAGGTCGTTAATTCCGTTCGAATTCCGTTCGAGCCCAGAACTTATCCAGGGCAGGTGATAAGCATTAGAAAGAGTTCAAACGTGGTAATGACTCAATCTGGGAAGCATTACTTCCAATAAAACTCTAGCCTTAATAGGACACCCACAATCCTATAAAGACTCTCGATCAACCAAACCCTAACCCATTTGATCGACCCGCTGCTGCACGGTAAGTGAAGAACATATGTTCTTCTTGTTTTCTTTTGACCTCTGTTTCGACTACATGAAGAACTAACGGTTCTTCATCTTCTTCTTACAGGTCGAAGAGAGCACCTACGTTGTGAAGAACATAGTAAGGTTCTTCTAAAAACTTTTCCTAACTACGGTTATGTCCCCATCTTCCTCATCTTCCTTCCTTCCTCCTACAGATCGATTGTTGAGTGAAGTTCCTGAAGACAGAAGATCAATATCTTCATCCGTTCCATCATCTCCACATCAACTCTTAAAGGTAGGTTTTCTCAAGTTACTGTAGCCCAAATGAAATTAATGCAAGATATATATATAACCATGTCATGCATACAGTTTAATATGGTTTTGTTAAGATTCTGCAATATTTTGAAAGAGACGCCCCTGTCAAGGGCGCTAATTTTACAAGAAACGACCCTGCCCAGGTCGTTAATTTTATATTTGACGCCCTGTACACAGGCGTTAATTTCATGAAAATCATAAATACCCATATTATAAAGATGATATATATGAAATCTTGATTCTAATATAATGCATGACTCTTCCTGCTAGTTTCCTGTCCTGTCCATGAAATTTGATCTCGGAAAAATTGCTTGTTATATAACTTCGTTACTGTTCATGACCCTTGAAGAATTAACGACCTAAGTTAGGTCATGACTTGTGAAACTAACGCCCTGAACTAGGGCGTGAGTATGTAAATAACGCCCCTTCACAGGGCGCGTTTCTGTAAATTCCTGAAAATATATATTCTGTAAAAAAATGGAATTAAACAAGAAACGCCCCTTCCCAGGGCATGTTTTCGATAAATCCTGAAAATTATTTATATTCTGTCAAATATGTAAATAATAAGACGCCTGCTGCTGCAGTCGTCAAATCTTGAAGAAACGCCCCTGTCCAGGGCGCGTTTTAGATAAATTTTTGAATTATTGAAAATTCTGCCAAAATGGAAATATATGTAAACTCCCTTCTGTTAGGCGTTAATTACTTGAGAAACGACTCGACCTAAGTCGTTATTTTCTGTAAACTGATTTTTATCCTGATTATGTTAACCGATGGTTTCATATTATACATATACGTATATATCGGCACTATTCTCCACTCCGTGAGTATAGTCCCACTTTTCACGTTGTTTTATCGATCACATTCAACTCTCATTGACATACAAGCTCTCCATTGGACATTCTGTTCCTTTGGACTAGCGAGTTAGTCATAGAGACCTCCGTAAGACTCCTCGTACCTTGGATTCCCTCAAGGTCGACTGAGCTGGTTGTACCCTAAAAACCCATTACACCATTGATGCCATGTCACTCTAAAGAAACATGGGATACCAGCCCTTATGATTATACAAAGAGTATATCATAAGAAATTCTTAATGGGATGATGATATCATGCCATATCATGTCATTCTTGTAAACCTCAACTCTATAATAAGAATGAGGGTATCTTACCTTTGATATACTATTCATGTGGACCTCAATACTATATAAAGAATGTCTATATTGATTTGTCATGGTACCCAAGTTAAGGGAATCATATTCTACCTAGTTTTATCGATATCGTGATTATACCGTTATTATCGCCATTCTATGTCCTTTGTCATATTTTGGACTCTATTCTATCAAAGTTGTCATACGTGTCTACAAGCTTGATTATTGAAATTCTACGTTGGCTATAAACAAGAGTGGATGTCAAAACACATGATAAATGCCTGCGCATATAGGGCCCGATCTGGTCCTGGGAGGAGCACCCGAAAGTACTTGTGCCCATGGGAGTTAAAATGATAAGGTATCTGGCATTATACCGAGTACTTGACTTGCTTGATTGGACATTCCACATACATCTTGTACTTGAATCGTACTTGACATGAAATGAAATGCGTGGCCCGAAAAAGGGTAATTTACTTGCTTGATACATGATAGCCAAAGTTCTTGACATGACTTGTTAAACGTACTTGCTTGAATATCTTGAATAAACTTGTTATCTTGTTGAAAGTTCATGATTTGTTCATCTTATTTTCTTGATATTACATTCTCTCTATCTTGTCGTTTTATGCGAGCATGCATAGCTTTATTGCATTCATGAAAGATGTAATTACTTAAACCCCTTGCTAGTACTTGAGATATAATTTCCTACTGAGCGTTCGCTCATTCCGTTTGTCCCTTTTTACTTTTCAGGTAAGTCCGACGACGATGGAAGTCAATCGGATGGGAATGGTCAAGAGTGAAAGTGATAGAGCTGCTCAAGTGTCATCTAGTCTTTTCTATAGTTTCTTGAGTCAAATATGTATTCTTTTCCTTTTTATTAAACAGAGTATTAGATTTGTAATAGTCTATCCATTATGAAATAAAGGATTGGGTTATCTTACTATTTTGCGCATCTCTGTCTTTGTGTCGAATACACGACCACTCTGATTGACATGATTGATATAAACTCGTCACGCGTCTCCGGGTATCTTCCGCGCTCGGGGCGTGACAAAAATAGAAACAAAGAAGATGAAAGGGGGGGGGGGAGGCCGGAGCATTGACTCCTCTCCCTCCCCGGCTGCCCACCTTGAGCTTCTGCTCCTTCGTCTCTTCTCAGATATTCCTTCGCTTCTTCGAGTCTCTCCTTCTGGAGCTCTCCTTTTCTTTTTCTCTTCTCTCTTTTTGTTCTTCTGTTCTGTGTTTTCTTGTGTGTCTCTCCTCTTTTTTTGTTCGAAGGGAGGGGATTTTATACCCGTTCCCCCCCTCTCGGCAGGCTTCATCACGGCGTGAAGGAAGCAGCTTCCCGGCGCGCCTCTTTCAATCGGGGAGGCCTCCCGGCGCCAAAGGGCATGGCTTCCCGGCGCCCCCCCCCCCTCATATGGGCTTTTGGGACTTGGTGAGGGTCTCTCGGCGCCATTCTCTAGAGCTCATTCGGCAGGCCCATTCAGGGCTTTTAAACTTCATATGCACTTCGACCTCTCTTAGTTCTTCCAGTATATCTTCCAGAACCGAGGAAGGCCATCTAGTGGTGACATAGCTTCTATTTCATAGATTTTCATCAGTCTGCAGACAGGGGTTTCATCAGTCCGTAGATAGGGATTTCATCAGTATTGCCATCTGAATGGTGACAAAACCGGGTATTATCTTATCGATATCGTCACTTGAATGGTGACGAGCTCGGACATCAGTTTTAGTCTGGAAAGACTTCAGCCGGGTGTATAATCTGTGGAGACGATTCTTCTTATGTTTTGACTTTGCAAAAGCCTTTACAATCTTCATCTGCCGGCACCGGCTTCATCCTTATCTTTTATCACATCTGTCAATAAGCCGACATCTGGCCTATGCTGACATGTCATCTGTGAGCTCTTGGATGTAACAGTAACATAGCTCTTAGTAAAAGTGTGCTGGGAGGTCCCATCAGTCGAGTGACTGCTGCTTTATCAGTGTTGTCGTCTGAATAATATCGGCACCGGGTATCGGTTTGGCCGACAAAGGCTTCAGCCGGGTAAAAGGTTGGCGGACTTCATCATTGGCCTTTCACTGTTGGTCTGATCCTCTTTTCAACTGTGCTTTCACCCTTGTTCATTTTCAAGGCGTCAACAAATGCCCCCCACCTGCGGGCGGCGTAAGCGCAGAATAAGCAGCACGGGGCTTGCAGGTGTCTTCGTCATTCGAGGTTATCTTCCTCAATTTGTTTTCAATCTGGTTCTCAGACCTGATCATCTTGATGCAACAGTATTTTGCACACTTATCTTCCCTTTTCATATTTTCATTCTTCATATTTTCTTTATTTTCAGCAATTCGGAGCTTCTCGGCACAGGGCCATAGGCTTCTCGGCATGACCCTCTCGGCGCAAGGCTTCTCGGCATGCAAGATCTTCCGGCGCGAGGCTTCTCGGCGTAAGGGGCCTCTCGGCGCGGCCGAAGGAGGGCTCTCGTCCTGGGTGCTCTCGGCGCGCCTTTGGCCAAAGGGGGGGTCTCTCGGCCTGGGTTCTCGGCATGGGGGAGATCTCGGCGCGCCCTTTGACCGCCTGGGGTTCTCGGCATAGGGGCTCTCGGCGCGCCCTTTGGCCACCTGGGGGTCTCGACGTGGGGGGTTCTCGGCGCGCATTGTTTCGCGCCGAGAAGCCTCTCCCGCCCTTTCTCCTATTTAACCCCCCCGAGAGGGTCTTCTTCTCATTTCTTCATCTTCTTTCTCTTTCTTCATTTCTTTCTCCTTCTTCCGTTTTCTTTCATCGGCGGGAGCTTCTTCTCCTCTCGGCTGCTCTCGTTTTTCTTCCCATTTAGTTGGATTTCACCCTGGTAGGACGTTACTTGGGATTTAATCCCTTTTTCTTTCGGGTTCACCCCCTCTTGGTCGGTGATTCCCTATTCTCCTTGGGCAGACCCCGAATAAGGAGAGGTGCTGCCGAAATTTTCATAGAATCTCATGTTACAATCTTTATAAGACTGGCTTTTAATTCACACTTTTTCTCCGACTGCAGGCACTGCAATGGCTTCCAGTTCTAATGTTGCATCTTCCAGAGCTGTTGGTGCTAGCTCATCGGCCCAGCCAGACATATCTCGGGCCACAGTAAATTGGCTGAATGTGCACAGCCTGGATTTCGGATATGATAGGATAGCTTCAGTTGACGAGTCATCTGACTCTGAAACTGACACCGTGTCGACGGCCCGGGTATACTCCACAGTGACCGAGACATGCTTCAGGCGGGATGATAGCTATCGGCCAGACCTCCCGAAGGACCGACATTTAATGCCGTTCATCCGGACTTTCACAGTGGGTGGCATGCGAGATTACCGGATAGCTCGCGTGGTTGAAGCTGCCATCCTTACTGAGCGAGATAGCCTGAAGGGCTCAGTGTATCGCAGCAAGGCCATCTATCTTCCTGGGGAAAAGCACGACTGGGATGCAGTCCTTGGCATATCGGAGCTGGAACCAGAGAAGAAGATGCTGGTCCGGGCCCCGGAATTCACACCTGCCTAGTGGGATAATGCCAGCGGCCGAGTTCATAGGGAGAAGCCCGGCTATGGTATGTTGTTGGCACCATTAAAGTGGGGATATCGCGAAGAGCCCTTCGTGCTGAATTGTTCGGCCGTTCAGTTCAAGTACCATCTGGCCGCTGGTTGGTTCGGGGATACCAAAATCACTGACGCGCACTTATTCCGAGTAGGATCAGTGGAGTTTACCAAGTTTGTTCTAAAGGAATATGCCCCTCTGCTGATCAGAGCCGGGGTGTATCACAGCGTCTTCGCTTCTAGATTCCGGTATCCCATATTCCGAGGGTTGTGCTGTGGAATGTTTGAAGTGTTCTGCCCTTTATTCAACACTTTCTATACAGCAGAGGGGGAGACATCCCTGGACCTCTGGAGTTTATCACAGCTCTCCGGCCTGCCCATTGATGGCGAGCCGTATGAGGAAGTTTGCTTGTCAGATTCCGAGAAGGATAGCTCTGATGGCGAGGGCAAGTATTCCATTGGCTTCTCATATCGATATCTGATGAAGGTATACCGCTTCATCTGTCTGGCGTATAGCAGAGGGTCCTCTAAAGGCTATCAACCCCGAGAGAAGGGCAGCAAACTGAGGGTCCGGATAGGGCAGTGGATCCAGTATTTCTTTGACGGTCCCCTGAAGTATGCAGACTTTCCTTCCATGGGTCCGGCTGCTAGCAAGCAGATAAGGGCCCCTCGCTATAAGTCGGCACTGCAATCCTCATTGTGCCGTGCAGGCAGCGGTGGTCCCAACCCAGCAGGCGTAGACCCCATCACACACTGTGCGGCTTATTTCACATTTTGGCTGTGCACTTTCGCTCTCCCACAAGGGGACGAGACAGTTATTCGGCCAGAGGCCATATATCCAGCTTGTCAGATGGCATGGGGGATGAAGCTGTCGCTCTGCCCAGTGGCCCTGTGTTTGATATATAAATCTTTGGGGGACCTGTACAAGCATCGGACTCCCCGTTCTTTGAGGACCGTGGGTCCTTTTCATTTCTTCAACGCCTGGGTCTGCAGTATATTCCCTGAATTAGCTCCGAGAACCTTGCAGGCGGATACAGTGTTACCTAGGATGGTTGAATTTGCCAGCGCTGAGCCTGGTCCCTTTTATGATCAGCTGTTTAAAATAAGGGGCCGACTGATAAAAGTACCAGTGGACGCCCCTGGCAGCATACATTTCTGAAGCTTGGCGGCAGGTTCAGCTCCTTTGATTGATCCTCAGAGAGAGTGCAAGCTGGAAGAGATAGAGACATATATCCATCCTGTCTCAGGAGTCAACACTGCCCGGCCAATCCTGGAACCGGAGCTGGTGAGATGGGCCATGGCAATTCGGCCCAGTGTTTTGGTCTACAGGAAGGGTGGCCTGCTTCTGTTGGAGCCATACTATCCGTTCCGATTTGGGCGAAACTTCGGCTACGACCAGCATACTCCTACCTCAGTTGCCCAGTTTCCCCTGGATAGCCGGGCCAAGCACGGGTCCATCATTGTTGGCGAGGGCCGGTTGTGGTGGGATTTCTATCATCGCCAGGATGATGTAGTTTTCAGGGTGCCCACTGTTTCTAACCGTGTTCCCCGGGTAACACCAGAATATATCAAATGGTGGAATATCCGGACCGGCTTTTATAGGGACGGTAGGGGTGCCTTCTGGGATGTGGCAGAGCGCTCCTTCCTGAAACAGCAGCCCGGGCCAGTGTTTGATATTTCTGAGGCCCACTTGAAGAAACTTTACTCACAACACCTGAGGGAGGCGGAGAATTATCTGAATCAGCGGCAGGCCTTGAAGGAAAAGAGTTTCGAGCCGCTTGCTCCTGTCTTCGCTGCTATCAACGAGGACACTTTTATGCAGAGTTTGGAACATCTGAGCCATGTAGGGGGCGCTCGCTTGGAGGTGCAGCAATACCCATTTTCTGTCGAAGAGCCGCTCCCGACAGTAGCTTCTTGGAGGGGTCCAATTGATAAATTTCATCCATATAGGACGTTTGTACGTCGAGAAGATAGAACTCAGACGTACTACAGGCAAACGTCCTGGCTGTTCATTTTGCTAAATTTGCATGGATTATCTGCAGAAAGCCCGATAGCTGGCATATTGAACAAGCCACTGTTTATATCATTTCATTATGTCGATGGTTGGGGCATGGACCATTTTGACTTATTTCGATGCCTTGACTTTCGCGGCCATAATGATCTGGCTGCTTTAGTAGAGAAGTGCCAGATATTTGGTGATGTGTGCTGGCTCATCAAGGAGGCTGCTTCCCGCTCCAAGGAGGTAGCTTATCTGTACTGGCCACTTTCTGTATTCTATGACGGCCCGGCAGGTAAGATTTCTTCTTTTCTGATTGCAGTGTTTTCTGCTTAGCATCTGAATTTCGCACCCACTGATCCCATCACCCTTCTGCCACTTTCAACAGACCGGCCTGATATAAAGCGGCAGGGGCTCTATAGAAAGATTATTGCGCAGGCCGAGAAGCCTACTTATTTTAAAGTCCCTGCTGCAGCACCGACCACTACTCCCCTGCCTCCTGGTAAGAAGAGGAAGGCTTCCGCAGTCAAGACTGCAGTTGGGAAGGCCAGGAAGGCCAAAAAGGCCCATATTCAGCAGTCGACTCCGGTGGCGATGGACACTGGGACCCCTCTCCCCGCCATTCCATCATTCGATGAGTTTGAGCTGCAAAGGGAGGCTGCTCAGACACCGGTTCAGGGTAACATCAAAAGCTTGCATTTGCATTCTTCACTATCTTCTGCAGGATCTCAAAGAAGTCCTTGAATCTGACCCATTCTTTTTGCACAGCCCAAGAGACAGTCATAGCACCTTCTGTGGTGGAGACCAGATTGCATTCTCCTACGCCGGCTAGTGAGGCGGGGGGTAAGTGTATCTTCTCATCTGTTTCATACCTGTATTTGTTTTCTTTGCTACATTTCTCAGAGGTCTCTTTTTGCATCAGTGGCAGGCGAGGAACAGACTGAGGCTATGGTGACAGAAGAATTGCTTCAACCACAGGAGGGTTACAAGGCTCAGTCGAAGCAGCGTACTGTTCCGGCCAGGCGCATAATTACTCGGTCTGCATCTCGACATGTTTTAGAGGTGGCCCCATAGCATATAGCTAGTGTGGAAATATCCTCAGGCAGTTCTAAGACCGCCTCTGATGAGGAGGAAGCGACCTTCAGGGACAGTGAGGGGGATGCTTCTGAATCAGAGGCCCCACTTGTATTTGCAAAAGGTGCTCTGTCTTTTCAGCCTGCTAAGCTGGTGGTGCTATATCTTGAGGAGGAGTTGCAAGAGGAGTTTGTCGGGCTCGATACCGAGATTGACATAACTCCACCATTTGTCATTCCGACTACGGAGCTTCCTTCTCTTTCACCCCACTTCGAGGATGTGGACCCTGCTTCAGGGGTGGGTTCCTTTTCATGTTTGTTGCTTCATCTGCCCCCCCCCTCTTTCTTCCTTTTTTTTCTAGCGCTGAAGTTGCTTTGTTTTGGTCTCAGGGCATTGCCATTGCTAGCTCAGACATAACTGCGGCTATCACGGACATTTCTTCTATAAACTGGGCTATTGTCCCTTTTCATCCTTTAACTTGCACGAGAATTCCTGAGATCATTCGCCCTGTGCCAGCGCGGATACAGTCTTCGACAGATTTAGCATCGTTGGACTTAGGATCATCAGGAGAGATTTCCCTCCTTGTTAAGGCCTCAGAGTTCAGAGCCGAAATAGACCCAGCCAGAAGCTCCGCTTTTATACCGGCTGCCATAATGTCAATCGCGCCTGAGTCAACAGTCCCTGCCACAGTGGCTATAGAGACTGGATTTTTGCCTTTACAGACTAGGGACCCTTCGCCCCCATTATCAGGAAGAGTAGCTGGAGACGAAGCCTTTATTCAGGAGACTCATGAAGAGATAGCTCCATCATTCATTGGTCCTCCCTCCGCGAATGTTCAAGCCATAGCACCCGAGACAGCGGTGGAGGGGGAATCTTTAGTTCAGCCAGAGGGCACGGAGAGGGACCGGCCAGTTCTTCCAGCAGATTTGCCGTCTTCATCCTCTCAGCCGGATGTCGCACTGTGGGCAGATATTGATCGCGAAGTGACCTTCGAAGTAGCTCCTCTTCCTTTCCCTGGCTTTACTTCACCTGAGAGTTTTGTCTGGCAACATCTGGGCATGCTGCGCCAGCTAGTGGAGTCCCAGCCCGGACTAACCTATCCACAGTTGAAGGAGATAGCTGAGCGCTTCACCGCCAGCTTGCAGGCGATGGGATGTCCCACAGAAATATGGGCCCAGCGGGTTCTTTTATTGTTAAAATTTGTTCATCGCTGGGATTTCTTGACACATATCATGTCTGACAAACTGGCGGCTTTGAAGTTGCAAAGAATGGAATGCAAATCCGAGCTGGCGAAGACGAACTCTATTCTTCAGGAGCGACAGTGCCAAATGCAGTCTTTGGCGGAGCGGGAGCAGTTTGTGCACGACCGGATAACTACCCTGGAAGCTGAACTGTCCGATCTCTGAGCTGAGCTGCCGCAGCTAACAACTTCTCGACCGCAGCTCGAGGAAGAAGCAGCTCTATTAGAGGGGCAGGTGGCATCCTTTCAAGACGAGTCCGTTCGACTGCAGGAGGAGGAGGCTCGTCTTCATGAACTGGGAGCCGCCCCTTATGTGGGTCTTCTGGCTTTCGAGGATATCTTCAGGCAGCCATGAACCATCTTCTCTTTCTTTTCCTTTTGTACTCTTTTGCGATACAACGTCCCCTCGGGGCCCTTTATGTACTCACTTATTAATGAAAAGAAATCTTTGGCTTCACGCGTATCCATTTTCTTCTGCATGTGGTTTTATCACTTTGAGAAGTGGGGTAGCGGTTTTAGCAATTCCTCATGCGAATGGCCCGTACTTGGCAGGAGAGCGTCCACCCCCTCAGAGAAAGGATGGGGAACTCGCTCCACCGCGTGACGGCATCCGGGGAGGTGCTTAAACCGGATTCTGTTGGTAGCAGCAATCGTCCCTCTTGGCAATATGTGCTGCGAGGGAGACAATTTGCAGAAATGTGAAAGAAGAGGCTTCATCGGAATAGACGAAAGGTCTAGACCGGGTAGAGGTTATAGCAGGTGGGACATTGAAAAAGGGTATGGGGTTTTCATCAGAACGGCCATAAAGTCCGAACTGGACAGATTGTATCATTGGCCGGGCGATGTACCGATCAGCCAACGGTTGACTTCATCATCGATATTGAGCTTATATCGATGCAAGGGGGATTTCATATGTTTTATCAGAATAGACGTAAGGTCTAAATTGGATAGGGTTTCATCATTGATCGGGCAAGGTGCCAATCGATCAACAGTTGGTTTCATCATCGATATTGGGTTTATATCGACGCAAAGAAGAGTTTCATCAGCATAGACGAAAGGTCTAAACTGGCTAGGGTTTCATCATTGATCGGGTAGGGTGCCAATCGATCAACAGTTGGTTTCATCATCGATATTGGGTTTATATCGATGCAAAGAAGAGTTTCATCAGCATAGATGAAAGGTCTAAACCGGCTAGGGTTTCATCATTGATCGGGCAGGGTGCCAATCGATCAACAGTTGGTTTCATCATCGATATTGGGTTTATATCGATGCAAAGAAGAGTTTCATCAGCATAGACGAAAGGTCTAAACCGGCTAGGGTTTCATCATTGATCGGGCAGGGTGCCAATCGATCAACAGTTGGTTTCATCATCAGATATTGGGTTTATATCGATGCAAAGAAGAGTTTCATCAGCATAGACGAAAGGTCTAAACCGGCTAGGGTTTCATCATTGATCGGGCAGGGTGCCAATCGATCAACAGTTGGTTTCATCATCGATATTGGGTTTATATCGATGCAAAGAAAAGTTTCATCAGCATAGAGGAAAGGTCTAAACCGGCTAGGGTTTCATCATTGATCGGGCAGGGTGCCGGTCGATCAACAGTGGGACGTCGGTAGAGGCGTAGGTCACGTCAGGATAGACGTAAGGTCTATTCCAGCAGGTTTTATCGCAGGTGAGACTTGCCAAGAAATGCGTAGGCTTCATCAGGACAGACGTGAGGTCTGAGCTGGACAGGCTTCATCAGAATGGTGATGGGTTTCGTTGTCGGTGGGACGTTTGAAAGAGGGTATGTTAATTTTATCAGGGTAAACGTAAGGTCTATCCCGGAAGGGTTTTATCATCGGTGGGGAATGAAGCCGACTGACCGACGGGAGGTTTCATCAGTGAAAGGGAGGTAAAGGTAGCGTGCCTGTTGGCATGGAACTTTTGAATTATCACATTACTGACCCAAGTGCCCTTTCGGGTTTTCACCGGAGCCAGCCCCCTCTTGCTTTTGCCCACGCGCCCTTTCGGGTTTTCACGTGGCGGGGTACCCGATTTTGCCTGCAGTGCCCTTTCGGGTTTTCACCACAGCTGGGTTTTGGCCATTTTTGCCCTTATCCGGGATATCCGAACAAGCCTGGCGGGGTATCTCTATTTTTAACCACATTTTTTTTATTTATATATACGTATATATATATTTCTTGAATTGGGGCTTCAGCACGGATCAGGCGATGTGCTGCTCCATAGTGACTGCTCTTATCATCGGTATTGGGTTTATACCGATGCAAGGATTTCATAGGCTTCATCAGGATAGACGTAAGGTCTAGACTGAGTAGGTTTCATCATTGATCGGGCAGTGTACCAATAGATCAACAGCAGGTTTCATCATCGGTATTGGGTTTATACCAATGCAAGGATTTCATAGGTTTCATCAGGATAGACGAAAGGTCTGGCCTGGATAGGTTTCATCGTTGATTAGGCAGTGTGCCAATCGATCAACAGTTGGTTTCATCATCGATATTGGGTTTATATCGGTGCAAAGGATTTCATAGGTTTTATCGGCATAGACGTAAGGTCTAAGCCGGACAGGTTTCATTGCTGATCGGGTGAGTGTGCCCATTGATCAACAGCAGGTTTCATCACGGTATTGGGTTTATACCAATGCAAGGATTTCATAGGTTTCATCAGGATAGACGAAAGGTCTGGCCTGGATAGGTCTCATCGTTGATTAGGCAGTGTGCCAATCGATCAACAGTTGGTTTCATCATCGATATTGGGTTTATATCGGTGCAAAGGATTTCATAGGTTTTATCGGCATAGACGTAAGGTCTAAACCGGACAGGTTTCATTGCTGATCGGGTGAGTGTGCCCATTGATCAGCAGTAGGTTTCATCACGGTGGGACCTGGCACAAGGTATGAGGGCTTTTATCAGGATAGACGTAGGGCCTATACTGAGTGGGTCTAATCGTCGATCGGGCAAGGCGCCGGTCGATTGACGAGGAGTTTTTGAGGCTTTCTTTGGGATTATCACATTACTGACCCAAGTGCCCTTTCGGGTTTTCACCGGAGCCAGCCCCCTCTTGCTTTTGCCCACGCGCCCTTTCGGGTTTTCACGTGACGGGGTACCCGATTTTGCCTGCAGTGCCCTTTCGGGTTTTCACCACAGCCGGGTTTTTGGCCATTTTTTGCCCTTGTTCAGAATATCTGAACAAGACTGGCGGGGTATCACTATTTTTAACCCCATTTTTCTTTTCTTTTCTTCTTTTTTTTTATTTGGTATGCGAGCTGAGAGAGAGGGCAGCTTGGGCAGGGCGAGATGCCACTGAACCAGGGAGAGGGTAGCTTGATCAGGGTGGAGTGCCATTGACCAAGATGAAGTGGCCTGATTAGGGCGGAGTGCCGCTAACCGAGGAATGGGTAGCTCGGCTAGGGAGGAGTGCCGCTAAACCAAGAAATGAGGTAGCTCGGCTAGGGCGGAGTGCCGCTAGACCAAGAAAGAGGTAGCTTGGTTAGGGCGGAGTGCCGCTAGACCAAGAAGGAGGTAGCTTGGCTAGGGCGGAATGCCACTAGACCAAGAAAGAAGGGTAGCTCGGTTAGGGCGGAGTGCCACTAACCCAAGAAAAGGGTAGCTTGGTTAGGGCGGAGTGCCATTAGACCAAGGAGGAGGTAGCTTGGTTAGGGCGGAGTGCCACTAGACCAAGGAGAAGGGTAGCTCGGTTAGGACGGAGTGCCGCTAGACCAAGGAAAAGGGTAGCTCGGTTAGGACGGAGTGCCGCTAGACCAAGGAAGGGGTAGCTCGGTTAGGACGGAGTGCCGCTAGACCAATGAAGAGGGTAGCTTGGTTAGGACGGAGTGCCGCTAGACCAAGGAAGAGGTAGCTCGGTTAGGACGGAGTGCCGCTAGACCAAGGAAAAGGTAGCTCGTTTAGGACGGAGTGCCGCTAGACCAAGGAAGAGGGTAGCTTGGTTAGGACGGAGTGCCGCTAGACCAAGGAAGAGGTAGCTCGGTTAGGACGGAGTGCCGCTAGACCAAGGAAAAGGGTAGCTTGGTTGGGGCGGAGTGCCGCTAGACCAAGGAAAAGGGTAGCTCAGTTGGGACGGAGTGCCGCTAGACCAAGGAAGAGGTAGCTTTTTGCCCGATTACTCGGGGAATATTGGTTGGGCAGCATGATACAGCTTTAGGTGTCTACCGTTGAGTGGTGAGAATTGGATTTCCCCTCGATGGTTAACAACCATGTAGGCCCCTCCTTCGTAGACCCTATGTATCACATAAGGACCCTCCCAATTAGGATTTAGCTTTCCTTTTGGGTTGGACGCCATGACTTCTCTTTTCTTGACCATGACAAGGTCACCTTTCTTAAATTCTCATCATTTTATGAGTTTGTTGAATGCAGTGGCCATGCGGGCCTGATACATCTGGATATTCTTCTGAGCTTGGAGGCGCTTCCCTTCCAATTCAGCCAATTCTTGTAATCTTCTTTCTGCATTGGTTTGTTCGCCATGGGCCAGGTCATATTGGACAGCCACTCTGAGTGACGGGACTTCCAGCTCTAGTGGAACTACTGCCTCTGAGCCGTATACCAGTGAGTATGGCGAGCACCCTGTAGGTGTCTTGAAGACAGTGCGGTACGCCCACAGAGCTTCATACATCTTTTCTTCCCAGTCCTTCTTATTAGAACTGACGACTTTAGCCAGCAAGGTGCATAAAGTTTTATTGAAGGCTTCTGCCAATCCATTTGCCTGTGGATTATAAGGAGTGGAAGTCCTCCATTCGATCTTATACTTTTCGACGAGCCGATAGATCTTTTGATTTCTGAAATGACTTCCATTATCAGATATTATCCGGCTGGGGATCCCAAACTGGAAGATAATGTTCTGTTTGATGAATCTGGCGACCAGTTCACCAGTCACTTCTCGTAATGCTATAGCTTCCGCCCATCGGGAGAAGTAATCTGTTATTGCCAGTATGTACTTATGTCCGGCCGATGAGGTCGGTAGTGGGCCGACTACATCAGTTCCCCATTGTGCAAACGGCCAGCTAGGGACTGTAGGGTGCAGAACGGCAGGTGGCCTTCTAGGCACAACAGCATGCTCCTGACATTTCTGGCATGACTTTGCAAACTTGCAACAGTCTTCAAACATAGTGGGCCAATAGTAGCCCAGCTTCTTGATTTCTATCTTCATCTTAGGGCCAGCTTGATGAGCACCTGCCGTCCCAGCATGTATTTCTTTCATTGCTTGCCAAGCTTCCTCAGTAGACAGGCAGCGGAGCAAAATCTTCTTGCGTGCATCTGCCATTATTCGGAACAGAGTTCCATTTCTGAATTCATAAGAATCTTTGATCCTTAGAAGTTTCATCTTTTCTTCTCTTTTCTGCGGCAACTGTTGGTGTAAAAACCATTGTAGCAGGTGTTGTCTCCAATCAGATGCCTATTCTGTACTGATCGTGGCGACTTCATTTTCTTCGGGGCAGCCTTCTAGCATGCTGGGGACTTGCCGCCGGTTTATAACAACAATGTTCAGTGTCTCATCTGGTGGGACTGCTATTGAGCTGGCTAGCTTTGCCAGTGCATCAGCTTGGACATTATGTCCACGGCCCACATGCTTGAGCTCAATATGATAGAATTTCGCCATGAGGCGCACAACTTTTTGGTGGTAGGGGTTCAACTCCGGCTTTCGCACTTCGAACTCCCCTTGGATTTGCTTTATTATCAACATTGAATCCCCGAATACCTGAAGCATCTGGATACCCATGTTGAGGCTTATACATAGCCCGATTATCAGAGCTTCATATTCGGCTTCATTATTGGTGCAGGGCTTGTTTATAGAACAGGAAGTATGCACAACCTCCCCTTCTGGTGATCTTAGCACAATACCGGCTCCGGCCCGTATTCTGGTCTTTCCATCGGAGTCCGTCTCTGTTCTAGATGCTCCATCAAAGAATAGCTGCCACATAGTTGACTGAGCCTGGCAGGCTTCTAGTGTCTCATCATCGGGTAACTCAGTCCCCAACATATCATTCTCTGGCACAGGATGCCCTGCGAAGAAATCAGCCACGGCCTGTCCTTTTATTGCCCTCTGGGGTATATATGTGATATCGAATTCCATCAGAATTACTGCCCATTTGCCCAACTGGCCTTTCAGTACTGGCTGAGTCAGTATGTATTTGAGTGGATCTGCTGCAGATATCAATCTGATTTCATGTGACAGCATATAGTGCCGGAGCTTTTTAACGGCAAAGACTAGTGCCAAGCATGTCTTTTCTATATAGGTGTAGCTTTCTTCAGTTCTAATCAGCCTCCGACTCAGGTAGTATAGAGCCTGCTCTTTGCCTTCTTCATTTATCTGTGCTAGCATTGCCCCCAGGGAACAGTGTGTGGCTGCAATGTACAGTATCAGGGGTCTGCCCTTAATAGGTGCCCCCAGCACCGGAGGGGTCTTGAGATATTCTTTCAACTTCTCAAAGGCTTCCTGACAGCCATCGTTCCAGAGGAACGGTACATCTTTCATCATGAGCTTGTGAAAAGGGTGGCATCTCCCTGACAGATTTGATATGAATCGTCGGATATAGGCCAAACGCCCTTGTAGAGATCTCAGCTCGTGGAGATTCCTTGGTGGAGGGAGCTCCTGGATAGCTTTAATCTTGGATGGGTCGATCTCAATGCCCCTACGACAGACAATGAACCCAAGGAATTTTCCACTGGACACGCCGAAGGCACATTTCATAGGATTCATCTTGAGTTCATATTTGCACAGCCTCTGGAACACTATCCTCAGGTCTTGCAGATGATCTTCTCTTCTGCTGGTTTTCACCACCAGGTCATCAATGTAGCACTCTACTTTCTTGAAGAGCAAATCATCAAAGATCTTTGTCATAGCTCTTTGATAGGTAGCGTCGGCATTCTTAAGGCCGAACGGCATTCTTTTATAATGAAATATCACCTTCGGGGTGCGGAATGCAGTGTGCACTCTGTCTTCTTCAGCAATCCAGATCTGGCTGTATCCGGATGACCCATCCATGAATGACAGGGCTTCATGGCCAGTGGTTGCATCGATCATGACTTCAGTGATCGGCACTGGGAAATCATCTTTCGGGCAAGCCTTATTCAGGTCCCTGAAATCTACACATATTCTGATCTGCCCATTTTTCTTCTTCACGGGCACTATATTGGCCAGCCATGTAGTATACTGGTTCTCTTCTACAAAGCCCACATCAATCAGCTTATGAACCTCTTTGTTAATCTGATTTATCAGTTCGGGGCGCATTCTCCTGGAAGGCTGCTTCACATGGCTTACCTCTGGGTTTATCGCCAATCGGTGCTATGCTACATCGGAACTCAGTCCTGGCATTTCATCATATGTCCATGCGAAGCAGTCTCGGAATTCTTTCAAAAACTGAATATACTGTTCTTTGACAGCTAGCTCCAGCAGTGCACTGAGGAATGTCGGCCTTGGCTCATCTGCTGACCCCAGATTTACTTCTATCAGCTCATCGACGGTGGCCTGGCCTCCGTCTTCAACTTCGGGTGGGGCTTCTTGCAAATCAATAAAGCCTCCCGGGATATAATCTTCTTCATTCTCATGATTTTCTGTTTCATCATATTGGTCATCAGCGGATGCTGGTGCATCATATAGGGCCAATATTACTGGATTCTGTTCAGTCTGCCCCGAGGACGTGACTGGCTCAGCAGAAAACTTCGAAGTGGAGTCTTCCGTGCTTAGAGGCTCTTCTGATGTGGGCTCCCCTGAGAGGTCATCATTATGTAGAGCTCGGAATTCTTCTAGAATGCGCCCAAACTCCAGGCACTCCTGCAGCTCTCTGGCTGCTTGATCTTCATCCGGGGTTCCCGTATCAAATTTCGCTTCATCCTGGAACAGATCCTCCTTGCAAGATAGATCCTCCCAGTACCAATCTCTCTTTGTCTCGTCAGGTGTCCCCATCCCCGGCTGATTGTCTGGGACTTCATTGTCCACTACAGACTGATAAATGATTTCTTCATCTTCCGAAGGGTATTGGTCATAGTCCATCCCGGGGGAATCTTCATGCTGGTAGAAGGCAGAGATAACATCTACCTCAGCTTCATAGTATTCTTGCAGGGTATAACCCAGTCCCGGGTGCTGTGTGATCTTCCTCAGTTCTTTATTATCTCGAGGTGGATCCCATAGCTCCTTGAATGCTTTCTTCTGGGCTGCAGACTGTATCGATGGCATTTGCATCTTGGAGAACATCTGCGAAACCCGTTGGGTAGTGTACTCCAGGCCTGTAATTGGCACCATCCGGTTTGCGGTTTCTTCAGGGACCATGCAATCTTGATCATCTTCTTCGACTGCCTCCCCGGTGTAGAATATGATAGGAGGCTCGCAGAAGCGAGGGATTTCCATAGTCTTCAGTGGCAGCACCGTCTGGTATTCTATGCTGGCTATGGGCATGACTAGACCCAGAGGAACTTCCACATGTGTGTATTTTTCTTTCATTTTTTCTTCAGTATCATCTGGGTGTATTCCAGGAGGAGTGATCCGAGCAAAATCACCAGCATAAGAGATGTGAGATTGATAACTGCATATTTTTACCTATTAAAAAGCCATTATAAACATTTCTTTTGAGCTTTAATGATAATAAATATGCATGTATCACATCTATTTTGAAGTTCGAATCAACTCCCTAATTTGTGAAATTAAATAAATATTTACGATAATTTTTATGTATTTTTACAAGTCCTCGATGAGAGAAGGAGAATAAGAAACCAAATAAAAAAAAAGGAAAAGAAAATAATAAAAATAACAAAAAAATAATTGATGAGTCAAATGTTCACTTTAAATAAATAAAATAAAAAAGAAAAAAATCATAATTTTCTAACATGTTTTAACATTTATAACATATTTATAAGATTTATTAAGCTATATATATGTTATATATATATATATATTATATTAATATGTGTGTGTGTGTTTTGTGCGCAGGAAGCAGGTGAAGAAGTGGGGGCGGGATTCGATCCCGCCCCCTCCTCAAATCGCGCCCCCCTCCTCTGTTCGCACGGACCAGGAAGAAGAAGAGAAGGGGCGGGCGCACAGCGCCGCCCCCCTCTCCCCTCCTCACATCCGCGGGCGCACCGCGCCGCCGCCGCCCCCCCTCTGTCTGCTAGCGGTGGGCGCACCGCGCCGCCGCGCGGCCCTCTCTCCATCCGGCGCATCGCGCCCTCCGAACCCATGTCGGCAGAATCAACAAAATGAGCCACCAAAGAAGGAAGAAAGAAGAAGCAAATGGCAAGAAAAAAATTATAAAAAATTAGGAATGTGCTTACCACATGTTAATAAAGGAAGTATAGTCAAATTTGTGCATTGAAGGGGTGTACAAGGGTGTTCTATAATCCTATAAATAGACCCCTATATACAAGGATTAAGGAGAGGAAGGGTGGAAAGGATAGCATTTTGTTTAGAAAGCCATTTGTTTTGAGTTTTGAGTTGTGAGCTTTGATTGTTTTGAGAGTTTAGCCACTTTGTAATGAGTGATTTGAGAGATTTTAATACAATATTAGTTGTTTTCTTGTGTTAATTATATTTTGTTCTTGGTGTTCTTATGCATGTTCTTACTGTTCTTCGCCCTTTTTCATGTTGTTATGATCCCCGTTTGTAATTTCTTTCTTCATCAAAGTTGTTCCTGTTTACATTCCCCACACTTTTTATGTTCACCAATTTTTCTGATTCTATCTCGTTCTTAATCTATAGCCTAATCTTCTTAATTCTGTTTAGAGTAATTACTGTTCATCCGTGGTGATACCCTGTACCATTTCATCATTTTTAAGCCTTTACAATCCTCAAATAACTCTGAGTTCTTCATGAAAGTTGTTCTCAACTTGTAGATCTAAGTTTTCTTCTTCTTGCCCGTTGTCCAATTCTTCTTTGTTTGAGCTCTAGAATTAATTTTCTAAGCTGCTGTTTTTCTGTCAGGTACTATTCATCCGACCCCTGTTTTTAAAGCTTTTCACCTTCTTCCTTTCATCTTTTGATTTTGAGTTCTTCATCAATCTTCTTCCTCTCGTTTTTCTCTACAACTTTGCTGTTTTCCATTTCGTCTAAATCCTTCTAATTTTAAAGATAGGTTGTCTCCAAACTTGCTGTTATTCAGAGTCAACATTCCATGTGTTTCTTAATCATGTGTAATTAGTGTAATTAGCTTAAAACCATGTCAAATTATACTTTTTCAAGCAAAAGAAATTGTATCCATACTATTTAAGAAAACTTTGTTCCCTGTGGATCGACCCGTCTTCACCACTTTACTCGAATTTAAATCTTTTTAAGTGCGTGATTTCGGTATAATATAACGTTGATAAGCGGGCGTATTAACGACGCGCTTTCACCGCTACATCAATTTTTGGCGCCGTTGCCGAGGAACAAATTTTTTTTAATGGTTGGATATTCTTTTGATTGATTTGTTTATTTGTATATTAATTTCTTTCTCTTTTTTTTATTTTTACAGGAAAATGACAAAAAAAAAATCAGAAAATTCAAAAGAGTGCTCCAGGTAAGTAGATCCATCTTCTCTCTTGTGATTTGGTTTATTTTCTTTACTTTATGAGCTTTTATATTTAGAAAAATTTCAAAAAAATTGGCTAGATAGTTTCATTAATAAAAGACAAAAAAAAAAAAAATCTTCATTTGAACCTAATAAAAAATTCTCATTCCAAGACTAGCAACTACACACATCATGTTTTAGGATCATTCATCATTTAAGTTGCATTAATGTCATGATATATTGTGTTTAGAAAATAATTGTTCATGCATTTGCATATTAAACCCCTTGTTTGATCATTGTTTGTTGCATTCCATTTTTAAATCATTCTAAGGGTAACACCCATAAATAAGATAAGGTGGGGGATTTCATCACCCTCTCCTTAGCCCAAAAATCACAAAGTCATTCATGTTTGCATTACCTAGGCCCTAATTAAAACTCAGTAAACATTGGCCCTAGGATCACACTTTGATTTCTGTATAATTGAAGTTTAACCTCTTATGAAAACCGGTGTCTAAGGCAAGACGGTCAACGGCAAACGCCATAAGCGGGACAGTGGTTTGGCATAATTAGGTCCCTACGAAAGTAGGGGGAACCTCCCACTTCCCCACCCCTTACCTGGCTGGTGGACATATTGAGGTTAACCGTAAGTTATACTTTAATCACTTTGTGAAACCACATTGGTAGATTAGGACTCATCTAGGTCATTAAGCTTGTGTGAAAACTTGCTTGTGTTTGCTTAAATACAAAACAAAACAAAAATCATAAAAAGAAAAACATAAAAACAAAAGAGTCATTCTCTCTTCTCTTCTCTTCTCTTCTCTTCTCTTCTTTCATCTTGGTTGAGTTAAAAAAAAATCAAATCAAAAAAAAAAAAAAAATTTAAATAAACAAAATTATCATAAAAAGTTTTTTTTTTTCTCTTTTTGTCCTAGTTTATGCAAGGTAGGCGATCCCTTCACCCACCTTTATTAGGACCAATAGACGAGATTGAGAGGTTAGTGCATTCCACCATTCACCATAAACCTAACCTCATGGCAGACCAAAATCAAAATCAAACCCAACAAGTGGCCCCCAAACAAATGAAGGATTATTTCATTCCAGATCAATATCAACCTTCATTTTTCACTCAAACACCTCAAAACCAAGCAGCTCACTATGAGATAAAATCCTCCACCATCCAAATGTTGTCATCCTTTTACGGCCTTACAAATGAGGATCCCTACCGACATCTGGATGAGTTCCTCCAGATTTGCTCAACTGTTAAAATCTCCAACTTCTCTGATGATGCTCTCCGGCTGACTCTCTTCCCCTTCTCCCTCAAGGATAAGGCCAAATACTGGTTAGGAACCTTGGGTAGGTCAATTGACACTTGGGCTGAAATGCAAAAAGAATTTTTGAAGAAATTCTACCCAATTGGACGAACCAACACAATGAGGAGAGCAATTACTGGATTTACACAAAATTCTGGGGAACAAATCCACGAGTCATGGGATCGGTTAAAGGATTTAATAAGGAAATGCCCTCACCATGGATTATCACGCTGGCAAATTGTTCAGGCATTTTATGAGGGCTTGACCGACAGTTACAGGCAAATGGTGGATGCCTCTTGTGGGGGAGCGTTTATGAGTAAGAGTGAGGATGAGGCACATGATCTTTTTGAAATGTTGAGTGAAAACTCAATTAGTCATGCTTCACTTTCATCCTATGAAAGAGTAATTGGGCCGGCTAAAAAGGGCGGGCTGTATGAAGTAAAGAGCCATGGTGAGCAAGAGAATAGGATGGATATGAATGCCTTGACTCAGAAGTTGAGCAAAATGGAATTATTGGCCAAGAAGATAGAAAATGTTGATCTCGTCGCCCAAAAGCTAGATCAATTTCTGTCTAGGCATGAACCTTCTTCTTCTTCAGTCTCTCAACCTCAACCATCCTCACCTCCCAACCATGGTGAAGTTTGTGCTATTTGTTCTAGCTCTGATCATGGTGTCACCGATTGCCCCACTGCAGCTCAACTTCCCCCATTCATCCAAGAACAAATATTCGCTGCTCAGGGTGTCTCTAAGCCTCCATATGATCCTTACTCTAACACCTACAATCCAGGCTGGAGAAATCACCCAAATTTTTCTTGGAAATCCCAACAAGGCTCATCTTCCAACCAATCAAATCCCGCATTTCAAAAACAACCACTTCAACCTCACCTACAACAACACCAATCTTCGTTTCAACAAGCTCCATCTCAACATCATGCACCATTCCACCAATATTCTCAACCTCAGTTTCAGCACTCTCAGGCCCCGTATCAGCAATCTCAATACTCTCAGGGCCAGTTCCATCATTATCCATCCAACAGATCTAATCAAGTCCCCTTCCAACCTCCTCCTCAATTTCTGCAGTCAAATTTTGATGAAAAGTTTGACCGACTCCAACAACTCATTTATTCGCAACAGCAATCCATAGCTAAGTTGGAAGGTCAAATCGGCCAAATTGCCGCAGGAAATGTTCGGAGAGAGGTCGGTCAGCTTCCTAGCCAACCTATGGCTAATCCTAGGAACCAACCTCCGGGCTTCCCCCAAAGAGTTCCTATTCTTCCTACTCAACCTCAACCGCCCCATCCTCCAGGTCCCCAATTTGAGAATGCTAAGGCAATCTCTTCTCTCAGGAGTGGGAAGGTTTTAGACGACCCTTACAAGGCCGGGGGAATTACCAGTAGTTCGGGTCAAGACACCCAAGAGGAGGGTGATGAGGAAGAGGAGCCCGTAATTGGAAAAGCACCGAAAAATCCGGACAATGGAGATAAGAGAATGGATAAAGGAAAGGCAACAATTGATGATGGACCTCAAGAATATGTGCCTAAGGCTCCTTTTCCCGATGCTCTAAAGTCAAAAGCTCATAAGAAACCGCCAGCACAACAGGAAGAATTAGTGGAATTATTCAAACAGGTGAATATCAATATTCCACTTTTGGATGCAATCAAGCATGTGCCGGCATATGCCAAGTTTTTAAAAGAGCTTTGTACTCCAAGAAGGGAGTCAAAAGTGGCGACCCAAAAGGTCCGTTTATCTGAGGATGTTAGTGCCGTTGTTATGAACCATTTGCCAAGAAAGTTAAAGGACCCCGGGGCCCCCTTGATTTCATGTGAGATAGGTGGAGTCACCTTTGATCGGGCATTGCTAGACTTAGGTGCTAGTGTAAATCTTTTACCCACCTTTATCTATGAGAAGTTTGATCTAGGGGAATTGAAATCCACTTCCATAATCCTTCAATTGGCGGATCGGTCGGTAAAAACTCCAAGGGGTCTTTTAGAAGATGTTATTGTTAAAGTGCATGAGTGCTATTTCCCGGTGGATTTCCTCATTTTAGATATGGCCTCAACCCATGATTTAAAACACACACCCATCATTTTGGGTCGTCCATTTTTAGCTACGGCTAAGGCCAATATCAATTGTGCCACGGGAATGATGGATATCTCATTTGGAGGTGAGAAGGTTGCTTTAAATGTGTTTAAGGCGTCCCAATACCCGGACAATGAAGAGGAGTGTAATATCATCGATATCTGTGAGGAGGTGATGGATGAAAGTCCGGATGACATCGAGGATACCCTAGAGGAGGGAAACATGCTTCAGGATTCGTCTCTCTCTTTCTCACCCTGGTCTAGGGTAGAATCACTCCCTCCATTACAATCCAAACCTGCACTTCCATCTTTGGACCAGCCGCCTACTCTTGAGTTGAAACCTCTGCCGGATTCTCTCAAATATGCTTACTTGGGTCCTGACCAAACTCTGCCCGTGATTATTGCTTCTCATCTTACTTCGGCTCAGGAATATCAACTCTTAGATGTTCTTAAGGAGCATAGGGGGGCAATGGGATGGTCGGTGACCGATCTCAAGGGCATCAGTCCGGATGTTTGTATGCACCACATTTACATGGAGGACAATGCCAAGCCGAGCAGGGAGATGCAACGCCGGCTAAACCCGAACATGAAAGAGGTGGTTAAGCAAGAAGTGGTGAAGTGGTTGGATGCCGGGATTATATATCCCATCTCTGATAGCAAATGGGTCAGCCCCACACAAGTCGTTCCAAAGAAATCTGGGCTGACCGTGATTCAAAATGAGAGAGGAGAAGAAGTGCCAATGAGAATACAAACGGGATGGAGAGTCTGTATTGATTACAGAAAATTAAATTCTATGACAAAGAAGGATCATTTCCCTCTCCCGTTTATAGATCAGATTTTGGAGAAGTTGGCTGGGCAAAGATATTTCTGCTTTTTGGATGGATACTCCGGGTATAATCAAGTTGCGGTCTACCTGGAAGATCAAGAGAAGACAACGTTCACGTGTCCTTATGGCACGTTTGCTTTCAGGAGAATGCCATTCGGGCTTTGCAATGCCCCTGCCACCTTTCAGCGGTGCATGATGGCCATATTCTCTGAAATGGTGGGAGAATTTTTGGAGATTTTCATGGATGACTTCTCCGTTTTTGGAGACTCATTTGATAATTGCTTGGAGAATTTAAAGAAGGTGCTGGCTCGGTGTATTGAATCCAACCTGGTGTTGAGTTGGGAAAAGAGTCATTTTATGGTACGAGAGGGCATTGTGTTAGGCCATGTAATTTCTGAAAGGGGGATGGAGGTAGACAAGGCTAAGGTCGACCTAATTTCCAATCTTCCTCCTCCTTCATCTGTCAAACAAATCCGCTCTTTTCTTGGCCACGCGGGTTTTTATAGAAGGTTCATTCAGAACTTCTCTACCATCACTCGTCCTCTCACTAAGCTCTTAACCAAGGACACTCCATTTCACTTGGATGAGTCGTGTCTTGAGGCTTTCCATTCCTTAAAGGCAGCCTTGACCCAAGCTCCAATTCTTCAAACACCAGATTGGTCACTACCTTTTGAAATTATGTGCGATGCCTCGGACTATGCTATTGGAGCTGTCTTGGGGCAAAGGATTGACAAGAAACCTGTGGTGATTTATTATGCGAGTCGCACTCTCGCAGATGCTCAAATGAATTATACCACCACCGAGAAAGAGCTTTTGGCCGTTGTTTTTGCCCTGGAGAAATTCCGATCATATCTTTTGGGGGCCAAAGTCATTGTCTATTCTGATCACGCCGCTTTACGGTACCTGCTTACCAAGAAAGAGGCTAAACCTCGTCTGATTAGATGGATTTTGTTGCTCCAAGAATTTGATTTGGAAATTAGAGACAAGAAAGGGTTAGAAAATGTGGTGGCTGATCACTTGTCCCGAATAGTGATTCCTGAGAGTGCTCCAATGTCTGATTCCTTTCCTGACGAGCAATTATTGTCTATCACCTCAACCCCTTGGTATGCTCATATTGTCAATTTCTTGGCAATAGGCCAACTACCGGGTGGGTGGACTAAGCAGGAAAAGGATCATTTCTTTGCAAAGGTCAAACACTATTTTTGGGAGGACCCGGAACTCTTTCACATGGGTCCGGATCACATCATTCGGCGATGTGTCCCCGAAGAGGAACAACAATCAGTATTGAATTTTTGTCACAATCTAGCTTGTGGGGGACACTTCTCGGGGAAGAAAACTGCGGCTAAAGTTTTGCAGAGTGGATTCTATTGGCCCACCTTATTCAAGGATGCATATGAATTCTCCAAAACATGTTTAAGGTGTCAAGCCGTGGGCAATATGTCTAAGAGAGATATGATGCCGCTAAATCCAATTCTAGTGGTTGAAATTTTTGATGTTTGGGGAATAGATTTCATGGGACCGTTTCCATCATCTTTTGGAAATGAATACATTTTGGTGGCGGTCGATTATGTGTCAAAATGGATCGAAGCTATAGCCACTCGGACCAATGATCACAAGGTGGTCCTGAAATTTATTCGCAAGAACATTCTCTCTAGGTTTGGTTGTCCGAAGGCTGTCATTAGTGATGGGGGATCGCATTTCACTCACTCCCGATTCCAATCTTTGCTCAAGAAATATGGGATCACCCACAAAATCGCTACCCCCTATCATCCCCAAACCAGTGGCCAGGTGGAGGTTTCCAATAGGGAGATTAAAAACATTCTGCATAAGACAGTTAGGCCAGATAGGAAAGACTGGTCTGATAGACTAGATGATGCACTTTGGGCCTACAGAACTGCATTCAAAACTCCCATTGGAATGTCTCCATTTCGCCTTCTCTTTGGAAAAGCCTGCCACTTACCTGTTGAACTTGAACATAGAGCTTATTGGGCAATTAAGCAAGTCAATTTTGACTTAACTCAAGCTGGAGCTCAAAGAGCCCTACAACTTAATGAACTGGAGGAACTGCGTAATGAGGCCTACGCAAATTCCAAGATTTACAAAGCCAAAACTAAAGCTTTTTATGATAAGCATATTCATAGAAAAACTTTCCATGCAAATCAAAGAGTTTGGCTTTTTAACTCACGGTTACGTTTGTTCCCGGGTAAGTTGAAATCCAGATGGGATGGCCCATTCACTGTCATTAAGACCTTTGACCATGGCGCTGTCCAAATTCTAAATCCAGAAAATGGTCATCTTTTTACTGTTAATGGCCAACGGTTAAAACCCTACTTGGAGAATGAACTGTTATCACCAAAAGAATCCATCACCTTACATGATCAGGTATGATTTCCATTTGAACTTTCATGCGTCTGGCTGAAGACGGTAAACTTAGCGCTTTTGGGAGGCAACCCACGGTTTTTGTGATTTGATATTTTGTGTGTTTGTGTTTCAGTTGCCAGGCCACACAGCATTGGAGCCGTCGTCACCCCGCCCACCAGGTTGTGTCATTCCATCCCAACCATATTTTATGTTTACTTGTCCTCTAAGCTTTCTATTGCATATGTCATTGGGGACAATGCCCTTTAAGTTTGGGGGGAGGGAGAAAATTTTTGAAAATTTTTCATGAAAATACCATGAGTTCTTGCTTGCTACCCTGCTTTGTTGTATGAGAATGCTTTGTTGTATGAGAATCTGTCATGTAAATCCCCATTTTGAGTTTCCAGATTCCTGCTTGAAAAGTCATTCTGAATAGAACGAACTGGGAAAAGGATGATGGATAATTTCTTTCCTCTAGCCATGGAACACTTATTTAAGAGTCTATTTAAAGTTCAGATGCACTTTAGAACAAAGAAACTCACTTTGCACGCTAATGAAACAAGAATGACAAGTCTTCTGCTATTTTAGGTACTGTCTGATATTCTGCACTTTCTGAAAAGAGAACTTTTACAAAGCTTTCTGCCATAAGAATTATTCATGAAAAAATAAACACCATGAAAAATGCTCCGATTCTGAGTAACCGGGCCTACTTCACCTAAGACGTGTTGAGGTTCGCGTAAAAAGGAAACGGGAACTCTAATCTGTGGAACCGGGCCTACTTCACCTAAGACGTGTTGAGGTTCGTGTAAAATAGTGACGGGTAGTGCAGCATCATGTGTACAAAAACAAAAAAAAATAATAGAAAAAAAAATAAAAATAAAAAGAAGGCAGACAATAAGCTAGTGTGCTAAACGCTCTAAGTAAGAGTGCAGAATTGAAAGACATTTATTCAGAATAGCAAATGAGGGATGCAATTATCTTCACTGTGGAGTTAGCATTACACATGCACAAGTGCTACTGAATTTTGATTAGATTCTTGATCATGTACCTGCATTTTTGACATAAGGCTAGTCAATGATAATTAGTCCAGAATCCTGCTCCTTAGTTAACTCTATGAAAGATGATTGAAAATGAAGTCTGGATAATTTAAACCTCTTGATAGTCCTAAATTTTTATGTGCTCTTAAATTGCATTGCTAAGGGACTAGCAATGAGTAAGTTGGGGGGGTGTGATAACTGCATATTTTTACCTATTAAAAAGCCATTATAAACATTTCTTTTGAGCTTTAATGATAATAAATATGCATGTATCACATCTATTTTGAAGTTCGAATCAACTCCCTAATTTGTGAAATTAAATAAATATTTACGATAATTTTTATGTATTTTTACAAGTCCTCGATGAGAGAAGGAGAATAAGAAACCAAATAAAAAAAAAGGAAAAGAAAATAATAAAAATAACAAAAAAATAATTGATGAGTCAAATGTTCACTTTAAATAAATAAAATAAAAAGAAAAAAATCATAATTTTCTAACATGTTTTAACATTTATAACATATTTATAAGATTTATTAAGCTATATATATGTTATATATATATATATATATTATATTAATATGTGTGTGTGTGTTTTGTGCGCAGGAAGCAGGTGAAGAAGTGGGGGCGGGATTCGATCCCGCCCCCTCCTCAAATCGCGCCCCCCTCCTCTGTTCGCACGGACCAGGAAGAAGAAGAGAAGGGGCGGGCGCACAGCGCCGCCCCCCTCTCCCCTCCTCACATCCGCGGGCGCACCGCGCCGCCGCCGCCCCCCCTCTGTCTGCTAGCGGTGGGCGCACCGCGCCGCCGCGCGGCCCTCTCTCCATCCGGCGCATCGCGCCCTCCGAACCCATGTCGGCAGAATCAACAAAATGAGCCACCAAAGAAGGAAGAAAGAAGAAGCAAATGGCAAGAAAAAAATTATAAAAAATTAGGAATGTGCTTACCACATGTTAATAAAGGAAGTATAGTCAAATTTGTGCATTGAAGGGGTGTACAAGGGTGTTCTATAATCCTATAAATAGACCCCTATATACAAGGATTAAGGAGAGGAAGGGTGGAAAGGATAGCATTTTGTTTAGAAAGCCATTTGTTTTGAGTTTTGAGTTGTGAGCTTTGATTGTTTTGAGAGTTTAGCCACTTTGTAATGAGTGATTTGAGAGATTTTAATACAATATTAGTTGTTTTCTTGTGTTAATTATATTTTGTTCTTGGTGTTCTTATGCATGTTCTTACTGTTCTTCGCCCTTTTTCATGTTGTTATGATCCCCGTTTGTAATTTCTTTCTTCATCAAAGTTGTTCCTGTTTACATTCCCCACACTTTTTATGTTCACCACTTTTTCTGATTCTATCTCGTTCTTAATCTATAGCCTAATCTTCTTAATTCTGTTTAGAGTAATTACTGTTCATCCGTGGTGATACCCTGTACCATTTCATCATTTTGAAGCCTTTACAATCCTCAAATAACTCTGAGTTCTTCATGAAAGTTGTTCTCAACTTGTAGATCTAAGTTTTCTTCTTCTTGCCCGTTGTCCAATTCTTCTTTGTTTGAGCTCTAGAATTAATTTTCTAAGCTGCTGTTTTTCTGTCAGGTACTATTCATCCGACCCCTGTTTTTAAAGCTTTTCACCTTCTTCCTTTCATCTTTTGATTTTGAGTTCTTCATCAATCTTCTTCCTCTCGTTTTTCTCTACAACTTTGCTGTTTTCCATTTCGTCTAAATCCTTCTAATTTTAAAGATAGGTTGTCTCCAAACTTGCTGTTATTCAGAGTCAACATTCCATGTGTTTCTTAATCATGTGTAATTAGTGTAATTAGCTTAAAACCATGTCAAATTATACTTTTTCAAGCAAAAGAAATTGTATCCATACTATTTAAGAAAACTTTGTTCCCTGTGGATCGACCCGTCTTCACCACTTTACTCGAATTTAAATCTTTTTAAGTGCGTGATTTCGGTATAATATAACGTTGATAAGCGGGCGTATTAACGACGCGCTTTCACCGCTACATCAGAGATACTTCATGCTTTTTAATGTAGCCTTTTGGCGGCGGCGGAGACCAGTTTCTTATCTTCGTCGCCGGCTTTTTCTGGCTGACCACAGCTTCTTTTCCTTTATCCTTTTGTGACACCTCAGTGTAGTAGGATGCATCGAGCATATGGCACTCGAACACTTCGAAGGGATGTAGGTCTGCAAACACCCTTTCTTCTTTTCCTTCATGGCAGTATTTTATGCATTGGTGTAGTGTGGATGGCACTATCTGATATTCGTGCAGCCACGGTCTTCCCAGCAGGGCCTTATACGTGGTGTTGGAGTCGATTACATAGAATCGTACCACGGTAGTGAGGTCGCCCAGTGTGAGGTTGAAATCAGCCAACCCCAGAGGTGTTTCACATTTCTGATTGAACCCTGCAATCTTCATATCTATGACCTTGGTAAGCTGCAGGTCAAAGTAGTATTTCTGATAGATGCGATAGGGAAGGATATTTACAGCAGCCCCGGGATCTATCAGTATCCTGCTCAGCGACTGACAGTTCAGGGAGCCCCTCATATACAGCGGTCTGTTGTGACCGATATTTGGGATTAGCATATCATCTTCCGTGAAGGTGACCGATGGCCCAGCATTCACTTCTGCCAGGAGTGCTTCACATTGTGCCGGAGACTGCAGGGCATCCACGATTGCTTGGCGAGCTTCTTCGCTCAGAGAGAGAATTTCCCATATGGAGAATCTGGTAGGGAGCTTCTTCAGCATTTTCATGACTTGACTACCCACCCGGACATTAGATAGTCTCATCTCCTCTACCCATCGGGGTCTTGGAGGTTCATGTGGTGCCTGTGGCCTTTGCTGCCCAGTCCCAATTTCATCTTCTTCATCGGTCTCCCGGAAGGCTTCTTCTGTAGCGACTACCCCTGGTTTTTCTAGAGGGTTACTTTCTTCATTTTCTTCATGCTGTTTCTGCTTTCTAGCTGCTGTCTGCTGGCATTTATTACTTTTAGCTGGAGCAGTATGAGCCGGTTGCTCATTCTCTAAGCTGGACAGGAACTCCAGGAATGAAGGGGCTTCATCTGCCTTCTTTTTGTCTTGGTACAGACTGGCAGGGGGAGGAACCTGGGCACCTCGTATCTCTGGTTCCGGGATTTGATAGGGTTGCTCCCCTCTAAACATAATATTATGGTTGGCTGGTGGTGGGCGTCCCCATCTTCTCCCAGAACGTGTTGCATGGGCCGAGGTGGAGGCTTCGGCATGGTTAGCTTCTAGCGGGGCGTCGGATGCTTCTGGCTCATCATCCTCCCCGGGCAAGGAAAAGAGTACCGACAGAGTGTTACATTGTACTGTCGTGACCTTCTTTCCCTTCTTGGACTTGGGTCGTCTCCTCTTCTTCTAGGAATTTGGCTTTGCTAGCTCCTGCCCCCAGAAGGGTTCATTCTCAGCTTTTTCTTGTTCTGCCTCTGGCTGCTCTTTGATTTTCAATTCTTCGAGCTGTTCCCAGAGTATACAGTCTTTCATCAGCAGATGCTTGGGCTTCTTCTGCTCGTACTCATCAAGCTCATTAATATATTGCTGCAGACGCCTGGCTGCAGGGCTTACTTCTTTATGTGTAGGGAGGGGAGTTTGTTTCCTCCAGTTGTGAGTAGGGATCCGGATGACTGGTCCAGTCTCAGTTGTATGCCATATTGGCTTTATCGGAGGCGGCTCGGGCCTTGGGGTAACACCCCGGATAACTGCTCCGCTGGTACTGGCTGCAGGAGTCTTCTTTCTACTTTTTATGGGTATCATCTGCCATCCTTCCTGATCTTTCTGTGGGGTGAGGAAGCAAGCTTCATAGGTGTGCTTGGTGCATTCTTCAACGGCTTCCTTGGGCAGCTGTTGGTAGACTGAGATCATATTGGCAGCCATTCTCCAGGGTGGAGGCTCATGTGGATGGGGCGGCTTTACCTGGTAATCTCCCAGCTGCAGCTCACCTTTCTTGACCATCCCATCCATGATATCTTTGAAGACATAACAATCTTCAATTGCGTGCCCCAGCGCACGGTGAAATGGACAGAACAGCGGATCATCTTTCTTTGCTACATCTGGTGGTCTTTTGGGTTCAGGCAATGTTACCTTATTGAACTTGTATGCCCAGTTGAACAGTGCGGCCGTCTTATCTTTTGGGAAGGAATATGCTTTTCTCATCTTGTCTCTCAGAGAGACTTTATCTTTTCTTTCTACTGTATCTGCCAGCGGGGGAGCTTCATCTGCCCCTTTCTTCCCCTTCTGTTGCTCGAAGGTTCTGAAATCGACGGTGTTGGCCTCAGAGTGTGATGGCCGTCGCTCATTGGATTTTCCCTTCGGCATGGTGGGGACATTGGCGGTCGGACGTTTGGACAAGAACGTCTCGACTTCTGCCACTATATTGTTCAGTCGGTCAAATGTTCTGACATCTGCACTGATCATTTTTTCTAGCACCTCCCTCCTGAGGCTCTGCTTGCATATCTGCACCGCATCTTCTTGATAAAGAGGTCTTCGGCATCTCATGGCTAAGTTCCTCCACCTTTTGATGTAGTCCAGTGCAGTTTCATCTTGCTTCTGCCTGGTTGCATATAGCTCTGCTATCGTGATTTCCCTTTCCGTGACATGAAATCTGTTGCGAAATTTTCTCTACATATCAGGCCAATCAACCACTGACCCAGCTGGCAGGCTTGAGTACCATTCAAAGGCCAACCCAGTGAGGGACGAGCCAAAGAACTTGAGCAGATAAGCTTCATCGACTGCTAGGTCGCCCATGATTGTAGTGTAGTAGGCTATATGCTCCCTAGGGGAGCCTTGGCCATTAAATTTCTCGAACTTCGGCGGCTTACTGACGCCTGGGGGTAGTCTCTTGGTAGCATACTGGGGAGGATACGGTACCTTGTACACATCATAGGTACCAGCATCACCACCAATCTTTTCTGACAGCTTCATTTCCACAATTCTTTCAATCATCTGCTTGTGGGCTACAGCTGGATCTATGTCTTCTGGAAAGAAGTGAGCTTGTTGCTGGCTGTGAGGAGTTGTCATCACAGTGGCGCGCAAGATGGGCGCGGTAGGCTGTGTCTGAGACACAGAGGGCTGAGCTGCTGTTTGCTGTGGAATAGGTTGGCTCGGTGTCTTGCCCTTATCAGCTAGGAGAGGGTTAGCTGGGATAGCCGTCTCTGCTGAGCTGGATGTCTGCCCCGCAGGTTCAGCTTGCTTTGAGACTGATGTAGCTTCATGTCTCTCATTGAGCTGCCTTCGGAGAGCACTGATCTCCCACTGGTATCTTCTGAACATCACCTGGACCATAGGATCCAAGGCTGATGGGATTTGCATATCTTCAGAAGTCCCTTCAGCATCATCAATAAGGGGATTGTCCTCATCCTCTGTCGTCACCACATTGACTGTCATGGTGGTGATCTTGCGGGCTTCATCATATTTCTTCATCTTATCTTTTGCGGCCTGGCCTTTTCTTGTGACAGGACCAGGTCTAGTAGCCAACCTGAGCAGTTCATCTGGCCGAGTTGGTAGTATATCTTGCCCCCTGGCAAGTCCAGCCATGTTGCAGGCGAAGATTTGCATTTTTTCTTTCTGCCTGTAGACCTTTCTTTTCACCTGGTCAGAATATTTGAGCCGGTCAAAGACCGATATTCTTTCTTTGGCTTCTTCCCGGTACAGGTCTTCTTTGTCATATCCGGCCCTGAGACCTTCTTCATAGTGATTTGAATCGGAGGAAGAGGCTCCGATCATCGTTTCTCGAAGTGTTTCTTCTTTTTCTCCACCTCTGGTGCCCAAGGCACGGGATAGTCTTTGTTGACCGAGGGCAGAGCTCCCCAGGTAGTGGAAGTAGTCTTGGGCTATCTGCTTCATCTCTTCAGAATTGTGCCTCTGTGGCTCAAGCTGGAGCATTAGTCTTTCCTGGCTTCTCTGCTGATAGGCCAGTCTTGTTACCTGAGCATTCAAATGCTCGGCTTTGGAATATTTGAACAAGTTGACCTGTCTGGCACAGGCCCTCGGTCTTCTTGGGATGGCGACCGTGACTGGTTCGCTCATTCCCACATTGCCGTTTCGACAGCAGTTGACAGCAACATCATATTTCTTTCTTTGCCATCTTCTGCCCCCAGCCCTGGGACGGGTGACAGTAAGGTCTTCTTTCCTCTCATCCCTTCTACCCCTCATCATGGGGTGAGCAGCAGTCAAATTTCTTTCTTCATCATTTCTCTCATCTCTTCTGCTCCAGGCTTTGGGGCGAGCATCAACAGCATTTCTTGTCTATTTTCCTTCTCTTCTTCGGCTTTCTGCCCTGAAGCGGGCAACAACATCTTCAGCAGCCTTCTCCTCATCTCGAGCTGGAACCCAGCTCTGAATCCTCTTCGGTCGCCAGACCTATTTGTATTTTGCTGGCTTGGGCACCAGCGGCTTCCTCTCATCAGCCTCCCAATTGGCCTGCCTGGCGGCCAGAGTCTGGAATCTGTTGGTAGTGGGCACCATCGGGATGATCACGTCCGGCTTGACCTCCCTTGGGCAACCATTCATGTTTGCCCGGACACCTCCAATCATCATGGTCTTTCCGGAGTTGGAAAGACGACGGTCAACAGCATCATACCGGCTCCTCCGGTTGGTTCTTCTCCCCTTCTGAGCAGCAGCAGGGACCATGCCCCTTTTTTGGACATGATAGACGTAGCAGGCGACGGCCGTGGGGACCGTTTTCTCTGGTAAGATATTCTTCTGGTCAGTGATCTTCACCGGGGCACTTGCAGCAGTGCCTTGCTCATTGTCATCGACCTGTAGAAGGTCAGTGAAGACGATGCCCAAGCAGTTGGGCAGCCCAACGGCAGGCGGCATCGATCCGAACGCGAGAGGTACCGCCAGGTAGCCTTCTCGCACATGCATGTCAATCGGCTGCTGGTCGAAGCAAACGTACATGATTCCGGCTGTCATTGTAGATTCCTGAAAATAAGAAAAGTACACAGAATCAGAATTTTGAGGGGGGCCCGCTGGGCCTCCTACTTTAGCGTAAAGATGAAGGGAGACTCAGTCCCACCGGGCGTGCCAGACTTGTTTGACACATTTTTTCTTTATTATTTTAATCCTTATGTTTTATTTTATTTTCTTGGTTCATTGATTTATTGGCGTGCCAGTCACCGAAGTGACGATTTCATTGTGCGCTCGATCTGACTTGATCAGTCGATTGTGAAGTCCGAGTCGGGACCGGAAGTCCGCCATACCATAAAGGCTATGACGTTAATTACATCCCCCCTAAGGAGGACAACCCTTGATTAAACGCTAAAGGTAGGAGGCCTTGAGAGGCAAACATATATTCATGTCGCAAATGGAACTTCATACCGAAGCCAGGAAGGCGGGCAAGATAACAACATCAACCATAGAAACAGATGATATCGTTAGGTCAGCGATTCAAAGACCGGGCTTAGGGGGGAAGGAGGATCTCAGTCACAGGTAGACTGAGCCGTGACCATGATGGGGTTTAAAGCATCGATCGGTATTTCGACAACATTTCTCCTTAATCTGGATTATGCCCAGGGAGAAATAGGCTATCACCCACGGAGTGCCGGGATGAAAGCCGGGAGAAAGAGAGAGGCCAGACCTCCCTACCCATATGTATATATATGCCATGGGGCAATGTTTGATATTCCCTATAGAAGCCGGCGGAACTCATGCAGTGGTAGAGTCCTCCCGAGCTAAAGGGGTTACTCATCAATGCAGTTCAAGTGTACATAGGTTCCCGGGGCGAAGGCAAAATGGCCGGGGTTCCCGACGTGCCAACTGGAGAGCTTCTCGGCGCGAAGGGGAGATGGCCAGGAGTATTCTCGGCCTAGTTGAAGGGAGGAGGAAGAGGATCTCGGCACAGCTGAAGAGGAGGAGGAGCTCTCGGCGCGAAGACAAGAGGGCCAAGGGGGGTTTTCTCGGCGTGAGGGTTCCCGGCGCGCCCAGGGCCACGCCGGGAGCCATGGCGCCGAGAGAGTGTTGGTGTTCTGGCGCCGTGAGGACCCGAAAAGGGTTCCGGAGGCTCTGCTTTGGGTTTCTTGGTGATGCAGGACAAGCCAGATAGGTTCTGTGAAGTCAAAGTGGATCAGTTCATCAAATCTGAGCTGGATTAGATTTGGGCTTTACAGGAGCATCAGGATAGAAGAGGGATTTAGGAAGACTAGGGTCGAGGGAAACCCTGTCACCATTATCATGCAGAGCCCGGGGGACAACCTGATGTCGACTTTCATCTTCATGAGAGAATTTTGGCAGCACCTCCCCTGGACCGAGCATTTGCCAGAGAATGGTATAGGCTGACATCCACGGAGTGTCGGGATGAAAGCCGGAAAATGAGTGAGCACTAAGGCTCGAAGAGACTATCCATGTCTCTGGCATCGGTCACTATTCCCCTTCTCGGAGACTGACGAAACTCATGTAGAGACAGGGTTCGTCAGACCCACGGGGTGGCATGTGAATCCTGTTAGGGACCTCAGAATGTAGGGGAGGTCAATCCCCAGTTAATTTATCCCCTGGGGTGCATATGACGACTCACGAACGCCCCAGAATAAATGGACGAAGAGGCCAAAGGAGTGGACGAAGGAGAGGCTCTCAGCATGGTTTTCATTGGCAAGAAGATGGCTCTCGGCGTGAGATTATAGGTTGGCCAAGGGGTTCTCGGCATGGGTTTACGGGTTGGCCAAGGAGGTCTCTCGGCACGGGTTTAAATTGACCAGAGGGGGTGCTCTCGGCATGGGTTTAAATGCAAAAGAAGGAAGAAGGGAGGCTCCCAGCGTGGAGCCTCTCGGCGCGCTCCTCACCGCGCCGGAAGGTTGGCGCTGAGAGGCCAAAGGCAAGGGGGGAAGGTCTCGGCCAGGGGCTTCACGGCGCACCCATTACCGCGCCGGGAAGGTGGTGCCGGGAAGCCAAGAGCTGGGGGGTTCACGTGGAAGTGGCCTGGAGAGATTTTGTCGGTTTGCTGAAGAGGGAGGTTTCTCGGCAGCGTAGTTCTCGGCGGGGAATTTTGCACGCCGAGAGGATGGAATTGCTACAGGATTTCATGGCTTACAGAGCTGAAACGATGCTCTGTTTGGGGATTTTATGAGATTTCTGGCTCGGATTGAGGCTGGATTTAGAGTGTAAGCGAGAGATTACACAGATATGGGTTTGATTTGCCAAAGATGGGTTGGGTTCAAAGGGGAATCGAAGGAACCACTGCAGGATGGGGTTCTGAATCGTCATATTATTATTGACCCTCAGGGGCTCATTTGCTGGCATCTTTGGTCGCCTGGGAGCCAAGAGATGGCCATCTCTGACCCCAGGGGCGACCCTGATGTAATTGTTCGGACTGGAGCCGGATTAGAAACCATCGGTATTAATTTATTGAAGCAGCTTACTTACTCCTATGAGAAGAGGATCTCGAGCAAACCCTCGGAGTTACTGCCAATATCGGTAGCAGACTGTCCCAGAAGACAAGAGATGGTCTGTCTCTGGCCCTAGGGCAAGCCTGAGAAACTTTATGGAAACGATGATGAATCGGAGAGGGACATCGGCTCATTTAGAACGACATTTATTGTACTACAGACAATTGAGCCCGAAGATCCACCGGGGAATCGGACACACTTCAGTTGGACTTAAAATGAAAACATATAAAGGAAAAGCATAGTAGCAAACGGAGAGATAGCGGGCAAATACTTCAATCGTGTAGCGCCCAAACGGGCCACTGGAGCATTTCATACAATCACATCATTCCGGGACTCACCCCAGCTACATAGAGGGAATCGAGGAAAGGGAGATGAATGGCGGCCGGGATATCCCGGTTATCACCGATGAATCGAGATAAGACTTGCATGGTTACATAAAGAAGAAAACAGAAACAAAGAAGATGAAAGGGGGGGGGGAGGGCGGAGCATTGACTCCTCTCCCTCCCCGGCTGCCCACCTTGAGCTTCTGCTCCTTCGTCTCTTCTCAGATATTCCTTCGCTTCTTCGAGTCTCTCCTGCAGGAGCTCTCCTTTTCTTTTTCTCTTCTCTCTTTTTGTTCTTCTGTTCTGTGTTTTCTTGTGTGTCTCTCCTCTTTTTTTGTTCGAAGGGAGGGGATTTTATACCCGTTCCCCCCCTCTCGGCAGGCTTCATCACGGCGTGAAGGAAGCAGCTTCCCGGCACGCCTCTTTTAATCGGGGAGGCCTCCCGACGCCAAAGGGCATGGCTTCCCGGCGCCCCCCCCATATGGGCTTTTGGGCCTTGGTGAGGGTCTCTCGGCGCCATTCTCTAGAGCTCATTCGGCAGGCCCATTCAGGGCTTTTAAACTTCATATGCACTTCGACCTCTCTTAGTTCTTCCAGTATATCTTCCAGAACTGAGGAAGGCCATCTAGTGGTGACATAGCTTCTATTTCATAGATTTTCATCAGTCTGCAGACAGGGGTTTCATCAGTCCGTCGACAGGGGTTTCATCAGTATTGCCATCTGAATGGTGACAAAACCGGGTATTATCTTATCAATATCGTCACTTGAATGGTGACGAGCTCGGACATCAGTTTTAGTCTGGAAAGACTTCAGCCGGGTGTATAATCTGTGGAGACGATTCTTCTTGTGTTTTGACTTTGCAAAAGCCTTTACAATCTTCATCTGCCGGCACCGGCTTCATCCTTATCTTTTATCACATCTGTCAATAAGCCGACATCTGGCCTATGCTGACATGTCATCTGTGGGCTCTTGGATGTAACAGTAACATAGCTCTTAGTAAAAGTGTGCTGGGAGGTCCCATTAGTCGAGTGACTGCTGCTTTATCAGTGTTGTCGTCTGAATAATATCGGCACCGGGTATCAGTTTGGCCGACAAAGGCTTCAGCCAGGTAAAAGGTTGGCGGACTTCATCATTGGCCTTTCACTATTGGTCTGATCCTCTTTTCAACTGTGCTTTCACCCTTGTTCATTTTCAAGGCGTCAACAAGCGCCCGAACCCGAATTTGCTTATGATTGAGTGACTACCGCGGGTGAGTTGCGAGAGAGCCATTAACACCCACGCCCTCGGTGTGCTGGCCGCCTACGAGAGTAGGCATCCTAGGACCTTTGAGAGGTCCAATCCAAAGCTAGCCAACCCCCGGAGCAGCAAGGGCCCGTACCGGACCCTCACCACTATCACCGGTTTGCCTACGGGCACAAGAGTGCGCTTAGTTGGTGTGTCCGCCCGAGTAAAGTCACCGGTTCGTGCGTTGGTTGCTTGCTAGGTTCAAGGGTCATTTGATCATGTGATTATGACCCCAAGGTGGTGTCACATCAAGTGGTATCAGAGCAAGTTCACAACTTGTCTCTCCACAAGTTGGTCCTAGGGCATGTTTATGCATTTAGAGTCCTCGGTTGCATCTCCCATGTCCACTAGAATGGCCACTTCATACCCGTCATATCCATCCCCATCAACTTTCCCAAGAAGCCCAAATCCTCCTAGAAGTTCTATTACCAACAAAGTGGGTAACAACACCTCAATCATAGATGCCCTACCTAATGTCCTTAATCGGCTTGAAGATATCATGTCTCGACTCGACCGACTTGAAGGAAATAGCCGTGCACCAAGAGTGAATGAGAATGACCTTTGGGGAAATCTAGAAACCATATTTTTTGAACACTTGAAAATTAAAACCCCCGCCTTTGATGGATCCAACAGCCCAAGCCTTTACCTAGATTGGGAGATTTCCATAGACTAATTCTTTAAAAGTTGCCCCTTGAACGAAGGAAGAAGAATGAGGCTAGCCAAGGCACACCTCTCCAAACAAGCTAAAACTCATTGGTTAGTTGTGGAAGGTTTGAGAAAGATCCGTAGGGAGGCCCCAATTAGCACTTGGGATGAGATGAAGATCGAGCTTAGAAAAACCTACACCCTCCAACCCTCTCCCTCCTACTCAAATCACCAAAGTCCAAGGAGCACTTCAACTCCATCATCCCCACCCAGTCAATCCAAGATCCCAATCACCCATTCCCCACCACTTCCCATCTCTCCTACCCTAACCACTACATTTACACCCCACCTCCAAGTCCACACCACAACCATAGGTCCCCATACCCAATTGGGCCCCATGGCCAACTCTCCACCTAGGCCCGTGGTAACCCCCACCATTACCTCTCCATCACCCCCAAAAGGGGACACTCCTCCCAAAACCAATCAACCCAAACCCCTTCAACCCACCCATCTTCCTCTCCCTACCCCAATCCAACTCCCACCAAAGCCTCCACTACTACCCTTACCTATCCTAACCCAAGTTTCCCACTACCTACCACCCCGGATACACTATGCCCCAATCATCACCACACCCTCAAAAGCCCCTCTCACCTCCTTGGAAGAAGAACCCATACCCCACCCCATAGTGGTGAACACTCCAAACCCACTCTCCACCTTGGAGGAAACCCAAGTCCAAGTTGAAGAAGAAACAACATACGAGGGTCTTCACCTTACATCACCATCTTTAGTTGGATTCAATCTCATCTTAGGGGAACCCCTTGTTAGTTGGCTAAAGGAGAGCCCAATAAGAGAGATCACGGCCCACGATTTTCCACCCATGAAGGAAAACTATCCCATAGTGCCCATCGCCTCTTATCACACCACGATCCAAGCATCTTATCAAGTAGAGACCTTAGAGGATTTTCTTAGAAGCTTAGCATGGCAAATTGAGTTCACTAGCATGTTGACCCCTATGGCCGATCAACCTAGGAGTCTTGGCCTCCTACAGCCATGCATCGGGTCAATCACCTCGGTCTATACCATTGGTTGCTACACTAGCGACCTCCTTTTTCTTCTCCCTATAGTAGAAGAACCCATCTCGATCCACTCCCCTACCATTGAGATCCCAAATACTTTGATCGGCCAACCCACTAGAAAACTTGGCCCAATTACCTTGGAGGAGGATGACTCACAATTTGGGAACCTTGAAGACATAGAGTGCCTCCCTCTAGGAAGACCTTTCCACGACCCCTTTGATCCCTTCCTATGGGAGTCTAGTTCCCCATGTGATCCAACCACCTTATCCACCACCCACCATTCCCTATCCCAACCCACCATGTTAGACCTAATTCAACCCATCCTAGATCCGGGTTACACCTTGGGAACCATGACCTTGGGCCACATACCCCTAGGTAATAAGGTTGTGCCCCACCCCATGATGACCACCTTCTTAGATCCATTCAATCCTTTCCAATGGCAGTTAAAGGGTTGTCCCACACCTATACACATGAAAGTCACCTTTAGGAAAAACATGCATGTGTCTAGGCTTACCACACCACTTGGCATGAACACTATGTTGGGTCCATTCATTCATATCACCCACATGTCAAGTGGAAAGCATGAGTGGTCCATATTCGGATGTAATGGGGCACTGTCATTCATCATAAGTCTTAAACATGTTAGGAGCATTCACGGATGTCCGGGTCCCCCGGCACTCATCACACCCACACATGAAAGGGACACCTATGGATGCCCCGGCCCTCCCTCACTTCACATTGGTCATACACATGTCAAAGGCATCTACGGATATTCGGGTCCCTCGATATTTACCACCACTTTGCATGATAGGGACACCTACGGGTGCCCTGGCCCACCTAGGTTGACCAAAGTCTACACTGCATCATTACATGACAAGTCTACTTTTGGTTGCCCCGGTCCCTCTTTGCATACCACACACTTCCCACCCACACCGCACCGTAGCTCAAGGCATACTCATTCAAGCAAGCATCTAGCAATGGGCGGTGAGGATCGTAATGAGCGGGCAAAAACTCACGAGTGGCACTTTGAATTCCAAGAAGGCAACCTCACGATGGTGGCTTTGGAATGGCTCTACCTTAGGGCCACCTCCAAATCGAGGGCACGAGGACTTGGACCTTCCATGTTCCAAGTGGCGTTGGCAACCTGGCTTATGGGTTGGATTTACTCATGGGATTTTGGGATATACCTCACTTTTCACGTAACGGATCTAGCACCCTCTAAGGGCATCGCGGTAGATCCTAGTGAGCACCTTGAGCCTACCCCCGTCTTTGTGAGCGACACCCTCGGAGAGCTTCCACATAACAGCTTGAGAGTCTGACGTGCGCACACGGAGGCAATACTGGGCAAGCAAGGTACTATCATCGGCAAGAGGGTGTGTCCAAGCCACCTTGAGAAGTTGAAGCGCCGTCCCCTGGTTGCGAACGCGAGGTTGGGTTGGAGGTTGTAGCTTGCTCGGAGTTGCGTTGGAGGACCTCTTCCCCGGCAGGACTCATACTCAACGGAGTCAAGTTCTTCGCACCCCGGGGGTATGATGGGGGCATCTCTCGCCCTTCATATTTTTTTACAACTTCGATTGCTTGCTAGCATAGCTCCATTGTGTCTGTCATATTTCTCTAAGTCGAGTCATGTAATTTTCATATTTTCTTTGAGTCATAATCATGTAATTTTCCTTTTATTTGAGTCTTGTACCTAGGTTAATGAGTCATTTCCCTAAGTTTGAGTCTCATTAGGCTAATGAGTTTGCTATTGGGCCTATTTCTTTGGGCTAGGCCCATGGGCGCCCCCCTTCCTTCGGTTATTTGTTAGTGTGTTAAATGTCAGGGTCTTTTGTGAAAATGTGGGCTGCGTATATGTAAGACCCCATATCCCCCATTTGTAATCAATCAATGAGTCAATCAATCAATGAAATTTGAGTTTTCTAGTGTCCACATAGAGTGGTGAGAAGCCCTCTCCTTCCCCCCCTCTCTCTTCTCTCTCTCTCCCTCCTTCCCTCCAAGGGGAATTCGCCCCCCTTCTCTCTCTCCACCCCTCCCAACCACATCACCCTCCCACCTACCCCATTAAAGCCCCTCCACTTCCCCAATCTATCATTACTTCCCCCCTAGTCCCAAGGAGAGACCCCCAATCCCCACCCCACCCTCCAACCACCCCATCTATTTCCCATGCACCCTTCCCTCTCCCCCAAGCAACCCTTCACCTCCTAGACCATTTGAAATTCAAAATACCCCTCCCTCCACAACCTAGGTCACCCAAAACCCTCTCTTCCTTTGGTTAGGGTCTCCCTCCCCCTCTCTCTTACCTCTTCCATCTCCATTCCACCTAGGGTATCAACCATCATTCACTTCCCTTCCCTCCTCATTCCCCATTGCTAGAACCAGCAGCCCCCCTGCGCCCTCCTTCTCCCTAGCCCTTCCACATCACCTCTAACCTTCTCCAACACCTCCCTCACACTCCCCTCCCACCAGTCATCAAGTGCCCTTCACCATTTCCTCCTTCTTCATCTCCGTTCGTGGCCATTCGGGATCTACACCGGCGAACCTGCTAGCAGCTGCAAACCTACAGAGGATCACCATCTTGCAGCAGCAACCACGGCTTCCTCTGGATGAGTTTGAAGACCCAAGAGCTATCCACGGAAGCGTCTTCCTGTCTTATTCGCAACGGCGGTGGTCTCATTCCCATCCGAGGTCTGTGCCGCCAGGGAGGTCCGTTCTCCCACAACTACGCAGAGTTGCCCCTGCGGAGTACCTAATCCGTAGTAGAAGCTTCACCACGACAAACCTCGGAAGAATCAGGCCAAGAGTTCTTCTGTAAAGTTCTTCCTCGTCCTGTCTACTTTTCGAATCAAGAAGCGGAACTCTGATCGGCGTCCGTGTTCAAGAGTTACCATATTTCTTCCCCGGGTACATAGTTCTGCTTCCCCACAGTCTGCACCGACCTATCACCACTGTTCAGAGCCCGCTGGTCTTCTCCGACATCGTTTGGCTTCCCTGCCAGTTCTGATGCGAAGATGGCTTGTCCACAGTTCCAACGGCTTTGACATCACTTGATTCTGAGTTCGGGAGTGGTCGGGGCATCCTCTTCTTCCTGCTGTTGGAAACCTGAGGCTGTCAGTCCGAGAAGCTGCCACCCTGTTCGAGTCTCTGCCCGGACCAGCCTCGGCACTAGAAGAAATCAACAAAATTCTGGGGCATTTCCGCTCCAGATACGAAGAGTTTCTTACCAGTTCCGTCATCATAAAAATTCTGTATCAAGATCTACGTCCTCAACTCTGGCTGTCTGTCCCCTATCGCAGAGAGTGGGCAGATTCGGCATCGGCTTCTTCTCTTGTGTTTTCATCACTTTCTCCCCTCCCCGCTTGGCCGGCTGAAGGCCCCTCCCTGTGTGGAGGTAGTAATTGGATGTATTCTTTGGTTTCCCTTCCCCAAGAACCCACCCTTGCATGGGGTGTAGTGCATGTCATTTAAAATTTCAGGTCGAAGCTTCTCCGGCGCGGCGTGCGGGTAAGCCCACGCTTCCTCACTCGCCCTCGTCTCCGGCCGGGATTGGTGTCTTCACATCGATCAGGTGAGTCACTGCACACTCCTCTTTGCTTAAATTCCTTTGCTTAATTAGTATCTCATCTTAGTGCCGTCGGTGGTAAGTGGAGCGCCCGAACCTGAATTTGCTTATGATTGAGTGACTACCGCGGGTGAGTTGTAAGAGAGCCGTTAACACCCACACCCTCGGTGTGCTGGCCGCCTATGAGAGTGGGCATCCTAGGACCCTTGATAGGTCCAATCCAAAGCTAGCCAACCCCCGTAGCAGCAAGGGCCCGTACCGGACCCTCACCACTATCACCGGGTTGCCTACGGGCACAAGAGTGCGCTTAGCGGGTGAGTCCGCCCGAGTAAAGTCACCGGTTCGTGCGTTGGTTGCTTGCTAGGTCCAAGGGTCATTTGATCATGTGATTATCACCCCAAGGTGGTGTCACATCAGAGACACCTGAGGCACGGACTAAGATGTCAGTGGACGCATCTGGTCTTGCTTCTAGTGGGTCATACTACTGTCACACAAGATGAGTTTTCCCGTGTTTTTTGATAGTTTCCGGGCATTTCCCGACATCGAGGTCTAGGGTTTCCGGTAGCATTACCGAGGGTTTTCCCTAGGCAGCGTCGGGTTCACGACAATGAAGTCGTGGACGTGTTCCCAGACTGCGTGGTCTTGGGCCAGGCCTTAGTCAGCGAGGACAGGCCTCTGCGACAGCGTTATCATGGTGTTGCTCCTGGCAGCGTAGCCAGGGTTTTCTCCTTAGTCCAGTGGTCCCCCAACTGTGAGATCGGGGTGTGTTTCCCGGTACAGTAGGAGTAGATGTAGAGCACAGGTTTTACCGACCACCGTGTTTGATGTTCCTGTTGTTGTTGCTACTTTCCGTTACTGCCGTTGTTAACGATTGGGGTTCCGCGGGACTCCTACTGGGCCAGTGAGATGAGGCTCACCCCCTACTTTTTAGGTGTGGCAGTCCCTCCTCCAGGATCGGAGGTGCAGCGTGGAGATTCGTAGTTGCCAGCTCGCCGGGCCGAGTGTTCACTGGGCATTTGGTACGTTTTTTTCTATAGATTGTACTTTTGGGCTAGACTGTGTAGTTATTTTATTTAATTACAATATTCTTGTTATTCCTTATAATGCCCCAAAAATTTTATAGAATATTTCTAAAGTATTTAAGATTTTTTTAGGAATTTATAAGAATTTTTAAAAGATCAAAATGGATTAATAAATGAATTTTTGGGTTAACTACATTATTATTAAGGCCGAAGTGTGATAACCAATTAACCTAGCCTATTCAAATAAAGCCCAAAGGTAAGGACCAAGCCCATGAAGTTTGGCCCATATTCTAGAAGTCTAATTAGTTATTTACGAAATTTAAGGGACAAATACTCCTTGTTTAGATAAATAAGTGGATAAATAAATAATAGAGTTTGAATTAAATTCAAATTCGGCACTCACTAGTAGAGGCAGTCTATCGTGAGACCGCTACGGGATGGTTGGCGATCCAATCCTAGACCGCTAATTTCTGTCAGTTCCGTGAGAGAGAGGAAGCGCGAAAAGGTTAGATTTTTAGTATCCAAATTTCCTAGGATCGACTCTATCAACTAATTACATAGGTCTAAAAGGCTCGAGGATCGAATTGAAACTCTAAATGGGACTCTAGGATCGTTCTAATCCGCAAACCCTAGCAAAAACCTATAAATAGACCATAGGTTTCACTTGCGCGACCCCTATGTTTAGCTCGCGTGGAACTAAGGTAAGACGGCTTTATTTTAGGTAGGTTCTTTTGAGATTTTTATTCCTAATATTAAGGACTGACATCCCTCAAAATTTCGTGCTAGGAGATCAACCCATCAGGAAGATAGAGGCACCCAAAGTTGCTAGTTCTACATCAACGACCCAGGAGACTATGTAATGGTGTGGTGAAGATCGGGAAATTAGAAGCCCTAGATGAGGTATTTATAAGTTGTGTCTTTAGAACTTTCTGTTCCCCTTAGTATCTTCTTCTTACCCTCCAAATTTCACGTATTTAGGTCAGGGGAATCAAGAGATATTAGGTCGGGAAGTTGCTATTTTAGCACAGGAAGTACAGGGAACTAGGGTTAACTTCTAGGCTTAAATTCGAAGTCAAAAGCCAAAGACAGAGGTAGGTCATCTCATGAACGGCTAAAATATTGTTATAGGATTAAAATCCCTCTTGTTGCACTTGATTTCATGCTTTGTAGACCGAGAATTTCATGTTTTATTTGAGTCTATGCATCTAGTGTAATGTTCATGCTTAAATCCTACCCCTAATGAAATAAAAGGAATTCTCTTGTAAATTTCGCAGAACCCATGCATATTGTAGATTTATTCTATGTTCTAGCATGTTATAGAGTTTATATATGTTGGTTTCCAGGCATGATGTGTCTTGGAATAGCTTTTAGTTTCTATTGTTTAGTTTCTCTCAGCCGACCATAAACGGCCTAGAAATGGACCACCAGCGTTGGTTTGCAACCCTACGATAAACCGCTTATAGATGATTAGCGGCCAATATCTAGACCGTTTGTGTTCATGCGATTTCATTGTTATAGAATCATAATCGGATTTACGATAGACCGCTAAACATTGGAAAACTGTTCTACATTAGACCGCCTACGTTCTAAATTCTGTCCACCCGAGACTGAATAAAGAACAGCCCATTAAACTTATAATATGCCTAGTTAATTATGTTCCAAACCTATTTAAGTATTGTTTTCTTACTATGAGGTTTTAATTAATATTCATACAAGTGGATTTTATGGTTCCTTACTATAATTGGGATTATTTTAAGCATAAGATAGTTTCATGCCAAATTCATATACTTTTGTATTAAATCCATGGTTTAAATGCTACATTGACAAGATTTATTATTGATTGTCACGGAATATACATTCTCTTCTCATCTATAGAGTCAATTTCATAAGTACATGGCATATATCTCGGTATATGACCATTAGTTACACCTATGCACATTAGGCACATAATCTTGGACTTGATAACCTCTCCTTTAGATAATCCTTCCAACGGACTAGGAAATTTTATTTCAAGGCCTCCGTAATTCTCCGTGAGCCTGGGATTACCTCCAGGATGTCGAGTTGGTTGTACCATTAAAGCCCATTATCTAGAAAGCACTTATACTGGTGTTTTATATTTCTGGAACTTAGCGGCCTTATGGTTGACCGCCAGAGTCTGCTAGCGGGCCTTAGCTAGACCGCTAACGGATCCTAGATAGTTCTTTCTTTGACCACTAAAGACTCCAGATAATCTATTTTAAATATCGAACAGTCTTGTCCTTAACGGTCCAGAACTAGACCGCTTTATTCAAGAAACGGCCCAGTAAATGACCGCTATTTTCTGAGTACAGTTAACCCGAGGTTTGACCCAAGGGTTAATATTCCTATGATCCTAGATGGTCCATATGATTATCTAGAACACGTCACCTTATTCCAAAGATACCTAAGTAATGTTGAAAGATAAAGAATGTACCGTTATGCTGTCGGAATGCCATCAGAGTATAATATCCTTTTAAGTTATTCTTTTGATTCATATCGAACTTTGGTACGTTCTATACCTTGGTTACTTCATCATGAAGCTTATTGTTTGAAATTGAGTTAGTGGTCATATTCATTGTTATATACGTGGAAGTAACTTGATTTATACGTGAAGATGTAGTTCGAGCACTGATTGTGTTCATGGGCTCTATGCTAGTCCCCTCTGCTGATTGTTGGAAACATACTGTAAACCATAGGGTATGATGCTACTGGCATCACATTGCGCTGGGAGTACTTTCTTTATAAATAAGTGAAATCCACGAAACTCTTGTAAAGTTCTTTCTAGATTGAATTGCTACATGCTTGTTACATGACATTCTAGTGCGTAACCTTTACAGTTATGAAAAGTGAAAGTGAAAGTGCATTCTTAATACAAGCAAGCATATTCTTGTTCGTGAAAGGCCAAGTTACATTCTTGTTATGTTCAACTCAATCTTGTTCATATATCATCACTCAATCGCATCTCATAGTCTCATCATGTTTTCATGTTACTTGTGTTATCCGCGTGTTTTATCGCAATTGCATGATTTATCTTTTTCTTTAGAGCTAAAGATATTAATTACTTTAACATTGCCTTCATATTGACGCGAAGATACCTACTGGGCAAGTGTGCTCATTACCCTACTTTTCCAATCTTTTTCAAGAAATTCTAGTGGGGTGGATTCAGATTTCTCAAGTGATGGATCAGGAAGTGATTGATGGTTCGAGAGAAGCCATAGATAGTCTAGTCAAGAGTCAATGATGTAATTTTCTATTTTATTGAGTCCAGTTAGTCAAGGGGTCAAGATCATGTTCTAGATGGATTTTGTCAATAAAAGTCAGATTTTAAACAATTATTGTTGCCATTCATCTTATGTGTGAATGATTTGCACTCTGATTATATTTATTGCTCGAGGCTTACCATGCCGACTGTTCGCGTTCCCGATTATTTCCGCTGCATAACCTCGGGGTGTGACAGTTAAGTTGGTATCAGAGCATAGGTCTTAGGACTTACTTTTTCCTAGGGAAGAATGTCATGTTATAGGTTAAGTCCAAGGTTTAAGGACCCATACCTATTAACTAGGAAAGATTTCTGAACCCATGTGAGATTTGGGTAGAGATCGGGATGAGATAGTTATATAGAAATTATATAAGGGTAAATCTTCCTGATTCTAAGGAAAATAACTAAGTGTTTATTTCCTCAGGTACCTTAATTTCTCATGGCTCATCGCGTGAATTGGGATGAGATGCAACAAAATGTTGCAGGACTTACCCAGGCCCTGCAAGCAGTAGCTCAAAATGGCGCAAGGGTAGGCGCGGGAAATTTACACGGTAATCTTCGGAGCTTGAATCCCTCGCGATTCTTTGGTTCTTCTAACCAAGGTGAAGCGGAGAACTGGATCAATGAGATGACCCGAATATTTGACGTCATGTAATGCACCGATCAGGAGAAGGTCCGTCTCGCCACCTTCCAACTGAACAAGGATGCCCGTACTTCGTGGAAATCTATCCCGGCACCTCCGGTAAACGCACCACATACTTGGGAGGGATTTCTCACACTCTTCCGAGCTAAGTATTTTTCCGACCATGTTAAGGAGCGAAAGGCTATGGAATTCGCTTCTCTAAAACAGGGCATGATGTCAATAGCAGAATATGAATTGCAATTCTCTCGATGAGCTCCTTATGCCCCACATCTGGTGAGCACGGATATCTTAAAAGTTAACCGATTTATGGACGGGTTAAGGCCTAGCTTTATTCAACAACTTGGATCTTAAAATATCTACACACATACCGAGATGGTTCAAAGGGCACATTTATGCGAAAGAACCATGGAGAAGGTTGAAAAGCTCCAAGGGAAGGATGAAAGGTTGAACCAAAAACATGATAGGCGAGAGGAAAAAGAAGTGGATAAGGATGAACCCCGTCATAATAAAAGGTCCCGCAATGGAGATGGTAATGATAACGGAAAAAGAAAAGGAAATGGCAATGGGAAAGGTAAAGGAGTTAAGGAAGAAGAAAGAACGCAAGTTGCCACGACTTGCTCATTTTGTGAAAAATTCGGACACTCAGCCGATAAGTGTTGGAAGCATCTCGGTGCTTGTCTCAAATGTGGAAGTCGGGAACATCGCTTGCCCATGTGTCCTCTTCTAAAGGAGCAATCTTCAAGGGGTAACAATGGACGTAGGAGACAAGGTCGACTAAATGCCATTCTAGATGAGGAAGGTAAAATAATTGAAGGTACCCACTTAACCCATTCACCTTACTTTAAGTTTTAGTACAATATTTAATAAATTTAAACACACACGCACTCTCCATATAATCCATACATTGAATTTGGGGACCAAATACTCTTAAGTGGGGGAGGGTGTATTGCCCCCAAAATTTTATAGAATATTTCTAAAGTATTTAAGAATTTTCTAGGAAATTATAAGAATTTTTAAAAGACCAAAATGGATTAATAAATAAATTTCTAGGTTAAATAAATTATTATTAAGGCCTAAGTGTGATAACCAATTAACCTAGCCTATTCAAATAAAGCCCAAAGGACTTAAGGACCAAACCCATGAAGTTTGGCCCATATTTTAGAAGTCTAATTAGTTATTTACGGAATTTAAGGGATAAATACTCCTTATTTAGATAAATAAGTGGATAAATAAATAATAGAGTTTGAATTAAATTCAAATTTGGCACTCACTAGTAGAGGCGGTCTATCGTGAGACCGCTAGGGGATGGTTGGCGGTCCAGTCCTAGACCGCTAATTTCTGTCAGTGCCGTGAGAGAGAGGAAGCGTGAAAAGGTTGAATTTTTAGCATCCAATTTTCTTAGGATCGACTCTATCAACTAATTAGATAGGTCTAAAAGGCTCAAGGATCGAATTGAAAGTCTAAATGGGACTCTAGGATCGTTCTAATCCTCAAACGCTAGCAAAAACCTATAAATAGACCCTAGATTTCACTTACGCGATCCCTATGTTTAGCTCGCGTGGAACTATGGTAAGACGACTTTATTTCAGGTAGGTTCTTTTAAGGTTTTTATTCCTAATATTAAGGACTAACATCCCTCAATATTTCATGCTAGGAGATCAACCCATCCAGAAGATAGAGGCACCCAAAGTTGCTGGTTCCACAACAACGACTCAGGAGACTGTGTAATGGTGTGGTGAAGATCAGGGAATTAGAAGCCTTAGACGAGGTATTTATAAGTTGTGTCTTTAGAACTTTCTGTTCACCTTAGTATCTTCTTCTTAACCTCCAAATTTCACGTATTTAGATCAGGAGAATCAAGAGATATTAGGTCGGGAAGTTGCTGTTTTAGCATAGGAAGTGCAGGGAACTAGGGTTAACTTCCAGGCTTAAATTCGAAGTAAAAAGCCAAGGACAGAGGTAGGTCATCTCATGAACGGCTAAAATAATGTTCTAGGATTAAAAACCCTCTTGTTGCACTTGATTTCATGCTTTATAGACCGAGAATTTCATGTTTTATTTGAGTCTATGCATCTAGTGTAATGTTCATGCTTAAATCCTACCCCTAATGAAATAAAAGGAATTCTCTTGTAAATTTCGCAGAACCCATGCATATTGTAGATTTATTCTTTATTCTAGCATGTTATAGAGTTTATATATGTTGGTTTCCAGGCATGATGTGTCTTGGAATAGCTTTTAGTTTCTATTGTTTAGTTTCTGTCAGCCGACCATAAACGGCCTAGAAATGGACCGCCAGGGTTGGTTAGCGGCCCTACGATAAACCGCTTATAGATGATTAGCGGCCAATATCTAGACCGTTTGTGTTCATGCGATTTCACTGTTATAGAATCATAAGCGGATTTACGATAGACCGTTAAACATTGGTAAATGGTTCTATATTAGACCGCCTACGTTCTGAATTCTGTCCACCCGAGACTGAATAAAGAACGCCCATTAAACTTATAATATGCCTAGTTAATTATGTTCCAAACCTGTTTAAGTATTGTTTTCTTACTCTGAGGTTTTAATTAATATTCATACTAGTGGATTTCATGGTTCCTTACTATACTTGGGATTATTTTAAGCATAAGATAGTTTCATGCCAAATCCATATACTTTTGTATTAAATCCATGGTTTAAATGCTACATTGATGAGATTTATTATTGATTGTCATGGATTATACATTCTCTTCTCATCTATAGAGTCAATTTCATAAGTACATGGCATATATCCCAGTATATGACCATTAGTTACACCTATGCACATTAGGCACACAATCTTGGACTTGATAACCTCTCCTATGGATATTCCTTCCAACAGACTAGGAAATCTTGTTTCAAGGCCTCTATAATTCTTCACGAGCATGGGATTCCCTCCAGGACGCCGAGTTGGTTGTACCATTAAAGTCCATTATCTAGAAAACACTTATACCGGTGTTTTATATTTCTGGAACTTAGCGGCCTTATGGTTGACCGCCAGAGTCTACTAGAAGGCCTTATTTAGACTGCTAACGGATCCTAGACGGTTCTTTCTTTAACCGCTAAAGACTCCAGAGAATCTATTTCAAATATCGAACAGTCTTGTCCTTAACGGTCCATAACTAGACCGCTTTATTCAAGAAACGGCCCAGTAATCGACCGCTATTTCCTGAGTACAGTTAACCCGAGGTTGGACCCAAGGGTTAATATTCCTATGATCCTAGATGGTCCAATTGATTATCTAGAACACGTCACCTTATTCAAAGATACCTAAGTAATGTTGAAAGATAAAGAATGTACCGTTATGCTGCCGGAATGCCACCGGAGTATAATATCCTTTTAAGTTATTCTTTGGATTCATATCGAACTTTGGTACGTTCTATACCTTGGTTACTTCATCATGAAGCTTATTGTTTGAAATTGAGTTAGTGGCCATATTTATTGTTATATATGTGGAAGTAGCTTGATTTATACGTGAAGATGCAGTTTGAGCACTGATTGTGTTCAAGGGCTCTATGCTAGTCCCCTCGTCTGATTGTCGGTAACATAATGTAAACCATGGGGTATGATGCTACTGGCATTGCATTACGCTGGGAGTACTTTCTTTATAAATAAGTGAAATCCACGAAACTCTTGCAAAGTTCTTTCTAGATTGAATTGCTACATGCTTGTTACATGACATTCTAGTGCGTAACCTTTACGGTTATGAAAAGTGAAAAGTGAAAGTTAAACTGCGTTCTTGATACAAGCAAGCATATTCTTGTTCGTGAAAGACCAAGTTACATTCTTGTTATATTCAACTCAATCTTGTTCATATATCATCACTCAATCATATCTCATAATCTTATCATGTTTTCATGTTACTTGTGTTATCTGCGTGTTTTATCGCAATTGCATGATTTATCTTTTTATTTAGAGCTAAAGATATTAATTACTTTAACATTGCCTTCATGTTGACACGAAGATACCTACTAGGCAAGTGTGCTCATTACCCTACTTTTCTAATCTTTTTCAAGAAATTCTAGTGGGACGGATTCAGGTTTCTCAAGTGATGGATCCAGAAGTGATTGATGGTTTGATAGAAGCCATAGATAGTGTAGTCAAGAGTCAATGACATAATTTTCTATTTTATTGAGTCCAGTTAGTCAAGGGGTCAAGATCATGTTCTAGATGGATTTTGTCAATAAAAGTCAGATTTTGAACAATTATTGTCTCCATTCATCTTATGTGTGAATGATTTGCGCTCTGGTTATATTTATTGCTCGAGGCTTACCATGCCGGCTATTCGCGGTCCTGATTATTTTCGCTGCATAACCTCTGGGCATGACATTCCTGCTTTATTTCTTATTCTTGTATACCTCCACTCACACACATCCTTTAGCCCTTCCGAGCCCTCGGACTCGTGGGTGGCGGACCAAAATTTGAATGGTATTGGGTCCTTCTCGGTATCTAGATCTTGGGTCATTGCAGCTCCTAACGATGCGTCCATGGCGGCGATGTAGAGTATAAGGGGTTTGCCCTTGACTAGTGCCCCCAGGACCGTGGGAGTGAGGAGGTACTCCTTAATTTGCTCGAAAGCAGTCTGGCATTCTGGGTCCCACACAAATGGGGCGCCTTTCTTCATAAGCTTGCTGAAAGGCGCGCATCGACCAGAGAGGTTAGAGATGAACCTTCGAATGTAGGCCAGTCTTCCTTGGAAGGACCTGAGCTCGGTGAGGTTCTTGGGTGGTGGATCCTCCTGGATCACCTTGATCTTGTTGGGGTCCACCTCAATTCCTCAGTATCTGATGATGAAGCCGAGAAACTTGCCGCTGGATACTCTGAAGGCGCATTTCATAAGGATCATCTTGAGCCCATATTGCCAGTGTCGGTTGAAGACTTGGCGTAGATCATGTAGATGGTCTTCACGTCTTCTAGTTTTGACGACGATGTCGTCGACATAGCACTCGACGATGTTGTGCAGCATCTCGTCGAATATTTTAGTCATGGCCCTTTGGTAAGTAGCACTAGCATTCTTCAAACCAAAGGGCATGCGCTTGTAATTGAAAATCCCTTTGGGGGATTAGAAAGCAGTATGGTTCTTATCTTTAAGGGACATCCGGATCTGGTTATAATCGGACGATCCGTCCATGAAAGACAAGGCTTCATGGCTAGTGGTCATATCGACCATGGTTTTTGTGATTGGGACTGGGAAATCATCCTTCGAACATGCTTTATTGAGATCCCGGAAGTCAACAGAAATGTGGACTTGACCACTTTTCTTCTTTCCTGGGACGATATTGGTGAGCCAGATCGGATAGATACACGGCTCGATAAAGTAGACCTCTGCCATTTTGTTGACTTCGGCCGAGCCTGAACGAACGTTGGCTAGAGGGCTTCATCTTCAGTCAAGTTTATTTCAATGAGTTCATCAACGGTTGCTTGGCCACCGTCCTCTAGATCGGGAGGAGCGGGTTGGAAGTCGATAAAATCCTCATCATCGGTGTCAACTTCGTGTACTCCTTGGTTTTTGAAGTCACTAGTTGATGTTGATGGAGCTGAAGACTTGATGTCACTGGGCTTTGGCAGAGATTGTTCTGAATTGCTAGCGCCTTGCCGACAGTCACCAGCTGATGCCACTGAAGCTTCCCTGGGGTTGCCTTCCAAAGCTGATAACACTTCATGGCTAGTGTTCTGGGCACCTTCCTCATCGGGAAAGTTTTCCGAACTGGATTCTTCGATAGGCCGGGAGGCAAAGGGAGCTTCTTCAGCGCTGATGTCTTCACAGGAGGGCGACGAAGACTCATCGATTGCTTGAACTGGGGTGCTGGCCTTGGTCAGGAGCTAGATCAAGATCTCCTCTTCCTCATCCCCGGAGCTGTCAAATTTTACATCGACCTTGGTCTGGTTGTCGACTGGCTATGTCGGACTTACGACGTTGATCACATAATAGACGTGGAAGTCCGAGTCTTGGTCATAGCCGAGTCCCCTGGTATCCTTATGGGAGAACAAGAGTTGCCCCCGAACTTGGGAAGGGGTCCACAACTGGCGGAAGTATCTTCGCCATGCGGAATCTTGCCATTGGGGAATGTATTGCTTTAGGCACATCTTTCGAATATGTTGCGGCAAGTCATCCATTACTTGGACTGCTTCAGGGGTATCATCGGATCGCTTGGGCCAGCCAAAGTCATCTTCAAGTGGGGCTGGAGGGGCCATGTCTCCCTTGTAGAAGACAATGGGCTTGTCCCTGTTAGCCTTCTTCTTGTTTCTGAGTTGTCGTTTGTAGGTAACGACAAACGTCGTAAGTAGATCAACCTTGTGCTCTCCGGATGCACCTGAGAGTTGCATGCAATCTGGCGACAAGCGTATGCTCTTGTCAATGGCTCAACTAATAAGATTAGCCTCAAAGTTGATTTTACGCCTCTTAAGGCGATCTGGAGTTGACTTGGAGTTGAGGCGTAGCCGATGAAGCTTAGCCTTTTCTTCGTCAACGGAGAAGAGGTCATCATCATCCTCCTCTGAGAGCCAACCATTGCTTTTGCTTTTGAATACAGGGTATGCACTACGTCCCCCGAAATAAAGTGCCACATCGGCAATATTGCATTCTACTGGGGTGAATGGTGACAGGTCTGCAAAGACCGTATACTGTTCTCAATCTTCGGCATATTTGATGCACTGATGGAGAGTTGACGAGATGACCCGATTTTCATGCAACCAGAACCTACCCAATAGTACCTTGTAGGAAGTGCTGGCGTCGATGATGTAGAATGTCACCTTGGAGGCGAAATCATCGAGCACCAGGTCCACATCTATTGGCCGAGGATGTCTTCGGTGTCCTGGTTGAAGCCAAATATCTTGACCGCTTGAACCTTCTGAAAGTACGGGGTCAAATATAGTCTTGAAAGTTTTCAACGGCATGATGTTGATAGCAGCACCGGCATCCACCAAGATCCGATTCACCTCATGACCATTGATTTCCCCCTCATATAGAGAGGGTGATTATGACACGGAGGAGAGAGTAACATATCTTTTTCCATGAAGGAGACGGTGACTGCGAAGGCTTCATATGTTGCCACCTTCATCTCTGCAGCATGTGCTTCATAGACTTCCGGTTCTTGGAGTATTTTGATAAGAGCTTCTCTTAGCTCCTTACTCCAAGGAATGGCTTCCCAGATTTTAATGTTGGTAGGAAACTGCTTCATCTGGTGGAGGACCTTCCGGTCGGCTCGAGCACGAGCATCTTCCAATGAGGGTAGTATGTCCGACAAGGTCTTATGTGAGGTGTCGCGCTACTCCCCATCGGGGAGTTGGACTGCCTTGCCTTCACCATTGGGGTCAGACTGACCTTGATCATTTGGAGGCTCTTGGAATAGAGGTGCCAAAGATGGCTCTTCTGGAAGTGATTGGCGAGTCGGGTCATCCTTGCCAGATGGACCTGCTCGATCTTCGGAAGTGACCGGGGCTGGTGCAGGGACTGGCATGCTGGTGATGACTTGTCCCATGCCGGAGGGATCAAAGATGCTGGGTCCTTTCCATATTTCTATTTCTAGAATTGGGGCAAGCTCTTCTCCGGGTCGAAGGTGGACGAGTGGAGAAGTAGCTCGGGGATCCTCCCATTACCTCTGCCACGTCCACTACCATGACCTCAACTATGGCCGATATTTTTTGGAGTGGGTTGTAGCCCTAGCGGGGCGGTGGTTCTTTGCCTCATTCGGGAGGCTACTGGCTCACCTTGCCGAGTGGTGTTGATGTTGTCAGGAGGTGGAATGGCCACCATGTTGCACGTGCAACCTCAAAGCATTTCTTCCGACTGCTCCGTGGTGATCTCCTTATCTTTGTAGAACAAGGAGAGTTCTTCTGGGATGAGAAGTCTCTCGCCATTTATAATCTTCTGGATCATTTCTTGGACCCAGCATCTAAGGAGAGCTCGCTTTCGCATTTCTTCCCACGAGATATAGCTATCGATTGGGAGAGCACCAGTAGAATGAGGAGGAATGTATTCTTCCAGGTCGTCATTGAGCTGCTGTAGCCTTTGGAGAGGCGTTAGCTTGGTTGGTGATTGTAAGGCGACTACTTGCTCAGCTTGATTCCTGAGCCATCTTTTAAGGCTCTTTCTCCTATTCCTCTCTTGTCTTTTGGCGATGGCCGCCTCCACGAGAGTAGGATGGAGAGGTACTGGAGCCAGAGTTGACCAATCCCCATGAGGATATCTCCGAGCTGATGTCTTGGCAGAGTGAGGTCGATGACTTTTCTTTGCCTGAATTTCAATCCAGGCACCTTCCACCTCTTGTATTTGGAAGGTAGCAGTGATCGCCTGTTCGATGACCTCCGGTGGTAGCTCTTGGTATGCTGGGATGCTGGGATTGGCGTCCAAAGATGTATGCGTGGTTTGATGCCTTACCCACGGTGGCGAACTTCTTTGTTGGAATGTGGACTGGGGGGCTCGCTTGGAGTCCTGCTCCTTAGCTTTTCCTTTGCTATCTGGCTTAGAGCAGTGTCTGGTGGTAGTTGGAGGTGTAGCGGGGTATCGCCGCTCCCGGCGGCTACCCTGACTTTATGTATTAACTGGGCCTTGCTGTGGAGGACCAGGCTAGTTGGACAGAGCTGCTGAAGACTTCGAAGATGTCTCCTTCACAATCTGGCCTGGGCTACGGGGTATGTGAAGAGGACCCGAAGGCTCGCCGGATGGAGACACGACATGGTCGTGCCAAGGCCTCGCCCTGCTTTTGCTTCCCCTTCTTGTCTCTCGGTATAGAAGGTGAAGGCGGAGCAGGTGAGTAGAGAGAGGATCTTGGGGCACCATCGTCGTCTCGCTTACCAGGACATCCTCTCGGCCGAGAAGGACTCAGAGTAGCCTAGCAGTATCCTTCTTAGAGAATGGAAGACTCCAGCTCCTGCCAAGGATGACAATGTGAAGCCGAAGCAGTAGGAGCTGACTGGCTGGTACTTGGTGTCTGGGTGTCTAGAGGAGTTGAGGTGGCAGAAGGATGGATGACGTTGACTGAGAAATTCCCTGGCTCAGTCTCCTGGTTGTTGTCCATCCTCCTATGGCTTTGCAGTCGCTCGAGAGCTTCTCGATTATCAATTCGAAACTCGAGCTACTCTGGGACATGTTGATAAGGCAACCCGTGCCCATTTGCTTGAGGAAAGTCTGGCTGGTCTAGTGCATTTCTGCCAATGCTCAGGGTTTCTTCAATGGCTACTCGAAGTCTCAGAGTCACCATAGAGTTCCCCTCAACATCAATTTGTTCCCACTAGATCTGCTCCTGGATTAAGTGTTGAACTTCCTCACAGGACTCGATCACGTGGCAGATTCTGACATGGAAAGGGCAGTACTGGGGGTGACTAAAGTCTTATTGAGTATAGTCTGCTGGCGGCTCACATGCCATGATTTGTCCCCTCTGAATGAGGACATCAAAGAGCCGCATGGTTCTTTCCCTTGGGAAGGAGAGAGGCGTACGGTCATGCCAGGGTCTCCACCCCGGATACCACAATGAGTGCTCACCTTGGCTGGTACTGGGCTCCTCTATTTCAACATCAAAGTGGGAGAATGTAACCATCATGTAAAGCACATCAACTGAATAGTGAATCACACGTGCGGTCTTAGCAGGTCTAGACCACGCATGTCACCGTGGGGGATTTACGAGACCGCCCTTCATTTTGATGAGGCCGTCTCGGATTAGCTTCTGTACATGGGTCTTGAAGATATATCAATCTTCAAGTGGGTGACCTAGCATGCGATGATATGGGCAATAGCTAGGGTCATTGGCTTTCTAGATGTCGCTTGGCTTGTGAGCTTCTGGCAGCTCGATAATCTTTTGAGCCATGCAGAGGTCGAAGAGCATCTTTGTGTGTTTTTTTTTGGTAAGTAATGATATGGTGCTTGTATTAAATGAAAAAAGAACTATACATCATAAGTCTGCCATGCAGATCTACTATGCTCAGGACCACACAGGTTGTGGACTCAAAGTTTATTGAGTGAATAGAATGAATCTACTAAAAATGTTCTTTTCCCTTCTAGTTAGCATCTTCTGCCCTTGGAACTCCATGCAGCTTCTAGCATCTTCAAGTATTTGGATGAGGATACTTGATTTGGAGCTCGGAGAATCATCAAATATTCTCTCACATCGTTCCCTCCAGATTTTCCATATGGCAATGCGAAAATATATTCTAGCCAACTTGACTAGTTGACCTGATTTCTGGAATTGGGCTTGCAGCTGAAGGAGTTCATGGCGCAGCCCAATGCTCGGCTGCCTATGAAGGTCAAATCTTTCTAGGATATGTTTCCAAACCCATTTACTAAAAGTTCATTTGAAGAAAAGATGGTCATGATCATCCCTACCCTGTTTGCATAGAGGACACATGCTAGGAAGGTAGAATCCCTTCTTCTGTAGGTTGTCGGCTGTGGGTAGCTTGTTAAGGACAACTTGCCAAGTGTAGAGGGATGCTATTTGCGAAGTTGCATTTTTCCAGACCCACTCATGATGGGCAAATGCATGTCCTTTTTGCCTAATCTCTTGCCAGATGGAACTAACTTGCTTTATTTGTTCATTGTTCTTCCACATGATGACATCTGAACCTGCATTGTGTATTCGGACCTGTTTAACAAGATCCCACAGTTCAGCCATTTCTATGGAGAGTGCAGTGAGAAGAGCCCACTGCCCTTCATAGATAAACATTCCTACATTTGCACTTATGTCTAGCTCCAAATCTTGTCTGATTTGGTCTCCATACAATTTGTTAATACTAGTTCCATTCAACCACAGGTCAAACCACAAATTTGTATCCTGGCCATTTGATATTGAGTAGTTAATGTGGGTGCGGATCCAATTCCTGGCCTGCAGAACTCCCTTCCAAGCTGATGAATGATAAGATTTGATTCTGAAATCCCAGATATTCCTGTTTGCTATATACTTATACTTAACCCAAGAATACCATAAGGATTATTTTTTTCTAAAGTATATCCCATAGCAACTTACACATACAAGCTTGATTCCATTCCTTCAGATTTTTGATTCCTAGTCCTCCTTCAGTCTTGGGTTTGCAAATCTGTCTCCAAGAGATCATATGAACTGCTGAATTGGAAGAATGTCCATGCCAGTAGAATTTGCGCAGTAGGCTTTCAATTTCATCAATTAACCCAGCAGGAAGCATGAAAGCAACTGCCCAATAAGTGGAATAAGATGAAAGGACATATCTAATTAGTTCCAGCCTTCCCGATCTTGAGAGTAGTCTGTTCTTCCAAGCATCAATTCTTCTCTTAATTTTTTCAATAATGAGGTAGCAGTTTGCCTTGTTGACAGCTTTAGAGAGAAGAGGGAGTCCAAGGTATGGAACAGGAAGCTCACCTGCATTGACTCCTAGTTGACTGATAACATTCGTTTGGTTCTGTACACAGCCTCCTAAATATGCTTTACTTTTCTCAGAATTCAGAATGAGTCCTGACATGCTAGCAAAACTCTTAAGCAAAGGCCCCATATGAGATAGAGTCTAAGGATCATCATTCAAGAATAGAATCAGGTCATCTGCGAATGTTATGTGAGAAATTTTCAGATTACCTGCAGACGGGCTTCTGATATTTCCTCTCAGTACTTCACCTTCCATCAAGGATGAGATTCCTTCCATAATTATGGTGAAAATATAAGGAGATAATGGGTCTCCTTGTCTGATCCCATTTCTACTGGTGAAAAACCCCTGAGGTGTACCATTGACAAGAACAGAGAAGGCTGGAGTGTCTAAATAGTTTGAAATCCATTGAATGCAAGTGAGAGGGAATCCCATATGTTCCAACAAATAGTAAAGGTAGTCTCTATTAATAGAGTCAAAGGATTTCTTAAGGTCGGCCTTCATGCATATGAATTTCCCTTTTGTTTTTGAGTGTATATTCCTGAGGATATCATTTGCCAACAGAACATTGTGGTGAATACTTCTCCCTTTGATGAAGGCTGACTGGTTATCACTGATAATCTTTGGAAGAACTGACTGGATTCTATTTGCAAGCACCTTAGAAATAATTTTATAGATAAAGTTGCAAAGTGATATAAGTCTGAACTGTTCAAAGGAATCAGCTCCCTCCTGCTTGGGTATAAGAGAGATGAATGTACAATTCACCTGCTTAAGAATGCTTTTAGTTGTAAAAAAATGCTTGACTGCCTTTAGGACATCCTCTCCTATAATGGACCAAGTGGGTTGGTAGAACTCAGCTAGAAAACCATCCGGGCCTGGACTTTTATTTTTAGGTGCTTGGAATACTGACTGGCTGATCTCCTCATTAGTAACAGGTGAGCTGAGGAAGCTTGCTTTCCTTCTTGAAGGAGAATGGCATCTTCATACGCTCTGAAAAGGAAGGAGCAGCTGGCTTGTCCGTCGACTTCTTGTCGGAGCCACTTCACTCGCCCTACTTGTTGGCTTTGGCAGTGGGGGTGAACTCAATGGTGTTCATCTCCTTACTGGGTTGGCATTCTCACGTCTATTTACCCCTTGCTGAAGTATAGCTCGGATTATTGGTAAAGAACATCTCTATTTCGGCCACTACTGAGTTGAGCTAGTCGAAGCCCTTAATGTTGGTGCCAAGAAGCTTTTCGCTGACCTCGGCTACCAGGCCTTTGCTGCATATAGTAATGGCATCCTCCTAGACTGGCGGGTTGTAATACCCCTAATTTTCCTAGAAATTATTTAGGTTTTTTTGGGGATTAATTACAATTAGTAAGCATTTAAAAAGGTTTAATGGACTATTAAAAAGAATTAAGAATTAACTAAATCCATTTAAAGGACCTATATTAACCAAAGGGTTAAGCCTAATGCAAATAGGCCCAAAGACCCAATTCCAAGACCTTTAAACCCAATCCCATTCCTAGAAATGTAATTAGGGTAATTTATGAAATTAAATTAGATAAATAGGTTGGTAAAAAGGATAAATGGGAGATAAAACTAAAAATCCAAAATTTTCAGAATAACCGGCTAAATGCGGTCTATCGCGAGACCGCCTTCTCACAATAGGGGTCGCGAGACGACCGCTACTATGTTCCGTGGATGGGTGAAGAAGAAGCATGGAAAACTTGGATTTTTCCCATCCCAATCCATATGGTTCGATGCTATCTGGCATGAAAACCTATATATGACTCTTGGGGATCGATCTTAACCCCAAATAGGACTCCCAACTCGATCAAATCCTCAAACTCTAACTCAAACCCTATAAATAGGTCTCAGGTTCGACCTGTGCGAACCCTTATTTTGAAGCACATAGTTCGAGGGTAAGGAGGCATTATTTCAGGTTGGTTATTTAGAACATTATGTTCCTTTTAGTATTAACTAACATCCCTCCAAATTTTGTGGTAGGAGATCAAGTATTCATGAAGTTAGAAGCCCCAGAAGCTACTGTTTTGGTGTAGTCTGCGCAGGAAATAGTTCGTTCGTCCAGAGAAGAAGAGGAGATTAGAAACCCTAAACGAGGTAAGTTCAAGTCAAGTCTTCAGAACTTTTTGTTCCCTTTCGTGTCCTCTACCTATCCTCCAAATTTCATGGATTTAAGTCAAGTGGTTAAGGAGAATGAGGGACGGGAAGTTGCTAGTTTAGCACAGGACGTGCAGAAACTAGGGTGTCCTTCCAATCCAAAATTTGAAGTCTAAAGCCTGTTACAAACGTAGGTTATCTCATGAAAAGGATAAATTAATGTGTTAAGAACAAAAGCCCTCTGGTTTCATGTCGTTGCCTACTTTCTACTAGTCATATTTCATGTTTTAATACTACTACACATCTAGGTTGTTTCTGCATGAATGATTCCTACCCTTAAAAATAAGGATGATAATCTTGGTTTAATTCATGAAAACCTATGCATCTCCATGACTTTATGTCATTATAGCATGTTTATCTTCCTGTCTAGCATGTTTACATGCCTTTTGTTTCTTAAAGTTAGGCCTTGTATGACCTAATGACCCTCTTTCTGTTACTAGACTAGAAACGGTCTACTAGCGACCGCTACTGTATAGAAGTGGTACTCGACAGACCGCGTATAGATAGAAACGGTCCTATGGAGACCGCTACTATGTTTCAATTTCCTGCACTTTATTAACTCCAAACAGATTACAGATTGACCCTATTATACATATGTTAAACCATAGTTAGTAGGTCTTATTCCTATTTATGACTGTACAATTAGAAACTTGGTTATATTGTGCATCAAACATGCTAAGTTTCATGTCTTTCATGTTTTAAATACCTATTTTAAACCTATGCTATTTTCATGCCAAAACTCGTATAGCTTGTATTAAAGTTATTTCTACATGGTTTATGGACTCGTGTTATTTTGGTTTATACCGCATGTTTTACCATATTTCCTTTACCTTCTTTTCTAGAGCTAAAATGTTAATTATTTAAACATTGCCTTCATGTTAATACGAAGATACCTACTAGGCAAGTGTGCTCATACCCTACTTTTCTAATCTTTTCAGGACATTCTAGCAGGTCGGATTCAGACTATTCAAGTGATGGATCTGAGAGCGATTGATGGTTCGGGAGAAGCCATAGCTAGTCTAGTCAAGAGTCAATTATGTAATTTTTGCTTTATTGAGTCTAGTTAGTCAAAGAGTCTTTCTAACTTTTCATTATGATTCAATAAAGTCAAGGTTTTTAAATTATATTCTCTTGTGTTCACTTTTATGTGTGAATGATTGGCGCTCTAACTATTATTATCACTTGAGGCTTCTCTTGTCGGCTGTTCACGTTCCCGATTAGTTTCTACAGCATAATCTCGAGGTGTGACACGGGTTGACACACATCATACTGAGGTCTCACCATCTCTTGATGAAGTCGAGGGCACTCTCGCCCTTCTTCTATCGGAGAGAGCAGAGCTCGGCCAGGGAGATCTTGTGCTTGGCCGTCTAGAAATGGTCGAGGAATTTCTATAGAGATCTACCCAGTCGACTACTGAATTGGGCTTCAGGTGGGAATGCCATTGAAAGGTGGTTCCCGTAAGTGAGGTGGCGAAGTAGCGGAGGAGGTATGACTCATCTAATGCTGGCTCGCCCAAGGCCGTGATGTAATAGGCCAAGTGCTCATATGGAGACCCTTGCCCGTCGAACATCTATAGCTTCGGGGGCATGGCGTACTCCAGGGGAAGCCTTTTCAACTAGTGATGCAGTGGGTAAGGTACACTATAGAGGCCCATAGTTGCGACCCCTTCCCCATACTGGGCGAGCTTTGTCTCGATGATCCGCTCGATCATCTGCCGTTGTGCCATGAGATTTTCTGGCACTGGCGTATTGGATGCCCGTGGATGAGCTTCCACTAGAGGCGTGCCGAACCCTGCTATTGTCGGGGTTCGAGCGGCTGCTGCTGAGGTGTTAGCGCCATTGTGCCCAACTGGTGGTGCCGGTGCTTTGGCCGGAGGCCTAGCAGGTTACTGAGGGTGAAGGTCTCGCTTCTAAAGAAGGTCTTGCAGGAGGGTCTTCAAGTGCTGGTTCTCCCTCATAAGAGTCTCGAGAGTCACCTCTTGAACATCACTTGCTGGCGGATCATTGTTGACTGGATCCGTGTTGACAGGAGCGCCACGATACTTTTATGGAACCTCTTCTGCACGTTCCGATGCCTGTGGTCTGGCAAAAGTACCGATGTGACTCGGTGGCACTGGGAGTTGAGTTTGAGGGTGAGGCCTCCTATGCTGGGCCAGTGGCTAGTTCAAGTCATCAGACTGAGTCTCGGATTGGTGTCCAGTGGCATAACACGCGAACACCCGTACCGCGTCATTGATGAGCCAAACTGTCCGCTTCTTCTGGGAATGCTTCTCAGAGCGGACTGGTGCCCCCAATCTGTCAAAGACTGAGGTCCTTCGAGGTGGCTCGTCCGTCATGAGACCGGAGTTGACCCCAGGAGAGCCTGAGTGTTGCGGGACGGACACGGGAGACGACACTATTAGGTGCCACCCTCGGACTCTAGATGAAGACGCGACCAGCAGCACACACCAGGGAGACACTAAGCCCGACACTACGAGCTCCTAGTGGCAAAACGTCGCTAACAGAAGTGGAAGCTCACTCGTCGTCCCAAGCGAGGGAAAGCGCGGACCGTGCGCAGTTAAGGAACCGGCGGAGGTCAAGGGTAGTCCGACTCAACTTCCGGACTCGGATCGAGTCACGGGACGGGTCACTCTCACTCTCACAGCGGTGACATGGACACACGGGCTAGTACCTACACTCTCAGCAGCGGCAAAAGACCGTATACTAGCTAAGCAAATGAACGCCAAGAGGTTCGGACCATTACCTCCACGCACCCGGCGTGGCGAAGACAACCCCGGCCGAATCACGGACTCCCGGTTAACAATTATTACAGCAATACACTAAGTCGACCCACTCCACGCAGGGAGGTAAAAGGTCACATGTGTGGTCCAGGGAATCACGCAACTCGGGTTGACGGGCAGCATCTTGATGTCGCCCGGCGGTGCCGAACTCCGCGTTTTCGTGCTTTCCGAACGGCGGGTTCTGCGGGCCCGCGGGGCCCACGGATGGCGCTGTCCTCCGGATCTGTGGGGGTGGGACCCACTACGATGGTGACCCCTGGTGGCGCGCCTCCACGGACGGCGGTCGGCCGGGAACACCAATCGGGGGTCGATCGGTCCCGATCTCCAAGCTTTGAAGTTGCTGTCCACGGATTTTGGTTGCTGTCTTCCGGCGCGCGCTCCGGCGAAAACGGCCGCTGTGATCAATCCCGACGTCGGATCGGGACGCATAAGCTATCGTTGGAAAGCTCTCTTCAAATGCTTCAATCTAGACCCAGAGAGATCTGCTGGATCTGGTCGGATCAGAACTTTAATGAATTTGCAAGTCCCAAAATTTTTGGATGGTTCTTGACACCTCTGGAACATCCAGTAAAATTCCCAGGTCGATCTGAGCTCGTGGTTGATGGCTGAATTTCGTGGAAGCTGCTGTGGTACTACGCGGGCAGAACTCCGATGAAGACGATGGCGGTGCGGTGGCGGCTCGTGGCGGCGCGGCGGTGACCGGAACTGATAGGGTGGAGTCTCACCACCAGAAGGAAGCCTTCACAGCTTCAAGGGGAGAGGGAGGGGCGGCCTAAGCCTTGCTCAAGGGATTTTCTTCCAATTCAAATGCATTAATTCTAGAAAATGAGAAAATACAAGCATATATAGGTCACCCATCTAATCCATCCCCCACCGTTGGATCTAGGGGTGTGAGATGGAGGGCTGGGATGGCATGTGACCATTTCACAAAATTTACAATAAAAAAATAAGGGGGGGCAGCCCTTTGACTTGGGGGGAACAAGCTTGACATGGTAGGTGGGGTGTTGGTTGGAAATGTTGACTATTTTGGTCCCTTGTCCCCCATGTGGACAATTGACCATTCAAACTTCTAGATGCCCCATGTGGCATGTTGACTGACCCCACGTGGGACCCTAGGCTGAGGTGGCCCAATGGGGTGGGGCCTGGGGGGCCCGTGGGGTCCACGGGGTCCGAATTGCACCTAAGCCCTTATTACAATCAAAATGGCAAACCGAATGCAACGAAATAAACACAAATTAAACACACATAAAGTCTAACTAAATATAATAAATGGGGAGGCTCAAGGCGGAGTCTCCAGGCTGTCTCCGAGCCAGATGGACGCTGAGGTGGCTCGTGTCGTGCTCCGCGTGCGGTACCGGTGGCTCGGCGTATCGTGCCGATCAGCTGCTCGGGTGTCCGCACCAATTCTCCCCGGGTTGGAGAAACTCGACCCTGTCGAGTAAGGGTCTGCATCGCTCCTGTATCGCTCCAAAATGTCCAGATCGATCTACTGCAACTCGCCATGTGTGATCCATGTGTCCTCAGTAGGGGGCCGTCCTCTCCATCGCACTAGGTAGCGCGGGTAAGATCCACTCCTGGTAACTGTCACTTGCTCGTCCAGTATACGATCTATATGCTCACGCTGCCGTGAAAAAGGGGCTGGAGGTGGAAGTGGACACTCAGGTGTGGGATCACTCTCAAGGGGAGGAGATGGCTCAAAAGGCTCACTAGGGATCACCGCTGGGTCCCTATATGCAACAAGATCCGATACATTGAAGGTAGAGCTTATACCATATTCCTCGGGCAAGTCCACAACGTATGCATTGGATCCAACGCGTTTCAACACTCTAAAGGGACCGGTTCCGTGAGCTTGCAACTTCTTAACGGTTCCAGAGGGAAACCGTTCAGGTCTTACCCTGATCATGACATATTCGCCCTCTTGGAACTCTCGGTGGTGTCGATGGGCATCGGCTAGCTCTTTGTAACGCGCATTGCTGGCCTCACTAATGCAGACTCCTAACATGCCTACCAAAAGAAAAGAAACACACGGATGCACACACGACCCTAAACAACCCTACAGTTAGTAAAACCCAATCATATGCAAGGTGGTCCAGGACATCCGAATGTGTGCCATGCATGCATTTGACATAACCGGAGGTTAATGTCATGGTGGACTCCTAGACATCCTACGATGCACCAACCATGGACATGGGGTTTGGATGTGGGAAGTCCGGGAGGTTTGGGTGGTTGAGGTGGCCCGGGGAAACCAAAGTCCTCATTACCCCCAAATGACGGTTCGGACCTATTGCCATGTAAAGGTTGCCAGGCCCGAGTAGGAGGGGTGTGATAGTGGACTTCCTTAAAGAGGTGGAATGGAGGTTGTGGGCCAAAGGGCCCATGAAGAAAGGGATCGAAGGGATCAAAGAATGTGTGACCCCTCGATATGGATTCCCTCATTTCAAGGTCCCATGTGTGGAATTCTAGAAGGTGTTGATGGTCACCTTCATCCGTGAAGGGAGATGAGACGGTGGGGGTATGATGGTGGACTCTCTCGAAAAGGTGGAGTAAATATGGTGGGTCACGGGGTCCATAAGAGAATGGGTCGAAGGGATCATAGAAGGAATGACCCCTCGGACTAGGCTTCCACAATTCACTGTCCCACATTTGGAAATCTTGGAGGTGTAAATGATCACCTTCATTCATTGTGAGAGGTGGGACGACAGTCATAGGTAGAAAGTAAGATTCCTCCATTGGGCAAAGGGGAATGAAGTTGGACTCGGCCGGCAAAGGGAGGAGTAGAAGAACCTCCGTGGTAACATGACCCACAGTGTACACGGAGGTGATGGACCCTAGGGATGGATGTGTGAAGCTACGACCTGTAGGTCGGTCGAAGCGTGGGGCTAACAAGTGCGTAAATGTCAACTGCCGGTCTAATCCTTTAAGAAGATCATCTAATGTATCCACATGGTGACTAGACCGGAAGGTGGTATGGAATGAGTTGACCGGCACTAATGGTAGGGTAGGGTCCATGGATGGGAGGAGAGATGGGGCCAAGCCGTTCTTGAGCCATCTAAGAAGTGGTTCGGCTATGAAAAGTGTACCCGTTAGAAACACGGGTGGCTCGGGCTTTGGCGGCTCTAAATGAGAGGGCTCCGAAATAAGATCGGAAGGTGAGGTTTCTCCAACCCCTTTATCCCCTAGGCCTAGAGATGTCCGAGTGGGACACTGTCCGGCAAAGTGGCCAAACCCCTGGCAGCGATAACACTGTTGTCGTGATCCTCTACGCTCCTTGATAAGTGGGTCCCTACCCTTATCCTCCTGACGGACAGGGGGTGTAGGCAATGGGGCTCTCGTGGGTGGGGGAAGAGGATCCACCAAGATGGGGAGAGGACCTCGGGATGGCACTCTAGATGACACTGGATTGGGACTACCGGTTGCTACCTCCTTAGGGTCATGCTTGGTTCTATCTCGGCTAGGAGGTAGGCAAGGGGGAAGCAGGGACTCAATATAATCACACTTCGTATCCACCTTATCCAAAATGATTTGGAAGATTTCGGCAATGGTGGGGTTTGGAGTAGGAGCGATGTGATGGACTCCCCCATATGAAGTCGGCCTAGTCGTGGACCTAGGCTCTTCTACATGCGCGGCGGGTTGCCTCCGATTATGGCCCACTTGAGTGGATGTGATTGGGTGGGGTCGGTTGGAGGTGACCGGGCCGGGTAGGTAGACCTTCCTAAGTTTGTCCTTCATCTCATGCCACGACTCGATGGGCCTTTGCCTCCTAACCTCTCTCATGTGCTCAATGCTCTCCCATTTCCAGGCGGCTTTGTGGACAAGCCTCTCTCGGGCAAAACTAACTTGCATGGCATCGGACATAGTATAACAATCAAAGTATGTGTCCATGGCGGCTTCCCACTTGAGGTAGTCGCCGGGGTCATTGGAGCCATAAAAGTCCGAGGCTTCGGGCCTACGGAAGTGGAGGGGATGGTTGCCAAGCCCATGAGTAGACCAACGGCCATATGGCCCGGGTGATTGGGAATCCATGGGAAATTGGGGGGGAACTACATGTTGAACATGCCGACTCTTGGACAAGACCGACTGACTCTTATTGGACTACACATGAACTAGGAGACACAAACTGATGCAAACACTCACAAAAGGATGCACTTAGACCTAACCAATATCCGGTACGTGGCGGAGATAAGCGACCCAAAGATCACTCGCGCAAGTACGCTACCTTCTCGATAGGCATAACCTAATGTTCGGGCAACGCCTTTTAATATACCGGGATATTGGGTGAAATGCAATTTGAAACACTCTTTTTTTTGTTGTTTTGAAATGATGATCCTAGACTCGACTTATACTATGCAAGACATATGCAACGACTACCCTAGACTCAACTTGCTCTGATACCAAACTGATGCGGGACGGACACGGGAGATGACACTATTAGGTGCCACCCTCGGACTCTAGATGAAGGCGCGACCAGCATCACACACCAGGGAGAGACTAAGCCTGACACTACGAGCTCCTAGTGGCAAAACGTCGCTAACAGAAGTGGAAGCTCACTCGTCGTCCCAAGCGAGGGAAAGCGCGGACCGTGTGCAGTTAAGGAACCGGCGGAGGTCAAGGGTAGTCCGACTCAACTTCCGGACTCGGATCGAGTCACGGGATGGGTCACTCTCACTCTCACAGCGGTGACATGGACACACGGGCTAGTACCTACACTCTCAGCAGCGGCAAAAGACCGTATACTAGCTAAGCAAATGAACGCCAAGAGGTTCGGACCATTACCTCCACGCACCCGGCGTGGCGAAGACAACCCCGGCCGAATCACGGACTCCCGGTTAACAATTATTACAGCAATACACTAAGTCGACCCACTCCACGCAGGGAGGTAAAAGGTCACATGTGGGGTCCGGGAATCACGCAACTCGGGTTGACGGGTAGCATCTTGATGTCGCCCGGCGGTGCCGAACTCCGCGTTTTCGTGCTTTCCGAACGGCGGCTTCTGCGGGCCCGCGGGGCCCACGGATGGCGCTGTCCTCCAGATCTGTGGGGGTGGGACCCACTACGATGGTGACCCCTGGTGGCGCGCCTCCACGGACGGCGGTCGGCCGGGAACACCAATCGGGGGTCGATCGGTCCCGATCTCCAAGCTTTGAAGTTGCTGTCCACGGATTTTGGTTGCTGTCTTCCGGCGCGCGCTCCGGCGAAAATGGCCGCTGTGATCAATCCCGACGTCGGATCGGGACGCATAAGCTATCGTTGGAAAGCTCTCTTCAAATGCTTCAATCTAGACCCAAGGAGATCTGCTGGATCTGGTCGGATCAGAACTTTAATGAATTTGCAAGTCCCAAAATTTTTGGATGGTTCTTGACACCTCTGGAACATCCAGTAAAATTCCCAGGTCGATCTGAGCTCGTGGTTGATGGCTGAATTTCGTGGAAGCTGCTGTGGTACTGCGCGGGCAGAACTCCGATGAAGACGATGGTGGTGCGGTGGCGGCTCGTGGCGGCGGCGGCGGCGATCGGAACTGATAGGGTGGAGTCTCACCACCAGAAGGAAGCCTTCACAGCTTCAAGGGGAGAGGGAGGGGCGGCCTAAGCCTTGCTCAAGGGATTTTCTTCCAATTCAAATGCATTAATTCTAGAAAATGAGAAAATACAAGCATATATAGGTCACCCATCTAATCCATCCTCCACCGTTGGATCTAGGGGTGTGAGATGGAGGGCTGGGATGGCATGTGACCATTTCACAAAATTTACAATAAAAAAATAAGGGGGGGCAGCCCTTTGACTTGGGGGGAACAAGCTTGACATGGTAGGTGTGGTGTTGGTTGGAAATGTTGACTATTTTGGTCCCTTGTCCCCCATGTGGACAATTGACCATTCAAACTTCTAGATGCCCCATGTGGCATGTTGACTGACCCCACGTGGGACCCTAGGCTGAGGTGGCCCAATGGGGTGAGGCCTGGGGGGCCCGTGGGGCCCACGGGGTCCGAATTGCACCTAAGCCCCTATTACAATCAAAATGGCAAACCGAATGCAACGAAATAAACACAAATTAAACACACATAAAGTCTAACTAAATATAATAAATGGGGAGGCTCAAGGCGGAGTCTCCAGGCTGTCTCCGAGCCAGATGGACGCTGAGGTGGCTCGTGTCGTGCTCCGCATGCGGTACCGGTGGCTCGGCGTATCGTGCCGATCAGCTGCTCGGGTGTCCGCACCACTGAGGTTGGGTGCTGGCGGGACCCGATGCGAGCCCTTCTTTACTTCCGCCTATTTAGGCTAGAGACGCTGAGTGGCTGGGTGCCGTCAGACTATGCCGATGTGGACTCGGCTACGTTTCGCTCAACGTCGCACCCGGGCACTCGACGGGGGTTCCTGGTACGTTCCCTTCGAACATGTTGAGCCTCCTCTGGGGTGACCCAGATTCTTCTCAGGCGAAGTTGTTGGCCTCCCTTGTTGTCGTTCTTTCAACTAGACTGGGGAGCCTAGATACCAGACTGGTGCAGATGCCCCCGATTAGTCGTCGAGGCAACAATTTCTCTTAGTTTCACTTTATCCTCTCGCATTTGTTGCAGGAGGCTGAAGCGGTTGGATGTGAGGAACGTAGGAACGGTCCGATCTCGAGGTACAATTGGTTCACCTCCATTGAGATGAATCCTAAAGTTGCCGACTAATGTGCACTAATCTCGTCGTCAAAAACCGTGCCACACAATTTCAAAAATTAACCGAACTCACTCACTAAAAAGATGTTAAATATAAGTAGAGTATTAAGAACAGATCGATCCCACGGAGAAGAAATATTTTCAATTAAGCATGAGATGGAAAATTCTTATATTTTAAAGATCCGAATTTTGAGTGAGATTAAACTAATGAAAAGGAAACTTGTATGAAATTAAACTAACTAAAGAATATGAGAGGGTTAAAGAAGCGAAATTGGAAGGAGATAGAAAGAGAATTAGAAAGACAATTTTCAAAAGATGAATTTTTATTACTATGAAAGTGGCAATTACAACTCTATGAAAATTGAAATTACAACTTGGAAATAAAAGGACAAGAGAGGAAATAAGAGCCGAGAAATTTGGATGAAGAACGTCGCCGTCTCCTTGCCATGCCTTTGAGTGAACCGCCCCGCCATGGAGATAGATCCCGTCGAGAGGACTAAAGAAGATTCTTCGCCTTGGAATGTGTGAAGAAAATAGAGGAAGAAGAAATATATAGAAGAAGAAGAAGAAAAAGGCCAAATTGAAAACGCAGTAAAACTAAATTGAAAATAGAGGGTTAGAAGAAGAATAATAACTTTAACTATATATCAGAGGAAGAGGAAGAACTTTTCTGAAGAGTGCAGAGAGAGAAAATGTGAGGAAGAGGGTGAAAAATGAGGAAGAATAGAAGGTATCGACGCGGATGAACAGTGAAAATGGGAAAATCTGAACTTGAAAAAAGAGATTATAACTTGAAAACAAAGAAAAATTAGAGGAAGATAAAGAAGAATAAAATTTAGATCTTTGAAAAATGAAGATGTTTCATGAAGAGACTTAGATGAAAAGAAGAGCAGAAGAGGAAGAAAACAGAGGAAGAGCAGAGTTCTGTACAACTAGGTGAACAGTAAAAATACAGAACTAAACTTTGAAAAACAAAGAATAACTCGAACACGGGAAAGAATTAGAAGAGGAGAAAGAAGAAGAAATTGTTGAGAACTTAAAAATGAAGAACTTTGCAGAAGAAAGAAATTTAAGAAAACGACTAGAAAAGTATGAAAACAGGCTTGGAAGAAAGGCTAACTCCTTCATCGATCTGCTCTTGGACAATTTATATAGGTTTCAGAGAAAACTCATGAAAATCTCTCCATATTTAGCTTGAATCCACCTTATTAGCATCAAGGATTGATTAAAGTAGGTCTCTTGCCATGTTGAGAGTCCTCCTTTCCTCAAACAAGAGGAGATAAGCTCAAAAAGTAGAAGATAACCGTGATTGGGTTCCGTTTCTGGTTTAGACTGAAAATAGCAACCTTCTCAGTGTCATTTATTCCTTAATAAGTGACTCTTCACTCGGACGTAAATTCTTTTTTCTAGCATTTTGTCTTTTCCGTACATCAAGAATTAGCGCCCGTGTAAGCGGTCGCAATTTCTTCAATGGGCGACACTTCAAACCGTCGCTTAATCTTTTCCTTTTCTTTTTATTTTCTGATCAAAATAAATGGGCGCCCGTCAAACTGTCACATTTTATTGAATTTGCGCCCTTGCAGAAGGGCGTTCATTAATTGGCGACTAGATCTTGGTGGCAATTTCTTAAAAAATTTATAAAATTCAAAATATTAACATACTTTATAAGAAAATAAATTGTAATAGTTGTGAATTTTCTTAAATATTTCTCACATGGTCATTTTGACTCAAAATTTGATGATAAAATCATGAAAGCTCCAATTAATTGTGAGAATGTGATATGGGTGATATTAATGCACAACTATGTTCAATAAATGCTCAAAAGTGATAAATGTGATGTAAATTATGATATGAAATATAGCTCTTATCACACCCCCAACTTACTCATTGATAGTCCCTTAGTAATGCAAATAAATTAAAATTCAGGACTAACAAGGGTTTACAAAAGATCACACTTTCATATCTAGCATTTCCTTCATAGAATCAACCAAAATTAGGAATCTGAAATCATTAATGCACACTACCCTTATGTAGGAAATTAAAGTACATGATCAAGAATTCAAATCAAAGCTCAATAGCACGTGTGCATGTGCAACTACCAAATACACAACTTGGACAATTGCGTCTCCCATTTACTATTCCGAGCAAGTGTCTTTCAATCTTGCACCTCTTAATCAGAGCATTAAGCATACTAGCTTTTTATCTACCTTATTTATTTCTCCCTCTAGGATCTTTCTACACAAATGATGCTGCACTACCCTTCACTATTTAACATGAACATCAACTCTTGCCTTAGGAGAAGCAGGCTTAGTTACACAGATCAAGGTTCCATTTTTCTTTTGACGCGAACCTCAACATGTCTTAGGTGAAGCAGGCCTGGATACTAAGACTAGGAGCATTTTTCATGGTGCTTTTTTTTTCAATGTGCCATTTGTACTTATTCGATAAAAAAATTGGCAGAAAGCTTAAAAATATCTCTTCCTTGAGAAGTGCAGAGCATCGGATAACATACCCAAAATAACAGAGGGCTTGTCCTGCTTATTTCATTAGCGTGCAAAGTGACTTCTATTTCTAAAGTGCATGTGAACTTTAAAAAGATTCATATATCAGTTTTCCATGGCTAGATTAAAATAAATTTTCCTTCATCCTTCTCGCCAGCCTTTTCTATTCTAGAATCACTTTCAATAAAAACATGAATCAACAAAACTCATTTTGGGGATTTGATCTTTTTATTTTTAAACAAATTATAATTATGCAAGAACTTCTATCAGGTTGTACAATATGCAAAAAAAAAATTTGAATTTTTCTCTCCCCCCCAACTTGAATGACATTGTCCTCAATGGCATATATAATTGAAAGCATTAGAACAATATAACAAGCAATGAAATGGAGTAGGAAAGAGATAACCTGATATGTGGGATGAAAAATTCCTTGAGAAGAATGGCAACAACATCTTCTTCCCGGTCTGAAACACTTAAACAAAAGTATCAAATAACAAAAACATTGGGTTACCTCCCAGAAGCGCTATGTTTTACGTTTTCAACCAGACGCATGCATAGAAGGTGCAAGCTTCATAACCAACATGTGGATTTGAGAATGAGCCACCATATTATCTTATCAACTTTTAATTTCCAGCATTTGTGCCACGAGAAGATAAGATTTTGCATGTACATGCATGGGCTAAAAGTAATTTGGTTCCACTCATTCTTGATTTGAATATTAGGATCATAAGTGAACCAATTCTCTTCCTTGTGGGGCATATACAAATCAATGGCCATCAACCTTGTAATATCTGGTTGGAACCTTTGCCCAGTATCTACCCATCGGTCCCCTTTATTGACTACTCCCTCCATGCCAGCTTGCTCAGGAACCAGTGGCTTATGAATAAGATTGACATTATTAGCCACACTCCCCTCACTGATAATCTCATGTGCATTAAGAATACTAATTAACTGTTCTTCCTGATGGGGAGTCAAATCAAAGGTGAAAATAACTGGCATATCCCCCTCAGGTCCTAGAATCTCATAATGAAGAGGCTTAACTGTCCGGGGAATCAATTTGGAAGGAAGCATGAGCCCAGAATCTAATTCATCGAATGATTCAAACTTTATTGGATTGGGCTCAGAGGTCAGATTAAATGTGAAATTCTCTAATAAGACCCACTCATCAAATTCATTAATCGAATGAAGATTGTCAAATAGCCTATCCAATAATGGGGTAGGTAGATTAAAGGTAAAATTTTCCAACCAGGCCCCTTCACCAAACTCATCAATCGTATTAAAATTATTCATCATATTGTCCAACAATGGGGTGGGTAAATTAAAGGTAAAATTTTCCAACCAGACCCCTTCACCATGTTCTTCAAAAGGAAGAGGATATTTAGAATTCATCTCTATTAAATCATCAAGATTATTAATCACAAAGTAATCCTCCTCTTGATTTAAGGGTGCCCCATCGAGAGTAAGATCATGAAAGTTATCCACCTCTTCATCTACCCAAGATAACTGGTTCATAACATCACTCAAATCCTACTCCACCATCACCTCTTCTTCTTCTTCTTCTTCTTGAAACCCAATATCTTCAAATTCAGGAAGGGAAATTAGTGGAGTTTGACCATGAACCTGCACATTACTTGCTTCTTCTTCTCCCCCCAACTTGACATCATCAACTTCTTTAGAACCCTTCTCATAATGACAATTAAGCTCATGCTCCTCGAACTCATCTTTTCGATCATCATCATGACTATAGCTAACTCCCTCAAAAACTTCATGATAAGACTCCTCCATATTTCTCACATGATCTAAATTGAGAGTGATTTGAGTATTTTGTTCATAGGAAACCATGGATTGATCATAAAAGCTTTCATTATTGTCAAATTTTGGAAGTTGGTAATCAGAATTTACATCGGAGTAGCTAGGTAATTGTCCTATTTCCATGCCCTTGACGGTTTCAGCAAGTTGATCTAGTCGGGCTTGGTTGGATTGAATTTGAGCCATGATGAATTGATGGCATTGATGAAATTGATTCAATCTCTCTTCCTGATTGAGAGTTGGGCATAGAGAAGATTGATGTGTAGACTGAGAAGCAAAGTTTGAGGGGTAAGAAGTTGAATGATGATATACTTGATAGTGAGATATTGGAGAGGATGTAGGTTGTCCTCCATACTGGGCTTGATCATAAAAGTTACTTGAAGATGGAGCCCAATTTTGAAAAAATTGATGCAGAGGATTTTGGGCTGGGCCTTGATAAGAATCCCAAGAACTATTATGTTGTCCTCCCCCATAAGAATCATAAGAAGGTATGGAGGGTCTTTGAGCAATTTGGGCTTGTTCTTGGGGGCGAAATGAATTATAGGACCCATGAAGGAATTGAGTGGATTGGATATGATCTTGGTTAAAGGAATGAAGTTGGGCCCTCATGAGTGATGGGCTTTCATTGTGGGCTGACCAAGAGTATGGGCTTTTGTAATGGGTCAGGCCATTGTGGGTGAATGATAAAAGTTGAGTTGGACCATTGGCAACATAATGGGCCGGTCTAGCCCACATGTGATTATGATCTTGATAATAAGGTGGCATGAATGAGTTTTGATTCATAGCACAAAGAATGGATTAAGAAAGTGGGCCAAAAGGTATGCCATATTGAATTTGCAAGCCCAACTAAAAAAACATGACTTTCTCACCCATTTTGTAAGGGTTTTTTTTATTATTTTATTTTAATTTTGATTGTTTTCAATGGAATACAAACAACAACTATATGAATAATGCATGCAACATGATGGTTTTTTTCTTTTTTTTTCCTTTTCAAAATGATGCAAATGCAACGTATTAATCACTACATGAATGCAAGATGAAAAAAAAAATTCAAAAGAAGAATTGGCACTCACTATCAAATTAGTCCACCGGCCAGGTAAGAGGTGATATTGTGGGAGGCTCCCCCTACTTTCGTAGGGACCAAATTAAATAACCAGAATCTCACTTGGGCGTTTGCCACTTAACCTCTAGCCTTAGACACCGATTTTCTAAAATAGTAATAAATTCCAAAAGTCCACTTTTTGTGTGTGTGTGTGACCTTTCAAGGGCAACCTAACTTCAAGATACTTTGTGGTACAACCTGCCCGACATTCGTGAGGAAATTCATGGGTGCGATGACTTATGGAGATCTTGAAAAAGAAAATTCCAATCCAAAGTGACGGAATACTCAATGGAGGGTCTTTCCAATTCCAAGAAAGGTGTAAGGAACCTAACTTGCCCTTGAGAAGGGGAAATAGAAGAGAATAGAATGAATTTTTTTTCAAAAGATGATGTAAGTAATGGAGAAATTAATTAAAATACATAATGTATGAAACTAATGCAACTAGGATGAAGGCATGATAAAATGATGATAATTTTTTCTTCTTTTTTTCTATTTTCTGATTTTTTTAGAGATTTTTTTTTTCAAAAATAGATGTGGATAAAAGATAATTATCAACTAAAAATAGCAAATAATATACAAAACTACTACAAATTAAATCCTGAAATCATGTTTTTGACGTTTTCTGGATTTCAGATTTTTTTAGATTTTTTAGGAATTTTTTAGATTTTTTTTAAAATTTTTCAAAATAGAACATTTTCTTACGTTTACTGACCTTTTAGCGACGCTTGAATTTTCTAGATTTTCTGAATTTCTACTTTCTGCAATAGTTTTAGGCTTTCAGCAATGCTTTATATGACAGTTTATTTCCAGAGAATTTTCAGGTCCAATTTTTTTGGATTTTCAGATATTTTTTTATTTTTTCTAAAAAATAAAAAAACTAGAAAACTATATACAAATCAAACACAAGAAATTTCAATCATTAAAAAATATTTCTTCTTGGTAACGGTGCCAAAAATTGATGCGCACTAATCTCGTCGTCAAAAATCGTGTCACACAATTTCAAAAATTAACCGAACTCACTCACTGAAAAGATGTTAAATATAAGTAGAGTGGTAAGAACGGGGCAATACCACAGAAAAGAAATATTTTTAATTAAGTATGAGGTGGAAAATTCTTATATTTGAAAGATCCAAATTTTGAGTGAGATTAAACTAATGAAAAGGAAACATACATGAAATTAAACTAACTAAAGAATATGAGAGGGTTAAAGATGAGAAATTGGAAGGAGATAGAAAGAGAACTAGAAAGACACAATTTCTAAAACATGAATTTTTATTACTATGAAAGTGGTAATTACAACTCTATAAAAATTGAAATTATAACTTGGAAATAAAAGGACAATAGAAGAAATAAGAGCCAGGAAATTTGGTTGAAGAACGCCGCCGTCTCCTTGCCAAGCCTTTGAGTGAACCGTCCCGCCATAGAGATAGACACTATCGAGAGGACTAAAGGAAGAATCTTCACCTTGGGATGTGTGAAGAAAATAGAGAAAGAAGAAATAGATAGAAGAAGAAGAAAAAAAAGGCCAAATTGAAAATGCAGTAAAACTAAAATGAAAAGAGAGGGTTAGAAGAAGAAGACTAACTTTAAATATAGAAGGAATTAAAAGACGTGGAAGAAGAGAAAGTTGTGGATCAGAGGAGGAGAATGAACTTTTGTGAAGAGTATAGAGAGAGAAAACGTGATAAAGAGGGTGAAAAATGAAGAACAGAAGGTATCGGCGCGGATGAACAGTGAAAATGGGAAAATCTGAACTTTGAAAAAGATATTATAACTTGAAAACAAAGAGGAATTAGAAGAAGATGAAGAAGAATAACATTTAGATCTTTGAAAAACAAAGATGTTGCATGGAGAGACTTAGATGAAAAGAAGAGCATAAGAGGAAGAAAACGGAGGAAGAGCAGAGTTGTGTATAACTGGGTGAACAGTAAAAATGCAGAACTGAATTTTAAAAAACTAAGAATAACTCGAAAATGAGAGAGAATTAGAAGAGGAAGGGAAAACTTAAAAACGAAGAACTTTATAGAAGAAAGAAATTTAAGAAAATGACTAGAAAAGTATGAAAATGGGCTTAGAAGAAAGGCTAACTCCTCCATCGGTCTGCTCTTGGACAATTTATATAGGGTTCAGAGAAAACCCACGAAAATCTCTCCATATTTAGCTTGAATCCACCATATCAGCATCAAGGATTGATCAAAGTAGGTCTCTTGCCATGTTTAGAGTCCTCCTTTCCTTAAACAAGAGGAGAGAAGCTCAAAAAGTAGAAGATAAGTGCGATCGGGTTTCGTTTCTGGTTCAGACTGAAAATAGTGACCTCCTCAGTGTCGTTTATTCCTTAATACGTGACTCTTCACTCGGACGCAAATTCCTTTATTCCTTATTTTATTATTTTTCTAGCATTTTGTCTTTTCTGTACATCAGGAATTAGCGCCCGTGTAAGCGGTCGCAATTTCTTCAATGGACGACACTTCAAACCGTCGCTTAATCTTTTCCTTTTCTTTCTATTTTCTGATCAAAATAAATAGGTGCCCGTCAAACTGTCGCAATTTATTGAATTTGTGCCCTTGCAGAAGAGCGTTCATTAATTGGCGATTGGAGCTTGGTCGTAATTTTCTAAAAAATTCAAAAAATTCATAATATCAACATACTTTATCAGAAAATAAATTGTAATAGTTGTGCGTTTTCCTAAATATTTCTCACATGATCATTTTGACTCAAAATTTGATGATAAAATCATGAAAGCTCCAATTAATGGTGAGAATGAGATATGGGTGATATTAATGCACAACTATGTTCAATAAATGCTCAAAAGTGATAAATGTGATGTAAATTATGATATGAAATCTGGCACTTATCACCGACAAGAAAGGTCTTGCCAAAATTACTGGTTGCAATAGCGGGTCGCTTGCCCCTACGGTCACTGTGACTTTTTTTTGGGGGAGCAGAAGAGGACCCTTCTCCAAGGTGGTAGACGGAAAAGACCTGATCTACCGTTATCGGTAGCGTAAAGCTGCCGGAGAAAAGTGCTAGGGTTGGTCTTTGGGGCACAATGCCCATACCGAGAGCCGATGGTTGAGTGACCCCAGTGTAGGCTTTTGCCCGAGCCGATAAAAGTGTTGTCGATGCTTGAGGTGACAGTCTTACACCGAGGACCGATGTTGCAGAAGATGTCGTGGTGCCGACAACTCAAGGTTGTGAACCTGTATTCAGTGCCGGCGGGGCTGGGATTTGGGGCCGAGAGCCCGTGCTGGGTGCTGGAGTTGCCATATACCGAGGAAGAAAACATGTTCTGGGAGTCGGCATTACTGGATCGTAGGGGTAGATGCCCCATTGTGGAGCTAGGAGGCCAGGGGCCCAAGGCAGAGAGTCCACGTCGAGGACCGACCATGATGAGACCTGAGGTTATGTACCAGAGCCAGATGCTGGGAAGCCTCAAACTCGGGGTTGACAACCCCCATTGAGTGTCGGCTCGATCGGGGCTCGGGTCAAGAAGCCCGAGTAAAATGCTAGGGAGCCTTGAACCCAGGGTAAGGAACCCATGTCGGGAGTAGGCTCGGCTAGGACTCGGGGTTGGAGACCCGAATGAATTGCTGCGGAGTCGAGGACCCAGGGTAGGGAGGCCGTGTCGGGTGCCGACTTAGCTGGGACTCGGGGTTGGGGACCCGAGTGAAGTGTTGAGGAGCCGCGGACCAGGGGCAAGGAGCCCGTGTTGGGTGTCAGCTCGGCTGGGGCTCGAGATCGAAGACCCAAGTAAGGTGCTCAGGTAGTAGCCAAAGTCTGGGGCGTAGAGCCCATGTTGAAGATCAACCGATGCTAGACCCGGGAGCAGACGCTTGTCTAGGCAAGAGATGATCTAGGACCCCTGCGGGGGCCGATAGTGGAGCCCCGAGTCTGGCACTCAGGCGGGCCACTGGTACTGGAGTGGCGCGTGGTTAGTTTCATGTACGAGCAGAAACAAGAACTGAGATCGGCTGCGGAATAGCCATAGGGGCCACGCCCAGAAAGTAGGGTGATCCGATGACAAGGGAGATGTCTCCGAAAGTGATCAGTGTCGCCAAGTAGCCCACCCGTGCATGGGCGGCGATAATGATGGGGCCATTGGTTACGGCCTCCATAGCTGCTGGACTACTGGCTGCTGGAGAGAGCGATGGTCGAAGATGGTCATCGGGCACGATCTGGCTGTCGGAACACGAACTGAAAGCTGCAGGGGAATGTGTCCCTCCTCTACCTCTCCTGCAAGGATAGGAAAAGGGCACCATGGATTTAGGGCTGGCACAAGCTTCTCTTCAGCATAAAGAAGAAAGGCAAAAGACGTCCCACAGGGCGCGCCAACTTTTGTTTCGCTCGCCGCGACACGGGGGGGGGGGGGGTGTAGCGTCCACAGGGAAATATGTCTGTAACTTCGGTGAGAAGGGGAAATAAAGTGACAGAAAAAACAATGGGGAGGATTTATGTTATATCCAAGGCCTTTTTTTCTTTGTAGCTATATATCTCTAATGGAAGTACTATACACTCACCTTTTACGGAAAGTCGAGAGGGGTCAACTTGCAGGAGAGGTTTTCGAGAGTTAGTGGATGATAATAGTGGCCTGTGAGAGCTGAGTGGTTACTCATTTGAGATATATGAGGCCAAGGTTGCTGGATGACAAGGTGACCAGACATGATGTGGGCGTGCCAGTCGATTTCTCTACAATCACCTATGGAACCAAATTTTGACTGGGGAAGCGCACCAGGACGCGGCACGTGGGCACGGGGTATCGGGCGACACATGGAGAGAAGGGAGTGTGCAGGCGATTACGGGGATTTGTGTACAAGATCTTTCCCCACGTACCTCAAGCAACAGGTCTTTATTTACATCGGATTGAATCCAGACATCTTTGTTCCATGCTTAAGAAGAGCCTAGATATTTCTGAAGCCAAGGGCAGGGGACCGTGTACATCCTGCAACTGTAGGGTGACTATCGCACTTGACTGGGAAGGTTAGTTAACTGGAGTCTTGGAGACTGGACACACACTGGCAGGTGTGAAGGCAAGACTGAAACTCGGGTGATGGTATGCATATTCAACTGGTTTCATGCTTTATATGTGCCAGATGGGCTTTACAAGTGGGCCTAAAGGGCAAAAATACAACTGGTGGTGATGTGAAACAGCAGGGGTGCGTAGATGTGACTGCTCGGATGCACCTAGGACCTACGAAAGCAAGCACAACAACTTGAATTAGAAACCAAAATCGGCGGGTAGACTCGCGTGGCGCAACCCAATCCCAGGGTGACTCGGGGATATCGAGTCGAGAATGTGGAAGAAGTCCCTTGCTGGTAGTGGGATAGCGGAGCTCAGATCAACCCCCCTTGATATGGATGCCCAATTCAATGGGGGCAGACCTCGTGCCGGGTGGGCACGGGTGACACTCCACTCACTCTCCGCGGTGGCCGCTCGACGAGGGTGGAGCCTCGGGGCCGGGCACTCTCTCCCTTACTAACGAAGCATATTAAGAATACAGAATGAACAAGGGAATTCGGAGCAAGAGTCGAGTGCTTACCTGGTCGGTTTGAAGAAACTGACCCCGGTTAGAGACGTAGGCGAGTGGGGAAGCGTGGGCTCGCCACTCGCATGCTGTGTCGTTGTCGCCGACCTGAAATTTGCTTTTACACCACTACACCTCACGCAGGAGTGTTGAGCTCAGGGCGGGGATGAATTTAATTACAACTAAAATCTACCTCCGTGCAGGGAGGGGTTGTCAGCCGGCCAGGTTTGGGGTGGGGAGTGTGTGGGAACCGGTTCTGTCAGAACTATTACGCTGACTATCAGTAGGCCGGTGTCGGGTGTGCCAAAGACTTCTCCGACCACTGCAAGAGGCGGGGTTGGTGCAGAACTAACCAGGGATGAGGCTGAAGTTTGATGTAGGAGTCGCAGGTCATCTGGGGGCCGACCAGGTCCACTGCGGACTGAAGTCTATGAACCCGTCCGGTTCTGGGCCTACAGGACAACATGGCGAAGCCGAGGTCACCCTCCAGTCCTCCGGGCACTACTGCAAGCGAGGTTGGTGTCGGAACGACCGGGGGAGGCTTGGGGACTCCTGGTGCTGAGGACATGCCCAGCGGAGGTCACTCCGAGGCAGTCCAGGTCTAGAGGCACGGCTCTGTCTGGACAGGTTCTGTAGGGCAACAAGCTTATGTCAGGGGGACCGTTCGTTCCTCCGGTAGCTGCTGGTGGCGGGGCTTGTGCTGGAGTGTCCGGGGAGAGGTCAGGAAGGGTCTGTGGCAGGCCTGTACTGTAGCACCCTAGAATTTTTTAAGAATTTTTGGAATTAAATAAGAATTGTTGAGCATTTAATAATGCTTCTGGGTTAATTAAGTTGATTTAAGAGCCTTATAGTAACCAAAGGGTATTGCCCACTTAAATTAGGCCCACAAACCAAATTTCAAGACCCTTTGGTCCATGCCCATTACTAGAAACGTAATTTGGGTAATTTATGGATTTAAAATGGGATATATATACCAATTAGGGGATAGATAGGAGATAAATAGGGAAATCTGAGAAATTCGGAATAAAAGTCAAATGGTGGTCTATCGCTAGACCACCACTTACAAGAAACAGTCCCGACTGGACCACTATTAGGTTCTGTAATCGGAAGATGAAGAAGCGTGGAAAAATAGGATTTTTCCCATCCCAATCCCTATGATTCGAAGTACCTGGTGTATGAACTTAGTCTAGGACTCTTGGGGATCGATCCTACCACAATTTAGGACTTCTAGTTGGATCTAAATCCCCCAACCCTAGCATACTTTATAAATAGAGCCTAGATTCGACTTGCACGAACCCTTATTTTTTCTCCCGTATTTCGAAGGTAAGGAGACATCTTCTCAGGTTAGTCCTTTAGAATAATTTGTTCTCCTTAGTTTTGTCTAAGATCTCTCCAAATCATGTGCTAGGAGGTCAAGCCGTTGGAGAGCTAGAGGGCCCTGAAGTGACTGTTTCTCTTCAGTCTGCACAAGAAACAGTGTGTTCCTCCAAGGAAGATATGAAGGATAGAAGCCCTAATCGAGGTAATCTCGTGTCCATCTTTAGAATAAGTTATTCTCCTTTGTATCTTCTACCTATCCTCCAAGTCTCATGGATTTAGGTCAAGGGATTCAAGAGATAGAAGGCAAGGAAGTTGCGGTTTCTACGCAGGACGCACAAGAACCAGCAACAAATTCAAAATCTAATGCCCAATTCAAGGTAGGTTATCTCATGAACGGCTTAAATATCAAGTTAGGATTAAAAGCCCCAAATTCTCTCATGATTTCATACATTATACATAGAGTATTTTACGTTTTCCTATGATGGCGCATGTATAGTCTTTATAGCATGTTATCCTTGCACCTTAAGAAGGAAAGATGAAAATTTTGGCTTAGTTCATGCAAACCCATGTTTTTCCATGATTTAAATTTGTCATAGCAAGTTTTATATCTCAGCCCAGCATGTTTACCAAGCTTAGTTTGCCCTCGATTAGCCCTGTACCTCAATTTTTATTTTTGTCTACCATAGACAGAAAAATGGTCCATCAGAGACCGCTACCCTCAGATAGCCGGCCGTGCGATAGATCGCAGCTTGATGATTGCAGGCTTATCAAGACCACGACTTGTTTCCTACATCCAATTTATATATATGTATATCCTTAGTCTACAATGATAGAAACCATGCCTTAGCCTTGTCATTTCTGGCATTATTCCATGGTTAGAAGTGAATTCATGATTCATAACTTATTTTACACTTATGCTAATTTCATGCCAAACTTATATAGTTTTGTATGTAAATCATTTCCTTATGATTATAGAACTTGGTGATAGTGATGTTTTGGATCGCTGTTTCTCACGATTCACTCTCTCCTACAGTCTTTCTTAAGTACATGTCACGTATTCCAATACGATGTCATTAGTTACACTTTACACTTATAGGCACACTCTCTTGGACTTGTGATCGTCTTAGTTGGACATTCCTTCCACCGGACTTGGTGATCTGGTTTCAAGGCCTCCATAAGTCTCCGTGAGTCTGGGATTCCCACTAAGACGCTGAGCTGATTTTACCCTAAAAACCCAATGGAGTAGAAAGCACCTATCTTACCGGAGTTTTCTGTACCCTGGATAGATAGCAGCCCTCAGGTGACCGTAACCTTCTGATAGCGGCCATCCCTTGACCGCAATCTGGTTCCAGCATTCTACTGCATCGACTCTTTCCTTGTTCTAGCGTCGACTCCATCATTGTTGCGGCCATCACAGGACCGTCACCTTTGGGTTGCGGCCAGCCTGTGACCGCTAATTCAAGAAATGGTCCAGACTAGACCATTTTATGTCCCAGTGTTATTTAACCTGGGGTTTGACTCAAGGGTTGATTTTTCTATGTTCTTAGATGGTCTCTTGATTATCTGGAACCTACATCTTGATTCATAAGACATTAATGAATTATGAAAATTAATGAATGTACCGTTATGTTGCCAGATTTCTTCCATGGCATGACTTTGTTTTTAATTCATCCTTGAAATCTCATATTCATAATTGGTGCATTCTACCTTGATATTGTTGTCATGAAGCTATTGTTTGAACTTTATTGGCCTACATTATTGTTATATCTCGTGGAAGTAGCTTGATTTATAACTTGAAGATGCAAGAGCAGACACGGATAGTGTCCAAGGGCTCGACACTAGCCCCCTCGGTAGATAGCTGGAAACATACTATTAACCTTGGGGTATGATGAACACTCGCGTCGCATTACGTCGGGAGTACTTTTTTATAGACGGGTGAAATCCACGAGGCGATTACATGTTTTCTAGTACATTCTTGTTACATGACGTTCTAGTGCATAGCCTTTATGGTTATGAAAAGTACATTCTCGATACATGCAAGTACATTCTCAATACATAAAAGGCCACTTTATATTCTTTCTTGATCATACTATCATTCTCCAAGAACATTCATATCTCTAAGATATACGTCTTGCTACTTGTGATATTACTTTGGTTTTATCGCATGTTTCATCGCATTTCATTTATCTTACTTTCTAGAGCTAAAATGCTAATTACTTAAATATTGCCTTCATGTTGATACGAAGATACCTACTGGTCAAGTGTGCTCATTCCCTACTTTTCCTATCTCTTCAGGAAACTCTAGCGGGTCGGATTCAGACTATTCAAGTGGCGGATCCGAGAGCGAGTAAAGAACGGAGTGAAGCCTAGTGGTGTCTTAGTTATAGTCATGATGTAGTTCTTCTTTTATTGAGTCTAGTAATGTAAAGAGTCAAGAGTCAACATCATGTACTTTTGATTATTATTCAATAAAAGTAAAGGTTTTATCCAATTATTGTGCATTCATTCTTATGTGTGGATGTGTTAGCGCTCTTATTATATTGCTCACTTGCGGCATACTAGCCGGCTATTCATGTTCCCAATTGGTTTCCACTGCATATCTCAGGGCGTGACAGTTAAAGTTGTATCAGAGCCTAGGCATAAGTAAGTCCTAGGAAAATGTCATGTCATAGGTGTAGATGTGGAAAATGTGGAGCGTGGTGTCCCAAGACACATAGACAAGCATATATGCATATGTGATAACATAATGTGCATATCAAGTGAACATCATGAACATGTGACTATGTAAACACGATAGCATGATCATACAACAAGACAAAGGTGATAAAAGATGTAGAAGAATACCGTGATCGCCACCAAGGAATGACAACGCCAATAGAATATAAAAGAGGAAACTAAGTGCGTTGTGTACCTTGGAAAAAGAAGATGATCGCGCTTAATATTAAGGATACGGGGACTATGTGGATTACCTCTCCTCGCCTTCCAGCCGGCTAGAAGGTAAGCGCCTCACTTTCCATGCTTTCCTACGAAACAAACACAAAACAAGAGGCAAAACCCATTAGAAAATACTAAGTGTAGAAATCTGCCCAAGTGCATAAAGTAGCATGAAAGATTGAGGGTAAACTTACCGGGGGAGGGTTTTTAACCCCTATGGAAGGGTGCAAACAATAGGTGTGTATATTGTGATGAGATTAACATGAAGAAATTGATTTAATATGTCATGATGAACATAGATAAACAAGGTGCAAAAGTGCATGTCATAAGAAAAAACTATGCAAACAGTGTAAAGTGGGTGCAAAGACTGATGCAAACAGTAGGGCAAATGAAGTCCAAATGGGGAGAAATTTGAGATGACAGAATACTTGAGTGTTGTGAAGAAATAGGAACAAGAATCACTCCAAAAGGAGGTCGGGACAGAAAGTTATGACACCAGAGATTTGGCAAAAAATGCGGACTATGCAGAAAATGCAGAACAGTGCACAAAGTGGACTCAAAGAATGATGAATATCTCACAAGATAGAACACCAAAAGAGGAAAGAGTGGATGCTATGGAAAGGTGGGAGTTTTGTGGTGAAGCTAGGGTAAAAAGTAGGGTTTAAAACGAGGAAGAAATCAGTGAAAAATAGGGTGGAAAACTCAAGAAAATAGAAGGGTGAAGAACATGGGAGAAAAATGATGTGTAAAAATAGAATGAAAGTGCAAAACTCATGGACAAAAAATATGCATAAAGATGATGAGGTAATGAGCCCAAAACCAAGGAACACAAAGATTATACTTTCCTCTAGAGCCTGGAGTTGAAAGGACGGATCAAGAGTGCCCTACGGCCTCACATCGACGACGCAAACATGCCCCCGTCGTAAGAAATCTGAGTTTCAGCAAAGTGCATAACAGTGTGGTGAAATCTCAAAAGTAGGGGCTTGGAAGAGGGGGAACGGATAGGAGAAATAAGGCAAACATATAATGAAAACGAAGCTAATACTCCCCTTTTTAAGATGGAGTCGAGGGAGGACGAAAAGGATGAAGCACGACTCCGCCCCGACTTGATGAACAAGCCCCCGTCGCAAACTTTGTAGCAGAAAACAGCAAACTGTGATGATTTGCCAAAAGTAGGGGCGAGGTTGAGAGGGCAAACGATGATGAAATCGAGCAAATAATGAATCAATGGAAAGACAATACTTCCTCTTTAGGCTAGGGTCAAAGGATTGAGTAGAAAATCCGGCATGGCTTCGCCGTCGCCTTGAAAAAACGCCCCCATCGCATAGGAAATCTGGCGAGGTTTATATAGAAAAGTGGTGAAACCCCCAACTTTCTCCCACGATTCCAGAAGATAGAGTCCACCAAATCTCGAGATCTCTGAATCATTCTCGAGATAATAGTCAAGATAAGACATAGGAGAAAACGAGACTCTTTTTGGTGGAAGGATCTGGAAGATATTCCCGACGTAAGAAGGGCCCGGAGCCTAATCTGAAAGAATTTTTGTTGGTCAAAAATGCATAAAACTGGATATTGCGGCCAAGATTCCAGGAGATATAGCCCATCAAAATTTGATTTCTATGAACCAAATTCAAGATAATACAAAGGGCTAGAAGTAGGACAAAACAGGGATCAATTTGGATAAGTATTTGAAAAGTTATGGCCGCCGCAAGATAGGCCCGTCACGCAGGTTTATGGAGAGTCCAGAGCAGGCTGGACTCTTATTGGCTTAACGATCTGTCGACCGACCGTTAAGGAGTAAACAGCTATCGACCGACCGTTTGTAATGATAAACGGCCATCTGAACGACCGTTTAGGGCAGACCTTGCGTGACTTTGGAAATTGGATCATATCTCCAAAACAGTGTAGAATTAGCGAAAGTGGTAGAAGAAGAAATTGTAGATAACTCAATAATGAACAATTTTTGTGAAGAGATCAAGATGAAAAAATAATTAGAAGACTTGAAAACGGTGGAGAACTGGATAATGGCATAGAAGAAGAAAATGTAGGGCTTTAAAAATGGAACAACTTTGGTGAAGGACCCTTAATGAATAAGGGAAAGGAAGGGGATGAAAAAGGACCACTTTTTAAGACTATGCAGCGAAAGGGGCCGAATGCTGTGGGAAGTCGACCTAAATGGGCCGTAAGTCGACTTGGAAAGCCGAAAGGTGATGGAATAGGCTCCAAGGCTCTAAGAAATTATGATCTCCAAGGCTCAACGGGAATGGAACAATGAAATGGGCTCAAAATCCATCCGGGGAAGGCTCCAAAATAATGGTTAATTCGGGACATCAAAAATGATGAATAAGAGAAATTACGTAACTTGCGGGTTAAAAACGGGTGTCAACAGATGCCCCTCCTTGAAGTCTGCTTTGCAAGGGAGCGAGCGAAAGTGACGCGGAGGCGAAATGGAATAGAGATGGAGCGAATGCGAAAGCGACGTGAAATGAAGATGACACGGAGATGAAGCGGAGAGAACTGATAAGCGGGCATCAAGGCAAAAGACACCCATTTTAACCAACAAGCGACATGAATTCTCCTGAAAATGTCGAACTACCCACCCAGAATGGCTGACGCGGATGAAACATGTCTGGAGAACTAAACTAACAAAAGGAAATGGAAACACTACCAACCTCATCGGGGATACAATCCACAGACAATGAGGGGGTCGGAAAGAGCACAACGTAAAAAGTAAGAGAAATATAACTGAGATAAAATTCAGACATGAATCACGCTGGCCAACCAAACCGAGCAGAAAGATCAGAGAAATCGTTCAAATTCAGGGTGGAATGAGAATCTCTTATCCAAGTGTATTGAAGTGCAATTAACCATTACTGAGGAACAACCTTGAACGGATCACGAGGTGTGCGTGCTCAAAATGTGACATGATGCATGCTGGGCTAAAATAAAGAAATCATCAAAACGAATGCAAAGAAAGCTAAAATAGAAAGTACTCGAGAATAGTATTGCTAGACCGGAACAATCAGGGTCAAGACACTATCCGCAATAACGGCGTACGTGATAGAACCATCGTTCCCTAATTTTCCCAACCTAACGGCCTATCCGATGATTAAACATGTGCACCTAGATCATCATCACTTTTGTTAGAGGGGAACGTCAGATCCCGGAACACGTGAATGACCAACCGATTCTCGAGATAATATAACAATATAGATATCATATAGTAATGCAACAATGAGTAGGGATAGAGAGCCATACTTGACTTACCTGTGCAGGCGAAAACGGCATTTTTTTATGGATTTTCATTTTCTGATTTTTATGGATTTTCATGTATAAGACAAATATGATAAACAAGTATAAACATAGTGTAGATAACATAACGATTAACTGAACGACAAACAACACGACATAACATAACGACCAAATGAAATGGGAGACAATGTAACATAACATAAGAAAGGCAAATGAGCACACATGCAATGACATGAACAGATAACATGCATGCATGAACACGGTGTGACAAGACAACAACACGGTGGGACAACACACGGTTGGGACAAGAACATGACGGATGACCACACGATTGGGACAAGAACACGGGACATAAAGGGGTGACTAACAACATGTGCAAGATAACTAACAACACTCGGTGAGAGACAAAACAACATGTGTGGGACAACACGATAGGACATAAACACGTGACAAGGACACGGCGGGATAAAAGACATTAACAAATACGCCCTTCAATCAAAACCCAAGATCAAAATGAAGCAGAATCGTCAGGTTCATAATCATGAGGCAAAGCCCTCTCATAAAGATATGATCATTGCAAACAAAAGCTGGGAAGGACATGAGCTTCAAAACATATCGAGAGTGGATCGAAGAAGGAAAGAACAGATCAAAGATGTGGACAGGAGGCAGAGCAAAAAACTATAGCAAGGAATGCCTGAGTACTTGCAACCTGCACACTTAGCAAACAGATTACGTATCTGTCCTTAAAACAAATGCAAATGCATGAAAAAGACATATATTTTTTTTGATTTTTATGATCTTTTTTTGATTTTTTTAGATTTTCTATAGTATTTCATTTTTCTGGATTTTTTTGAAGTATTTGATTGTTTAGGTTTTTGAAATATTTGATTTTTTTTTGATATTTTGAAGTATTTGATTTTTTTAGATTTTTGATAATATTTGATTTTTTAAAAAAAATTTAATTTTGACATAGCAATCCGCAGCACCTAAAGACGGGCTCAAACTACTGGCCAGGGATCGTCGCTCCTACCCCTTTCATTAAAGGCTTCCCTTAAGCAGGGCGTGCATGTGAGGGTGGCTTACCACAACCAACCGCTTCTAAAGAACGGTGCCCCTACTAAGGCCATACCCAGGATACAACCCAGCCTAAGAGGGAGAAGCAGAAGAAAAATTGGAGACAAGCTTCGTGCAGGATGGGAGATATCAAGGCTCAAATTCCTTCCAAGGCACTACCCCTCAAAGAGATAGCATGTTGCACTGGGGCTTTGTGTCTTTCATTTTTAGACCCATATTTATCAGGCACGCATGCGACCGAGCTCATGACGTCCCGCGGGGAACTGTACTGCCACTCTTGCCATGCCTTCCAATCATAATTTTGCACTGAATTATTTTCTCATTTTGATAGCCCTTATTGGCCAGATATTACATGAAAGCTCACTTTTGAGGGTCAAGACTGCCCCTATTTGAGACCTCTCCCGTATTAGGGAGTACCTAGGTTGGTCATCTCATCCATCCATCTCTTGCCCCTGCACTTGGCCGATCAGAGAAAAGAAAATACCTTTGTGCATACCCAAAGTATGGCCAAAGCAGTAACGGTGTTGCACTAGAGAGATCGGCTATGGCTTGCCGTGAAGTGTGTGAAAAACCCATGCCTAAAGGTCACCCTCAACAATCGAGGAAAGAAACTAGACTTCCCAGCGTAGAGCTATCACTAGCCTAAGGATGCTACAAAAGCTAACTTTTTTATTTGACACAAAGTTAAGATCTAATTAAACAAAGACTCCTAAAGCCACTCAATCATGTTAAGAAATCATGTGCAGAAATAATAGAAATAATGGAAATGAAAGCACATTTCTTGCCCAAAATAAAGATACCTTTGTAAATCCATGGCGTGGAAACCAGCAACCTGAAGCGATCTCAATCATCGAGCTTTGAGGAGCGTGAACTTTGTTTTCCTTGCTTGTTAAGATAAAGGATGAAAGGATAGCAAAGGATTGGATTCCTCGACATAGAGGAGCGGCAGACATCATACTGAACGAAGAAGGGATAAAAAGGAGAGAGACGAGGGCTAGAACTCCCTCATTATGGCACTGAGGCCGTGATAACAACAAACTAGATACAGAATAAACAGGGATTAACTAAGATCAAGTGGGCTAAAGCCTCGGAAACATCAAGAAAAATGGTGAGAACCCCGAAAGGGTGGAGAGGAGTAAGTAGAAAGAGGAGGAGAAGAATCATCCGACGTGGTCGGAGAAGGAGAGTAGCGATCACCCGCCAGAGGCGGGGAAGAAGAAGCATAAACACCCGACAAGGTCGGGGAAGAGAAATGATAGACACCCGAAAATGTCGGGGAAGAATCTGAAGTAGCACCCGGAAGTCCCAGGGAAGAATCAGAGGAGACACCCGGAAGTCTCAGGGAAGAATCGGATGATGTCCCGAGATCGGGATGGAGGGATGACATCGGCCGGGGCCTAAAATCATAAGAAAATGGAGAATCCGGAGGTTCTGGAGGAGGGGAGAAAGAAGGATGGGGGTTTGCGGACCCGAAAAGAGAAGAGAAAATTATGAAAACTAGATTAGAGGATGGGAGGTACACCACCCAAGGGTGGGAAATGAGCAGAAGAAAAGATGATTGAAAGGAAGAAGAAGAGGAAGAAGTGGACCCCTGAGTGCAAAATCGACGGCCCTTGAACTTGTGTCGCCGCCTCTTCTTGGTAGAAATCTCCTTGAAATGAATCCGTCTGACGCGGACTCGGGCCTTCGGGCTTCTTAATCTACAATGTTTTCTCAAATAGCGGGCCCATCTAGCAGACGACCTTACCCGTCTATAAACATGCATCCTTTTTGGGGTGGTTGCCCCTAGACACCTGGTACTAACCATATGCGGACATTCCTGAATAGCTGACCCCTTAAATGAATGAATATCAGAAAACCACGGAGTTTAGTCACTTGGCACTAGCAGCATGAGATTCGGCAACTCCACTCGGCAACTGGGCACGAAGCATAACTTCCTTACTAGAAAAGCAGGACAGAATTGAGGGGGAGTAATGCGCGGCGTTGACGTGGTCGATTCACTAATCAACCGTGGAAGATTGCATAGGATGTGCAGAATGTCCTTGAAAAATGCAGAAAATACGGCCAACTGCCCCTTGAATAGGGAATCCATCAAGCTCTTGGCAGCCGTATGGCTTAGCACAATCTGAGTAGAGAACCCCTCTTGGCCAGTGAACTGAACCACAATCGAGCAAGAGGTAATAACAACATCAATAGCGAATCCTCCGGTAAGCAATGAGATTGCCACCGGCCTCGCTTGTGAAGAAACTGGCACTAATGCAAGGGAACTCTTCTTAACAACCATCTCCAGAGGAAATTTAGACTCATTATCCCAAAGATGATCGGGGACCAGGACTCGAACTAGCATGCGGCAAATGCAATCTTGAATCTTATAGTGCAGAACCTGCACCAAATTGTCCTGACTTGGATCGTCTTCTCCCTGGGGACCAAACCCGAGGGGCACCAAAGGCAGCGCACACCCGCTCCGTGGGGTGGAAATGGATGGGGAAGAAATGGAAGTAATAGGTTTGGAAGGCGGAGGTGAAGATTTAGAAGGCGTAAGCGGGGGTAAGGTCAATGCGAGTGGTGGAGAGATAGCGGCCATAATAGGCTCGGGTGGAGGTAAAGGAAAAGGTGGAGGTGTAGGAGGGGGTAAAGGCGAAGGTGGAGGTGTAGGTATAGGTATAGCATGCTCAAGCTCGGGCGATGATGGCGAAGGGGATGGCAAAGGCGATGGAGATAGCGGAGGTCATAAAATAGAGATCGTTGGAAGAGGAGGCAGTGAGGGCGGGGGTGATGGCAGTAGGGGTATTAGAGATGGTGGAGAGGGTGATGTGGGCAATGAAGGTAATGGAGGTGAAGATGGTGAAAGTGGTGGTGAGGTGAAGGAATTGGAGGGTCGTGACACCCACCTTCGACGTATCGACACGACGCGTCTAGCGATGTCGGGAGTAGAAGTGGTGGTGGAAATGGGGGAAGAAGAAGTGGGGGCACTAGCCTGAGCAGAGGCTTGGGTTGGTGGAGGTTGGGGAGGTTGAGTAGGAGATGGTGAAGGTGAGGGGGTAGGTGGAGATGAAGAGGGTGACGAGGTAGGCAACGAGGTAGGCAAAAGCATAGGCGAGGGAACATGTGATGGAGTAGGTGACGGAGCGGGCGCAATGCCAAATAAATAAACGTACGGGTGCCCCTGGTCTTGTAGTGGAAACGGCTGCCTGGACGGCGACTGCTGTTGCTGCTTGCTACGGAGATTTAAGATAGCTTCATGCATGACGGCCCAATCGATCCTCTTCTTATTTTCCAAACCATAAACAAGTTCTTGAAACTCAGGGCAATCCTCAACCAAATGCCCCTACTGGCAATGAAATTCACAATATTGAAACACATTCCCAGCCGCAGGTCGGCAAGGCACAACCAGAGGGAGTTGCAACGTATGAGCGGCCATCAAAGCCCTAAAAATGTATGTAAAATACTATGGCAACGACGGAAAAGGAGCCTGCTTCGGGCTAGGGGGATACCGAGGGATATGGGATGAAGATGGTTGTGGGAGTTACGTAGGCAATGACGCATGGCTAAGGGAGGGATTAGGTAGTGGCATATGCGGAGTGGAGTGGGAAGGTTTGTAGACGGCATCCACCTGCTCGGGGTGTGGAATTCCCCTTACTGGAGGTAGAGATGGAGACGGGTATGTGGATGCGGAGGGCTGACTCATGGAGGAATATGTGGGTGATTGATATGTGGGGGTATATGGTTGACTCGTGGAGGGTTGGTATCAAGAAGGTGAATGTCGATATGTGGAGGGAGATACAGATGGCGGGGTGTTAAAAGGCGGAAAAGACTCGGGGTCAGGGGAATCCTGGAGTTGATGGCGGATGAAGCGGGCTCGGCTACAAAGTTGTTGCCAGGAGGTAATATCATTAAGGGCTAAGATAAACCGATACTCTGGCGTCACATTGGATATCAGCATCTTGATTTGTTCTTGCTCCAGAATGTGCCCCGAGACTTGCGCGGCAAGGCGACGCCAGCGGTCAGCAAAGGTGCAGAAATCCTCTTCGGGCTTCATTATCTCATGGGCCAGATCCACCATAAAATACCTGGGCTCAACCTGGTCCTGATACTCTTAAATAAACTTCTCTTGAACCATCTAAAAATTCACAATCTGCTCTTGCGGAAGAGAAAAGAACCAATCTCGAGCCGGGCCTTCCAAAGATAGACCAAATAGATAGGCCATTAAGCATTGGTCGTGTCGAAACTGGGCCGACTCATAGAGGAACTCCTTCAAGTGCACGTAGGGGTCACCGACTCCACCATAACGACGATATGCGGGAATTTGTGAAGATGGTGGAAGCCGAAGACCTTGAAATGTGAATGGAACACTTAAGGAGGACTTAGGATCGATCCGACGTTGGAGTTCATCAAGTTGGCATTGGGCTTGAGCAATCATCTCCTGGGTAGGGAGAGATCGAGAAGAATATGGGCCAACTTGAGCAAGGGGTTGTGAATTAGGACGAAGAGCATGGTATTGGGCCGGATAAGAGGATTCAGGCTGAGAAGAAGAAGGGCCCATTCCGGGAGTGGAAGGGTATGTGGGCCTAGAAAAAACATTGACATATGGACTGAATGGGCCATCAGCAACATGGGTGGAAGAATGAGGCCCATTAAGAGAATAAGGCCCATTAGAAATTGGGCCAGCGGCATATGAAGGAGAAGAAAGAGGCCCATGAAGGGAAGAGGGCCCATTATAAGAAGAAGGCCCATTAAGATGAGATGCAATGAGACGTTGGGCTTGGGCGGAGTCCATTTGGCAAACAAGGCTTGAAAGGTGGGCCATGAGATTAACATGTTTCTCGGAGGGATAAGAGGGACCACGGGAAGATGTGCCTGCGTGGGAAGAAGATTCCACGCGGGAATAGGAAGAAGGATGATACACGGGGTTGGAATGATGTTCCATGAGGGCAATTGGAGACTTAATACAAAGAGGGAAGTAATGGGCTTATTGGGCTTAAGGACAAGAAGGGACTGACAAACTAATGCAAGGACCAAGGGAGAATGGACATATGACAATGGACACACATAAATGGACTAACCTAAGTGGACCTAACAACAACAAAATATGTGGATGATGATTAAAATGCAACACAAAACACCATTAATGGGCCTGGACAAGCCCAAACAACACAATCAGTGCAATGTAAGAGTTTTCACCTAAGTCAATCAAGTTAAAATGATGGGAAATATTTTAGGAGTTTTAATAGACCTTTTAATGATTTGAATTAGAAAAATTCCCTGAAGATAGGAATCCTATGGAAATAAGGTCCAAACTTTAAGTTGACTAAGGTTAACTCCCTCACACTCATGCAAAATGTAAGCCTAAGAGGTGGAAAGGTACAACCGGCCCGGCGTCCGTGTGGGAATCCACGGCTCACGGGGACTTATGGAGGTCCCGATAAGATCACCTAGTCGAGCCCAAGGAATATGGAGGCGAGAGGATCACTTACCAAGGTAGGAAATGCAACTAAGATATGCAATGTATGACCCTATGTGCACTGGGATGCATGCAATTTCTAGCCTAAGTCTAACAAATCAAGATATAATGAGCATATGCAAACATAACAATATGGATGCAAACAAGGTGAATAATATGAACATGAAATGCTATCTAAACATGGATATACACACGAAAATCGCAGCAAAGCATAAGCAAAGTGATGGGCACTAGAAGTCCCACCGTGATCGCCAAAAAAGGGTGTAGATGTGGAAAATGTGGAGCGTGGTGTCCCAAGTCACATAGACAAGCATATATGCATATGTGATAACATAATGTGCATATCAAGTGAACATCATGAACATGTGACTATGTAAACACGGTAGCATGATCATACAGCAAGACAAAGGCGATAAAAGATGTAGAAGAATACCGTGATCGCCACCAAGGAATGACAACGCCAATAGAATATAAAAGAGGAAACTAAGTGCATTGTGTACCTTGGAAAAAGAAAATGATCGCGCTTAATATTAAGGATGCGGGGACTATGTGGATTAACTCTCCTCGCCTTCCATCCGGCTAGAAGGTAAGGGCCTCACTTTCCATGCTTTCCTACCAAATAAACACAAAACAAGAGGCAAAACCCATTAGAAAATGCTAAGTGTAGAAATCTGCCCAAGTGCATAAAGTAGCATGAAAGATTGAGGGCAAACTTACCGGGGGAGGGTTTTTAACCCCTATGGAAGGGTGCAAACAATAGGTGTGTATATTGTGATGAGATTAACATGAAGAAATTTATTTAATATGCCATGATGAATATAGATAAACAAGGTGCAAAAGTGCATGTCAAAAGAAAAACTATGCAAACAGTGTAAAGTGGGTGCAAAGACTGATGCAAACAGTAGGGCAAATGAAGTCCAAATGGGGAGAATTTTGAGATGACAGAAGACTTGAGTGTTGTGAAGAAATAGGAACAAGAATCACTCCAAAAGGAGGTCGGGACAGAAAGTAATGACACCAGAGATTTGCCGAAAAATGCGGACTGTGCAGAAAATGCAGAACAGTGCACAAAGTGGACTCAAAGAATGATGAATATCTCACAAGATAGAACACCAAAAGAGGAAAGAGTGGATGCTATGTAAAGGTGGGAGCATTGTGGTGAAACTAGGGGAAAAAGTAGGGTTTAAAACGGGGAAGACATCAGTGAAAAATAGGGTGGAAAACTCAAGAAAATAGAAGGGTGAAGAACATGGGAGAAAAATGACTGTGTAAAAATAGAATGAAAGTGCAAAACTCATGGACAAAAAATATGCATAAAGATGATGAGGTAATGAGCCCAAAACCAAGGAACACAAAGATTATACTTTTCTCTAGAGCCTGGAGTTGAAAGGACGGATCAAGAGTGCCCCACGGCCTCACACCGGCGACGCAAACATGCCCCCATCGCAAGAAATCCGAGTTTCAGTAAAGTGTAGAACAGTGTGGTGAAATCTCAAAAGTAGGGGCTTGGAAGAGGGGGAAAGGATAGGAGAAATAAGACAAACATATAATGAAAACGAAGCTAATACTCCCCTCTTTATGATGGAGTCGAGGGAAGACGAAAAGGATGAAGTAAGACTCCGCCCCGGCTTGATGAACAAGCCCCCGTCGTGAACTTTGTAGCAGAAAATAGCACACTGTGATGATTTGCCAAAAGTAGGGGCGAGGTTGAGAGGGAAAACGATGATGAAATCGAGCAAATAATAAATCAATGGAAAGACATTACTTCCCTCTTCAGGCTAGGGTTGAAGGATTGAGTAGAAAATCTGGCATGTCTTCGCCGTCGCCTTGAAAAAATGCCCCCATCGCACAGGAAATCTGGGCAGGTTTATATAGAAAAGTGGTAAAACCTCCAACTTTCTCCCACGATTCCAGAAGATATAGTCCACCAAATCTTGAGATCTCTGGATCATTCTCGAGATAATAGTCAAGATAATACATAGGAGAAAACATGACTCTTTTTGGTGGAAGGATCTGGAAGATATTCTCGACACAAGAAGGGCCCGGAGCCTAATCTGACAGAATTTTTGTTGGTCAAAAATGCATAAAACCTGATATTGCGACCAAGATTCCAGAAGATATAGCCCATTAAAATTTGATTTTTATGAACCAAATTCAAGACAATACAAAGGGCTATAAGTAGGAAAAAACGGGGATCAATTTGGATAAGTATTCGAATAGTTATGGCCGCCGCAAGATAGGCCCGTCGCGTATGTTTATGGAGAGTCCAGAGCAGGCTGGACTCTTATTGGCTTAACGGTCTGTCGAACGACCGTTAAGGAGTAAACGGTCGTCGACCGACCGTTTACAATGATAAACGGCCATCTGAATGACCGTTTAGGGTAGACCTTGTGCGACTTTGCAAATTGGATCATATCTCCAAAACAGTGTAGAATTAGCGAAAGTGGTAGAAAAAAAAATTGTAGATAACTCAACAATGAACAACTTTGGGAAGAGATTAAGATGAAAAAATAATCATAAGAGAGAGAAAATGGGGTAAGAACAGAGAAAAACACTGATACTTGAAAACAGTGGAGAACTGGATAATGGCATAGAAGAAGAAAATGTAGGGCTTTAAAAATGGAACAACTTTGGTGAAGGACACTTAATGAATAGAGGAAAGAAAAGGGATGAAAAAGGACCACTTTTCAAGACTATGCAGCGAAAGGGGCCGAATGCTGAGGGAAGTCGACCTAAATGGGCCGTAAGTCGACTTGGAAAGCCGAAAGCTGATGGAATTGGCTCCAGGGCTCTAAGAAATAATGATCTCCAAGGCTCAACGGGAATGGAACAATGAAATTGGTTCGAAATGAATCCAAGGAAGGCTTCAAAATAATGGTTAATTTGGGACATCAAAAATGATGAATAAGAGAAATGACGCAACTTACGGGTTCAAAACAGGTGTCAACAATATGTGAAGTCCAAGGTTTAAGGACCCATACCTATGAATTAGAAAAGAAATTTCCAAACCCATGTGAGATCGGGTAGAGCCTGGGACGAGATAGTTATTTAGAAATTATCTCTAGGTTAACTCCCTTTAATTCCATAGTAATTAATTACTTGTTTATGTCTTTAAAGCACTTCACTCTTATAATGGCCACTAAACATGCCGCTAATCATGCTAATTGGGAAGCAATGCAACAAACCGTTGCGGGTCTTACCCAGGCCCTAAAAACTGTTGCCCAAGTTGGCGCAATGGATGGCGTGGGTAATTTGCACGGGAATTTATGGAGTATGAATCCTCCGAGATTCTCTGGATCCTCCAACCCCGACAAGGCGGAGAATTGGATCGATGAGATGAATAGGATATTTGAGGTCATGCAATGCACCGACCAAGAGAAGGTCCGTCTTGCCACATTCCAACTGAACAAAGATGCACGTACTTGGTGGAAGGCACAACCTCAAAATGCTTAGCTTACATGGGATGGATTTCTTACACTCTTTCGAGCAAAATATTTCTTCGAACATGTTAAGGAGAGAAATACTACGGAGTTTGCCTCTTTAAGGCAAGGAATGATGTCCGTAGCAGAGTATGAACTTCAATTCTCCCGTCTATCCCCTTATGCTCCTCACTTGGTTAGCACCGACTTATTAAAAGCTAACCAGTTCATGGACGGCCTAAGGCCGGTTTTTTTTATCAACTTGGACCTCAAAATATTCGTAGTTATACATAAATGGTCCAACGGGCACATTTATGTGAAAGGACCTTAGAAAAGGTCGACAAATTCAAGGGGAAGAGCAAGGAGTCAAGCCGCAAATTTGACAAACGCGGAAGAAAGGAGGAAAGGTTCAATATCATGGGGACTCACTAGTCCCGTGACAATAAGAAGAGATCCCGTAATGGCGACGGGGGTAGCAATGGCAAAGGCAAGAAAATCAAGGAGGAAGAAAAAGTTGTCGCAACTGCTTGCACATTCTGTGAGAAGTTCAGCCATTCGGCTGAAGAATGCTAGAAGCATCTTGGCGCTTGCTTAATATATGGAAGTCGGGAGCATCGCATGCCTGATTGCCCCCTAATGAAAGAGCAACCCTCAGGGAATGACGGTGGACGTACGCGGCAGGCCCGTTTGAATGCCGTAATGGAAGAAGAGGCTACAAAAGAAGGAGAATTAATTGAAGGTACCATCCAAAACCTTACCAATTTTATTCACATCCTACTTTCGTGTTATTTCATACTGGTGCTTCTCATTCCTTTATTTCTAGCACTTTTGCCAAAACCTTACCAATTTTACATGTTCCTTTACCTTCGGATTTAACCATAGTTACACCCTTAGGTTCTAGAACGGAACTTAATACATACTACCTCGATAGTAAGGTTACCATACAAGGCCACAATCTCCCTACAAACCTCGTATGTCTTGACATGGAAGGATACGATGCCATATTAGGAGTAGATTGGATTTGTGACCATTATGCAGACATAAATTGTCGCAATAGGAGGGTTTCTTTCCACAAACCTGATTCCCCAAAGTTTGCCTTCCTTGGCATTAAGTATAGGAAGCATCCTACCCTTATTTCTTCTCTTCACGCTTGTAAACTCATCTCGCAAGGCTGTGAAGCTTTCCTTGCATCCATAGTTATTACCAAGTCCAAGGAAATCCTTATAGAAGAAATCCCCATCGTAAAGGAATTCCCTGATGGCTTCCCTTCTGATTTACCCGGTCTACCACCTGAAAGGGAAGTCAATTTCTCTATTAAACTCACACGTGGAGCAACACCTGTGTCAAAAGTTCCTTACAGGATGTCCCCCACAGAGCTCAAGGAATTAAAGAGACAACTTTAGGCGCTGTTGGAAAAAGGCTTCATACGACCTAGCACATCCCCTTGTGGTGCGTCGATCTTATTTGTCAGAAAGAAGGATGGATCCCTCAGGCTGTGCATTGATTACCAGTAATTAAATCAACTCACCATCAAAAACAAATACCGACTGCCGAGTATTGATGAGTTGTTTGACCAGATCTATGGTGCAGAGTATTTCTCCAAGATTGACCTAAGGTCTGGCTATCATCAATTGAGGATTAAAGAAGAGGATATTCACAAGATGACTTTCTGTAGTAGATATGGACATTATGAGTTCGTAGTTATGCCGTTCAGGTTAACCAACGCCGCTGCAGCATTTATGCAACTCATGAACGACGTTTTTAGGCCGTATCTTGACAAATTTATGGTCGTATTCATTGATGACATCCTTATATATTCCACGACAAAGGAAGAACATGAAGAACACCTAAGAATTGCCTTGCAAACATTAAGAGAACAATAACTCTATGCAAAGCTAAATAAATGTGAATTCTGGCTAAAGGAGGTTTCATTCCTTGGCCATATTATTTCAAAAGAAGGTATCGATGTGGATCCTTCTAAGGTAGAAGCTGTCAAGAACTGGAGCCGGCCAACGACTATATCTAAAATTAGAAGTTTCCTTGGTCTGGCTGTTTATTATCGGCAGTTCATCAATGATTTTTCCAAGATCTTCGTCCCTCTTACAAGGGTTACTAGAAAAGAAAATCATTTTGTATGGATAGAGGAGTGTGAGGAGAGTTTCTTGACTCTCAAAGAACATCTCACCACTGCACCCATTCTGGCACTGCCTGTCGAAGGCGGTGGATATGAAGTATACACGGATGCATCAGGCATTGGCCTAGGGTGTGTTCTTATGCAAAATGGCAAGGTGATTTACTATGCCTCGAGACAACTAAAGCGGCACAAGAAAAATTATCCAGTTCATGATCTAGAGCTAGCTGCCGTTATATTCACCTTAAAGATCTGGTGTCATTATCTTTATGGGGAAAAATCATGGTATATTCGGACCACAAAAGTCTGAAATATCTTTTCTTTCAAAATGAGTTAAATATGAGACAAAGGAGATGGCTGGAATATCTCAAGGACTTCGATTTCGCCATTCAATACAATCCAGGAATGGTAAATGCGGTTGCCGACGCGCTCTGCAGGAAACCAATGGGAATGTTATACAGCATCATGAAAGGTATGACTAACCTCATTGTTAAGTTTGCTCTGTTAAATCTAGACATTGATACGAAAAAATAAGAGTGTTTTATTGCCAATATCTAGTCACAACCGACATTAATAGAAGACCTGGTCAAGTTACAAGATAATGACCCCACATTAATGGAGATCAATGCAAGCATTGATCAACGGCCGGAGTTTTTAGTCTCAACCGATGGAAGATTATTATTCAAAGATCGAATCTGCATACCAGATCATATTGATACTAAGAAGCTGATCATGGAAGAAGCTCATAAATCAAGGTATGTCATTCACCCTGGTGCTACGAAGATGTATCAAGATCTTAAAAGGAATTTTTGGTGGCCCAATATGAAGAGAGAAGTGGCGGACTACGTATCACGCTGCCTCACTTGTCAGCAGCTTAAGGCGGAACATCAAAAGCCCACTGGAAAGTTACATCCCTTGAAAATTCCTAAGTGAAAATGGGAGAGTATAGGGATGGATTTCAACATAGGTCTACATAAGTCAAGAGGTGGATATGATGGTATATGGGTGATCATTGACCGCTTGACCAAATCAGCTCACTTTCTACCTATTAAAAGCTGATGGTCTGTAGATATCTTGGCTGCTTTGTACATAAAAGAAATTGTAAAATTACACAATGTTCCTGCTACCATTATTTCAGATTGAGACCCTCGATTCACGTCTCAATTCTGGAAATGTTTACAACATTCATTCGGGACCCGATTGAATTTCAGCATCGCATTCCATCCACAAACTGATGGTCAAACTGAAAGAACCAATCAGGTGGTGGAGGATATGCTCAGGGCATGTGCAATTGATTTTGGTGAGAGTTGGCACGACCACTTGCCTCTAGTGGAGTTTGCTTATAATAATAGCTATCAATCTAGCATTCACATGGCGCCGTTTGAGGCACTGTATGGTAGAAGTTGCCATTCACCTATATATTGGGACGAGTTGGAGAAAGACAACTTCTAGGCTCTGATCTTGTTCGGGATACAACCAAAAAAGTGAAGCTGATTAAAGAGAGACTCTAGATGGCTCAAAATAGATAAAAGTCTTAATGCTGATATCTGGCGACGAGACCTAGAATTTCATGTGGGAGATCATGTATTCCTCAAGGTTTATTCAGGATGAGAAATTCAAATGTTCGGCATAAAAGGCAAGCTTACTCCGAGATTCATTGGCCCTTTTGAAGTTCTTAAGAGGGTTGGCGAAGTCGCATATCGGGTAGCCTTGCCTCCTCAATTAGCTGGAGTTCATGATGTATTCCATGTCTCGATGCTCAAAAGGTATGTCTATGACACATTTCATGTTATAAGTCATGATGATCTGGTGATTCAAAAGGATTTGACATACTAGTAAAAGCCAATCAAAATCATTGATCGAGAAGTACGTCAACTTCGGAACAAAACCATTCTCATGGTAAAAGTCCGATGGAATATGAATACATACCAAGAAGCAACATGGGAAATAGAAGAAGCTATGCACAAGAGGTTTTCAGAATTGTTCGATTGTAAGTATACTCTCCACTAAAAACCCATGCAATGAATTTGGGGACCAAATTATTTTTAAGTGGGGGAGAGTGTAGCACCCCGGAATTTTCTATAAATTTTTTGGAATTAAATAAGAATTATTGAGCATGTAATAATGCTTATGGGTTAATTAAGTTAATTTAAGAGCCCTATAGTAACCAAAGGGTATTGCCCACTTAAATTAAGCCCATAAACCAAATTTTAAGACCCTTTGGCCCAAGCCCCTTACTAGAAACGTAATTTGGGTAATTTACAGATTTAAAATGGGATATACATACCAATTAGGGGATAAATAGGAGATAAAAAAGGAAATCTGAGAAATTCAGAATAAAAGCCAAACGGTGGTCTATCGCCAGATCGCCACTTACAAGAAACGGTCCCAATTGGATCGCTATTAGGATCTGTAATCGGAAGATGAAGCATGGAAAAATAGGATTTTTCCCATCCCAATTCCTATGATTCGAAGCTACCTGGTGTATGAACTTAGTCTAGGACTCTTGGGGATCAATCCCACCCAAATTTAGGACTCCTAGTTGGATCTAAATCCTCAAACCCTAGCATACTCTATAAATAGAGCCCAGATTTGACCAGCGCGAACCTTGTTTTACCTCGCGTATTTCGAAGGTAAGAAGACACCTTCTTCGGTTAGTCCTTTAGAATAATTTGTTCTCCTTAGTTTTGTCTAACATCTCTCCAAATCTCATGCTAGGAGGTCAAGCCGTTGGAGAGCAAGAGGGCCCCGAAGTGGCCGTTTATCTATAGTCTGCACAAGAAACAATGTGTCCGTCCAAGGAAGATCTGAAGGATAGAAGCCCTAATCGAGGTAATCTCGTGTCCATCCCTAGAATAAGTTATTCTCCTTTGTATCTTCTACCTATCCTCCAAGTCTCATGGATTTAGGTCAATGGATTCAAGAGATAGAAGGCAAGGAAGTTGCAGTTTCTACGCAGGATGCACGGGAACCAGCACCGTCTTCCAGCAAGAAATTCAAAATCTAGAGCACTGTTGATGGAGGCATCACCCACGATTCCCTCTGGTTTGGTTCATCACTTCACCCGGGCGATGTGTAAGCTCGGGTAAGACTCTAGGAGGGCCCACTGCAACATTTTGAGTCTTTCATATTAGTCATTTTGATGTATTTTCCCTTTTATTTGAGTCATTTCCCTATGTTTTGAGTCATTTCCCCCTAGGCTTGCTTCTTGGATCATTTTGGTCATTATATGTAAAGCCAGGGGCATTTCAGTCATGTAAAAGGTTGGGTCACTATAAATAGGACCCCAACCCCCTTTTTGAGAACTAATGAAGAATTAGAATTAGAATTTCTAGAAATTGTGTGACCATAGGTGTGAAGCCTTGAGAGTCTTGGGTGAGAAGCCCTCTCTCTCCCCTCTCCTTCTCTCTCTAGGGGGTGAACCCCTCTCTCTCCTCCCCCCTTGCCACCTCAGCCCTCAACATCAGCTCCAACCTTTCATCTTCCCCAAGTCCCTTCAATCCCCCCATTACTCCCATCAAATCCCAAGCACCCTTTCCCATTCCAATGCAACCTTTTCTCTCCCCCAAGCAGCCTTTCCACTACCCCAAGCACCCCTTCACCTCCCCAAGAGAAATTTGAAATTCCCACCCCCTTATTGGCTGCGTCCCACCCCTTCCAACTCCCCCCTCTTAGCCTTGGTCGACCAAGCCCCCCACTCTCCCATATTCCCCTTAGTCACTCCAAGACCTCCACCTTCCTCTCCCATTCCCCGTGTGCTGCTAGCTTCTAACCACCATCGCCCCTCCCACCCCCCTTACACCAGACCATCTCCAGCCCCCTTCCCCACCTTTCCCATATCCCATCCCACCTCCCAACCCTTTCCCCAACATCACCACCCTCATGTCCAACAACCTTCCACCAAATAAGCATCCCCTTTCAACCATATTTTGCCAATATGTGTTCAGCTGAAGATCTGCTGAGTTCAATTCTGTTGCAGCACCGGCCACAGCTACATCCCAGAGTTCCTGGGAGCACAAGAGGTACTATTGGAACTGGCTCCCTGTCACCTTTGCAACGGAGGTGGTGTCGCCACCTTCTGACATCGGGGCTGCTTGGGGGACTCATCTTCATCAGACTGCACAAATCCTCCCAAGTAGACCTCCAGTAACGGATTACAGAGGCTACCACGACCAGAGTTCTGAGCTTCTTGGGGCGGCGCTTGGCTGAAACATTCTCCTCCAAGTCCCCTAGCATCTCCAAGAAGCGGAGAGTCATTTGAAGCCCGAGCACAAAGTTATGAATTTCATGTTGTGTCCCTGTGATTTTGATGATAGCAAACACTATAAGTCATCATCTGTTGGAATCTGCATATAAATCTGTTTGTGTTGCATATGCATGTTTCATTGCATATGCATGTTTCATTGAACATCTTATCTGAATTACATACCCAACGAACAGGCTAAGGCTGTGTGGTGTGTGTATTGGTGCATTTCATAGTTGTTGACGCATTTCATAATTGCATTTAATCTGGATTGCTTGATGTTAGATGCTGCTATACCCTTTTAGCATTATCTGGACAGGAGTGGGTCGACCCCCCTTCCTGATGGGTCGACCCCCCAGATCTCTTGGTCTGTACAGAGTGCATTGTTCTCATTTCTTCAAGTCTATACATCCACAGTTGAACCTCAAAGTCTACATAATGCCTCATTTCTTCAGAGTCTATACATCCACAGTTGAACCGCAAAGTATACACATCGCCTCATTTCTTCAGAGTCTATACATCTTCAGTGCATGAGTGTCTTACAAGTCTATACATTACCCCTGGGCATCCAAGTCTGTACATTGGGCTCTTCATTCAAAGTCTGTACAGCGCCATGTACATATTCTTCAAAGTCAATACATTGCACTGTAGATGCATCGAAGGGAAGTATGCACATCGGACTCTTCATGAGAAGTCTATACACTGGAAGTGTGTACGTTGTTTAGCTGCCTTGATCAAGTCTGTACAGCGAGCAGCGTCCTTGTGTTTCAAGCCATTCGCCAAGTCTATACAATGGCTTCGGCACGCCAAGTCTATACAATGGCTTTGGCACTCCAAGTCTGTACATCGCTTCAGGCACTCCTGTGCAAAGTCTATACATTGTATCTTTTACCTACGTTGCTCGAAACAAAGTCTATACACGGCTGGATGATCAAGTCTGAACATTGGCGGCTTTCCCTACGTTCTGGCCAAGTCTATACATTCATACCTTTCCCTACGTTCTGGCCAAGTCTACACAACGCTTGCCTGACTTCTGTTTCAAGTCTATACATTCGTTTCTAAGGCAAAGTCTATACATTGGCTCAGGGTCGTCAAGTCTGTACAGAGTTCAAAGCCTATACATTGTTCACTCAGCTTCTTCATGTCTATACAGAGTCATTCGTTTGGGAAGTCTATACATTCTTTTATCTAAAGCTTCATCAAGTCTGTACAACGCTGCTTTGTCAAAGCCTGTACATCGCAGCTATGTTGAAGTCTGTATAGCCAGTCTCTTGCCAAAGTCTATACATCGTGAATCTTCAAGTCTGTACAGACTTTGCTTGTTCAAGTCTGTACGTGGTTCAGTTGTTTTGGCATGTCTACTCATCATGAAGTCTATTCATCTGATTGCCTTTGCATTGCTCAAGTTTGTACAGCCCTTTCCCTTTCAAGTCTACACATTGTGCTTTGTAGCTCACCATGTCTATACATTGCACACAGCACACACGTTCAGCCTGATGTCTGTACAGCCTTGGAAAATGCTCCTAAGTCTATACATCACAATGTCTGTACATCACTGTGTCAAGCCTCCCAAGTCTGTACAACCACTGTCTAACTTATCTTGAAGTCTATACATTGGTCCGTCTCTGTAAGCGTCTCAAGCTGCAAGTCTGTACAGAGTCTGGCAGTCTACAGTGCATCGTCTCTTCAAGTATGTACAGCCTTGGCGTATGCATCTTAAAGTCTAAACATTGTGGGGCTTCGAATCTTCAAGTCCATACATCCATGCATGATGCGTCGACCCCTTTCTTTGATGCGTCGACCCCCCAGACTACCAAGTCTATACATCAGCCTTTGCATTACAAGTCTACATAGCGTGCATTGTTCAAAACAAGTCTGCACAGTCATTGTCTATTGGCATCACGAAGTCTATGCATTGCTTGTGCATCATAGTCTGTACAGTGTCTCAAGTTGGCTAAGTCTATACACTCTCTCACATTGTACACACTTGCTTCATTGATGTTTCTAAGTCTATACATCGGTTGGGTCGTTAAGTCCATACAATGCATATGTTCAACAAAGTCCATACATTGCATAATGTTCATCAATGTCTATACATTGCATTGTCTTCAACCAAGTCTATACATTCTGTTCCTTTGATCAGCAAGTCTATACACACTTCAGCATATGTGCATCTCCTTCAAAGACGAAGTGTATACATCCTTCCAAGCATTCAAGTCTACTCACTCGTTGTTAAGCCTTTGCATCGAAGTCTATACAGCATGTGTCTTGTATGAAGTCCATACAGCCTGTGGCTTGTCCATCAACTGAACGTTATTCAGCAGAGTATATACTCTTAGAAGTTAAAGTCTGAACATCCTTCTGTGAAGACTGTACACACTTCAGCACATGTGCATATCCTTCACACGAAGTCTGCACACTCAGTTAACCTTCAAGTCTATACACTCGATTGTTAACCTTCTAGTCTATACACTCTTTTGTTAACCTTCAAGTCTATACAATCAAGCTGCATCTTGCATGTACACACTTTGTTAACAGCCTGAACCATGTATATACATCCAACTGATTTCTTCTTATGTCTGTGTGACAGGTACTGTTCGTAAAGCCTTGAAGTGCACGTGATCCGAGGTTGGCACCTGGAACGTGATCCAAGGATAACGCCCTAATTGCTGGAGCTATAAATACACAGCCGCCTCCATCTGGAGAAGACATATAAGAGAAGATAAGAAAAAGAGATCAGACAAGAAAGAGAAGAGAGTGCTCGAGATAGAAGATAGAGCTGCAGAAAGGCAGTGAGCAGAAGAAGAAGAAAGAGAAGAGAGTGATCGAGATAGAAGATAGAGCTGCAGAAAGGCAGTGAGCAGAAGAAGAAGAAAGAAGAGACAGAGAGAGAGCCTGCGAAAGAGAAGAAAAAGAAGTGTGAGAAGAAGAGAGAGCTAGAGCAAAGGAAGTTTCAACCGAAGATCAGTCTCTACTGGACCGTGGATCAAATCCAGGCCAGCCAGCTCCTGTGAGAGCCACAGTTTGATTTTATTTTTCCAGCCTTCTGTTGCTGCGGTTTTGTTTTTCTTTTTAACCATTCACCAGTTGTTCTTCCGATTCTCTTGTGTGAGGTCGGGTTCCCTCCGGTTGGGAGGAAGAGAGGTCCGAGACCTCTAGTTTGCAGGTGACTTGGTGTCACCTATGCTTCCCTCTGGGTTTCAGAGGAAGAGAGACTTAGGTCTCTAGGTTCCCCTCCGGTTTGGAGGAAGGGAGGATTGGTCCTCCGGTTCTGGTCTTATGGGTTGCAAGACTAGGTCTTCCCTCCTGGTCTGGAGGAAGAGAGACTTGCGTCTCTGGTTTCCAAGTGGCTGGGAGTCACTTGGGGTGTCCCTCCGGTTGGGAGGAAGAGGGGAGGATGTTCCCCTGGTCAAGCTGTGTGGCAGCAATTTGTTACAAACTGAGTCTGCAGTTTCTAGCCTAGCTAGTGGAAGCCTCACTCCGGTTTGGAGTGAGGGGTGGACGTAGGTCTTTGGACCGAACCACCTAAAAAATCTTGGTGTTCACTTGTGGTTTGTTTTTCCTTATATGTTATTTTCTCTGCTGCGTTCTTTAGATGCATGCTTAGGACCGTGTGATGGCTAATAGATTTGTGCTGTCTTGCTGAGTTCCTTCTAAGTATTTTCAGCACATTTCATCAACTAATTTTAATTCCGCATACTTGAGCATTAGAGTTTTAATTGGGCGATATTTAGAGCAGGATACATTCACCCCCCCCCTCTATATCCAGGCCTTGCATCCTAACAATTGGTATCAAAGTGGTTCTCTGTCTGATCAGATCCAACGATCTGCAGAGGATCCTGTTGCCTTTGGTGCATTTCTGAATTTACTCTCTGCTGCATTAATCTGCTTGCCGATTCAATCAATGGGTTCCCCGCCGGTTTTCAATGGTTCTAACTTTAACTCATGGGTTAGCAGTCTACATAACTATGTGAATTTAATAGATCCGGATCTGTGGAAGTTAATTTCACATGGTCCTCATAGACTGCCACAGGAAGAGTCTAAATGGACTAAAAGTGACAGATCAAGAAATGGAGAGAATAAAAATGTTTTGAAATTAATGAAAGAAGCTACTGACAAGGCTCTACATTCTTGTTTTTATGACTGCAGGTCTGCTAAGGACATTCTGGATCAGTTGAAGCTAGCTCAGAGGATGAATGAAGACAGCTGCCTGATGGCTGATAAGAGTGACCATAGCACTGATCAAGATGAATTTGAAGATGCTGAAGAGGTAATCAACCCTTTCGATAGTTACACTTTACATGACTGGGAAGATGTCTATGCTAATCTGTTACACTCCCATGAAAAATTGAAGAAGAAGAATAAAAGTCTGATAAAGAAGTTAACAAGTCAAGGGGATCCCATTTCTGGAACTGAAAATCTTAAAAATCCTGAAATTCTGAAAACTAAAAATGAGATACTCAGAAGACAAGTGTCGAAACTAGATGGAATCCAATCAGAACTTGATCATGTTAAATCTGAAAACACTAAACTCAGAAAATAATGTCAGGAATCTAAACAAAAACTAATCAGTCTTGAGAATGAAAACAGATTGATCAATGAAGAGTTCAAGGCTGTTAGTGTTGCGAACTTAAAGTTTCAGGAAAACTTTGAAAACTGTAAATCAGAATATCCAAGTTTCCTAACTGATGTTTTGTTTGATGATGATAAACTTGAGCAGGAGAACACTAGTTTAAAGGAGAAAATTGAGAAACTAAAACAGTTGAACTCCACCATATCAGAGAGATTGCTGACATTTGAAAAAGGAAAATCTGTTGATGAAAATCAAAATGAGCTCAAACTGAAATCAGAAATTGATACCCTTAAAACTTTGAATGATGTGATGCATTAACAAATTCTGGTCTGTGAAGAAGATATAGTCAACTATGAACATCAGGTCTCTTCTCTTCAATATGAAATAAATGATCTGAACAATACTTTGTCAAAATTCGTAAGTGGGCAGAAAAACCTAGACAAGCTACTAGGTGTAAAAATCAACACTAGGAAGGAAGGGCTGGGCTACAATAAAGCTAACAAGAAAGAATTTCAGAGCATGTTGATGACATCTTTTGTAAAAGCTTCAAATGTAGCCACCACTTCAAAAGATAAACATCCCATTGTTCAGAAAACTGAAAAACAGAACAAAAATCAGAAAAAGATTAGAAAACAGAAAATAAATAAAAAGGGTTCACTAGGGCATGTTGATCACAGTTCTCACACACATTCATATGCATCTAAAAAGATAATGTCATGCCATTATTGTCATAAATTTGGTCATCTGATGCATGAATGTAAATTGATGGAGAAGGATGATATGACTGCTAGGAAACTTCATGATAGAAATCCTTCAATTCAGAAAAAGAAAATTGAATGTTTCCACTGTGGTAAATTAGGACACACAATTGCACAGTGCTGGTTTGCAAGTGATAAGGAAAAATCACATTCATATCATGCTAAATTTCATGCAAACAGTCATGCTGTTAACAAGAACAAATTCGATTCAACAAACCAGCATATGACATGCTTCAATTGTGAAAAATTGGGTCATAAGAGATCTGAATGCTGGCTGAGGGCTGGTGGAAGAAATTCTAACTCATGTCTTCACTGTGGCAAGATGGGCCACACTGCAGCCCAATGTTGCATGCTCAGGGAAGGAAGTTTGATAATAAATCTGGTAAATTCCCAGTCAATAGAAACATTTCTAGTAGAAATGGATTTGTGTTTGAAAGGAAAACACTTACATGTTTTGAATGTGGGAAGCCAGGCCATAGAGCTGCTGATTGTTGGCTGGCTTATTTTGGTAAAAAGAATTTTAATTCTGTTAACAGAAATTTTCATGCATATGCACATAGAATTCATGCTAATAAGAATGTGCATAAATCAAATCTTAAATCTGCTCCATCTTGCTATTATTGTGGTACATTAGGTCATTCAATGAATAATTACCATTTGATGATATCTGATGACCTACATGCTAAAAAGTTGTTTAGAACACCTGCCCAAGGTGTCACTATTAACCATGCAGGACCCAAGACTGTTTGGGTACCTGCCCAAGCAAAATAGTGTGCTAACTTGCAGGTGTGTCTTGGAAGCTGAAGAATAAAAAAAAGGGGGGGGTAAACCAAGGCACCCAAGTTGACAAAACCCCCATTCAGGTAATTTCCTCACATCTGTTCAAATAAAATTTATGGTTGAGTTGATAAGTCATAGTTTCATGCATACATGCTTTTTGTTTGGTTTGACTCTTGCATTGAGCTTTGTGGGTTTTCTTGTTTGTAGTTTGAACTGTGTGTATATATGAGTATTGCATAATCATGCACTTGACATACAATCATTGAAAATCTGATGCATATAGGACTGTTGGTGTTGCATTGTCATGCATGACCACTTTGGTATATCAAATGGTAAGCTACTAAAGGGCAGAGGAAATTTGTCTGGAGGTTCTTACTTTGTGTGAGTTGGTCTTTTAGACCAAGTTCTCCGCCAAGTACCAAGGGTCAAATTTGCATATCAGAGAATGTCTGCATCTTCATGTGAATATTTTGCTTCATGCCCGTGCATACATGTAGTTAATTGTATTGCATTTCATTACATTGAAAATGCCAAAAAGATAGATTGAATGCATACATTTAGGGGGAGCATTATTCATACTCTTGAAATCACACAACTATTTTTAGATTTACTACAATGCATGTTAAATCTATTCTTGCATAGTCATTCATCATCTGCATTGTCTTCATGACATATAGGATGTTTCAGTGTTTTTAGCTAGGGGGAGTCATTGCATAGCATGCTTAATCTGTTCAGTAGTGTCTTTGCCTGAACTCTTCATGTCCATCTATTTGACTCATCTAGTCATATTTGTAATGTCAGTGATTCCATCATCAAAGTGGTATCAAATGATATTTCTTGACTGCTTCTGAAGTTGTTCAAAATCTGAATTCATACCTTATAGGTATCTGTCTATCTCTCCTAAATCTGCTAAAGGAGAGCTTCACTTCAATTCAGTCATCTTTGAACTTCTATGCTCAAGAGCAGCTCCTTTGCTACAATTTTTCAGAATCTATGCTGTCTGTTGAATATTCTCACTTGAATTACAAAGTTGAGATATGAAGTAAATCTTCAGCCTGAATACTACTTCATAAAAGTTAAAACATCTTTAATGAGGAACCTTCCATTATACATGCTTAAGAACATTTGTTAACTGGAATTGGTTTAAGTCTTATGTACTCTTGTTTGGTCTCAAGGAACTTGAAAATATCTGTTTCAACCTCTTAATAAACTTTAACTATCTGCTTCATGTAAATTCATGTAAGACTTTCTGAAATCTAAAAAGTTGATATCCATGTCTACGCTGACTGAGATATATAGTGTATGTGGTTGTTCCTAAACATCTAACTTGTTCTAAATCCATTTTGAGTAAAAGTATGGACAGAGCAATGACTGTGGGTACTAAGAAACCTGTCCAAAGGATTGTGTCATGAAGTACCATAGTTAACTCTATTTAAAGAGATGATTGGAAATTATTGTGAAAATATGGCAGAGCAATGGCATAGTTGTATTGAGTAACTGGGGATTCTGGCCTCTGATCAATGTGTATCCTCATGTCAAAGATACTTTTAATGCTACCTCTGTTCTCTAAAATGGAAGAAGCAATACGGTTGTCACACTGAGTAACTAGGGATTCTGGCCTCTGATCAAGGTGTTTCCCCACGTCAAAAGGTGCTGATGAACCAAAATTGTTCATTAAAATTTTTTTTTGAACATGTGTAAATCAATTTCTGAAAGAACAATTAAAATTCAGGTGCATTCACTTATGTTTCTCTTAAAGCTGTCATGGAAAGTAAACTAAGTAAGATGGAAGTTGGTTGAACTAGAATCTTATATGAGCTTGTAGTTCTTTTTTATTAAGAGTTGGTTCAGATATGAGTACAATTTCTCTTTGAAAAATTTCGGTTTACATCATTCTTAAACCACATCTGACAATCAAGGTTTCATAAGCTTCTATAATGGAGGAATCTAGAACTGAAAATTATGCTTTATGAAGTTGGTATCTTGCTGAAAAGTTCAATATCTCAATTATCACTAATTGTTGAATCTGCTCATCCTATGGCTCTTTATCACTGTGTTTTGATTCAGACTGGTTGTCATTTCTGAGAGGCACTTCTCTCAGTTTACCTTGTGTACTTGCAGTTCTTTGGATAACCAGAGTTCATCCTTGTAGTGTGCTACAGAAATCTTGTCTTCCTCACTTAATCACTGTGATTACAGTCTGTGTTTTGCTGATAGATGCTCATCACTTCACTCCATCCAATCAGGGGGAGCTTCCATGTCATGATGAGTGTTTTTCATAAAGAGGGAGATCTAGTTAGCAGTTTTGAGTGTCCCTGTGCTTTTGTTGATATTCTCCCGACATCTCATTTGGTTTCATCCATCAAATCATTTCTGATAAGGGGGAGCTTAGTCAAAGGGGGAGTTCTTAATTCACTCATATTATTTAGTCTTATTCTTCCTTCTTCAATTCATGTCTTTTTGCTGAAGTCAAAGGGGGAGAAATAATTTTGATCAAGTCAATATGACTCATAGTGTTGCCATCATCAAAAAGGGAGACATTGTTGTGTCCCTGTGATTTTGATGATAGCAAACACTATAAGTCATCATCTGTTGGAATCTGCATATAAATCTGTTTGTGTTGCATTTGCATGTTTCATTGCATATGCATGTTTCATTGAACATCTTATCTGAATTACATAGCCAACGAACAGGCTAAGGCTGTGTGGTGTGTGTATTGGTGCATTTCATAGTTGTTGACAAAAGTCTTAATGCTGATATCTGGCGACGAGACCTAGAATTTCATGTGGGAGATCATGTATTCCTCAAGGTTTATTCAGGATGAGAAATTCAAATGTTCGGCATAAAAGGCAAGCTTACTCCGAGATTCATTGGCCCTTTTGAAGTTCTTAAGAGGGTTGGCGAAGTCGCATATCGGGTAGCCTTGCCTCCTCAATTAGCTGGAGTTCATGATGTATTCCATGTCTCGATGCTCAAAAGGTATGTCTATGACACATTTCATGTTATAAGTCATGATGATCTGGTGATTCAAAAGGATTTGACATACTAGTAAAAGCCAATCAAAATCATTGATCGAGAAGTACGTCAACTTCGGAACAAAACCATTCTCATGGTAAAAGTCCGATGGAATATGAATACATACCAAGAAGCAACATGGGAAATAGAAGAAGCTATGCACAAGAGGTTTTCAGAATTGTTCGATTGTAAGTATACTCTCCACTAAAAACCCATGCAATGAATTTGGGGACCAAATTATTTTTAAGTGGGGGAGAGTGTAGCACCCCGGAATTTTCTATAAATTTTTTGGAATTAAATAAGAATTATTGAGCATGTAATAATGCTTATGGGTTAATTAAGTTAATTTAAGAGCCCTATAGTAACCAAAGGGTATTGCCCACTTAAATTAAGCCCATAAACCAAATTTTAAGACCCTTTGGCCCAAGCCCCTTACTAGAAACGTAATTTGGGTAATTTACAGATTTAAAATGGGATATACATACCAATTAGGGGATAAATAGGAGATAAAAAAGGAAATCTGAGAAATTCAGAATAAAAGCCAAACGGTGGTCTATCGCCAGATCGCCACTTACAAGAAACGGTCCCAATTGGATCGCTATTAGGATCTGTAATCGGAAGATGAAGCATGGAAAAATAGGATTTTTCCCATCCCAATTCCTATGATTCGAAGCTACCTGGTGTATGAACTTAGTCTAGGACTCTTGGGGATCAATCCCACCCAAATTTAGGACTCCTAGTTGGATCTAAATCCTCAAACCCTAGCATACTCTATAAATAGAGCCCAGATTCGACCAGCGCGAACTACCTCGCGTATTTCGAAGGTAAGAAGACACCTTCTTCGGTTAGTCCTTTAGAATAATTTGTTCTCCTTAGTTTTGTCTAACATCTCTCCAAATCTCATGCTAGGAGGTCAAGCCGTTGGAGAGCAAGAGGGCCCCGAAGTGGCCGTTTATCTATAGTCTGCACAAGAAACAATGTGTCCGTCCAAGGAAGATCTGAAGGATAGAAGCCCTAATCGAGGTAATCTCGTGTCCATCCCTAGAATAAGTTATTCTCCTTTGTATCTTCTACCTATCCTCCAAGTCTCATGGATTTAGGTCAATGGATTCAAGAGATAGAAGGCAAGGAAGTTGCAGTTTCTACGCAGGATGCACGGGAACCAGCACCGTCTTCCAGCAAGAAATTCAAAATCTAGAGCACTGTTGATGGAGGCATCACCCACGATTCCCTCTGGTTTGGTTCATCACTTCACCCGGGCGATGTGTAAGCTCGGGTAAGACTCTAGGAGGGCCCACTGCAACATTTTGAGTCTTTCATATTAGTCATTTTGATGTATTTTCCCTTTTATTTGAGTCATTTCCCTATGTTTTGAGTCATTTCCCCCTAGGCTTGCTTCTTGGATCATTTTGGTCATTATATGTAAAGCCAGGGGCATTTCAGTCATGTAAAAGGTTGGGTCACTATAAATAGGACCCCAACCCCCTTTTTGAGAACTAATGAAGAATTAGAATTAGAATTTCTAGAAATTGTGTGACCATAGGTGTGAAGCCTTGAGAGTCTTGGGTGAGAAGCCCTCTCTCTCCCCTCTCCTTCTCTCTCTAGGGGGTGAACCCCTCTCTCTCCTCCCCCCTTGCCACCTCAGCCCTCAACATCAGCTCCAACCTTTCATCTTCCCCAAGTCCCTTCAATCCCCCCATTACTCCCATCAAATCCCAAGCACCCTTTCCCATTCCAATGCAACCTTTTCTCTCCCCCAAGCAGCCTTTCCACTACCCCAAGCACCCCTTCACCTCCCCAAGAGAAATTTGAAATTCCCACCCCCTTATTGGCTGCGTCCCACCCCTTCCAACTCCCCCCTCTTAGCCTTGGTCGACCAAGCCCCCCACTCTCCCATATTCCCCTTAGTCACTCCAAGACCTCCACCTTCCTCTCCCATTCCCCGTGTGCTGCTAGCTTCTAACCACCATCGCCCCTCCCACCCCCCTTACACCAGACCATCTCCAGCCCCCTTCCCCACCTTTCCCATATCCCATCCCACCTCCCAACCCTTTCCCCAACATCACCACCCTCATGTCCAACAACCTTCCACCAAATAAGCATCCCCTTTCAACCATATTTTGCCAATATGTGTTCAGCTGAAGATCTGCTGAGTTCAATTCTGTTGCAGCACCGGCCACAGCTACATCCCAGAGTTCCTGGGAGCACAAGAGGTACTATTGGAACTGGCTCCCTGTCACCTTTGCAACGGAGGTGGTGTCGCCACCTTCTGACATCGGGGCTGCTTGGGGGACTCATCTTCATCAGACTGCACAAATCCTCCCAAGTAGACCTCCAGTAACGGATTACAGAGGCTACCACGACCAGAGTTCTGAGCTTCTTGGGGCGGCGCTTGGCTGAAACATTCTCCTCCAAGTCCCCTAGCATCTCCAAGAAGCGGAGAGTCATTTAAAGCCCGAGCACAAAGTTATGAATTTCATGTTGTGTCCCTGTGATTTTGATGATAGCAAACACTATAAGTCATCATCTGTTGGAATCTGCATATAAATCTGTTTGTGTTGCATATGCATGTTTCATTGCATATGCATGTTTCATTGAACATCTTATCTGAATTACATAGCCAACGAACATGCTAAGGCTGTGTGGTGTGTGTATTGGTGCATTTCATAGTTGTTGACGCATTTCATAATTGCATTTAATCTGGATTGTTTGATGTTAGATGCTGCTATACCCTTTTAGCATTGTCTGGACAGGAGTGGGTCGACCCCCCAGATCTCTTGGTCTGTACAGAGTGCATTGTTCTCATTTCTTCAAGTCTATACATCCACAGTTGAACCTCAAAGTCTACACAATGCCTCATTTCTTCAGAGTCTATACATCCACAGTTGAACCTCAAAGTCTACACATCGCCTCATTTCTTCAGAGTCTATACATCTTCAGTGCATGAGTGTCTTACAAGTCTATACATTACCTTTGGGCATCCAAGTCTATACATTGGGCTCTTCATTCAAAGTCTGTACAGCGCCATGTACATATTCTTCAAAGTCAATACATTGCACTGTAGATGCATCGAAGGGAAGTATGCACATTGGACTCTTCATGACAAGTCTATACACTGGAAGTGTGTACGTTGTTCAGCTGCCTTGATCAAGTCTGTACAGCAAGCAGCGTCCTTGTGTTTCAAGCCATTCGCCAAGTCTATACAATGGCTTCGGCACGTCAAGTCTATACAATGGCTTTGGCAATCCAAGCCTGTACATCGCTTCAGGCACTCCTATGCAAAGTCAATACATTATATCTTTTACCTACGTTGCTCGAAACAAAGTCTGTACATGGCTAGATGATCAAGTCTGAACATTGGCGGCTTTCCCTACGTTCTGGCCAAGTCTATACATTCATACCTTTCCCTACGTTCTGGCCAAGTCTACACAACACTTTCCTGACTTCTGTTTCAAGTCTATACATTTGTTTCTAAGGCAAAGTCTATACATTGGCTCAGGGTCGTCAAGTCTGTACAAAGTTCAAAGCCTATACATTGTTCACTCAGCTTCTTCATGTCTATACAGAGTCTTCATCTTCTGAAGTCGGTACATTCGTTTGGGAAGTCTATACATTCTTTCATCTGAAGCTCCATCAAGTCTATACAATGCTGCTTTGTCAAAGCCTGTACATCGCAGCTATGTTGAAGTCTGTACAGCCAGTCTCTTGCCAAAGTCTATACATCATGAATCTTCAAGTCTATACAGACTTTGCTTATTCAAGTCTGTACACGGTTCAGTTGTTTTGGCATGTCTACTGATCATGAAGACTATTCATCCGATTGCCTTTGCATTGCTCAAGTCTGTACAGCCCTTTCCCTTTCAAGTCTACACATTGTGCTTTGTAGCTCACCATGTCTATACATTGCTCACAGCACACACGTTCAGCCTGAAGTCTGTACAGCCTTGGCAAATGCTCTTTAAGTCTATACATCACAATGTCTGTACATCACTGTGTCAAGCCTCCCAAGTCTGTACAACCACTGTCTAACTTGTCTTGAAGTCTATACATTAGTCCATCTTTGTAAGCGTCTCAAGCTGCAAGTCTGTACAGAGTCTGGCAGTCTACAGTGCATCGTCTCTTCAAGTATGTACAGCCTTGGCGTATGCATCTTAAAGTCTAAACATTGTGGGGCTTCGAATCTTCAAGTCCATACATCCATGCATGATGCGTCGACCCCCCAGACTACCAAGTCTATACATCAACCTTTGCATTGCAAGTCTACACAGCATGCATTATTCAAAACAAGTCTGCACAGTCATTGTCTGTTGGCATCACGAAGTCTATGCATTGCTTGTGCATCATAGTCTGTACAGTGTCTCAAGTTGGCTAAGTCTATACACTATCTCACATTGTACACACTTGCTTCATTGCTATTTCTAAGTCTATACATCGGTTGGGTCGTTAAGTCCATACAATGCATATGTTCAACAAAGTCCATACATTGCATAATGTTCATCAATGTCTATACATTGCATTGTCTTCAACCAAGTCTATACATTCTGTTCCTTTGATCAGCAAGTCTATACACACTTCAGCATATGTGCATCTCCTTCAAAGATGAAGTGTGTACATCCTTCCAAGCATTCAAGTCTACTCACTGGTTGTTAAGCCTTTGCATCGAAGTCTATACAGCATGTGTCTTGTATGAAGTCTATATAGCCTGTGGCTTGTCCATCAACTGAACGTTATTCAGCAGAGTATATACTCTTCAGAAGTTAAAGTCTGAACAGCCTGAACCATGTATATACATCCAACTGATTTCTTCTTATGTCTGTGTGATAGGTACTGTTCGTAAAGCCTTGAAGTGCACGTGATCCGAGGTTGGCACCTGGCACGTGATCCGAGGATAATGCCCTAATTGCTGGAGCTATAAATACACAGCCACCTCCATCTGGAGAAGGCATATAAGAGAAGATAAGAAAAAGAGATCAGACAAGAAAGAGAAGAGAGTGATCGAGATAGAAGATAGAGCTGTAGAAAGGCAGTGAGCAGAAGAAGAAGAAAAAAGAAGAAGAAAGAGAAGAGAGTGATCGAGATAGATGATGGAGCTGCAGAAAGGCAGTGAGCAGAAGAAGAAGAAAGAAGAAAGAAGAGACAGAGAGAGAGCCTGCGAAAGAGAAGAAAAAGAAGAGTGAGAAGAAGAGAGAGTTAGAGCAAAGGAAGCTTCAACTGAAGATCAGTCTCTGCTGGACCGTGGATCAAATCCAGGCCAGCTAGCTCCTGCAAGAGCCACAGTTTGATTTTATTTTTCCAGCCTTCTGTTGCTACGGTTTTGTTTTTCTTTTTAACCATTCACCCGTTGTTCTTCCGATTCTCTTGTGTGAGGTCGGGTTCCCTCCGGTTAGGAGGAAGAGAGGTCCGAGACCTCTAGTTTGCAGGTGACTTGGTGTCACCTGTGCTTCCCTCTGGGTTTCAGAGGAAGAGATACTTAGGTCTCTAGGTTCCCCTCCGGTTTGGAGGAAGGGAGGATTGGTCCTCCGGTTCTGGTCTTGTGGGTTGCAAGACTAGGTCTTCCCTCCTGGTCTGGAGGAAGAGAGACTTGCGTCTCTGGTTTCCAAGTGGCTGGGAGTCACTTGGGGTGTCCCTGCGGTTGGGAGGAAGAGGGGAGGATGTTCCCCCGGTCAAGCTGTGTGGCAGCAATTTGTTGCAGACTGAGTCTGCAGTTTCTAGCCTAGCTAGTGGAAGCCTCACTCCGGTTTGGAGTGAGGGGTGGACGTAGGTCTTTGACCGAACCACCTAAAAAATCTTGGTGTTCACTAGTGGTTTATTTTTCCTTATATGTTATTTTCTCTGCTGCATTCTTTAGATGCATGCTTAGGACCGTGTGAGGGCCAATAGATTTGTGTCTTGCTGAGTTCCTTCTAAGTAATTTCAGCACATTTCATCAACTGCTTTTAATTCCGCATACTTGAGCATTAGAGTTTTAATTGGGTGATATTTAGAGCAGGATACATTCACCCCCCCGCTGTATCCAGGCCTTGCATCCTAACATTTCCTACTCAGAGTGCGCAGGTCAGTCTGACTGTAGACAGATCCGACCCCCTCCCACTTCTCAGGCCTTCACAGTCAGCTCCGATCTCTGCCAACATCCTCATTGGTCCCCAAACAAAGAAGACTTACCCATGAACGCGTGGGTTCTGGTCCTGCCCGCAACAGACTTCAGAAGCATTCAGGGCGACCACTTCTTCCAGTTGCAAGGATTCTGGAATAGGCAGAAGCTGAACCGAGGAGCCCGGCTCACGATCCTACCTCGACCTCCAACAACCACGGGAAATTCCCCAAAAATTCTAGTGTCTTAATGGGCCAACCCAGGTAGTTTTGGTGCTGGTCTCGCCTTCTTCTGAAGTCGGATGGGTCCGTGGCTGCATCATCAGTGATTCACTATTCTGCAAAACCTGAGCGGATAGAACTGCAAGTCTTTAGTTTATTCCGGCATCCCCCCCCCCCCCCCGCCTGGCCGGCTTAAAGACCCTCCCTGTGGGAGGTAGTGTTTGCTTGTAACCCCACATTTCCCCACCCCCTAGTCCAACCCTTCTACACGAGGAGTAGTGAATGTAATTATATTAACAGGGAGAAGCTTCATCGACGCAGTGTGCGGGGAACCCACACTTCCCCGCTCGCCCACGTCTCCGATCGGGGTCGGTTTATTCAAACCAACCTGGTAACCACTCAACCCTTGCTCATATTTAGTGTTTGTTCATTTAATATCCGTTAACGCTCCGCTGGAGTGTAAGAGAGCACCCGGTCCTAAAAGTACTCTTGCTTTCGAGTGACCACCGTGGGAGCAAGAGAGTGATCCGAGCCCCTTGTGGCACTCGGTCAGCCCATCAATTCGGGCTTCCATATCTTTGGGAGGGGGATAATCATAGCCTTGCTGGCCCTCCACCAGCAAGGGTCTAGTCCCACTATCCTCGACTTGGCATCATCGAGTCACCCCCGGGTTGAGCGTGTGCACCGGTGAGCAACTGTCTACGATAGTCTCTAATCTTGTGAACTGTGCTTGCGTTGGATAAGTCCAAGGGATTTTTGGTCTAGTTGCTGCATCCTTTAGGGTGTGTCACATCAATTGGTATCAGAGCAAGTTTAGACTTTTCTCTACTAAGTCTAAGTCCAAGGGCCATTGCATTGCTCTCGTCCATGCATAGTCATTTTCCTAAAATCCGTGCATGTCCACCCGTAGTGGAACCATATACCGACCCGACCCATCATCCTCGGTTCCCCCCATGGATCCCAATTCCCAAAATGGTCAAAATGCTCCTAGGGAGGAACCCTAAGGCCAAATGGACCGGGTAGATGCTGCCCTCGCCATCATCCTTGGCCAACTAGAGTCTCTTTCCACTCGGCTTGCTCGATTAGAAGAAAATGAACTCCCACCAAGAAACAATGGTCCAAGAGCTCACCCCCTCAGGCTAAACTCATTAAGGAGGATCCAGATGCTGACCCTTACCATGACTATTGAAGAGGGGCGATCTCGCACTGCTCTTGAGCAGTGAATTGGATGACCACGTACGCTTGAAGTATGAACTGCAAGAGGGGAAACAAGTCAGAGGTGCCCAGGGATGGATCCCCGGGGAAGACCCACCGATGCTTAAGTCAGCAAATGCCGTAGAGCATTAGTGCAAAGGGAGGAGCTAGGAGGAAGATGGGAGCCCGAGATCCCTCTCCACCAGAAGGTGAAGTGGTTCCTGCTCAGGGTTTTTGGCTTACCTTTTCATAGTAGGGCTCTTCCAGTTTAAATAGTGGCTCGTTGAGTGAATGATCCCTGTAAGCTGAGGAGTTTCAGGGGGGTTACGTCCTCCTTGCGGGCTCTTTATAGCATGCGGACTCTTGGTCTCCCCTATCCCCTTGAGCTCCCAGCTTTTAAAGGACACGTAACGGCCGTACAGATAAGCTTCCATCAGTTGGCCCGATTGTGAGGCACTGGCCCAGGAGATGCCTCTCGAGCGATGAGTGCGTGGTTTGAGAGGGGAATAATAGGCTCCAAAGGAGCTTTCCCGGTCGACCTGATGGTCGGACTTCCCAACCCGAAGGCCGCCTAGGAAGTGCTTGATCCGAGTGAATTCTTGGGCTTATATTGAGTGGGCCCAAGGGCTACCACTTCAAGGAGCTAGGCCTCGTTGGGTTAGGTGGGACCTCGTTTGACCTCTCCGTCCGGGCGGTTAGATTTCCCCTCTCCAACTATGAAAGGCCCCACCACCATCAACCTAATGAAAGGCATCTACGGGACGACTCGGATGACCATTTCTTAAGAATGATCAAGGTAGAAGCACCAAACTTTGATGGGTCCCATGATCCAAGTACCTACTTAGAATGGGAAACCGCCATGGACTAGTACTTTGACTGGTACCCCATGCCAGAAGAAAGGAGAGTGAGGTTGGCCAAGATGCACCTCACCAAATTAGCCAAAACTTAGCTAAACCAAGAGGGCTTAAGAAGGATTAGGCGGGAAGAGCCCATTAGAACCTGGATAGACATGAAGAATCAACTCAGGAACAAATATCTACCCCTATCCTACCACCAAATTCTCCTTGATGAATGGCAAAGCCTCACCCAAGAGGGAAAGACCGTGGCCGAATACATTGAGAAATTTGACTCCTACCTCCTAAAGTGTGGAGTCCATGAGGACCCAGCCGTCACCCTATCCCACTTTAGAAATGGGCTCCAGAACCACATCAAGAGAGAAATATTTATGAAAGATGTCCACAACCTTGAACAAGCTTACCAAATAGCCCGGGATACCGAAAGGTTCTCTAGAATCCCAAGGTTTACCCGTCCTTGACCAACCGATCCCAAAGGCATGGGACCCCGGTCCATTCCAACCCCTTCCATGAAGGCTCCTAACCCAAATGGGAGTGCCCCATTGCGACCTTACAACCCCCCTCCCACCATCACCCCAGCAAAGGCCACCCCTAGCCATCATCCTCCTCGAAGAGAGGAGGGTTCCAAAGGCCCAAACATAGGAGGGACAACCCCAGGCAGCGGCAAACAACAATGCTTTAGGTGCCAAGGTTTTGGACACTTTGCCGGGCAATGTCCATCTAGAGGATTACCTAGCCTACCCGTCGAAGAAGAACCCATCCCTCCCCAAGGGGAACTTGAGAGTACGGTTTAAGTCTACGAGGCTGCATTAGATTGGGAGGATGAGTACGAGGGTCAATATCATGAGTCGGGCATAGACTACATCCCACCTTCTACCGACTCCCGCTTAGGTGTGATTAGATGCACCCTCACCAAACCCCAAGAAGAGGATTGGCGTCGAACCTCCATTTTGCACACCTATATCAAGATAGGAAGCAATGTGAGAAAAGTGATCCTTGATAATGGGAGTTGTGTCAATGCCGTGTCTCCCGCCACCGTTAAGCTCCTCGGGCTTACCATCACTTCCCACCCCAACCCCTACCGGGTCTCTTGGATTAACAACAACTCCATCCCGGTCAACACTCGCTGTCTTGTACCTACCACCTTCTCATCCTATCAGGGTCAAGTGTGGTGTGATATTATTCCCATGGAAGTAGGAAGCATCCTACTAGGGAGGCCTTGGATTTATGACGTTGATGCCACCATCTCGAGAAGGCCAAACACATGCACCTTTGAGCATGAGGGGAAAACTATCCTTCTTAACCCCTCCCCACCTCGTCCCTTGCCTAGGAAGGACCCACCCTCTCAAGAGCTTCTCCCTAACCCACACCAAAACGCGGGGAACTCCACCCCACCAACCCAACCAATCCCCCCAAAGTCCAACCAAGCTAAGCCCGCGGGGGTGATCAAGAGTCTTCATCTCATCACCAAAAGAGAGCTTGAAGAGAAAATAGCTCAAGGGACACCATTGTGTGCGGTAGTCATTTGCCTAGGGGAGCCCACCCAATCCAACCCTCATCCTGTAGAAATCCAGACTCTCCTAGAAGAGTTTCATGATGTATTCCTCGAAGAGCTCCCAGATCAACTTCCTCCCATGCGTGATGTGCAACACGCAATCGATCTTGTCCCAGGAGCCACCCTTCCAAACCTCCCTCACTACCGCCTCAACCCTACTGAACATGCTGAACTACGAAGGCAAGTTGTGAAGCTTATTAGGAAAGGATTTCTCCGCCTTAGCAAAAACCCATGTGCCGTCCTGGCCCTACTCACACGCAAGAAGGATGGGACATGGCGGATGTGTGTAGATAGCCAAGCCATTAATAAGATCACAGTAAAGTATAGGTTCCCCATACCTAGACTTGATGACATACTTGATATGCTAGCTGGAGCCACCATTTTCTAAAAAATTGATGTCAAGAGTGGCTATCACCAGGTTAGAATTAGGCCAGGAGATGAGTGGAAAACGGCCTTTAAAACCAAAGGTGACCTTTATAATTGGCTAGTCATGCCTTTTGGGCTTTCAAATGTCCCGAGTACTTTCATGCGTCTTATGACGGAGGTCCTTTGACCTTACATTGGAAACTTCCTTGTGGTCTATTTTGATGACATCCTCATCTACAGCCAATCCAAAGAAGCTCACCTGGATCACCTTAGACAAGTGTTCACCACCCTTCGGCGTGAGAGCTTATTTGCCAACGTAGGCAAGTGCCACTTAATGACTAAAACCATTTCCTTTCTAGGATTTATGGTTTCTACCAAGGGTGTTTCCATGGACCCGGAGAAGGTCCAAGCTATACTTGACTGGCCTGAACCCCACACCCTCCATGAGGTCCGAAGCTTCCACGGGTTGGCCACATTCTATAGAAGGCTCATCCAAGGATTCAGCACTATCACTGTCCCCATCACTGATTGCCTCAAAAAGGGAACCTTTGTTTGGACCAAATCAGCCTTCAAAGCCTTTTCAGAACTAAAAGAAAAGATGACACAAACCCCTGTCTTATGCCTCCCTAACTTTTCCAAGGTCTTTAAAGTCACATGTGATGCATCTGGGGTAGGCATTGGTGGGATCCTCAGCCAAGAAGGGCACCCAGTGGCCTTCTTTAGTAAGAAGCTATGCGATGCTAGGATGAGATACTCCACCTATGACAAAGAATTTTATGCCATAGTGCAATCTCTTCGGCACTAGAGGCATTACCTGTTGCCAAAAGAATTTGTCATCTTTTCAGATCATGAGGTCTTAAAATACCTCAACTCCTAGCAAAAGCTGAATGCCCGACAGCCCGCTGGGGGGGTACCTCTAGTCTTACACTTTTGTGATCAAACACAAGGCTGGGAGCGAGAATCGGGCAGCAGATGCGCTTAGTAGGAGGATATCATTGATGTCCACTATCAAAGTGGAAGTCATCAGGTTCGAGAGAGTCAAGAATGAATACTCTGAATGCCCTGACTTCGGGCGCATCCATACCACCTTGTCCACCCAGTCCCCAAGGGCATATGAGTACTTCATCCTAGAGGACGGGTTTCTTTTCAAGGGACCCAAACATTGCATACCCCGAACCTCCCTCCGTGACTTCTTAGTCTGGGAATTACATGCAGGAGGCCTAGCTGGCCATTTTGGGGTGCATAAAACCAGTACTTTAGTTGAGGCTCAATTTTATTGGCGAAGTCTCAAAAGGGATGTGGCCAAAATAGTGGGTCAATGCCGCACATGCACTTCGGCCAAACAAGTGAAACAAAACACCGACCTTTATACCCCTCTTCCCATCCCCGATCATCCATGGCAGGACTTAAGGATGGACTTCATTTTAGGCCTATCCAGAACCCAAAGGAAACATGATTCAATCTTTGTAGTGGTTGACAAATTTTCAAACATGGCCCATTTCATCCCATGCTCCAAGACCTCAGATGCTTCCCACATAGCCCGACTATTCTTTGATGATGTGGTTCGCCTCCATGGGTTGCCCAAAACCATAGTCTCTGACAGGGATGTTAAGTTCACCAGCTACTTATGGAAAACTCTTTGGCACTTGATGGGTACCCTCCTTAAATTTTCCATGGCCTATCACCCTTAAACCGATGGTCAAACAGAGATAGTCAACTGGAGTCTTGGGAACCTCCTTCAGTGTCTTGTCGAGGATCGTCTAGGGAATTGGGATCTCATTCTACCCTAGGCTAAGTTTGCATACAACAATTCTGTTAATAAGTCCATAGGGATGAGTTTGTTTGTCACGCCCCGAGCCCTTATTACAGCGGAAGATATCTCGGGATACATGAACATCCGGTATGGTAAGCCTCTTGCGAGTAAAATGATGAGAGCGCAAGACAATCACACATGAAAATGTAATTGCACAATAAGTTACTCAAACCTTCACTTTTATTAATAAGAGAATAACTCTAATACATCAGCTAGTCAACTCTTTCAAATCTACTTGACTCAATAAAAAGGAAGATTACAAAGACTCGATCTAAACAAGATTGACTTTCCTAAGTCTTCACTCTCATTTTCATACAACTTTCATTCGCTCTCGGACCCGCTACTTGTATAACTTGAATCCGAATTCGAATCACTTCCATCTCCTGAAAAGATTGGAAATAGATAATGAGCACACTTACCCAGTAGGTATCTTCGCATCAACGTGATTGGCAATGTTAAAGTGATTAGCATTTTAGCTCCGAAGAACAAGGTAAAAATCATGCGAAATGCAATCAATCACGTGTATAACCAAAATAACAAGATGATCATGTGATATATGAATGAGCAAGTATGATTAAGCAAGAACGTAACAAGACTGTAATCATGGCCTTTCATGAACAAGAATGTAATGAGAACTAGCAAGCCATGTAATAATCACACAAATACCTTTTGCTTAAGAGTGAGTACTTGGTGAATTTTTATGGAATATCATGTAACAAGCAAGAAAGTCATGTATGCCGTGGATTTTCACTTATTTATAGAGAAAGTACTCCCAGTGTAATGCGACACCAGTAGCATCATACCCCATGATTTATAATAGTATGTTTCCGAAAATCAGTCGAGGGGACTAGCATAGAGCCCTTGAACACAATCAGTGCTCGATCCACATCTTCAAGTATAAATCAAGCTACTTCCACGCATGTAATAAAGTTGGCTAAGAATGTACAATTTCAAATATAATTCATGATAAAGTAACCAAAAAAATGAATGCTTGTACAAGAAAATGAGGAATTTCAATAAATACTTTAGTGACTAGGTTATGCCATGGAAATAAATCGGCAGCATAACGGTACATTTCTTAACTTTCATAATTTAGTTAAATCATCTTGATAAAGGTGACATGTCCTAGAGATTTAATAGTCTTTCTAGGATCATATGGATATTAACCCTTTTGGGTCAAAAACTCAGGAAACTTAGCGGTCTATAACTGGGCCATCACATGACTGTAGCGGTCTAGTATTGGGCCGTTAAGTATAAGACTGTTTGATAATTGAAACAGATTCTGCAGTCTTAAGCGGTCAAAGGTAGATCCGTCAAGGTTCCTTTAGCGATCTAGATAAGGCGCGCTATCAGGCTATGGCGGTCAATTATTGGGCCGCTAAGATCCAGAAATACAAAACATCGATAGCGCTTTCTAGAGAATTGGGCTTTAATGGTACAACCAACTCGGCGTCCTAGTAGGAATCCCAGGCTCGTGGAGAATTACGGAGGCCTTGAAACAAGATTTCCTAGTCCATTGGAAGGAATATCCAATAGAGAGGTCCTCAAGTCCAAGAATGTGTTCCTATAGTGCAAAAGTGTAACTAGTGGTCACATATCGGAATATATGCCATGAACTTATAGAAATGACTCTATAGATGAGGGAGATTATGTTCAGAAATTAAATCCACGTTGAAACCTCATCAATGTAGCATTTAAAACATAGAGTTAGTACAAAATTATATGGTTTTGGCTTGAAATTATCATATGCTTAAAATAACCTCATAAAACATGCAATTACTGCCATAAATTTGTAAATAAAGTCAGAATCATGAAAACAGGTTAAAATTTAGACAACTAGGTTTATTTATAAGCTAGTTTGATTGTTCTCAATTCTGTCTCGGGTTGACAGAACACAGCACTCTGGCGGTCTAAGACAGGTGCGTCACAATGATGTGGCAGTTTATCATGGGGCCGCCAGTAGATTTGTGGCGCTCTACTTATGGTCCGCAAGAGTTTACAAAAAAACGCAAGTGTTACAGAAGGTCTGGCGGTCTATCGTAAGGCCGCTAAATGATTCTGGCGGTCGAACTTTAAGTCGCTAGAGCATGTCTGACAGTAAATAAAATAAGAAGGTTCTAAGGTTTTTAACTCACATCGTATCTGAAAATCATATATAAACTTCTATACATGATAAAACGAAGGTTAAGTTAACAATATGCATGGGTTTTCTGTGAATTGACAAGGAAGTTCCTTTTTAACTTAGTTATGGCTAAGAATATGCATGCATGATATACAAGAGCATAGGTCCTATTAAAGCATGAAATTCTCCACATATAAAGCATGAAATCGAACAAAACAAGAGAGCTTTTATCCCTAGCACGATGTTCTTGCCGTTCATGAGATAACCTACCTCTTTATAAGCTTCTAAACTTCGGAATTGAGACTGCAAGGTATGCCCTAGTCCTTCCCTTCTTATGACTTTTCAGCAACTTCACATCATTCTAACTCCTTAATCTCTTGACATATAGACGTGAAATTTGGAGGGTAAGAAGATGATACTACTAGGAACAAAAAGTTCTAAAGAACTAAACTCTAAATACCTCGTTTAGATGCCCTAATTTCCTAAGCTTCACTGGACTTCTGCTCAATTTCTTGGTTCACTATAGTAGGATCAGCAACTTTGGAAGCTCCTAACTCCTTGGATACTGGATCTCCTAGCATGAAATTTTGGGAGCTGTTAGTCTTAAGTATTAGAAACAATAGCTTCTAAAGAATTTACCCCAAATACTCACTCCTTACCTTGATTCCACGCAAGCTAAAGTAAGGTCAAAACTAGGTCCTATTTATAGGGTTTTAGCTAGGGTTTGAGGATTAGAAAGATTCTAGAGTCCTTGTTAAACCTTAGATCAACTTTTGAGAGTCCTCTAGATGTTCACTAGTTCATTCATCTCGATCTCTAAGAGATAGAGTCTTAAAAATCTCATCTTTTTTCTCGTTCTTTCACTCACGGAACTGACAGAATGTAGCAGTCGAATCTTGGAGCACCAGAGTCATTTGGCAGTTGCACGATAGACCACTAGAGCTACTGTGCGCTGAAGTTTGAATTTATTCAAACTCTTTTATTGCATTATCCAATTAATTATCCATATAAGGTATATTTATCCTTATATTGCGAGGATAAGTTAATTAACCTTCTAGAATATGGGTCAAACTTCATGGGCTTGGTTTTTAAACCTTTTGAGCTTCCATTAAGTGGGCTAGGTTAATTGGGCTTTAATAATGATTTATTTAACCCACTATTTATTTATTAATTCTAATGACGGCATCTCACGACACTCCCTTTGGCTCGGGTCGCCTGCACACTCTTGATGTGGACTGACTATGATCTACACTTGTTATCTTCATTTCCTAAGTTTCATCTTATGTATTTTCCTTTTATTGAGTCATATCTTATGTATTTTCCTTTATTGAGTCATGTTGCTCTAGTCTATTTCTCTTATTATGCTTAATTGGGCCTTAGTACCTTAGTTTTTGGGCCTAATGGACTGAGTCTTGGACTTGTTGGGTCTTTTGTCTTATTGTCAGGGTCATTTTGGTCATGTAAAGAGTGGTTGCCTATAAATAGGCCCCATCTCTCTCCATGTAATCACTTTTGCATGAATATTGAAATAGCATTTCCACCTCCCTCTCATTATCTCTCTCTTTCTCTCTCTCATCAAGCAAGGGGCGAACCCCTCTCTCTCTCCTCTTCTCCCACCTACTTCTTAACTCCCCTCCCCCCACTTAATACCCCTCCCAACCACCCACCACCCCATTAATTCCCCCTAGTCCCAAGAAAGCTCCCACCAATCCCCTATCCCACCCTCCAACCACCACCTACCGCATTCCCTTCCCCAAGCACCTTTCTACCTCCCCTAGGCTGAAGGGACTTTCCCCAAGTCCCCAAATTTGAATTTCCCTCCCCTTGGGCTGTGCCCTTTCACCTCCCCCACCCCCTAATCTCCCAAGTTTGCCCCCCCCCCCATTGACAAGCCTAGTTTGCCCCCTTCCACCTTGGACCTTCCATTGCTCACTCAAGACACCACCATCCCCCCCACTCAACTCACCCCCTCTCCAGCCCCATTTTGCCCTCCCCACCTTCTTCTCCCTAGCCTTCACCACCCCTAAACACCTCACATCTCCTTCCCACAGCCACTAAACACACCTTCCACCCCATACTCTCTTGGCCACCCCCTTCCCCACACCCTCTTCTTCACTTCATTTTGTCTCTATTGCAGGCAGCAGAGTTGCAGTGACTTGCAGTGGCTGCCACGACCTTCCCTCAAGGGTTCAGGTGGCAAGGCTTATATTGCTGGAATCGTCTGTGAGTCGGCTTTCCAACGGTGGTGGTCCCGCCGGCTTCCAAGGTCGGAGCTGTTCGGAAGAGCAGATGTCATCCGACTGCGCTCTTTGTCCCTGTCTGAAGACCAGAAGCTGAAAGCTGAAGCCACCGCGACCAGCACAAGACAGGTTTGGGCGCCATTTTCAGAGGGGAGGAACTACGTCAAGTTAGCTTTCATCTCCAAGAAGAAGGAACTCAATCGGCCACCGGAGCTCCCAGTTACAATTTTCTTCGCCGGAGTGTGCAGTCTGCCCCTGTGGGTCCAGGTTTGACCTGTCCCCACTTATCCAGCCACCATTCTCTTCTACGACCTCCGAATTGGGGCCTCGTCAACTCCTGCTCGAAGCTACTCCGACCACGTTTGCGTCATCGCCAGTTTCGTCTCATTTGGAGTTCGGAAGAGTCCTCAGCGTTTTCTGCAACAGACTGCACCAATTCTGCACCAGCAAGAGACAGAACGTTGTTGTCCTATTCCAGTCGCCGGCCCGATCAGCCCCGAGTTTCAGAGCTTCCTCAAAAATTCAGACATCATCCTCGGTCAGTTGGGAAACTTTTGGCCCCAGTTTCATCAAGATCTGAGTTCCGTGGAGTCCGCGGCAGTGTCGTTACCGACACCCTGTCCAGCAAATCTGAAGATTGGCAGAACCGGCGGAGCTCGGAGAGTCGGGTTTTTCTTGCATAATTCCCCACCCCGCTTGGCCGGCTGAAGGCCCCTCCCTGTGTGGAGGTAGTTTTGGTTGTACTATATTTAACCCCCACCCCAAGATCACCCCTCCTGTGAGAGGCATAGTGCTGTACTTCTTTTAACTTTTAGGTCAAGCTTCATCGCCGCAGCGTTCGGGTAATTACCCACGTTTCCCGACGTGCCCTCGTCTCCGAGCAGGATCGGTGTCTTCACACCGATCAGGTGAGCCTCTGATACTACCCTTGATTGCCTTTATTCTGCAAGTTTAGTATTGCTTTGCATGCCCATCGGATGGTGAGAAGAGAGCCCGATCATGTTTGTCACTTCGAGTGTGTCCACCGCGGACCGGGAGTGAGTGCCACCCAAACCCCGCCCTGTGGGCCAGCGGCCCACGAAGTTGGGTAACCCAGATCCTTAGGGGTCAGCCAAAGCCCGCTAAGACTTTAGAATTGATTGGGTTCCCCCTCGGACCCTTGCCATCATCCCCGGTCACCATCGGGAGATCATATGTGCCATGCGCATGAGCCGCTAGTATAAGTTCGTTGTTCACTCTTATATGATTGCGGGTCTAAGTCCTAGGCTCATCATTTCATACTTAGTCATCCTTGGGCTGTGCCACATTAAGTGGTATCAGAGCGGTCATAGGCTTGTCCTCACAAGTCTAGTCTTGGGTCACACTAAGTCTTTCATAGGTGCATCCGCACACCCTTGCATAGCCCACCCAACTTTGCATGACCACTCATAGTGGAGTCCATTATCAAGTCAATCCATCCTCTTCTAATACCACCATGAATCCCAATCCCCAAGGAAATCCCGCTCACAATGAGCACGAGCTTCCCGACCATATGAGGTTTCTTGTGGAAGGCATGACCAATATTATGGGAAGGCTTGATGATATAAGGGCCCGGCTTGAACAAATTGAGGAAAATAGGCCTGCCCCAAGGGAGGGAGATAGGAGGGAACCACACATCTTCATATGGAGCCAGCCATAGGAGAGCCCAACCTTGACCACCCTCCCGAATCGGAAAGAGACCCACCCCCTAGGAGGAATGAGAGACCTCCCCGAGACAACCCGGATGACCAACTCATGAGACTTGTGAAAGTCGATGCACCCACCTTTGATGGGTCTCACCACCCAAGCATCTACTTGGATTGGGAGGCAGCCATGGACCAATATTTTGATTGGTACCCAATGACCGAAGATAGGAAAGTCCGGCTTGCTAAGATGCAACTTACCAAATTAGCCAAGACGCATTGGATGAATGTTGAGGCATTAAGAAATAGTTAGGAGGGAAGCTCCCATCACCACATGGGGGGCCATGAAAGACCAACTCAAACTCAAATATGTCCCACCCTCCTACCATCAAAACCTCCTAGATGAGTGGCAATCCTTAACCCAAGAGGGGAAGACCGTTATGGAATACATTGAGATGTTTGACTACTACCTTCTCAAGTGTGGAGTCCAAGAGGACCCCGCCGTCACACTCTCCCGCTTTAGGAATGGGCTTCAATTCCATATCAAAAAGGAGTTATTCATGCGTCAAGTAACCACTTTAGAGCAAGCCTACCAAGTAGCTCGGGATGCCGAGAAATTCTCTCGGTACACACGAATGGTTCCCTCTCGGGGGATGGACCCCAAAGCCATGGCACCTCGGCCCAACCCCCCACCTCTCCAAGGAGGTCTCCTTCCCACACCCATGGGAGCTCCTCCCACCCGGACCACCCCTCCTAGTGGCACCCACCACCCTGCCCCACAAGTGGGCCCCTAAACACAACTCCCAATAGGCCTAATCTGGCACCCACTCCCCCTCACACTAAGATGGCCCCAAACCATCAAAGTGGGCAGCAATGCTTTAGGTGCTTTGGGTATGGACACTTTGCCAATCAATTCCCCACCAAGGGAGTATCTAACTTGCTCATAGAGGAGACCAACCCCCAACCCCATGCTGAATTTGAAGGGGAGGTTGAGGTATATGAACCCTCTCTCGAATGGGAGGAGGAGTATGAGAACCACTACATGGAGACCAACCAAGAACAACCCCCTCACCCACCGACCCTCACCTTGGAGTGGTTAGGTGCACCCTCACTCAGGCCCGAGAACATGATTGGAGAAGGAACACCATCTTCCATACCTACATCGGATAGGGAGTCATGCTAGAAGGTCATCTTGGACAATGGGGGTTGTGTGAATGTGGTGTCCCCCGACACCGTCAAACTTCTAGGCCTCACCATAACTTCGACCCAAAACCATATCGGGTAGCTTGGATTGATGCTACATCCGTACCTGTTAGCACCCGTTGCCTTGTCCCCATCACCTTTCAATCCTACCAAGGCCAAGTTTGGTGTGACATTCTACCAATGGAAGTAGGGAGCATACTCCTAGGGCGGCCTTGGATCTATGATGTAGATGCCACCTTCCTTGGGAGGACGAACACTTGCATTTTCACCCATGAGGGGAAGAGAATCCAACTCAACCCTTCACCACCCCGCCCCCTCCCCAAGAAGGTACCTCCTCCCTAGGGGAATCCTCCACCCCTCCCTCTACCCCAAACCCCACCCCATCCAATCCTAACTCTAGCTTAACCATTGGGACTACTAGGAGCCTACACCTCATCACTAGAAAGAACTTGAGAAAGAAGTCAACCAAGGAGGACAAGTGTGTGCCATCGTCATTTGCCTTGCGGAATCCACCCCAACCAACCCACACCCAATAGAAATTCAACAACTCCTTGAGGACTTCCATGATGTGGTCCCCTACCCTGGGAATTGCGATCTCCTCTTATCTCAGGCCGAGTTTGCCTACAATGATTCGTCAATAGGTCCATTGGCAAGAGTCCAATTGAGGTAGTTCATGGTTATAGGCCTAGAAAACCTTCAGATCTTGTTCCCCTTCCCCCACATGCTAGAGTGTCAGTCTCAGCTAGTCCTTTGCACAACATATCAAAGAGTTGCATGATGGCATCCGCAAGCATATAGGGAAAAGCAATGAGGCTTACAAAAGGCGGGCAGATGCTCATCGACGCCACTGCGAATTCCAAGTGGGAGATTCGGTGATGGTGAGGACGGAGCGGCTCCTTCCAGGGCCTACCTCCAAGTTGAGGGCACGGGGGTCGGGACCCTTTCGAGTTCTAAGACGACATGGTAGTAACGCGTCTGAGCTTGACTTACCTGAGAGTGATGGGGTACACCCTACCTTCAATGTGGTGGACTTGGTACCCTACAAGGGCCCCGCGGTGGAACCTAGTGAGGAACTCGAGCCTTTACCCCCCCTTGAGAGAGACACTCCCGGTGGGACTCCACTTCCTAGCTTGAGAGACTGACGGGAGCAGGTAGAGGCAATACTAGATGAGTAGAGTATCATTACTAGGCACAAGGTGTATCAGCGCTACCTGGTTAGGTGGAAGAACCGTCCCCCGATAGAGGATACTTGGGTGAGTCGGGAGGACCTATTGCGCTTGGACCATGATATTCTGGAGCGTTACTATAGCCATGCAGACCCATACTCGACGGGGTCGAGTTCTCCCCACCCCGGGGGATTTGATGAGGGCATCTCACGACACTCCCTTTGGCTCGGGTCACCTGCACACTCTTGATGTGGACTGACTATGATCTACACTTGTTATCTTCATTTCCTAAGTTTCATCTTATGTATTTTCCTTTTATTGAGTCCTATCTTATGTTTTTTTTATTGAGTCATGTTGCTATAGTCTATTTCTCTTATTATGCTTAATTGGGCCTTAGTACCTTAGTTTTGGGCCTAATGGACTGAGTCTAGGACTTGTTGGGTCTTTTGTCTTATTGTCAGGGTCATTTTAGTCATGTAAAGAGTGGTTGCCTATAAATAGGCCCCATCTCTCTCCATGTAATCACTTTTGCATGAATATTGAAATAGCATTTCCACCTCCCTCTCATTATCTCTCTCATTCTCCCTCTTTCTCTCTCTCATCAAGCAAGGGGCGAACCCCTCTCTCTCTCCTCTTCTCCCACCTACTTCTTAACTCCCCTCCCCCCACTTAATATCCCTCCCAACCACCCACCACCCCATTAATTCCCCCTATTCCAAAGAAAGATCCCACCAATCCCTATCCCACCCTCCAACCACCACCTACCCCATTCCCTTCCCCAAGCACCTTTCTACCTCCCTAGGCTGAAGGGACTTTCCCCAAGGCCCCAAATTCGAATTTCCCTCCCCTTGGGCTGTGCCCTCTCACCTCCCCCACCCCCTAATCTCCCAAGTTCGCCCCCCACCCCCCCCCCATTGACAAGCCTAGTTCGCCCCCTTCCACCTTGGACCTTCCATTGCTCACTCAAGACACCACCATCCCCCCACTCCACTCACCCCCTCTCCAGCCCCATTTCGCCCTCCCCACCTTCTTCTCCCTAGCCTTCACCACCCCTAAACACCTCCCATCTCCTTCCCACAGCCACTAAACACACCTTCCACCCCATACTCTCTTGGCCACCCCCTTCCCCACACCCTCTTCTTCACTTCATTCTGTCTCTATTGCAGGCAGCAGAGTTGCAGTGACTTGCAGAGGCAGACACAACCTTTCCTCAAGGTTTCAGGTGGCAAGGCTTATATTTCTGGAATCATCTGCGAGTCGGCTTTCTAACGGTGGTGGTCCTTCCGGCTTCCAAGGTTGGAGCTGTTCGGAAGAGCAGATCTCGTCCGACTGCACTCTTTGTCCTTGTCTGAAGACCATAAGCTAAAATCTGAAGCCACCACGACCAGCACAAGACAGGTTTGGGCGCCATTTTCGGAGGGGAGGAACTACGTCAAGTTAGCTTTCATATCCAAGAAGAAGGGACTCAATCGGCCACCGGAGCTCCCAGTTAAAATTTTCTTTGCCGGAGTGTGCAGTCTGCCCCCTGTGGGTCCAGGTTTGACCTGTCCCCACTTATCCGGCCACCATTATCTTCTCCAACCTCCGATTGGGGCCCCGTCAACTTCTGCTCAAAGCTACTCCGACCACGTTCGCGTCATCGCCAGTTTCGTCTCAATTGGAGTTCGGGAGAGTCCGCAGCACCTTCTGCAACAGACTGCACCAGTTCTGCACCAGTCAAAGATAGAACGTTTCTGTCCTGTTCCTGTGGCCGGCCTGATCAGCCCCGAGTTTCAGAGCTTCCTCAAAAATTCAGACATCATCATCGGTCAGTTGGAAAACTTTTGGCGCTAGTTTCATCAAGATCTGAGTTTCGTGGAGTCCGCGGCAGCGTCGTCACCGACACCCTGTCCAGCAAATCTGAAGATTGGCAAAACCGGCGGAGCTCAGAGAGTTGGGTTTTTCTTGCATAATTCCCCACCCCGCTTGGCCGGATGAAGGCCCCTCCCTGCGTGGAGGTAGTTTTGGTTGTAATATATTTAACCCCCCCCCCCAAGATCACCCCTCCTGCGAGAGGCGTAGTACTGTACTTCTTTTAACTTTCAGGTCAAGCGTCATCGCCGCAGCGTTCGGGTAATTACCCACGCTTCCTGGCACGCCCTCGTCTCCGAGCGGGATCGGTGTCTTCACACCGATCAGGTGAGCCTCTGATACTACCCTTGATTGCCTTTATTCTGCAAGTTTAGTATTGCTTCGCATGCCCGTCGGACGGTGAGAAGAGAGCCCGATCATGTTTGTCACTTCGAGTGTGTCCACCGCGGACCGGGAGTGAGTGCCACCCAAACCCCACCCTGCGGGCCAGCCGCCCACGAAGTTGGGTAACCCAGATCCTTAGGGGTCAGCCAAAGCCCGCTAAGACTTTAGAATTGATTGGGTTCCCCCTCGGACCCTTGCCATCATCCCCGGTCACCATCAGGAGATCATATGTGCCATGCGCGTGAGCCGCTAGTATAAGTTCGTTGTTCACTCTTATATGCTTGCGGGTCTAAGTCCTAGGCTCATCATTTCATACTTAGTCATCCTTGGGCTGTGCCACATCAAATTCATTTCGACCTTTAATAATTCCAGAAAATTACTAAATATTCCAGAAATACTTTTTAAAAATTCCGGGGCATTACACACTCCCCTACTTAAGAGAATTTGGTCTCCAAATTCAATATATAGATTTTATGGAGAGTGTACTTATAATTAAATAACTCCGGATATCTTTTACGCATAACTTCCTCCGTCTCCCATGTCGCTTCCATGGGCCATGACTTCTTCCCTTGAATCTTGACCATAGGAATGGTTTTATTCCTTAATTGATGCACTTCGCGTTCAAGAATCTTAATTGGTGCTTGCTCGTACGTCATATCCATCTGAATCTCCAAATCATCATAAGTGATAACATGGTAAGGATCATACACATATTTCTTTAACATAGAAATGTGGAATACGTCATGAACTCCTGCTAGTTGTGGAGGCAAAGCCAGTCGATAAGCCACTTCACCGACCCTTTCCAAAATCTCAAATGGGCCAATAAATCTTGGAGTAAGCTTACCTTTAATGCCAAATCTTCGAATACCTCGACCTGGAGAAACCTTAAGGTATACATGGTCTCCTACTTAAAATTCCAAGTCGCGTCTTCGATTATCAACATAAGATTTCTGCCGGTCTTGTGCCATCTGGAGTCTTTCCCGAATAAGCTTTATCTTTTCTGTAGTATCCCTGACCATGTCGGGACCTAAAAATTATCTGTCACCTATTTCATTTCAGCATATCGGCGATCGGTAGCTTCTTCCATATAGAGCTTCAAACGGTGCCATCTATATACTAGCTTAGTAGCTATTGTTGTGTGAAAATTCTACTAGAGGCAAGTGATCATGCCAACTATCTCCAAAATCAATAGCACAAGCCCTGAGCATATCTTTCACCACTTGATTTGTCTTTTCTGTTTGACCATCAGTTTGCGGGTGAAACACTGTGCTAAAGTTCAGTCGGGTCCTTAGAGAATGTTGAAGACCTTTCCAAAATTGTGATGTAAATCGAGGATCTCTATCTGATATAATGGTGACAGGGACACCATGTAATTTGACAATTTCCATTATGTATAATGCTACTAGAATATCCACAGACCGTCGACTTTTTATTGGTAGAAAATGTGCAGATTTAGTCAATCGGTCTATGATTACCCATATACCATCGTGTCCTCCTCTGGTCTTAAGTAAACCCATGATGTAATCCATCCCTATACTTTCCTATTTCCACTCGGGAATATTCAAGGGGTGTAATTTACCTGCGGGTCTAAAATGTTCTGCCTTTACTTATTGACAATTGAAACAGCGTGATACAAAATCTGTCACTTCTCTTTTCATGTTAGGCCACCAGAAGTTCCTTTTAAGATCTTGATACATTTTTGTACCACCTGGATGAATGGTGTACATGGAATTATGAGCTTCTTACAGGATCAGTTTCTTAGTATCAACATGATCCGGTATACAAATTCGATCCTTGAATAGTAACCTTCCATGATTGGTGATAGAGAAATCCGATCTTTGCTCAATATTGACTTTAATTTCCAGTAATACGGGATCATTGTCTTGTAGCTTGACTAGATTTCTTATTAATGTAGGTTGAGCTCAGATATTGGCTATAAAATAATCTTCTTCCTTCATGTCAATATCTAAGTTCAACTGAGCAAATTGAGGAATAAGATTAGTCATACTAATCATAAGACTTGATAACTTTCCCATTGGTTTTCTGCTTAGTGCATCCGCTACAGCATTAGCTTTGCCAGGATGATATTGAATATCAAAATCAAGGTCCTTTAGGTATTCCAACCATCTTCTTTGCCTCATATTCAGCTCCTTTTGGGAGAACAAATACTTCAAGCTTTTGTGATCTAAGTAAACCGTAAATTTTTCTCCGTAAAGGTAGTGACGCCAAATTTTTAAGGCAAACATAATAGCTGCCAATTCTAAATCATGCATAGGATAATTCTCTTCGTGACGTGTCAATTGTCTTGAAGAATAGCAAATTACCTTTCCATTTTACATAAGGACGCACCCTAAGCCAATGCCAGATGCATCCGTATATACTTCGAATCCACCACCTTCTACCGGTAGTGATAAAATAGGAGCTGTAGTAAGGTGATTCTTAAGAGTTTGAAAACTCCCTTCGCATTCCTCTGACCAGACAAAAGGATTTTCTTTTCTTGTGAGTCTAGTTAAAGGAATAGTAATCTTTGAGAAATCCTTTATAAACCTCCTGTAATACCTAGCTAGACCTAGAAAGCTCCTCACTTCCGATACGGTCGTTGGCCGGCTCCAGTTCTTAACTGCTTCTACCTTAGAAGGATCCACAACGATACCTTCTTTTGAAATAATGTGGCCTAGAAATAAAACTTCCCTAAGCCAGAATTCACACTTGTTAAGTTTGGCATAGAGTTTATGTTCTCTAAGCATTTGTAAAGCTATCTTCAAATATTCTTCATGTTCCTCTTTTGTCTTGGAGTATAACAGAATGTCATCAATGAAGACGACGATGAACTGGTCCAGATATGGCTGGAAAACATTGTTCATAAGTTGCATAAATATTGCTGGAGCATTTATTAACCCGAACGGCATTACCACGAATTCATAGTGGCCATAACGACTTCAGAAAGCCGTTTTGTATATATCTTCATCTTTAATTGTAAGCTGATGATAACCCGACCTGAGGTCTATCTTTGAGAAATATTCTGCTCCCGAAAGCTGGTCGAAGAGCTCATCAATACGCGGCAACAGATACTTGTTCTTGATTGTAAGTTGATTCAGTCGCCGGTAGTCGATACATAGCCTGAGAGAGCCATCATTCTTCTTGACAAAAAGAACCGGCGCACCCCAGGGGGATGTGCTAGGTCTGATGAAACCCTTGTCTAATAGTTCCTGCAACTACCTTTTTAATTCTTTAAGTTTCGCGGGGGACATCCGGTAAGGGGCTATAGAAATAGGTGCTGCTCCTGGAATGAGTTCAATGGTGAAGTTTACTTCCCTCTTGGGTGGTAAACCGGGTAATTCGGATGGGAACACATTAGGGAACTCATTTACAATAGGGATGTCTACTATGATGATTTCCTTGGATTCGGTAACAATGACAGAAGCAAGAAAAGCTTCACATCCTTGCGATATGAGTTTGCAAGCATGAAGAGAAGAGATGATGGTAGGACATTTCTTATACTTGATACCAAGGAAGGAAAATCTTGGTAAGCCTAGTTTACGAAAGGATATTATCCTATTCCGACAATTGATATTGGCATCATGATCCACTAACCAATCTACCCCTAAAATGGCATCATAACCTTTCATGTCAAGGCACAGTAAGTTTGCAGGGAGATTATGACCTTCTATCGTTACCTCACTCTACGCGATGAGCCATAGTAGTATTAAGGTACCTGAGAGAAATAACAAATTGTTAATTCTCATAGAATTAGAAAGAGATTAATCATAGAACTAATTAACTATCTCATCCCGGGCTCTACCCAATTGTCACATAGGTGAGGAAATTCCTTCCTTAGTTTCATAGGTATGGGCCCTTAAACCTTGGACTTATCCTAGGACATGACTTTTCTCCCTAAGTCTTGGGACTTAGGCTCTGATACCAACTTAACTGTCACGCCCCGAGCCCTTATTACAGCAGAAGATATCTCGAGATACGTGAACAACTGGCATGGTAAGCCTCTTGCGAGCAAGAACAATCAGAGCGCAAGATAATCACACATAAAAATGCAATTGCACAATAAGTTACTCAAACCTTCACTTTTATTAATAAGGAGAATAACTCAAATACATCAACTACTCAACTCTTTCAAATCTACTTGACTCAATAAAAAGGAAGATTACAAGGACTCGATCTAAATAAGATTGACTTTCCTAAGTCTTCACTCTCATTTTGATACGACTTTCATTCGCTCTCGGACCCGCTACTTGTACAACTTGAATCCGAATTTGAATCACTTCCATCTCCTGAAAAGATTGAAAAATAGGTAATGAGCACACTTGCCCAGTAGGTATCTTCGCATCAACATGATTGGCAATGTTAAAGTGATTAGCATTTTAGCTCTAAAGAACAAGGTAAAAATCATGCGAAATGCGATCAATAACGTGTATAACCAAAATAACAAGATGATCATGTGATATATGAATGAGCAAGTATGATTAACCAAGAATGTAACAAGAATGTAATTATGGCCTTTCATGAATAAGATGTAACGAGAACTAGCAAGTCACGTAATAATCACACAAATACCTTTTGCTTGAGAGCAAGTACTTAGTGAATTTCTGTGGAATATCATGTAACAAGCAAGAAAGTCATATATGCCATGGATTTTCACCTATTTATAGAGAAAGTACTCCCAGTGCAATGCGACACCAGTAGCATCATATCCCATAATTTATAATAGTATGTTTTCGACAATCAGTCGAGGAGACTAGCATAGAGCCCTTAAACACAATCATTGCTCGATCCGCATCTTTAAGTATAAATCAAGCTACTTCCACGCATGTAATAAAGTTGGCCAAGAATGTACAATTTCAAAGATAATTCATGATAAAGTAACCAAATATATGAATGCTTGTACAAGGAAATGATGAATTTCAATAAATACTTTAGTGACTAGGTTATGCCATGGAAATAAATCGGTAGCATAACGGTACATGTCTTAACTTTCATAATTTAGTTAAATCATCTTGATAAAGGTGACATGTCCCAAAGATTTAATAGTCTTTCTAGGATCATATAGATATTAACCCTTTTGGGTCAAAAACTTAGAAACTTAGCGATCTATAACTGGGCTGGAACATGACTATAGCGGTCTAGTATTGGGCCATTAAGTATAAGACTGTTCGATAATTGAAATTGATTCTGGAGACTTTAGCGGTCAAAGGTTGATCCGTCAAGGTTCCTTTAGCGGTCTAGATAAGGCGCGCTATTAGGCTATGGCGGTCAATTATTGGGCCGCTAAGATCCAGAAGTACAAAACATCGGTAGTGCTTTCTAGACAATTGAGCTTTAATGGTACAACGAACTCGACGTCCTAGTAGGAATCCCAGGCTCGCGGAGAATTACGGAGGCCTTGAAATAAGATTTCCTAGTCCATTGGAAGGAATATCCAATAGAGAGGTCCTCAAGTCCAAGAATGTGTTCCTATAGTGTAAAAGTGTAACTAGTGGTCACATATCGAAATATATGCCATGAACTTGTAGAAATGACTGTATAAGTGAGGGAGATTATGTTCAGAAATTAAATCCACATTGAAACCTCATCAATGTAGCACTTAAACCATAGAGTTAGTACAAAATTATATGGTTTGGACATGAAATTATCATATGCTTAAAATAACCTCATAAAACATGCAATTACTGCCATAAATCAGTAAAAAAACTTAGAGTCATGAAAACATGTTAAAACTTAGACAACTAGGTTTATTTATAAGCTAGTTTGATTGTTCTCAATTCTGTCTCGGGTTGACAGAACATAACACTCTGGCGGTCTAAGATAGGTGCGTCACAATGATGTGGCGGTTTATCATGGGGCCGCCAGAAGATTTGTGGCGCTCTACTTATGGTCTGCCAGAGTTTACATAAAAACGCAAGTGTTACAGAAGGTCTGGCGATTTATCGTAAGGCCGCTAGATGATTCTTGCGGTCAAACTTTAAGCCGCTAGAGCATGTCTGACAGTAAATAAAATAAGAAGGTTCTAAAATTTTTAACTCACATCATATCTGAAAATCATATATATACTTCTACATGATAGAACGAAGGTTAAGCTAACAATATGCATGGGTTTTCTATGAATTGACAAGGAAGTTCCTTTTTAACTTAGTTAGGGCTAAGAATATGCACACATGATATACAAGTGCATAGGTCCTATTAAAGCATGAAATTCTCCACATATAAAGCATGAAATCGAACAAAACATGAGGGCTTTTATCCCTAGCACGATGTTCTTGCCGTTCATGAGATAACCTACCTCTTTATAAGCTTCTAAACTTCGGATTTGGGACTGCAAGGTATGCCCTAGTCCTTCCCTTCTTGCGAGTTTTCAGCAACTTCATGTCGTTCTAACTCTTTAATCTCTTGACCTATATATGTGAAATTTGGAGGGTAAGAAGATGATACTACTGGGAACAAAAAGTTCTAAAGAACCAAACTCTAAATACCTCGTTTAGACACCCTAATTTTCTTAGCTTCACCGGACTTCTGCTCAATTTCTTGGTTCGCTATAGTAGGATCAACAACTTTGGAAGCTCCTAACTCCTTGGATACTGGATCTCCTAGCATGAAATTTTGGGAGCTGTTAGTCTTAAGTATTAGAAACAAAAGCTTCTAAAGAGTTTACCCCAAATACTCACTCCTTACCTTGATTCCATGCAAGCCAAAGTAAGGGGTCGCACTGGTCAAAACTAGGTCCTATTTATAGGGTTTTGGCTAGGGTTTAAGGATTAGAAAGATTCTAGAGTCCTTGTTAAACCTTAGATCGACTTCTGATAGTCCTCTAGATGTTCACTAATTCATCCATCTCGATCTCTAAGAGATAGAGTCTTAAAAATCTCATCTTTTTGCTCGTTCTTTCACTCACAGAATTGACAGAATGTAGCGGTCGAATCCTGGAGCGCCAGAGTCATTTGGCGGTTGCACGATAGACCGCTAGAGCTATTGTGCGCTGAAGTTTGAATTTATTCAAACTCTTTTATTGTATTATCCAATTAATTATCCATATAAGGTATACTTATCCTTATATTCCGAGGATAAGTTAATTAACCTTCTAGAATATGGGTCAAACTTCATGGGCTTGGTTTTTAAACCTTTTAGGCTTCCATTAAATGGGCTAGGTTAATTGATTACCTTATTTTGGGCTTTAATAATGATTTATTTAACCCACTATTTATTTATTAATTCATTTGGACCTTTAATAATTCCAAAAAATTACTAAATATTCTAGAAATACTTTTTAAAAATTCTGGGGCATTACATTGTTCGAAGCTGGGCATGGGTACAAACCTAGAAAGTCATCAGACCTCATTCCTCTACCCCAGCATGCTAGAATGTCTGTCTCAGCTGAGTCATTTGCCCAACATATTAAAGAGTTGCATGAAGAAATACGCAAGCACATCAGCAAGAACAATGTGATTTACAAAAGACAGGACGACTCTCACCGACGCCACCAAGAATTCCACGTGAGTGATTTTATGATGGTGAGGACATAGAGGCTCTCCCCGGGAGCTATCTCGAAACTGAGGCCTCGTGGGGCTAGTCCCTTCCAAGTTCTGAGGTGCATCGGCATAAATGCTTATGAGTTAGACCTCCCCAAGGATTACGGAGTATGTCCCACATTTAATGTGGCTGACCTGGTGCTATACAAGGGGCCCACAGTGGTACCCAGTGAGAATGTTGAGCCCATTCCCTCCGTTGAGAGAGTACCCACCCTTAAGCGAAAGCCACCAACCAGGAGAGACCAGCATGAGCAGGTTGAGCGGATATTTGATGAACATGTCACTACCACCAGGAGCAAGGCGTATGAGCGCTACCTTGTTAGGTGGAAGGGCCAGCCTCCTTTAGAGGATTCGTGGGTGAGTAGGGAAGATCTCCAGCAGCTAGACCCCGACCTTCTCGTGCAGTATCAGAGCAGGATGGACCCCTACTCGATGGAGTTGAGCTCTTCACAGTCCAGGGGATGTGATGGAGGCATCACCCACGATTCCATCTGGCTTGGTTCATCACTTCACCCAGGCGATGTGTAAGCTCAGGTAAGACTCCAGGAGGGCCCATTGCTAAATTTTGAGTCTTTCATATTAGTCATTTTGATGTATTTTCCCTTTTATTTGAGTCATTTCCCTATGTTGTGAGTCATTTCCCTCTGTTTTGAGTTATTTCCCCCTAGGCTTGCTTCTTGGATCCATTTGGTCATTATATGTAAAGCCAGGGGCAGTTCAGTCATGTAAAAGGTTGGGTCACTATAAATAGGACCCCAACCCCCTTTGTGAGAACTAATGAAGAATTAGAATTAGAATTTCTAGAAATTGTGTGACCATAGGTGTGAAGCCTTGAGAGTCTTGGGTGAGAAGCCCTCTCTCTCCCCTCTCCTTCTCTCTCTAGGGGGCGAACGCCTCTCTCTCCTCCCCTTTCTCTCTCTAATTCGCACCCCTCTCTCTCCTCCCCCCTTGCCACCTCATCCCTCCACATCAGCCCCAACCTTTCATCTTCCCCAAGTCCTTTCAATTCCTCCATTACTCCCATCAAATCCCAAGCACCCTTTCCCATTCCAATGCAACCTTTCCTCTCCCCCAAGCACCCTTTCCACTACCCCAAGCACCCCTTCACCTCCCCAAGGGAAATTTAAAATTCCCACCCCGTTGTTGGCTGCTTCCCACCCCTTCCAACTCCCCCCTCTTAGCCTTGGTTGACCAAGCCCCCAACTCCCCCATATTCCCCTTAGTCACTCCAAGACCTCCACCTTCCTCTCCCATTCCCCTTGTGCTGCTAGATTCTAACCACCATCGCCCCTCCCACCCCCCTTGCACCAGACCATCTCCAGCCCCCTTCCCCACTTTCCCCATATCCCCTCCCACCTCCCAACCCTTTCCCCAACATCACCACCCCATATCCAACAACCTTCCACCAAATAAGCATCCCCTTTCAACTATATTTTGCCAATCTGTATTCAGCTGAAGATCTGCTGAGTTCCAGATAGTTGCAACACCGGACACAGCTAAATCCCAGAGTTCCTGGGAGCACAAGAGGTACCGTTGGATTCGGCTCCCTGTCAGCTTCGCAACGGAGGTGGTCTTGCCACCTTCTGACATCGGGGCTGCTTGGGGGACTCATCTTCGTCAGACTGCGCAAATCCTCCCAGGCAGACCTCTAGTAGCAGATTGCAGAGGCTACCACGACCAGAGTTCTGATCTTCTTGGGGTGGCGCTTGGCTGAAACGTTCTCCTCCAAGTCCCCTAGCATCTCCAAGAAGCGGAGCGTCATTTGAAGCCTGAAGCACAACGTTCCGAATTTCCTACCTTGAGTGTGCAGGTCAGTCTGACTGTAGATAGATCCGACCCCCTCCCACTTCTCAGGCCCTCGCGGTCAGCTCCGATCTCTGCCAGCATCCTCGTTGGTCCCCAAACGAAGAAGACTTGCCCATGAACGTGTGGGTTCTGGTCCCGCCCTCAATGGACTTCAGAAGCATTCGGGGCGACCACTTCTTCCAGCTGCAAGGATTCTGGAACAAGCAGAAGCTGAACCGAGGAGCCCGGCTCACGATCCTACCTCGACCTCCGATAACCACAGGAAATTCCCCAAAATATCTGGTGTCTTAATGGGCAAACCCAAGAAGTTTTGGTGCTGGTCTCGCCCTCTTTTGATGTCGGACGGTTCCGTGGCGGCATCATCAGTGATTTCCTGTCCTGCCAAACCTGAGCGGACAGAACTGTAGGTCTTTAGTTTATTCGGCATTCCCCACCCCGCCTGGCCGGCTTAAAGCCCCTCCATGTGGGAGGCAGTGTTTGTTTGTAACCCCACATTTCCCCACCCCCTTGTCCAACCCTCCTGCATGAGGAGTAGTGAATGTAATTATATTAACATGGACAAGCTTCATCGACGTAGTGTGCAGGGAACCCACACTTCCCCGCACGCCCACGTCTCCGACCGTGGTCGGTTTCTTCAAACCGACAAGGTAACCACTCAACCCTAGCTCATATTTAGTGCTTTTTCATTTAATATCCATCAACGCTCCACTGGAGTGTAAGAGCGCTCCCGGTCCTAAAAGCACCTGTGCTTTCGAGTGACTACCGTGGGAGCAAAAGAGTGATCCGAGCCCCTTGTGGCACTCGATCAGCCCATCAATTCGGGCTTCCATATCTTTGGGGGGGGTAATCATAGCCTTGCTGGCCCTCCACCAGCAAGGGTCTAGTCCCACTATCCTTGACTTGGCATCATCGAGTCACCCCCCAGGTTGAGCGTGCGCACTGGTGAGCGACCATCTACGATAGTCTCTAATCTTGCGAATTGTGCTTGTGTTGGATAAGTTAAAGGGATTTGTGATCTAGTTGCTGCATCCTTTAGGGTGTGTCACATCACCTGTTCAGGGTAGGTGTTGGCAACTAAAATATAATCAGATGGCAAGCATGCTTGAACGACGGAAGAATATGGCCTGCTGATGTGGAAAAGCCGATGAAAATCAACAAAGTAGGGTCCTCTCAGTCTGCTGAAGTCTCAGGTTACCTTACAGAAGCATCAAGGACTCCGTAACTCACCACCTCGGGATGTCCGTAAGAAGCCTACAACAAATCTTCAATGTTGTATGGCCTACCCAACAAACTAGCATCGACTCGATCGTACCAAACAAACCCTATACTCCCTCTGATCAGGATGAGAATATACCATATGGTCTGCCACCTGATAAGGAACCTTCCCGAGGTTAAGGAACACACTTGTCTCCTCAGAACAATGTGCCGATGGCCATGTCAGCAGAAAACCCGAGTGATCCGACTTGGATACATCTTCTTACTAGGAAGGTCCATAGGTGGCCGAAACGTTGCCCAGTCGAGACAAAAGTACTCCGAGTGGTGGCCCACTCGATGAGAATGCCACACATTTACACGAAGCAGACATGGCAACACGGATTATAGTGCCAAGGGTCATGTCAGCAGAAAACTCAGGTGACCGAATTAAGGGTTCGGCTCATGCCAGAAGCTATTATTCAAGAGTCCGAAAGCCTGCAAGGTATTTTCTAATGATAATACATCAAGGTCGAAGTAATACAGGCTCAAGAAAACCCATGAAGCCAGTCAAAAATTCACAGACGGACTCGATTCGAACAAAAGTCAAGCAGAGCTTAAAACGGCACGCTCGATACCCACCCGGTGCCGCCAAATCCAGCGCGCTCGCCTTCATCCGGTGTCACCAATACCGGCGCACTTGCTTCCACCCAACACCCCTGATTCTAGTGCAGCCAAATCCGGTGTGTTGCTCGCCGCTCCAGATTAAAAGCGCAACGGGTACAGCTCTATATAAGAGGGGGCAATCCGAAGAAAAAAAAAGGAGAGAAGGTTTTTTGAAGAGGTTTGGAGAGGAAGAAACCTGCCCATGTGAGATAGCCCCCAGAGCGGCCGCGGTCCTGACCTTCTACAGAGGAAAGCCCCTCAAGAGAGATGAGAAAGAGCTTGATTTCTGATACTCTGTTCTTGCCTGGAGAAGCAGAGGTGGGTCGTGAGAGCCTGAGTGTCTTGCCGTCTCTCCTCTTCCCCAAATATTTGATGATTTGTCATGTAAAGGGATGATGATATGAGCCCAGGGTCCCATCCCTCTCTTTGATCTCTTCTCTTTATGATTATTGCTTCTATTGCCTCTGGTCGAGCGACAACGTCGGACCAGGCTCATGTATATGTTGTTTCTACTTTTCTTATGCAATCGAATGGCATTTTGGGCGTGAGTGCCTCTGCATACCTTGGTGTTCCCCTTCTTCTCTGCCGCATTTTCTCTTTATACTACCTGTGTATCGCCGTTTGATTCTATCCCTCAACAAGGGATATGCCCTTGGCCATCCAAGGGCTATATAAAAGCCATCCCCCTCCCTGGGGTCTCTTCGGTGGGTCGATCGCATCAAATGGTCTACGCTTATCCCATCCTTCAGGGTCACGTAGGCTTCGTTGCTCAATGTTGGAGCTGGCTCCCTCATCACTCCCCACTCACGATCTTGAGCTAGTCTAGGCATAACTGCTCCCACAGTTTGAGTATCGTGTTTTAAATATCATAAATGTCCTAATATATAGTACTTATTAACTGTTCGAGCATTTGGTTCTTACAACCATGCCTGTCTGTTGTTCCTCTTTGTAAGTGCCACAACGTGTGCATTCATAATCAACCCCCAAAATGCTAACCAATTAATTTCCATGCGTTCAACTCTTTATTAGTTTACTAACTATTGGATGGCTTATTATCGTGTTTCTCTACCCTAAGAGGGGATGGGTGAGGGTCTGTCTGTATAACCCTTTTCCCCATTCTATGTTATATGGGTGATATAAGGGCGTTACCATGAGCATCATCTCGCTTACACTAATCTCAATTTGCCAGTCGGGGAGGGGGAACATTCCTCGTCAGATGTTCTGTCACTAGCTTTCTTCTGAATCGCCAAAAGCCCACAGGGCCTGTCCTCGTGACGTGGGATCTGAAGGGTCACCAGGGCGAACATAAATGGATATGTCGATCCAACATTAAACCAAATCCACGTTCCCTGGAAAATTGTGGTGGTCATGGGTTTACGGAACCCCTCATAGGCTAGTCCTCAGGGTCTCTAACCTATCTAAGCCATTATTTGGATCTCTTGATAACCCACGGAGCATCGGTGCCCCTCATAGGCTAGCCCTCGGGGTTTCCGTCCGTTTGGGTTCACCGGTCGTCATGTTGGCCTCCCGACATTTAGGAGTTCACCCCGAGCATCCGATGGGTGAGTCTCCACTTTTCCCCTGTGACCCTCCAGAATACGGGGCGGTGCTGCCCATTTTTTTTCTCTCAAACTTGTATGTTAATCTTGTTAATGATTAAGGAGCAATTAAGCTATCATAACTCTGTCAACAAACACCTGGTTGATCTGCTTCGAACGGGGATAATTTGTGCTTGAGTATGAACCCTGCATAGAACTGAATCAATCAACTCCTACATTAATAAAAAAAATTGGTGATTAACAAGTTTGAATTGAGCCACAAAGCTCTGATGGAAGAAGGTCTTGCTCTGTTCTAGCAGATCTCAAAAGAACTCATCACCTAATACGGCGTGGTCGAATCCGATGCCCAAGCCGGCGTGCCAGGTTAACCTCTCTCTCAAAATCTAGAATTCCCAAGTTTCATTGAAACGGCGTGAGGCCTAACCCGGCGCGCGCTTCTTGCCCCACGCCGGATTAAGCCCTCTTCTGCCCCATGTCAGAATTGAACCACATATACACCACCATGCCGAATTAGCTTCACATGCATCCCCCCACGCCAGATTAGCATGAAACCATACTTCCATGTCTTTCCTCATTGCCGTGCTTCCCACGGAGCCAACTTTAAGTCTCAAGTGTCAACTTCCTACTTCAGTCTGCTTCCCCTTCTTGGCTTTCCACTTTGGAGTTGAGGGCCGTCATTGGCCTGCTAATTAATAATGAGCATGGCCATCCTGTGAATGAGTAATGAGAATGGTGATGATTGCATTTATAATTCTCTCTTGGGTTTGCTGTCTTCAAGCTCGCTCATGAATTTATACCTATATATACATATGTGGTTATATGCGTTTATCATCTTCAGTATTCATACCTTTGTCTCGACCTCCCAGTATATTAAATGGTGATTTACGAAAAATTAGATTAGCTCTGATTAAAAGCTCTCACTACACGTGATGGTGGTCTTCGCACCTATGTTCTCCACCGCGTACCGGAGGTCGGGTTAATAATACGATTACATTTACATGCTTGAATGTGTGTGTAGATCTTGTCCTTCAATTTGCTTACATTTTCGTATCTATTCCAACCTTAACGGTTCTTTATCTTGGCAATTAATCAAGGGTTTTCCTCCTTCCCGAAGGATGTAATTAACGTCATAACCTTTATGGTATGATGGACTTCCGGTCCCGACACGGACTTCACATTCGTTTGACCAAGTCAGATGGAGCGCACAATAAATTTGTCACACATGTGACTGGCACGCCCTATGCTAAAATAAGCCCCTAATAAATAAACCAAATAAATAAATATAAAGAATTTAATAAAAATCTCATTCCCATAAGCTGGGACGCCCGATGGGACTCGAGTCTCCCTTCATCTCTTTACCAAGATAAGTGGGCCTCGGGGCCCTCCCAAAGAATACTGATCGTGTGCTTGTTTCTGTGATTATAGGGAAACAACGATGGATGCAGGACTCGCTGCATTGACCTTTGGCCCCAAGATCATGGCCGACCACGCTAATTATGGGTACCTGGTGGTACCAACTATCTTCTGCACCTTCCCACCAGTGGTCGGCTTCCCCACTTTCTTGGGGGTGGCCTTCACTGATGTGCTGGAGGTTGAAGCTCCAGAGCTGATTAAGGAAAACATCAACAAGAAGCCCAGGGTTCACAACGCCCGAAGCTACAAAGGCCTGCCAAGAGGCCCAGCTTAACTGACAAGTTGCATGGTCCACCATGTAGCTCAAGGGGCTCACCCTATCTGCCACAACAAGCCTAGAGGCTGCTACCAAGGAAGCTTTCGAAGGAGAGTTGCTACCCCTATCGTCGGATGACTTTCGGCATCTTGCAAGTCAATTCTTATTGGGGGCGTCCGTGTCTTTTTGGACAGGCGCGATGCCCAGGTCATCCCAGACCGCGTGATTCCTACTATACTTTTCCGCAACTCCTTCGAGGCATTGTCCGGAAGGAGAGCTGACAAGGAAGATACTGGCCGCCAAGGCCGAAGAGAGTAGGCCCCAAGGCCAAAGATATTTAAGCAAGTGTGGGTCCCTAAGAAGACCCAACCTACCCCTCATAATGAACTTGCCAGCTATAACCCCGAGCCCATGGAGGCAGGGAGAAGGAATGAGAGGGGCCTGACCCCGAGAAGAGAAGAAACGATAGTGGACCCTCTACGCCGTCCTACTTTTAGAGCCTGCGCCCGACATGCCAACATCCCTGCAGTGGGGATAAGATTTAATCAATTTGCTAGGAGAGCCCAGCTAGCCTACATCCCTCTGGTGCGAGGATGACAACTGTCACCCGCCCTCCATCGAGGACATGATGAAGAAGAGATGACCAACATGGTCAGAAGTTACTTCAAGCGTCTTGGAAGCCCCTCACTAGTCCAGCAGCGACTACTCCGGGTGGCTGTGGCTGAAGAGGAAGACTGCCTACCAACGGTAGTTGAAGAAGAAGAAGAAAGAGGAATGATCTCATCTGTCGATGACAATGGGTATGAAGATGGCCCAGACTGCGAGGCCGATGAAGCCCTTCCCCGCCGGGAGGATAAAAGAAGAACATTTGTGTTTGAGAGATTAACCTTCCCCGGTCGAACAAAGAGGAAGGTCTACAGACAGAAGGAAACGATGCATGTCTTTGCCTACAACATGGCTGTAGTGGCCAGTAAATACGGGAGTATACCCGAGGAACCCCAGGAGCTTGTCTGATTAGCCGAAAGGCTAGGGCCAAATTCCAGAAGGATTGAAGCCGCAAGAAAAATGCTGAGAGCCGCAGAGGGAAAACAAGTACTCAATGAAGGGGTCACTACATTGACTGCTAACGTAGTAACAACTGAAGAAGATGAGCTGCTGCTAACCACCTCCCCTAAAGGTGCTTCAGGGGAGACAGTTGAAAGCATCCCCAGTGATAGAACATGTGGAGCACGAAAATAGATCCAGAGGGGGGTAAATTGATCTTTTTGGAAATTTCACTCAATTGAAATACTAACTCCACTCTAAGAAACAAATGAAAATTGCTCCATAGAAGACACTTAGAAATGAAGGCATCTACTAGACCAATGGAAAAACATTTATCATGCTAACACTGAATCAAAGAGAGACAAGATATAATCCACAGCATTCACAGTGCAAGCTACACTGACATCGAATAGAATAACCAACGCTCAAAAGAACAGTCAACGAAACCTGTGAAGGAGGCAGGAGATAGGGAACAATCACACGAATCAAACCACTGCTCACAAGATTTTTAGGTGGTTCAATCTGAGACCCAGATCTACATCCACCCCTCACTCAATCCGAGTGAGGCTTCCCTTGCTCCAAGCAAGAACACGCAGACTCAGTCTGTAAACATACGCTGCCTAACAGCTTGCCCTGAGGGAGACAAATGCCTCAACATCGATCCTGCAACCCACAGGAACTGAAACCTGACCTTGCCACCCTCAAGATCAGAACCGGAGGACCAATCATCCCTTCCTCCAAACCAGAGGGGAAACCACGAGTAGCACACCACCACTCGCGAATGGAGACACAGTCTCCCTTCCTCTAACACCTAGAGGGAATCGGAGATCACTCTCCCTTCTCCTGAATCCACAGGAGGAACCCCGAACCCAAACCAAGAAATCGGAAACCAAAGTGAACAAGGAAATAAGCAAAAGGAAAAAATACAGATGTTGAAATAAAAGTTGTAGCTCTCGTAGGAGAAAATCTGTTGAGGACTTGATCCTGGAATAGATAATCACAGGCTGCTTCAATCTGGAACCGGCTGCTTCACTCTTGACCACTCTCTTTTCTTTCTCTTCTCTCGTCCCTCTCTTCTTCTCTTTTCTTCTTCTTCTCTATTCACTCACTGGCACTCTTTTATTTTCTGCATACTCACTTATCTTCTCCTTCTTCTTATTCTTCTTACTTTTCTCAGACGGCTACCCTTTTCATTTCTCTACTCTCGTTCCTCTCTTGTTCTTCTTTACAGCTCCACTCTAGTGTCCTTCCTCCCCTCACTTTTTTGCTTCAGAGGAAGATATCTCCTATTTATACCTGAAACAGGGTATCGGAAAAGGTACCCAACGAATCATGTAAATCCACCTGGAAAGAGAATATTCCTTCATCATTGGTCTCTCAGAGACCCTGCCACGTGGACATGACTTTTCACGCCAAACTGGGATCACGTGTCCATCATTAGTTAACCTAGGATCACGTGCCTCTACTTGGTTCGAGCTCACGTGCCTTAAGTTTTCACACTAGCCTTTGAGTATCGCTACTGTCATTATGGTGTTTGCTGAAATGCCACCATCAGTAGCTTAAGATCTTTTGATGTTTCAACTTGTACCTCTATTGCTGCTGCTACCTTGATGAGCTACACAAGCTAGCTACTTCCATTAATCTGTCCATGGAGTATGGTTTCTGAAGCTTGGTCCAAGATTGCTTAAGGCTTGTAAAGATTCCAGATCCAAGCTTGATTGAGTGCATCGAGGTAGTGGCTTGATGCTTAGACCTCTCCTTTGGGTGCTCATACCTTTCAACTGGTATGCTCAAACCTTAAACTGGTATGCTCAAACTTTAAAGGTGCATGTGCATCGAGCTGCATAGACAGGAATCTATGCATATGCTTAGACTTGAGTGAATGTGCTCCGACATCAAATGCATGTGCTCTGACTTGCCTAATGCATGTGCACAGAACTTGACTTCATGTGCACAGACCTACTTTATGCATGTGCACAGACCTATGCTATGCATGTACACAGACCTTAGACCTCAGACTATATATGTGCATAGACCTCAGGGTATGCATGTGCACAGACTTCAGACAGCATGTGCACAGACCTATATGTGCACAGACATGAACTTGTGCACAGACCTATATGTGCACAAACATGAACACGTGCATTGACCTATATGTGCACAGACTTATATGTGCACAAACCTATATGTGCATAGACATAACACAATGTGCACCTACCTTGGTTTTCACATTTTCACCGACCTTATGCCTATTGCAAACACATGTGCACCGACCTTTGTTCACCTTAAGTATTCATGTGCACTGACCTTCTATATGCGCAAGGCAAATGTGCACCGACATTTGTTCACCTTATGTACTCATGTGCACCGACCTTTATGCATAGGACATGAATGTGCACCGACCTTTATGCATAAGACATGAATGTGCACCGACCTTGATATGCAAACTATATGCATGTGCACCGACCATGATATGCAAACTATATGCATGTGAACCAACCTTAATATGCATAAGACATGAATGTGCACCAACCTTTATGCATAAGACATGAATGTGCACTGACCTTGATATGCAAACTATATGTATGTGCACCGACCTTAATATGCATAAGACTTGAATGTGCACTGACCTTGATGTGCATCAGACTGAGATGTGCAATGACCTTACCTGTCAAAGAGTTGACTCATAATTTTGAACTGTTGACCTATGTTGACTTGCATTGACTTGTGTTGACCTATTGTTTTAGGCTATTCAATACAAATGACATTATGCACATCAAAACTATAATGGAACAATGCAACTTCAATAGTGTTTTACATCATTAAACCATACAAATATCATGACATCATCAAAACCACATAACTACGGTATTAATATCATGACATCATCAAAACCACATAAATGCAGTATCAACATATATGACTTTGACATCACCAAATCACAGGGGTACAACAATCTCCCCCTTTTTGATGATGGCAACACTATGAGCACTATGAGTCATATGAGTCAAAAAAGAACATGCTGACTCATATCAAACTATTCTCCCCCTTTGACTTCATCAAAAAGGAAATAATAGTTTGATAAAATCAATAGAGATAAATGTAGAGCATGTATAGATATGGTTGAGACAGAAAATATTTTCCCCCTTTCCAAAGGGACCTAAACTGCCAGACAATACAAATTATGTTCCCTACTCCCCCTTAAAATGTGAGATGAATTCAGGTGAGGATAGGGGTATGACATAGGTCAGGCAAGAAAATTTTCAGTAAAAACCACTGGGACAGCCAAGAAAGAATGTCAAGCACAGGATGCAGAAATTAGACTTATCTTTCCCCTAATGCCAGAAGGATGTTGATGAGGCAATCTCCCCCTTGTCAGAATAGAGGGATTGGTATGGAAGAAGTGGTCAGAATGTGTCATCAAAAACACAGGATTTATGGACAACGCAGGTAGTGAGAAGTAAAATCAAGAAATAGTGGAGTTCTTAGAATCTGAAATGATGCAATCAGTGAGTGTTTGAGAGCAAGCAAAGAGTTTCCAGCAGAGTAAAACTGAGCGTTGAGAGCTGATCACAAGAATTCAGACTAAAGGCTCAAAAGAGCAAGTGGTTCAAGAAGGTTTTCAATGAGTTACCATTATCATAAGTCTAGAAATGAGCAAATTCCAGAGTCTTCAATTATAAGGGCTCATGAATAAATCTTTATTGAGCAGCATGGTTTAAACATAATGTATTTAGAGATTATCCAAAATAGACTTTCTGTACTCATATCTGAAATCAATTTTAATAAAATTGAACTAATTTTTCATGTTAACATCTAGTTTGACCTCCTTTCATCTTAAACATTCAATTTCAATGACTCCTTAGAAGTTAAAAAAATGGTATTGAGAATAAACACTCATGAAAGCATCTGATTTTGTCCAAGGTTTCAGTAATTTTTCAGATTTTTCTTTCTATGCAACATCAATTTTTTATAGCAATATCTTTCAAGATCAGTCAAGTTTAGTGCACACCTTGTAACGAGAGGATACGCATTGTTTAGACACCAGTATTCCTAAGCACTTAGTATGATTAACTATCATAATTCATATGAACAGAGTTAACTAGGGCACTTCATGACATATGTTGACTCCATTTCTTTGATGAGTGTCCAAGTTTCTCAGTGCAACCTAATCATTGCTTTGCCTTAACCTTTCACAGATTTTTCATCAAATTTTCAGCAGAGATAACTATGGCACTTCATGACACAGTCCTTTGGACTTGGTTTCTTAGTGACTAAAGTCATTGCTCTGACCAGATTTGCTTTCAGACATACTTCAGAGCAATCAAATGTTTAAGAACAATACTCACATCAAGCATTTCAACCAAGGTAAGCCATGATTTTAAAACGTTTAGATTTCAGAAGATCTTACATGATGTAACATGAATCAACTGGTTAAAGTTTATTAAAAGAATTGATTCAGATATTTTCAAGATGTTCATATCTAAACTCAAGAAATACATGAAACTTAAACCACCTGAAACTTTCAGACATTCATAAATCCATATAATAGAAGATTCCTTATTGATAAGGTTTTCAGATTTATGATTAAGGTACACATATTGAAATCTTCTCAAATGACACTCAAGACAAAAGAATTTCTAAAGTAGTCAATTTCAACAGGCAGTAGATAACACTTAGCAGGAGTGTGAACACTGGTGTAGCAGCTGAGTGAAAAATAATAGGTAACAGTAAGAAAGAATGATAAGCTCAAAGGAATTGCAGAAGTACCAGTAGACCTTCAAGTAGATTTAATCTAATACATCCAGCTCCCCCTCAGTAAATGGAGGAGCAAAATACAATCAAATTCAGTTTCATGAAAGGGATGAGTTTAAGGATCTGAGATGAAATGTACTACACAGGCATCACAAACATCAGTCAAACAGATCATATCCAAGAGAGCAGCTCAACCTGAAGATGGGAGCTTCGGTTGACCAAAGAGAGCAAGATAGAGATGGAACAGAAAGGCATTATGCTCCCCCAAAAAGTATGCATGAGCTTTCCAGAGAAATCTACCTGAATCGGTAAGTGACATGCATGAATGCAGACAGTGATCAAACTTTATTATGCATATGACCAACCTAATGCATATAAACAATCTTCAAAATGCAAGAATTCCTCCTTATGAATGTGAATTGCATGTCAAACAACACTTTTTGCATTTTCAACATGAATGATATGCAATCAATTCTGAGATCAGTAAATGCATGATAACAAATGCACATGAGTAAACTATGAAATGCAGGAACTCCCCCTATGTATGTGCATTTATATCAATCAGTCCTGTTGACACATGAGTGATATGCAATTAACATATAAGTGCATATGCATTGACTCCTCCTAACTAAATGCATTGAGATATCAAATATGACATGAAAACCATGCAGGAGACTTAATCTAAACCAATATGCATGAAACACAAAATTGCCTTGTCTGACTCGCCCTATTTACATGCCATGTGTGACAACACAGTATGCAGCATGTGCAATGACAACTTGTGTAGGGAGTTTGATTGCATTATGCTCATGAACATTTAGACTATCCTAAGTGCAAATTAACCTATGGTACCAGGTAGAGGACTTGGTCTAAGGACCACCTCACACATAGTAAGAACTTCAAGACAGATTACATCAGTCCTTCAGTAACTCACCATTTATATACCATAGAAGTCATGCAAGACAATGTAATGCAGTCCTATGTGCATCTTAAATGAATGGAAGTTTGTTGAGCATATATGTATGCAGATGAATGCACTATGCAGTAAATTTTCAATGAATATACTATGACAAGTATCAATCAAATGCAATTGGTATGTGCATGCACCAACTATATCCACTTCAGATTTGCAGACTCTGTCATGCAATTCATTTTCAAACCAATATGTACACAGATTATTCACAATGTGCATTGACAGACTTAAGTGTAAATGACAATCAAGTATAACATGAAGCCAACTAAAGGAGATTATAGAAAACTTCAAATAACCAAACTTGTAAAGTGCAGAATTGGGGTTTTACCATACTTGGGTCCCTTGGTTTATTAAACCCCTCTTTATTCCTCTGTCCCAAGGCACTCCTGCAAAGCACATACTCATTTTGCAGGTTTAGGCACCCAAGAGTTCTTGGGTCCTACAGTGTTAGTAGTACCAATGAAGGATTCCTTCCACAACTTCCTAGCAGATATATCATCAAATTTCATCACTAAGTAATTGTTCATGGAATGTCCATGCCGTCCATAATAATCACATGAACCATTTGGCCTTAAATTCTTATTATGCATGTAAGCAGGTGCAAGTAATTTATGAGTATGAATGTTTTTGTTTTTAACAGAAGTTTGTCTCTTATAACCGGCCAACCAGCAACTAGCAACATAGTGATATGGTTTACCACATTCAAGACAGACAGAAGATTTTCCTTTAAAAGTGAATTTATTTCTATCAAAAATATTCTATTTTGCAGGGAATCTAACAGGTTTAGAGTGGACCTTTCCCTGGGCATGCCAACAGTGTTTGACTGTGTGACCATGCTTTCCATAATGGAAACACTGCAGTGTGCTTACGTCCAGAACCAAATCCATTTCTATTAAAAACATTTTTATTAATAGGGAGATTAACAAATTCAGAATCAAATTTCCTTCCCTGAGCATGCCAACATTGAGCAGCAATGTGGCCTATCTTGCCACAAGGAAAATAATGAACTTTCCTGTTCCGAGCAGTAAGAGGTTTCCTAGCATGAAAATTTTTAGCATGCATCCTACCAACATTTTGTTCATCATTTTCCATTATTAGGCAATCATGAATCAGATGTCCATACTTCCCACAAGAGAAATAAGAAACATAGTTTTGTTTTGAAGCATGGGGTTTTGCATAGGAGTTCTTGGTATGCATGGTAGACTTGCTGAAAGTCTTTTTCTGAGTTTTATTATTCAGTTTCTGAACTTTCTTTTGTTCTTGTATTTTCTGATTTTTAGGATGTTTCACTTGTGATGTGGTGGCTACATTAGAGACTTTGATAAAAGATGTTGTCAGTTTATTTTCAAAAGATTTCTTCTTAATCGTCTTGTAGCCCATCCCTTCCTTTTGAACAATTACCTTAACTCCTAGCAGCCTATTCAAATTTTCTTGGCCATTAACAAATTTTGACAAAGAATTCTTCAAATCCTAAACTTCATTTTCTAAAGAGGCAATGTGTATCTCATAACTAGCAATCTCTTGTTCACTGCAATTAACGCATTCACTCAACACTTTGTTTGCAGTTCTATAATTTTCAATTTCTTGTTCCAGATGGCGTAATTGTTCAGACTCATCTATGCAAATGGATTTTCTTTTTTCTAGGACAAGGAGCCTCTCAGACATAGCAGTGTTCAACTGCTTCAGTTCTTCATTTTCTTTTATCAATTTCTCAATTCCTCATCATGTCTTTCATTATTGGGCATTGAGTCCAGTCTTTCAATTAGTTTCTCCTCTCTTTATTCAGATTCAAGTTTCTCATCCAACAGATTTTTATTTTCTTCTCTGAGAGAAGCAATCAAGTCTTTTAGCCTGTCAAGGTCCGAGAGAAGAGCTTGATTTAATTCTTTCATGAATGAGCACTTATCACAAATAGAGTTGTCTGAATACAAGTTGTCAGCTCCTTTTCCTAGCTTTCTATTTTGATTTTAAGCTTCATCAAGATTTTTCCAAAGTTCTGCATTTACAACTTTAACAGCTTCAAGTTTTCAGAAATCAAGTCAATTTCCTTCTCATAATTTTCAAGTTTCTTTTCTGCCTGTTCAATTTGATTTCTGAGAACTTCATTTTCAGACTTCAAGACTTCTAATTCAGACCTGACAGTGTTGAATCTTTTTAACTGACTTCTAAGAGAATCAATTTCAGATTTCAGAATTTCACAGTCTCTATTCTCTGAATTAGAGTCGACATCATCATGTAATTTCTTTTTCAGAATTTTATTTTGTTTATACAATTTCTCATTCATGTTCAACAGTTCACCACAAGCATTCTCCCAATCATCTATAGAGAAGTTTTTGAATAGATTTACCTGACTTTCATCTTCATTCTGATCATCCTCATTTGCCACCAGGCATTTATCCCCGTCTGGTTTTGTCTTCTTTGTTGATATTGAGGCTGCTTTCAACTTGTCCAATATCTCCTTGCCAGATTTGCAATTAAGGAAACATGAATGGAAGGACTTGTTAGTAGCAGCTTTCATTACTTCTAAAGCTTTTTGATTTTTACCACACATAGATCTATGAATGTCAATCCATTTGGACTTGTTCTTTGGTAGTCTGTGTGGACCGTGTGCAATGAGCTTCCACAAATCTGGATCAATAGACTTGACAAACATACGCAAGTTGTTAAGCCACTTGTAAAAATCAGTACCATCAAAAACCGATGGATAAGCCATGGGTATAATCGTCAAATAGATTCAAGACAACACGCGATGGCTAGAGGTGCACCACAAAACTACAGGATCTACTGCGGATTGTTAAATCCGAAGAACCAGTAACCCGCTCTAATACCAATTAATAGAACAGGTGGTGCACGGAAATAGATCCAGAGGGGGGTGAATGGATCTTTTTGGAAATTTTACTGAATTGAAATACTAACTCCACTCTAAGAAATAAATGAAAATTGCTCCACGGAGGACACTTAGAAATGAAGGCACCTACTAGACCTAGTGGACAAACATTTATCATGCTAACATTGAATTAGAGAGAGACAAGATATAATCCACAACATTCACAGCTTAAGCTACACTGACATCGAATAGAATAACCAGCGCTCAGAAGAATAGTCAATGAAACCTGTGAAGGAGGCAGGAGATAGAGAACAATCACACGAATCAAACCACTGCTCACATGATTTTTAGGTGGTTCGATCTGAGACCCCAGATCTACATCCACCCCTCACTCAATCCAAGTGAGGCTTCCCTTGCTCCAAGCAAGAACACGCAGACTCAGTCTGCAAACATACACTACCTAACAGCTTACCCTGAGGGAGACAAATCCCTCAACACCGATCCTACAACCGACAGGATCTGAAACATGACCTTGCCACTATTGGTTTATGCCAGTGTCTCCTTGGATTTGGTGTGTACCACGTGGGGTATGGGAGCCACGTGGGACCATCGGTGCTTGGCAGCCCAACCCGCCGCATGGATTATGGGGTCCATGTGCGAAGCCTCTCATGCCCGCCCACAGCACGTCATAGATGTGGGGCTCTACGCTGCCATAAGGAAATACGGTCTAACCTTCGCTACCAGCTCGAGCTTTTAGCACAATGGTAGGGGGCTTGATCCTGTAAACTGGTATCAGAGTGAGGTCACGGGTTCAAATCCCAGGTGCCGCTGGGGGGGAGATTGTTGGTTTATGCCAGCGTCTCCTTGGATTTGGTGTGTACCACGTGGGGTATGGGACCCACGTGGGACCATCGGTGTTTGGCAGCCCAACCCGCCGCATGGATTATGGGGTCCATGTGCGAAGCCCCTCTTGCCCGCCCACAACACGTCATAGACGTGGGGCTCTGCACTGCCATAAGGAAATACGGTCTAACCTTCGCTACCAGCTCGACCTTTTAGCGCAATGGTAGGGGCTTGATCCTGTAAACAACAGCCACCCGCAAGATCAGAACCGGAGGACCGATCCTCCCTTCCTTCAAACCGAAGGGGAAACCATGAGTAGCACACCACCACTCATGAACAGAGACACGGTCTCCCTTCCTCTAAGACCCAGAGGGAAACCGGAGATCACTCTCCCTTCTCCTAAATCGACAGGAGGAACCCCAAACCCAAACCAAGAAATCAGAAACCAAAGTGAACAAGGAAATAAGCCAAAAAAAAATACAGATGCAGAAATAAAAGCTGTAGCTCTCGTAGGAGCAAATCTATTCAGGACTTGCTCCTAGAACAGATAATCACTGGCTGCTTCAATCTGGAACTGGCTGCTTCACTCTTGAATTTTCTTTCTCTTCTCTCGTCCCTCTCTTCTTCTCTTTTCTTCTTCTTCTCTGATCACACACTAGCTCTCTTTTCTTTTCTCCAGACTCACTTATCTTCTCCTTCTTCTTCTTCTTCTTCTTCTTACTTTTCTCAAACGGCTACCCTTTTCATTTCTCTGCTCTCGTTCCTCTCTTGTTCTTCTTTGTAGCTCCTCTCTAGTGGCCTTCCTCCTCTCACTTTTTTGCTTCAGAGGAAGATATCTCCTATTTATACCTGAAACAGGGTATCGGAAAAGGTACCCAACGAATCATGTAAATCCACCTGGAAAGAGAACATTCCTTCATCATTGGTCTCTTAGAGACCCTGCCACGTGGACATGACTTTTCACGCCAAACTGGGATCACGTGCCTCTACTTGGTTCGAGCTCATGTGCCTTGAGTTTTCACGCTGGCCTTTGAGTATCGCTACTGTCATTATGGTGTTTGCTGAAATGCCACCCTCAGTAGCTTAAGATCTTTTGCTCTTTCAACTTGTACCTCTGCTGCTGCTGCTGCCTTGATGAGCTGCACAAGCTAGCTGCTTCCATTAATCTATCCATGGAGTATCGTTGCTGAAGCTTGGTCCATGATTGCTTATGGCTTGTAAAGAATCCAGATCCAAGCTTGATTAAGTGCATCGAGGCAATGGCTTGATGCTGAGACCTCTCCTTTGGGCGCTCACACCTTTCAACTGGTATACTCAGACCTTAAACTGGTATGCTCAGACCTTAAAGGTGCATGTGCACCGACCTATGTAGACAGGAATCTATGCATGTGCTTAGACTTGAGTGAATGTGCTCCGACATCAAATGCATGTGCTCTGACTTGCCTAATGCATGTGCACAAACCTTGACTTCATGTGCACAGACCTACTTTATGCATGTGCACAGACCTATGCTATGCATGTGCATAGACCTTAGACCTCAGACTATATATGTGCACAGACCTCAGGGTATGCATGTGCACAGACTTCAGACAGCATGTGCACAGACCTATATGTGCACAGACCTATATGTGCACAGGCATGAACACATGCACTGACCTATATGTGCACAGACATGTATGTGCACAGACTTATATGTGTACAGACCTATATGTTCACAGACCTAACACAATGTGCACCGACCTTGGTTTTCACATGTGCACCGACCTTATGCCTATTGCAAACACATGTGCACCGACCTTTGTTCACCTTAAGTACTCATGTGCGCCGACCTTCTAGGTGCGCAAGGTAAATGTGCACCGACCTTTGTTCACGTTAAGGACTCTTGTGCACCGACCTTTATGCATAGGACATGAATGTGCACCGACCTTTCTGCATAAGACGTGAATGTGCACCGACCTTGATATGCAAACTATATGCATGTGCACTGACCTTAATATGCATAAGACATGAATGTGCACCGACCTTGATATGCAAACTATATGCATGTGCACCGACCTTGATATGTAAATTATATGCATGTGCACCGACCTTTATATGCATAAGACATGAATGTGCACTATCCTTGATGTGCATCAGACTAAGATGTGCAATGACCTTACCTGTCAAAGAGTTGACTCATAATTTTGAATAGTTGACCTACGTTGACTTGTGTTGACCTGTTGTTTTAGGCTATTCAACATAAATGACATTATGCACATCAAATCTATAATGGAACAGTGCAACTTCAATAGTGTTTGGCATCATTAAACCATACAAATATCATGACATCATCAAAACCATATAACTGCAGCATTAATATCATGACATCATCAAAACCACATAAATGCAGCATCAACACATATGACTTTGACATCATCAAAATCACGGGGTACAACTCCCAGCACGACAGCCATGGATCCATCAGTATTGATGCTACTACAGAAATACCAAAAAGAGATAGAGCTCCTGAAGAAACAACTGCACGAGAAGGCAGAACAGACCTCAACATCCAAATATCCTAAGATGCAACCTGAATCGTCACGAGGGGGCGTCAACCTGTGCAATTTTCCACCATTGCACACTCTGCCCCAGTCAGTTGAGCATAGCCAGGCTGCTACCCAACAGTGTGTGTCTTAGCCATTACTACCACCAATGCTGCCTCAAGTGCACCAGGCACCTTCGTTGCTGCGTCCTCCACCGTAGGGGACCGCCCTGGTCACTCCATATCTACAACCAGCACATTTCTACCTTGAGTCGGTTGATCCAACCACTGTGAACAAATTGATGGTGGAGCGGGGTGAACGCGACTATGTCACATTTGATGTCTATCGGGTGCCATACCCGCCGCACCATGCAGCCAAGCGGCTCCCTCTGGGAACTAGCAAGCCACCCAAATTTGACAAATTCAACCGACAGGGGTCCCCGAAGGAACACATTGTATACTACATTACCGTCATGGGTGATCTAGCTACAAACGAGTCGTAATTGCTGAAATTCTTCTAGTCCACATTGTAGACACGTAAAAATTAGTGTTAAGCTGAGTAAATTTCATGTAATAATACAATGCCCGAAAGTGGATCAGGTTCCTGGCTTAACAAGGTGGTTTTTCTATTTTTCAGCATTTTTAGGAATAAGCAACCAACCTGCTGGGCGCGAATTCTTATTGTAGCAACTGTTCAAGAGGGCACATTTTTATCTGCTTATCGAAGGTTCATTTCCTAATTTGACTTCAATGGTAGTCGCCCTTTTGATGGGTCACATATAAAATAACACCTTTATTTTCGATCGCATTTTCTTATTTCCATTCTCGAAAGGCATGCATTTCCTGGCATTTCCCAATTTTATTCTTGAATGTGTGACTTTCTCCTTGGGCGTTCGTTTAACAGATGACTGGCTTCATGGCTGCCGCTTTTGCTCGAATCCAAGGCCGATTTCCTTCTTTCCAGATTCATTTTGAGCGAGTTTTGGCCAGGGAAGTGTTTCCCAACCTTCGGGGTCCATTTGGGAACTACTTTTTTTCTATAAAAACCCATGTTTAAGGCCTGGCGCTGGGTGACAAGATTTTGGGGTGTTACAAGATTTTAGAGAGTCCAGAGAATTCATTGTGCATACAATGGCACGTTGCAAGGGGCTTCCAATGACCAGTCGTGCATTCGGTTTAAGGAGGAAACACCTCCACTATTTCTCTCTGTTCTCTTCTCTTATTTTATTCAACTCACGCTCATGGCATGCATCATTTCACATCTCATGTTTAGCACCTTGTGCTAGATTCGTTTGTCTTCCTTTGCATTTCATCATCACATCCTCCCTCCCTTACTCCAAAGGGGTTTTAAAACAAACACACAAGGTGTGTCATTGCACATGTTCTCATATTCTATTATTTGGAGCATTGATACTTCATGTGGAACTAATCCGGTCTTATTTATTCCGTGTGTTTTATATCAAGGGTAATCAAGAATAGAACCCCCATTCATTGGCCGGTCGATTGAAGGAGGAAGAAGAAATCCATAATCCCCCCGCTTGCAAGGTACATGCGATAATCCTTTTATCTTTGAGGTAACCTCTCTGGCGATCACTCTCCAATTGAGCATCTCATGCTCCCTTTTTTTCCTTCATCATTTAATATGATGTGCATTTCTCATCTATTAATATACATATGACACGTTCACAAATTGGCGATCACGGTAGGACATCTTGTGTTTTATTTTTGATTACCCACTCCTTTAGCATGCTTGTGTGCCCCTCCCATTGACACCCTCGCGTGCCCCTCCTTTGCCACCCACGCGTGCCCTTTCCTTAGTGCTCCACGTAGCACACTTCCTTCGTGCACCTTGTGCACATTTATTCCACGTGATTGTCGATTCTGAGCGTCTCAAACCATAAAAAAGAGAATTGCATGCTTAACTGAACCGTCTGCATGCAAAATGTGTTTTCTATTTGTGATTGGAGAATAGGCGACTGCGACAGTAGTCGCGACTTCTAGATCCCTCTATTTGAGGCGCCCCTTTTATTTTTGCACTTTCTGTGAGTATCATGCCATTTCTTTCACTGTTCACTTAATCGGACGCCCCCTGACAGAGGCACATTCTTCTCTGTGCGACCTACCATCTAGGCGCCAATTCTGCTGTGTTGATATTTGATTATAACTATTTATTATACACGCCTTTCTTGTCCAAGGCGCTTCTCTGATTGTGCGACCTCTCATATAGGCGTGTTTACTTCCTATTACTGTTTGAGCTTTTGTTATTTATTATTGTCCGCGCCTTGCAGCTGAGGCACTTTGCTGGATTTGTAGCCTACTGCATAGTCGTGTGTTCACTTTTTTGCCAACTGGGCATTATTGTTTTTACTGACCAGTGCCCCACCCATAGGGTGCGTTTTGCTAAGATCGCGGCAGCTCTTCTGGTCGCGTATTTACATTGTTCACCGAACTCATCATTCACCTGCATTGGCTATATTGATTGATCATTTTGATATTTATATTGCTATTCTCTCACCCTACATCATGTTTTGGTTGAGAGACCTCCTCTCTCTTCACCTTTCGGATCCCTACCCTTTCTTGGAATTGAAAGGACCCTCCATTGAACATTCCATCTCTCTGGATTGGAAATTCCTTTTCCAAGGCCTCCGTAAGCCCCCGCACCCGTGAATTCCCTTACAGAAGCTTGGGCTGGTTGTACCATTGGAGCACCCTGGGTTTAGCTCACCCATGCGTTGGTAAGGAGAGAGAAATCTAGTTGGCCCAGAGAACACATTCACATTGAAACTAGGGTAACATTGATTTGAGGGTTTCACACAAATTCATTCAAATTCATTTGGCTAAACAAACAACCTCTAAAACCTGACACAATCACAACTTGTTTGCCATATTGTTTGGGTGCATTGATTGTGTATTTGCTTATCATATATTTTTATAGCAACTCTCCATTTAAAACCATGATGCTTCGATCAGGTAAAATCATCAACATGGCCAATCAGGAGTATGTTTATGAGGGTCAAGAGGCGGATCAATTCTATGAGATTTCCCCTCCTCGACCCCTCATCCGATATGAGGGGAACTACTCCACCTCTCAAGTCCCACCTCCCCAAGTCTATGTGGTCAACACCGCCCAAGGCATTGACCCATCCTCCCATGTTCAAGCCATGCTCCAACTCTCCTCCGGGGAAGCTCCCCCAACTCTTGATTTTGATGATCTTATCTATATCTTATGTAATCTGGACGAGTCCCAACGCCAAGCGGTCCTGGCCGCTCTTAAGGGCAAGTCCGTTCCTTCTTCTTCATCTAACCCTCCCCAGGCCGCGGGTGGCCAGGAAGTCAACACCCCCATTGACCAGCCAGTCCTCCAAAAGCCATCATCCCATCACCAATCGTGCCCCCAAACTCCTGATGTCATTCCTCCTACTCCGGTCCAACCGGCTTGCCACTCTTTTGTAAGGCAGCAATGCCGCCCCCTGCCTCAGTTTATAAAGCCTACTCTGGTTCTCCTCCAGAAAATTGCCAATGTGGAGGAACAACTTAAGAAGGTTTTCGTCAAGGACACTCTCGAAGTTTCTCTTCCAACTTTACCAGTTTTGCATCTACCTCCGTCGGAGATTCCCAATTTCTGATGTTATAATGGAGCGGGAAACCCATTCATCCACTTGAAAGATTTTATGTATGAAGCTTCCTTTTGGCAGAATAGCAAGACCACTCTTGCCTATCTGTTCAGAAGGTCTTTAGATGGCCCAGCCCTAGAGTGGTTCTACTCCCTTGACCCGATGAAGGTGGGTGATTTTGATGTCGTTCAGAGAAAGTTCTTGCAGAAGTACAGGGACCGCATGGGTCCGTCTTTGTCTATTACTGACCTTGTGGCCAAAAAGATGAAGCCCTATGAGGACTTCGTTCAGTTTGCTGACCATTTGAGGTCAATGGCTGAAAAGTTAAAAGATACGCTGTCGGAATCTGAGCAAGTGAAGATGATAGTTTCAAATGTGACTCCACAATTTCGGCACATATTGGCCATGAACAAGCTTAATACCATAGAGGAGCTCTATGAACGGGCTCGGTATATTTAAACACAAATGAAGGATTCGCCCATCATGGGCATGTTTGTGCCGAAACCCAGACTGAAGAGGAAAGCCAATAGCAACATGAATGGCGGAATGACCGAGGGTATGGTCACTAATGAGCAGGTGAGCGCAGTTGGCAATCCTGCACCTTTCCATCATCCCCCTAACCAATGGCCACCACTACAGCAACCCTCTTTCGAGAACCAAGTCCACTATCCCATGAACAATCCTCCTCTGCCATTCTAGCATCCACCTCCTCCACAACAGCAACCCTCCGTGCCACAAACCCTCCAATCCGCCAGTAATACTATCAAGTTCCACCCCCTGTCGATTATGGCCCCCAGCAGCCTCAGTAGCCAAGAAGACCCCTGGGTCCCAAAAGGGCCAAGTATCCCCTATTATCCGAGAGCCTTCCTGACATTTTCAATGCCCTTATGGCCACTAACACGCTCACTTTGCCTAAGGAAAGGATGGTCTGGCCACAAAATGCGGATACCTCTCGATATTGTGTTTACCATCGGTAGCCCGGTCATAACATATATCATTGTTTCCACTTTAAGGATTATATATATGATATGAATGATCAGGGTAATATTGATTGGGATGAAATGAGGCGTTTTATCACCGCGTTGAAAGCACGAAGACCTCCACATCAGCAGCAAGCTCAGCAGCCCCAGCCGCAACAAGTTCAGTAAGTACCTCCACAGCAGCAGCAAGCTCCGCAAAAACCAGACATGGGGATCATTCACAATCCACTGCCGGAGCACCCTCAGCAAAACCACCAAGTTAAGCTTGTTACCTCCTTCCAAGAGTTGGAGAGGGGACAAGGGTGGCATGAAGAAGGCAGCTCCGCCTGCCCTGTCAACCAAACCTCTAGCCAAGCTCCTCATCCTCTAAGAACCTCATCTTCCTCTCCTCAACCCGCCCGACCTCTTATCCCCCAATCCCCTGCACCTTCTCCTAATCCTCTAACCCGGCCCCTCCTCATTCAGCCTTCGCCTACACTACCACCATCATCTTTTACCACATCCAATAACCCTTTACTTTCCCATCCTCACATCCGTCTCACACCTTCACCTGCTCCCGCACCTACACCCACTAACCTCCAACCTGCAAGGCCTTTGCTCATCCGCCTTACACCCGCCACTGCCAAGCCTCCACCGTTGACAACACCTCCCGTCAACCCTTCACCTGCACTATCACCGCTTCCCACCAACCCTACAATCGGCAAGGCCGCTCATACAAGTACCTGCACCGGTTGTCCCTTCTTAACCTTCACCTGCAGCTGTAAACCTCAACACCCGTTCTACCTCCGCTAACCCTCCACCTGCCACCAACCCGACAGAGGCACAGAATTCTCAAACCATGGTGCTCCGCAGCGGACAGATTTTCCACCGTATGTTTCCTCTGCAGCGTCAGAATCCAGAGCCGTCAGCAGCACAAGAAGAATAGGAACAAGCACAAGAGTCCATGCCAAGTACCGAGTATGACTTATTGAAGCCCTTTGATAAAACCCCAACAAGGATTTTGATTTTAGAATTAATAAAAAGATCGAAGACTCATCAGGAAGCATTGGTGCAATATTTACAGAAAGTAATGGTCAATGAAGACTTCCCGGTGGAGTAAATTTCAGCAGTGTTGACTCCATCTTGTAACCAACTGGCCATTGTGTTCCATGAGTATGAGCTGGCACCCATGCCGGCCCGAAAATATGCATTGTGCATTACTATTAATATCAATAAAGTGGCTGTTAGTCAATGTTTGGTTGATACTGGTGCCTCCATCAATGTGCTGCCGCCAAGTATTTTGAAGATATGTGGTATTTCTGAAAAGGAAATTCGGCCCTCACCTATTACAGTTACTGCATACGATAACACAAAGAAGCCGCCCATAGGGGTAATCACTTTAAAGGTAGGACTAGGACCGGTCACGGTCAGCACTGATTTTCATATTCTGGATATGGACCCCACATTTAATGGAATTCTGGGACGTCCATATATTCAAGTACTTGACACCGTACCCTCAACAAATCATCAATATTTGATGTTTCCACATAAGGGGCGGATTGTCAAGGTGACCAGTGTTCCTATCCTACCGTCAGAAGACATCCATTCGGCCACATCTTTGCCGTCTATTTGGCAGACCAACAAGCCCCACTCTCTCTGCTGGATCTTGTTGACCTGCGGTAAGATATTTTGAAGCCTCAAGCTACAATGACCACATTAGTGCCGGTGCCACCCTTGCCACATAAGGGGAAGAAAAAGAAACAGATGTTGAATACCCCCGGCTAGAAAATAATGTTGAAAATCGGCTATAGGCCCGGTAAAGGACTGGGAGCAATGCTTCAGGGTAGGCTGAACCCCATAAAAGACAAGAAGTTTATTCCCTGGGGCGGCTTGGGATATGAAGGACCGTGTAAAGAAAAGGCTACTGCCAGTGGAGACAAACCCTGGGCTACATTGTCATCCACACTGAAGACGGACAGGCGGCCCCTCACGTGGTCTCTGTATACTCATTTTGTAAAAGGACCAGTTGAACAAAACGGAGAACAAGCTACTGTGGTCACCTCAGTGCTAGATTGTCAAGATGTGTATGCACGTGAATTTGCTCGCCATTGGGCACCACTGGCTACATACAAGGCCCTATAATCTTTGAGATCATTCAAAAGAAGGAAAATGGATGATCCGAATGTGAGTGGTATCGGTGGTTCTACATGAATGATATTTCTATTGCTTTGAGCAGATTGTTTTTGCCAACAGATCAAGAATGGCCACCATTGATCCATGACTTGCTTGAAAAGCCAAAGACCATTACTGATAAGAGGCAGTTGTTGAATAATTATACTGATACTAGAGAGCTGGATGTGCCCTTTGAGGAGGGCTTTACTATGGACAGGCTATGGGCCGGCCTATTTCTTGTTAATGCCTTACATCCATCACTTGTTATCTGCTTGTTTGACAGATTGCTTACTTTTTACATTCCCAGACCACTCGCGGTCTTGATCTCTATTTCTCCCTATCATTTTCAATCCTCCCTGATTTCTCCTCAGCTCCTTGAGCAACTTTCCCAGCTTTCCACCTCATCCCTCCCCGGGCATTCTCTCATTCAGTACATATCTCATCTGTCTCTCGCTGAATCTCCTCCACCTTCTTCTTTTTCATCTCAATGCTTTGCCATTTGTGGAGATGAAAAAAAATGCCAATTTTCAAACTCCACAATCTACCATCACTTTTGAGGAGACCTCCTATTTTGTTCAGGAGTCCGCCCCAACCCAAGGGCCGCTCCTTCAGGGTCCGTTAGCAGACTTTCTCTCTTCCCCCGATCAGGGGTCTTCCGCCTCTTCTGTATCTACTTCTATAGCCTCTTCTCCTCCCTCCTCTTTAGGTCAGGGTAGTTCATCTAGCCCTTCATCTTCTTCCTCTAATCAGAGTCTTAGGGTAGTAGCAACTAGGAAAGCCAAGGGTAGGCAGGTCCCCCGTAGGTTCTTGTCAGATTTAGCCACGAGATGCCGGGCATGTTTGGCCCTTCCCGAGATTTTGAAGGATCCGCTTCCCCTGCCAAAAATAGAATGGGAGGGTGTTTGTTCTATAGATGAAGGGTTCAGAGTTAATGAGATTATGAATGATGAGGACCCTATTGAAGAGGGGGATGAAGAGTATGAGTATGAGGACGAGGCTGACGCATTTGCTAGTGGAATGAGGAGATTTGACGAACCGTCAGCCTCAGTAGAAGAGCCTACCAAATAAATCAATTTGGGAACTAAGGAAAACCCTAGGATTATCCTCATAAGCAAAAATTTGCCACTATCTGATGAAGAGACACTTATTCAGGTTCTCCAAGAATACAAGGACACGTTTGCATGGAGTTATGAGGATATGCCGGGGTTGAATCCTATGCTAGTCGAGCATTGCCTAACATTGAAGCCAGGGTCTGTCCAGGTCAAGCAGCGGTTAAGGCGTTTCCACCCGCATATGGCTTTAAAGATGAAAGAAGAGGTCGATAAGCTCTATAAGGCTATATTTATCAGAGTTGTCCTCTATCCTAATTGGGTGGCCAACATTGTTCCGGTAATGAAGAAGGACGGAAGGGTAAGAATTTGTATAGATTTTTGGGACCTTAACCGTGCGTGTCCTAAGGATGATTTCCCCCTCCCTCACATTGATGTGCTGATTGACAATACGGCAGGGTTTGAGACTCTATCTTTTATGGATGGCTTCTCTGGCTACAATCAGATTCGCTTGGCTGAGGAAGATCAGGAAAAGACTTCGTTCACTACACCTTGCGGCATGTATTGCTATGTGGTCATGCCGTTTGGACTCAAGAATGCCGGAGCCACCTACCAAAGTGCCATGATGGCTATTTTTTATGACATGATCCATATCTACATAGAGGTGTATGTTGATGACTTGGTAGTGAATTCAAGGACAAGGATTGAACATCCTGGGGTTCTAACCAAGGTCTTGGAAAGAGCACGAGAGTATCAATTGAAAATGAACCCCAATAAATGTGTATTTGGTGTTTCGTCTAGAAAATTGCTTGGATTCATCGTCAATAAGAGGGGTATTGAGATTGATCCCAACAAGGCAAGGGTAATAAGGGATATGCCCCCTCCCAAAAATTTGAAGGAAGTTCGAGGATTGATCGGGAGGTTGCAATTCATTCGTCGGTTTGTCTCTCAGCACTCACAAAGGTGTAGGCCGTTCTACGAGCTTACTAAGCCGGGAGTCAAATTCTATTAGGATGACAAGTGTCAGGCAGCTTTTGACGGATTGAAGGATTATTTGGCCAATCCTTCTGTCCTGAGGCCGCCGATTCCAGGCACGCCGCTGGTTCTTTATATCTCTATCCTGGATGATTCAATAGGTGCTATCCTGGCGCAAGTTGATGAAGAAGGTAAGGAGAGGGCAGCCTATTACTTGTCTAAACTCCTCAACCCCTGTGAGTAGAAGTACACAGCTTTGGAGAAGACCTATGTAGCTTTAGTATGGGTAGTTCAGAAATTGAAGTATTATTTCTTAGCTAATGAGGTGCATCTCATTGCTCACATGAATCCCATCAAATTCCTCTTTGAAAAATCTATCCTTACCGACTGATTCGCACGATGGCAAAGCTTCCTCTCTCAATTTGATATCACCTACATTTAGCAAAAGGTGATTAAAGGCTATGCCATCGCAGAACATCTCGCTCATCATCCCCTTCTAAGATTCGATCTCGCTCGATCAGAGTTTCCAGATGAGGAACTGATGTCTATTAATCAACCTTCAGATCCCATGTGGACATTACATTTTGATGGAGCTCTGAATTCTCATGGTAGGGGAATCGGCATGGTTCTTTTAACACCTGAGGGTATCACCATTCCACTTACCTCTCAGCTCGCTTTCCATGTTAAAAATAACATAGCTGAGTATGAGGCTCTTTTGGATGGACTTCAGGCCGCTCATCAATTTGGTGTTACCCAGTTGCGAATCGTTGGTGATAGTCAGCTTATTTTTTGCCAAGTACTCACCAAATGCCGTACACTTGATCCCAAGCTCAAACCCTACCAGGAACTTGCTTCTACTTATGCCAAGCTCTTTACCAAGCTGATCTTTGTCCATGTTCCTCGTAGCCAGAACATCTTAGCTGATGCCCTTACTTCACTTGCATCCTCCCTGATTTTCCTCCCCGAAAGGGATTTCCATTCTGTTATCATTCAGAAGCGTCTCACTCCTGCTATCAAAGATCCTGCTTTTCCTAGTGTTAAGGAGGAGGTGCTTAAGAAGGAAGGAGAAGTTATTGAGAATAGAGAAGTCATGCTATTGGATTTAAGAAGAAGGAATGGACGATGAGGAAAAACCATGGTTTTACAAGATTGCCAAATATTGCTAAGATCAGTCTTATCTTGAAGAAACCACGGCAGAAGAGAGGAAGGCGATTAGAACAGTTGCTCAAAGATACACCTTGGTTGTAGGTGTGCTCTACAGGAGGGGTCTCACCGGTGTTCTACTTACATGCCTCGACGATGATGAATCATAGAAGGTCATGGAAGGGGCGCATTCAGGAGTTTGCGGGGGTCATGTTAATAGCCAAATGTTAACTAAGAAGATTCTTAGGCTAGGCTTTTATTGGCCCACTCTAGAAGAGGACTGTTCTATCTATGTTCAAAGGAGTGTTAAGTGTCAACTACACGCCAAAAAAATTCATTCTCCTTCTTCTTCACACCATCCTATGTTCTCCCCATGGCCTTTCTCCATGTGGGCTTTCGATATCATTGGACCTCTTGGTGATGCAAACCTCCTCACAAAATCCAAATCCTTCATACTCATGGCCACGGGGTACTTCATCAAGTGGGCGGAAGCAGAAGCATACATGGAGATGAAAGCGTCAACTGTTTGCAAATTCATAATGAAGAACATCATCGCCAGGTTCGGCATCTCAAGTACCATCATCACCGACAATGGACCTCAATTCATCTCTCAAGAGCTTCAAGACCTCTACAACAAGTATAATATCGCATTGCATCATTCATCTCCTTATTATCCACAGGGCAATGGTCAAGCAGAGGCAACAAATAAAACTTTGATTAAAATCATCAAGAAAACGTATCAAGCTAACAAATTTGCGGATTGGCAAGAAAAGCTCTTAGAAGCTATATGGGTCTACCGTACTTCCAGTCATACACCAACTGGGCAAACACTGTTCGCCCTAACTTTTGGTATGGAGGCGACAGTCCCTTACGAGATTCTTATTCCTTCTCTTAGGATACAATTGGACAATGAGCTTTCTATCGATAAGCGTCGTGAATCTCTCCTTGTGCAGTTGGAACTCTTAGATGAGAGACGTCTGGCCGCCGCCAAACATGCGTGAATTTATCAAAACATGCTTTCACGTTTCTATCAAAAGAAAGTAATTGAGAGAAAATTTAAAGTTGGTGAAATGATAATTAAAAAAAATCTTTGTAAAACCTGGTGGACCCTGTTTAAAACTTCAACCAAATTGGGAAGGGCCTTATGTAATAAAAGAAGTTTATCCTGGCAATGCTTATAAATTGATTAATGCTGAAGGGGAAGAATTAGCTCACCCATAGAACAGACTATATCTTAAGAAATACTACCCCTAAGTCTCAAAAAAATAAAAACAAAAAAAAATAACAAAAAAAGAGAAAATTTGACTAGCATGGGGAATGGGCCACGAAACCCGAAAAATCAAAATCTCTAATTCATTATTCAGTCTTGATGATTTAACCTTGGGTCAACACTCACACACCATACGCTTAGCTCATATACTCGAGCAGTTCAAAGTCCGAGGAAAGTCAAAGCCAAACTAAGAGTGTAAAGACTTTACCCGTTCTCTTCTCTTTGGTCCATGAGGGGGAAGTCAGACTCTGGGTTAGACTACCAAACCTACCCGCTGCCCTAGTAGGTGGAAGTCAGGGCCCAAAAGGGAACAACATGTCGAAAAGCCCAACTATAATTAGGTCCTCATTTCAAAGAAAAGTGAAAATCAAATCAAAGAAAAGAATGTCAAGAGGGTAAAGTCCCCACAGGGAAAACCCTGGTCGTAAGAGTGCATCTCAAAAAGGGCAAAAGATAGCAAAAATTTTCCTATGCCAAAGACCGAACCCCAACAGGCAATAGGGTAGGGGTTTCTCCGGTCTTTCGGAACCCCTTGTGGACTATCCCAACATTTTCTTCCATTCCCCCTCTGTGGTATCTCATAAGCTTAAAGAGTGGCAAAGACAGACTCAAGAGGATGGGCCGCACGAGTCATGGGTGAAAGCACAAACTTTAAGCACATTGGCCCCTGGTTAAGTTATTTAAGAATGGTTAATAAATTTAAGGTGATGATTGAATAAGGTTTTATGACTTGTGCACCATGCTATGTCTCAGAAAATAAAAAATAAAAAATAAAAAAAATAAAAAATAAAAAATAAATTTTTTTTGAGTAATTATCCAATCGCTACCTTAAAACAATATAATTCATGACTAATTATCCAGTCACTGATCCAAAAATTATATATTAATCTAACGTCTATCTGATTGGTCGCTTATTCTCTTTATCTAAAAAAAAATCATCTACTTGCTTAACGAGTGATCATCTTTCAATTCATGTCTGCATATGCCTGCTTGCATGATGCATTATCACTTGTCTCTTTCCTTTATTCACCTTAGTTGATTAAAGGCTTGGCCCCTTGACCCTATACCGAGGTCAGAAGAAATACCCCTTCCTTATTAAGCAAGGGGCCATTCCGAATAGATTAACTAACATGTTTGTTGGAAACATGATACAGGGCCTAAGGCAGGGCAAAAGCACACGCAGACACAGAAAAAAAACAGGTAACATAAAGGTAACAAAAACATGCTCTCTATTTCATTTCCAATAATAATATAAGCATGTACAAGTACAAAATGCCCAAAAAGAAAGAGGAGGTGTAAACCTGATGTCTCTAACTCTCACCTCCGCCCTCCTCTCTCTCCTACTCTCTTCCTTACTCTCGTCCTGACGACAGGACCGTGGTGGGAGCATGGACCCTCAGGTAGCAGCTGAGCCCCCGGCTCGAGCCCGCTCCTGTGCCTCGTTCCTCTGCCGAGTCGAGGAACTTGCTAAGTATCCTGTGCTGGCGTAGACGCTGGAGAGCCCTATGGCCCATGCATGCTCTCGACCTCTCTAGAGGCACTCCTCTGTAGCCCAGAGCCGCTCCTGTGTGACGTCCAACTGTGTCCTCAAATCCACAAGCTCGCGCTCAGGCTCCATCCTCTCCCATAGGTGCTCCTCCCTCTCGCGGGTGCGCTCCCTCCTCTCCACCTCAAGGAGGATCCTCATCTCTGTCACGTCGTGAGGCAGCTCCCCTTGCTGCCTTTGTGCCTCCTCCAGCTTCGCGACGCGCTGATCGCGGATCGTGAGCTCCGTGCCCGCCAAGGCTGCTTGAGCCAGTGCCCCCTATAACTCTGTAGCCTACAACATCATTGTCACTCATGAGCACAATGATTTATTTCTTGTTAAAAGGAATTTGTGGATTCGTCTTTTCTTTGAACTCACCTGGGTTGCCAAGTCGCGCTCTGCGGCCTCGGCCCATGCCACTGCCCTGGCCATTCTCTACTCTAGAGAGACGATCTCGACCGCCCAGCCCCTCCCGTTACCACTCCCTGCTGGGCACGCTACATTCATTGTGATGGTCAGTGGCAAAACACCAAGAATTCAATAATAGTAAGCATGTAGTGAAGCATACCCACCAGGATCTCTAGGTCCACTCGCGTAGCTGCAAGCTGTGCCTCAACACTGTAGAGGTGGACCTACAGGTCTATCACCACCTCATCACATGCATCTTGCATTCATTACGTGTTAGTCAGTATAAATCATGAGGATATAAGAAGGAAATTAAAACATGCATTCATGGCATACTTACCCCCTTTGGCTTCATCTGAGGCCGTCTGGCATAAGTCTCCCAGTAGTGCTATAGGTACGACATGCTGTCCTACGCGTGGGAGACGACTGGAGTACCACCCCTCTGCCAGTCGACATACTACTCTGGAAAGCGCAGCCTCCAGTCGCACGTCTTGGTCCTCCCGCAGGACTTCCGCCCAATCCCGCGTAGCTCACCGTACTCAACCCACTCCTGATGGAGGCCGAGTGTCCTCATCACTAGTTGTAGCCTGACGGGCTCGATCTCGTTCAGGCAATGCACCCAAATCTCATGCCCAAATAGAGGTCGCCCCGACACCACCCATGGCTAGCCCTCATCGGGCATGTTGAGGTATGGCCTCCAAACAACCTGCACACATACATACCATCATTCGACCGTCATAAGTGAAAATTAAGAACATAAATCACAATTGCATACATACCATGGTGGCTGGGTAGTCACAGAACTCTCGTCGGAGGGCTATGAGCTCATAAGAGTGTGGCGCACCGGACACCCACGGTAGCCAGCGCCGCGCCAACGGGAAGGCATCTGGATGTCCGGGTCGTGGGGAAGCCCGATCCATCGGCATGTATAAGTGGCTCCACACCTGCATCCATAAGCATTGGCATTAGTCACAATCATGGTCATTCATAAACATAAGCATAATGATGGGAATCAACACCGAGCACTAACATTTTATTTTTTTGCATTTACATCCTTTTGTTTGCATTTATACCCTTAGCTAATTGGGTTTGCAATTGTAAGTCATTATAAGCCGAAGGGTTAGTCATTAGAAATCTTTGGGTTTCTTTGCAAAAGGTCTTTGGGTTTCTATGTAAAATACCAGTAGGTCCAGCAGGGCACACACCCTCTTTCCCATTGGTCCACCTACAATCTAGAGCCCATGTGCGGCTAGTTCAAAGTCCAAGATTGGACTTGGACCAAGGGGACAAGAAGGAAGAAAAATTAAAATTCCCCTCTCATTTTCAAAGGGGCGCCCCCCCTTATATATTATTTAATTCGTGTTGTATTTTTTTTATTAATGGTCATTTGACCACATGGGAGACTAATATCTTATCCTCCATTTGCCCCTCCCTAACCCTAGATCTAGGGATAGTTTAGGGCTTTTATACATTTCTGTACAACCCTTGTATTTTCCATTTTGTGGGAATTAATGAAGAATTAATGCATTTGGCACAAGAAGCCCTTGGTCGCCCCCTCTCTCCCTCTCCCTCTTGCAGCTAGATTGATGTGGTTTCTAGGGAGGATTCCCTACAAAACTTCGTGGATTCCAAGTGATATCTCATCTCTGAGTGTGAAGCTCCGCCGCCGCCGCCGCCATCGCACCACCACCGCCTCGCCGTCGCAGATCTGTCCATTGCTGGACAGAGGTCTAAAGCCCGATTTTCAGCTCCCAATCAAGAGATCAGATCATGCTAAAAATTGGAGGGTGAGTTCCCCACGATCCCCCCAGCCTCCACAAAAAATATTCACATTTTTTCTCCCTTGTTTACCTTCCTTTACTATTTATTCCCCCTGATCTACATATTCTATCTCTATACAGAGTTGTGTTCCGGTAGCCCCACTCTTCTTCATTTTGACCCCCTTCCCTAATTCAGATCGCTCTGAAATTTGGACTGTGTTTTTTGCCCACCAAAACCCCTTTCCCCAAATTTTTCCACGATTTTAGGAGTTCATTTACCCCTCATAAAAATCTCTGTGAAAACTGATTTCTATTTTGTCATGTGCAGTCTAGATCCGACCCCTCTCCACCATAAAATCCATTTCCCCTGTCAAACCTCCTCAGAAAACTACATAAAAATTATTCTCGTGTTCCTTACTTCCCCCTACATCTCTTATAAAAATCCCAACTCCCAGATCCATAGTTTGAGCCTCGGTCAAACTAAGTTCTCAGGCAGATCCTAATCTTCCTGGTCTGTTCTAAGCCAGAGAAGTCCGCCTGTTCTAAATTCAGCCTCAGCAAATACAGAGACAAGAAAATTCCTATAATAATAGGTAGTTGCAGATATCTAAGCTAGCTTCGCAACGGGGCTATTTTCGCGTCGATCCGATGTCGGAGTTGGTCACATCAAGTGTTTTCGTCGGGTCGCGCAGTGCTGAAACTGCACGACAGGTCCGGGGATAGGAAGCAACAACGCCCCACAGGCTGACCGTATCTCCTTCCACAAGGTGAACCGGCATGTCCTCCTCCTATGGATTGTTCCCCCAAGAGTCCCCTTCATAGCGGTACTACTCCCGGTCCGATTGGCCCTCTGACCAGGATGTGGACCCCATGTTTATCGGCACGCGCTACCACAAGAGCTGCCCAAATTGCTGCCCGTCAACCCAAGCTTGTATTCCAAGGTTATTATTGTCGCCCTTTACCTCCCTGCGTCGAGTGGGCAATCAAACCTTTGTTGTAATTAAGTCTTACCATTGTACCGAAAATATGGGTCTTGGCCAGGATCGCCTTCCCCACGACCGATACCGTGGAGGTATCGTTTCCGCTCCCTCTTGGCATTTTGCTTATTTTGTATATATTCCTATATGCCGCTGCATGAGTGTGTTAGAATTCTAACTCTGTCAATTTAATCACCGCTGCGAGAGAGTGAGCATAACCCATCCCATGACTCAACCCGAGCACGAGAAAGAGCTGATACCCGAGGCTCATTGTCGGTTTCTCAACTGTGTAGATCCACGTGTTTCCTCGCTTAGGGACGTCTACGAGCTAGAGTCCCAGGTTCGCGTCCCGTCCCGCATCAAATTGGTATCAGAGCTAAGTCGAGTCTAGGGTAGTCGGTCCAAGGTGTCGCATTGCACCCCTTACCCCGGTATATCAAAGGTGTTCCCGGAACGATAGGTTCCGCCTATTGGGAAGGTGACACACTTGCGTGAGTGCGATCTTCGGATCAAACCTCCGCCCCATACCGGATACTGGTTAAGTATAGGTTTGTATTCGAGTCCGCATTTTACCCCTTGTCACCATGTAGAGTGTCTAGGTGCTTGCATTAGTTTTGCATAAAAAAAGAGAAAAAAAAAGAGTCTCTTGCATGCCCACTTATTCGCAACCATGGCCAACCCCTACGCCCAAGTCCTAATGCAAGAGAAAGCCCCGATCATACCCATCCAAAGCCACAAGTCCTTGTATGAGTACATTAGGGACTTCGATGAGTACCGGTTGGGAAGTGGAGTTGGAGAGAAGAGCACCACGATCGCATTTCAGTTCCGGAGAGGTTTGCGGCTTCACTACCAGTTTGAATTGCTTTACCGAGATGTGACCACTCTGGAGCATTCTTATCAGGTTGCTCTAGAGGTTGAGCCTTTCAAGTCAAGGTTTGATGTTGCCCTTCGGTGAGCATCTATCTGTCAGCAGAGTGCCGAGCCGGTCGGACGGCCACATGAGCCCCCGAGGTAAGACTCTCCTGCCCTGCGACCTCACCCACCACAGTAGGGGAACCCTTCCCCTAGAGCTCCTTTGCCACCCTCACCTTCTGACCTTTATTTGGAGCCACCTCATTTGGAGCCACCTGTGTTTCTAACGGGAAAGTTATTCATCGCCGAGCCACTACTTAGTTGGCTCCAGATAGGCTTGGTCCCTAGACCGCCTTGCTACCCATCTATGGATCCTACACTACCATTAGTGCTAGTCAACTCATTCCACACCACATTCCGGTCTTGTCACCATGTAGAAACATTGGATGACCTTCTTAAGGGGTTAGACTGATAGTTGCAGTTGACGCACTTATTGGCCCCAGGTTTTGACCAACCCAATAGTCCTAGCTTCACACATCCAGCCTTAGGGTCTATTACCTCCGTGTGCACCGTGGGTCATGTCAACACGGAGGTTCTCTTATTCCTCCCCATGCCAGCCAAGCCTAGCTTCATTCCACGTATCCCGAGGGAGGAACCATACCTTCTACAAATGACCATCGTCCCACCGATCACAATGCATGAAGGTGATTATTTATACCTTCAAGAATTTCAAATTTGGGACCATGTCATGAGGAAACCCGTCTCAAGGGGTCACCGTTTCTTTGATCCCTTTGACCCCTTCCCTAGTGAACCCCTTGACCCACCACATCTACTCCACTTCTTCGAGGGAGTTCACTATCATACCCCTTCCCTACGGGCCAGGCCATCTACACCCATCAAGCTCGTTCACTGGCGAGATATAGATACATATAGGGGTGATGAGATAGGTGCATTCAACTCCCCTGGCCTAACTAAACCTCCCCTGTTCAATAGGAAGCCCTTGCATGCATGGTGCATTTTGGGATGTCTAGGAGTCCATGATTCTACCGACATTTGGTTGCGTCTTGTCTATGTATGGCACACATTCGGATGTCTTGGTCCACCATTGAATATGTATGGGTCGGTCTAATAGTAGGTTTGTTTAGGGTTATGTGTGAGTCTGTGTTTTTATTTATTTGTCCAGTTTGTCAAGAGTCTATACATACATGTGTCGAGCATATTAGAAGTCGCATAGCCGGTCTCATGTTAGCTCGCGATGTCAGTCCCTTTCGAGTGTGAGGCAAGTCAAGTCTAATACGTACGTTCGTGACTTGCCAAAATTTGGGATCGGCTCTACCTCAATATCTCAGATCTAGTCACATATAGGGACTCAGCGGTGATTCCTAGTGAGTCATTGAGCCGTCTCCTTCCTTTGAGAGTGACCCCACCCCGGAGTGTCCACCACTAGCCTCATTCCCACAGCAGCATGTGCATATCGAATATATACGGGATGAGCAGGTGACGATTACTTGGAGTGGAGCGTACTCCGCGCTACCTAGTCGGTGACAGATACACAAGAGCCACACGAGCAACCGCACCCCTTACTCGACGGGGTTGAGTTCTTCCCACCCGGGGAGAATTGATGGGAATCAACACCGAGCACTAACATTTTATTTTTTTGCATTTACATCATTTTCTTTGCATTTGTACCCTTGGCTAATTGGGTTTGCAATTGTAAGGCATTATAAGCCAAAGGGTTACTCATTAGAAATGTTTGAGCTTCTTTGCAAAAGGCCTTTGGATTTCTATGTAAAATGTTAGTAGGTCCAACAGGGCTCCCACCCACTTTCCCATTGGTCCACCTAGGATCTAGGGCCCACGTGGGGCTATTTAAAAGTCCAAGATTGGACTTGAACCAAGGGGACAAGGAAGGAAGAAAAATCAAAATTCCCCTCTCATTTGCAAAGGGGCGCCACCCCCTTATATATTATTTAATTCATGTTGTATTTTTTTTATGAATGGTCATTTGACCACATGGGAGATTAATATCTTATCCCCCAATTGCCCCTCCCTAACCCGAGATCTAAGGATAGTTTAGGTCTTTTATACATTTCTATATAACCCTTGTATTTTCCATTTTGTGGGAATTAATGAAGAATTAATGCATTTGGCACAAGAAGCCCTTGGGCGGACCCTCTCTCCCTCTCCCTCTTGTAGCTGGATTGCTGTGGTTTCTAGGGTGGATTCCCTACAAAACTTGGGGATTCCAAGTGGTATCTCATCTCTGAGTGTGAAGCTCTACCGCCGCCGCCATCACGCCGCCATCGCACCACCACCTGCCTCGCCGTCGCAGATCTGTCCATTACTGGATAGAGGTCTAAAGTTCAATTTTTAGCTCCCAATCAGGAAATCAAATCATGCTGAAAATTGGAGGGTGAGTTCCCCATGTTCCCCCCAGCCTCCACAAAAAACATTCACATTTTTCCTCCTTTGTTTACCTTCCTTTACCATTTATTCTCCCTGATCTACAGATTCTGTCTCTGTGCAGAGTTGTGTTCCAGTAGCCCAACACTTCTTCGTTTTGACCCTTTCCCTAATTCAGATCGCTCTAAAATTTGGACTGTATTTTTTACCCACCAAAACCCTTTTCCCCAAATTTTTCCACGATTTTAGGAGTTCATTTACCCCTCATAAATATCTCTGTGAAAACCGATTTCTATTTTGTCCTGTGCAGTCTAGATCCGACCCCTCTCTACCATAAAATCCATTTCCCCTGTCAAACCTCCTTAGAAATATACATAAAAATTAGTCTCATGTTCCTTACTTCCCCCTCCATCTCCCATAAAAATCCCAACTCCCGGATCCATAGTTTGAGCCTCGGTCAAACCAAGTTCTCTGGTAGATCCCAATCTGCCCGGTCTGTTCTAAGCTAGAGAAGTCCACATGTTCTAAATTCAGCCTCGGAAAATATAGAGACAAGAAAATTCTTGTAATAAAGGTGGTTGAAGATCTCTAAGCTAGCTTCGTAACGGTGCTAGTTTCGTGTCGATCCGACTTCGGACTTGGTCGCAGCAAGTGTTTTCGCCGGGTCACGCAGTGCTGAAACTGCACCACAGGTCCAGGGACAACAAGCAACAACGTCCTACAGGCTAACCATGTCGCCTTCTACAAGGCGAACCGGCGTGTCCTCCGCCTAGGGATTGTTCCCCCAGGGGTCCCCTTGGCAGCAGTACTACTCCAGGCCCGATCGGCCCTCTGACCAGGACATGGACCCCACATTTGTCGGCATGCGCTTCTGCCAGAGTTGCCCAAATTGCTGCCCGTCAACCCAAGCTTGTATTCCCAGGTTATTATTGTCACCCTTTACCTCACTGCGTAGAATGGGCAATAAAACCATTGCTGTAATTAAGTCTTACCATTGTACCGGGAATACGGGTCTTGGCCGGGATCGCCTTCCCCACGCTTGGCAGCGTGGAGGTATCGTTTCCGCCCCCTCTTGGCATTTTGCTTATTTCATATATATTCCTATATGCCTCTGCATGAGTGTGTTCGAATTCTAACTCGATCAATTTAATCACCACTGCGAGAGAGTGAGCATAACCCGTCCCGTGACTCAATCCGAGCACGAGAAAGAGCCGATACCCGGGGCTCATTACCGGTTTCTCAACCGCGCAGATCCACGAGTTTCCCTCACTTAGGGACGTCCACGAGCTAGAGTCCCAGGTTCGCGTCCCGTCCATCATCAAATTGGTATCAGAGCTAAGTTGACTCTAGGCTAGTCGGTCCAAGGTGTCGCATTGCATCCCTTTGCCCGATATATCAAAAGGAGTTCCTAGAACGATTGGTTACTCCTATTGGGAAGGTGACACACTTGCGTGAGTGCGATCTTTGGATCAAACCTCCGTCACGTACCAAATACTGGTTAAGTATATGTTTATATTCGAGTTCACATTTTACCCCTTGTCACCATGTAGAGTGTCTAGGTGCTTGCATTAGTTTTGCATAAAAAAAGAGGAAAAAAAGAGTCTCTTGCATGCCCACTTATTCGCAACCATGGCCAACCCCTATGCCCAAGGCCCAATGCAAGAGAAAGCCCCGATCAGACCCGTCCAAAGCCACAAGTCCGTGTCTAAGTACATTAGGGACTTTGATGTGTACCAGTTGGGAAGTGGAGTTGGAGAGAAGAGCACCACGATTGCATTTCAGTTCCGGAGAGATTTGCGGATTCTCTACCAGTTTGAATTGCTTTGCCACGATGTGACCACTCTGGAGCATTCTTATCAAGTCGATCTATAGCTTGAGCCTTTCGAGTCAAGGTTTGATGCTGCCCTTCGGTGAGCATCTACCTCTCAGTAGAGTGTAGAGCCGGTCGGATGGTCACTTGAGCCCCCGAGGCAGGAGGCTCCTGCCCCGTGACCTCACCCACCACATCCGGGGAACCCTTCCCCTAGAGCTCCTTTGCCACCCTCACCTTCCGATCTTTATTCGGAGCCACCTCATTTGGAGCCACCCGTGTTTCTAACGAGAAAGTTATTCATCGCCGAGCTACTACTTAGTTTGCTCAAGATAGGCTTGGCCCCTAGACCGCCTTGCAACCCATCCATGGACCCTACACTACCATTAGTGCCAATCAACTCATTGCACACCACATTCCAGTCTTGTTACCATGTGGAAATATTGGATGACCTTCTTAAGGGGTTAGACCGGTAGTTGCAGTTGACACACTTTTTGGCCCCAGTCTTCGACCAACCCCATAGTCGTAGCTTCACACATCCAGCCTTAGGGTCCAATACCTCCGTGTGCACCGCGGGTCATGTCACCACGGAGGTTCTCTTATTCCTCCTCATGTCGATCGAGCCTAACTTCATTCTCCTTATCCCGAGGGAGGAACCATACCTTCTACACATGACCGTCATCCCACCGATCACAATGCATGAAGGTGATTATTTATACCTTCAAGAATTTCAAACTTGGGATCGTGTCATGAGGGAACCTGTCTCAAGGGGTCACCGTTTCTTTGATCCCTTCGACCCCTTCCCTAGTGAACCCCTTGACCCCCCACATCTACTCCACTTCTTCGAGGGAGTCCACTATCACACCCCTTCCCCACGGGTCGGGCCATCTACACCCATCAAGCCCGTTCACTAGCGAGATATACATACATATAGAGGTGATGAGATAGGTGCATTCAACTCCCCTGGCCCATCCAAACCTCCCCAGTTCAATAGGAAGCCCTTGCATGCATGGTGCATTTTTGGATGTCTAGGAGTCGATGATTCTACCGGCATTTGGTTGCGTCTTGTGTATGCATGGCACACATTCGGATGTCCTGGCCCACCATTGCATATGTATGGGTCGGTCTAACAGTAGGTGTGTTTAGGGTCATGTGTGAGTCCGTGTTTTTCTTTATTTGTCAGTTTGTCAAGAGTCTATACATACATGTGTCGAGCATGTTAGAAGTCGCATAGTCGGTCTCATGTCAGCACACGATGTTAGTCCCTTTCGAGTGTGAGGCAAGTCGGGTCTAATGCGTACGTTGTAGACTTGCCAGAATTTTGGATCGACTCTACCTCAATATCTCAGATCTAGTGACGTATAGGGACTCAGCGGTGATTCCTAGTGAGTCATTGATCTGCCTCCTTCTTTTGAGGGTGACCCCACCCCGGAGTGTCCACCACTAGCCTCATTCCCACAGCAGCATGTGCATATCGAATATATACGGGATGAGCAGGTGACGATTACTTGGAGTGGAGCATACTCCGCGCTACCTGGTCGGTGACAGATTCACAGGAGCCACACGAGCAGTCGCACCCCTTACTCGATGGGGTCGAGTTCTTCCCACACGGGGAGAATTGATGGGAATCAACACCGAGCACTAACATTTTATTTTTTTACATTTACATCCTTTTATTTGCATTTACACCCTTGGCTAATTGGGTTTGCAATTGTAAGGTATTATAAGCCAAAGGGTTAGTCATTAGAAATCTTTGGGTTTCTTTGCAAAAGGCCTTTGGGTTTTTATGTAAAATGTCAGTAGGTCAAGAAGGGCCCCCACTCTTTTTTCCATTGGTCCACCTAGGATCTAGGCCTCACGTGGGGCTAGTTCAAAGTGCAAGATTGGACTTGAACCAAGGGGACAAGGAAGGAAGAAAAATCAAAATTCCCCTCTCATTTTCAAAGGGACGCCCCCCTTATATATTATTAAATTCAAGTTGTATTTTTTTTAATAATGGTCATTTGACCACATGGGAGATTAATATATTATCCCCCATTTGCCTCTCCCTAACCCTAGATCTAGGGATAGTTTAGGTCTTTTATACATTTCTATATAACCCTTGTATTTTTCATTTTGTGGGAATTAAAGAAGAATTAATGCATTTGGCACAAGAAGCCCTTGGGCACCCCCTCTCTCCCTCTCCCTCTTGCAGGTGGATTGTTGTGGTTTCTAGGGTAGATTCCCTACAAAACTTGGTGGATTCCAAGTGGTATCTCATCTCTGAGTGTGAAGCTCCGCCGCCGCCGCCATCGCACCACCACCGCCTCGCCGTCGTAAATCTATCCATTACTGGACAGAGGTCTAAAGCCCGATTTTTAGCTCCCAATCAAGAGACCAGATAGTGCTGAAAATTGGAGGGTGAGTTCCCCACATTACCCCCAACCTCCACAAAAAAAATTCACATTTTCTTCCCTTGTTTATCTTCCTTTACCATGTTAGGGTGCTATGCCCGGATACAGAGGGGGGTGAATATATCCTACTACGAATAATACCCAATTCAAAAACTCAGATGCTAGGCAAGTTCCGGAATTAAGCAAATTCGATTAAACAAAATAACAAGCAGATGGAGCGTGCCTATTCAAGCATCTAGCGGAAGCAACTCAAGCAATCAAACCACTGCTCAATAGATTTTTAGGTGGTTCGGTCCTCCAGACCTACATTCACCCCTCACTCCCAACCGGAGTGAGGATTCCACTAGCTCACGCTAGAAACCGCAGACTCAGTCTGCAACAAATGCTGCCAAACAGCTTGACCAGGGGAACAGGCTCCCCTCTTCCTCCCAACCGGAGGGACACCCCAAGTGACTTTCAGCCACTTGGAAACCAGAGACTGAAGTCTCTCTTCCTCCAGACCAGGAGGGAACCAACCGGTGACTTCCAGTCACCAGCAAACCAGAGGTCAAAGACCTCTCTTCCTCCCAACCGGAGGGACACCTGGACTTGCAACCACAAGCCCAGAACCGGAGGGCTAGCCTCCCTTCCTCTAACCAGAGGGAACCCACAAGTGACAACCTATCACTTGCAACCCGGAGATCAGATCTCCCTTCTCCTCAATCAACAGGAGGAACCCGATCCCCAACAGGGCAATCGGAAGACCAAAGATAATCAGAAAAATAAAGGAAAAATAATAAACGAAAATAACACAGCAATCAGAAAGCTGTAAAAGATGAAAACACAAATGTGGCTCTCAATGGAGCTGACTGGCCTGGATCTGATCCATGGTCCAGTAGGAACAAGTCTTCAGATGAAGCTTCCCATCTCTCGTTCTCTCTTCTTCTTTCTCTTCCTTTTCTTCTCTGCTTCCTTCTCTCACTCGCGAGCTCTCTCTCTTTCTCGTTTTACTTCTACAGCTTCTCTCACTCTACCACTCTTCTTTTTCTTCTTCTTCTCTTCTCACTGGCACTATCTCTCTCTCTTTTCCTTCTTCTGCTCTCACTCTCATTCTCTTCTCTACTCTCTTCTTTTCTTCTGGATCGAAGGGCTTTCTACTCTCAAGGCTTTTTCTTCGATCATTTCTTCAGAGGATGAAGACCCATATATATAGCAGCAGCATCATCATCACCCCCGACATGTGACCTCCACATTTCCAGCCCTAAGTATTCGGACCACGTGGCAGTCTCTCAGCAGGCTTCATTTCAGCCTCGGATCACGTGCTGCCAGTCACTCGGGAATATTTCCTCGGACCACCTTCTTCTTCTCCTGCAAGGAATTAACACGATTAAAACTCAGGGCACCAGAACCTAAAACTGCACGAGGTGTACAGAAACAACAAGAGGTGCACTGCACTGAGGACGACACGAGATACAGTGGTGACAAAACAAACACTACACATAGAACGACACGAGGTTCAAAGGTGACAAAACAAGTACTACACAGAGAACGACACGAGGTCATAAACACAAGAATAACACGAAAGACACGAATACAAAGAAACAACACGACATAATAAACAGCAGAGAGAACGACATGAGGTGAAACGACACATGATAAAATAAAGAAAGCAGGAATATGACTCGAGTAGCTACAGTAAATGACACGAGAACACAAGATTACTACAGTACGAGACAAGGAGAGCATGACACGAGGTCAGATGAAAACAGCACGAGATAAAATGAGAATGACACAAAGTGTCACTGTAACAAAACAAACACTACGAAGAGACCGACACGAGATACATACTAATAACGCTTAACACTACAGAGAAAACGACACGAAGTAAAAAGCAACTCGACATAACAAATAGCAAAGAGAACGACACGAGCTGACCACAACACGAAGATGAAAAACAGAAACCAACACGAAGTGTGGTTTCAACACAAGAAAGACACGAGATCTAGGAAGAACAATACGAAGACGGAAATAACAAAGAACCGACTCGAACTAAGGATGACATGGAGACAGCACAGACACGGGCTGGAACTTAGAGAAGAGTGCACGAAGTAAAATCAACACGAAGACAGAAGACATGAACGGCTACAACGACACGCGATTAAACAGTGAAGGCAGGAAGACGATTCGAGTAACTACAGTAAGTGACACGAAAATACAAGAGCAAACATAAAGAGGATGACACGAGATGAGCAACTAGATACTGAAGAAAATGACACGAGGTTCACAGGAAAAACGACTCGAAGTATATTAGAACAATTCGAGGATCTTCAGTAAACAGCACGAAGACAATCAACAACAGACACTTAAAAACAACACGAGGTACGAAGGGACGACACGGCGTGTTGAAAACACAAACAGCATGAAGTATGATAGAAATAGTATGGACATACAATGTACTACATCATAGCAGATTTCATGTTAATCAATATGCATCAGACGACTGTGTATGGACTTGAAGACCCTTAGCCAATGTATAGACTTCAGGTGGAGACCAATGTGTAGACTTCTCGTGAAACCCCAATGTGCAGACTTGACGCTGTACAGACTTTCCAAAGAGACGTAACGCTGTACAGACTTGAACTGTAGACCAATGTATGGACTTCAAAACAGATGCTAAGGCCAAGAGGAGTGTATAGACTTTCACGATGTATGGACTTGATGATCTTCAAAGCACAATGTCCAGACTTTGCCACTGTATGGACTTAAAGAAACAGTGCAACATATGGACTTAGCCAATGTACACACTTAGCCAATGTGTAGACTTTGCCTTAGATGCTAAATGAGACGCTAAAGTCTGTATAGACTTAGCCTAAGACAATGTATGAACATATCAGCAGAGAAGCAATGCATAGAACAGAAATCAAGAACAGAAATCAAGCACAAGCCAATATATCACAGCATGACTCAAGCATACACATGCGTTCTTCACAATTCAGACATGGCACGCTTATGCAATCTCCCACAGAAAAGGTCAGACATATTCAAGACAATGTGGTGACTCATTCATGTTGCTATCATTAAAACATCACATCATCAACAAAGCACAAGGGGCACAACAATCTCCCCCTTTTTGATGATGGTAACATAATGAGTCACACTGACTCATTAAACTATTCTCCCCCTTTGACATAATCAAAAAGAAGGGAAATGGTTTGATAGTCAAATGCAGCACAACAATGCAGAGAATGAGTCAAGGTTCTTTAAAATGAAGATCTCCCTTATGACCATGAAACAGTTCTCCCCCTATTAACATGCATGATTGACTACTCTCCCCTTAGATGAAAAATAAACCATAACTCCCCCTGAGGCACAGGAATGGACTCTAGTTATCCAATAAATCAATCTGAAATCAGCCATTACAAAGAATCTGAATTCTGGTGAAGATACCACAGAATCAGAACTTATTGCAGAACAAGATGGAAGATTCCAACAGTGTAGAGAGAAATACATCTCATGATTCAATCTGAAATCCACCATCATAAAGATTCTGAGGTTCAGAAGGCTGCAAGTGAACAAGGTAATAATGGGAGTGGCACCTCACATTTGTATGGTCAGAAAAATGCAGATGGAATCAGTCAACTGATAAGAAAGGAGTTGACTATACAATTTTTGTTGATCATGCATAAATCTGATCATGAGGGATTTGAATGCAAGGTCACAAGTGATATGAACATGATTCAGTATGACAAGGAATGCTCCCCCTGAATAGATGCCACTTGATATGCAAGTGATGCATGACATGGAAGCTCCCCCTCAATAAGTGGAATCTTATGAGATAGATGAGAAGGAGACCACAGGGGCAGACAAGGAGAAGTTCAGGTCAATGATCTAAGGAAAGTGAGCAGAAAGATTTTCAAGGAGATATCAATCTCATACATCTAAAACATAATTTTTTCAAGGTCTTCCATTATAGGGACTTATGAATGAGCCTTTTGAACAGCATGGTTTAAACATGATGTATGCAGAGTTTATCAATAATATTCTGTATTGATATCTAAAACCATGTTTTAATAAAGATGAACCAAGCCCTCATATTTATCTTGATTAATCTCCCTTTCTCTTACACAATCAAATCTATTGACTTCTTTCAGAATTACATGCACTAGTATTGAAGTCAAGCAATTATGAAGTCATATGATTTTGTCTAGGGTTGTAGCAATTTGATTTTAGCATCAATATTCAGATATTTCAATTTTTTTCAACAATTTTCCATGCTATAAATTTTACGAGCAGTCTAGTTCAGTTCACACCTTGTAACTAGAGGATATACCATGATCAGAGGCCAATATCCCTAAGCACTTAGTGTGACTAACTGTCATGCTATATATGAACAGAGATAGCATTTACACATCATGACACACTCCAAATCATTTCTTGATGAGTGAGTTGTATTTCTCAGTGTGCAAGCCATTACTCTGCCTGAATTTCAATGAATTCTTAATCAGAGTTAACTAAGGCACCTCATGACATAGTCCTTTGGACTTGTGTTTCTCAGTGACCAATGTCATTGCTCTGACAGAAATAACCCTTTAGAAATTTCAGAGACATTCATTTGCTTCAAATCAATAATAGTTTCATGTACTTAACCAATTAAAGTCATATATTCAAAAGTGCAGATTTCAGAAGATTTTACAAGACATAGCATGAAACAGATGGTTAAGGTTTATTAAACATGCTTCAGATATTTTTAAGAGATTTTGAAGCCAAACTCATTGAATACATTAAACTTAAACCACATGAGTTATTTCAGTCATTCATAAAAACGTATAATAGAAGATTTCTAGTTCAAGAGTTTTCAGATTTATGATCGAGATAGCCCATTGAAATCTTCATGAAAGACTGATAGAATTCTGAAGCCAAATGATACCAAATTGATAGTAGAAATACCAATTGTTAAGAGAGATTGTGAGGCTCAAAGTTTTCAGAATATGATTAAGGTTTGTCAACAAAATCAGTAAGAGAGGATATGTAATGTGTTCTGACCCATGTATGCATTTGATAACCTATATGCAATGCAGTGACTCCCCCTCACAATATGCATTCAAACTCCCTTTTGGCATTTTCAATGTAAGGAAATGCAATGCACTATATGTATGTATGCAGAGACATGCAAAGACTCAACATTGAATGCTATGCAACATAACGCAGTCCTACATGCATTGAACAACTTCATTGACAGTCATGCAAATGATGTGTACAGACATTTGACACATGCATTGACTGTATACATTAAAGAACCGTTTAGCTTAGTGCAAAATGCAGTGCATCTAGCATCTTATTCATTTAGTGCAAACAACAGCATGAGAAGAGCATCAAATATATTCAGAATTGAATTCAGTGAAGAGATCATCAAAATTCAGACAAGCAGATCAACATGAAATTCACATTTTTTCATACTCACAAATTCAGATAATGAATTTAAAACGGATTTCAGAACTGACCTGAATTGAGTCCTGGGGTTTTCCTTTTGAGTGCCTTGGTTAACCCCTTTTATTTCTCCTTCCAAGGCACACCTGCAGCAAGTCAATCAATTTGATCTTGCAGGAACCCAAGCTGCCTTGGGTCCTGTATAAGCCCTAACATGTGTTCTAAATAATTTCTTAGCAGCATTATCATCATGATCCATCAGGTAACAGTTATCCATGAGATGACCAAATTTTCCACAATCTCTACATGATGTAGTAAACCTTGAATTCTTTTTGTGGACATTATTATCATCATGGAATCTATGTGAATTTGTTTGAAAATTTTTGTTACTTGCATGAGGTTTTGATTTAGCATTGCCTGCCCACAAGCATTCAGAAGCTCGGTGGTCAGATTTTTCACATTCAAGACAAACAAGAATCTTTTCTGTAAAAATAGGTTCATTTCTGCCGAGAGAATTTCTATTTTCAGGAAATTTATCAAATTTGGAATTAAGATGTTTTCCCTGAGCATACCAGCAGTCCTTGACTGCATGGCCATGCTTTCCACAGTGAGAGCAATAAGAGGCATTCTTTTTAAAATTGAGTTCATTATTGCCATAGCCTCCTTGGGCATGCCAACAGTCCTTGACTGTGTGGCCATACTTCCCACAGTGATAGCATGCAGAAGACTTTCTGTTAATGGCAGGGAATTTAACAGTTTTAGAATTGAATTTTTTACCCTGAGCATGCCAACAATCAATGGCCCTGTGGCCATGCTTTCCACATTCAAAGCATGAAATAGAATTTCTTTTAAAAGAGCCTAACCAGCATTCAGAGGTCTTGTGACCCATTTTGTTGCAGTTAAAATAGATGATATACTGGTTCATTGAAACAGATTTTTTTTCATTAAGAACATATTGGTTTGCAGGGAATTTAGCATGATATGAATAAAATATTTTCTTACCCCTAACAAACTAGCAATGAGCAATTGAGTGTCCTAATTTGCCACAATTAGAACATGTGACACTCCTTTTCTGAGGTGAAGGATTTTTATCATGAGATCTCCTAGCATTCTTATCATCCTTCTCCATCATCTTACACTCATGCATCAGATGTCCAAATTTATGACAGTAATGACAGATCATTTTCTTTTTGGATGCTTGTGAATGTGTATGAGGACTGTGATCAATATGCACTGATGAACCCTTTTCATTTATTTTCTGATTTACAGTCCTTTTCTGATTTTTATCCTATTTTCCTATTTTCTTAGCCTTGTACTGAGTTGGAGATGAAGTAGAAGGCTTCTCCTGTTCAGAGGATTTAACAAAGACAGTTTTCCGGTTGGCTCCATCAGCCTTCCTCATGACTGGACTGTAACCTAGTCCTTCTTTCTTAAAAATAATCTTTGTTCCCAATATTTTCTGAACAATGGGATGTTTGTCTTTTGATGTTGTGGCAACGTTTGAGGCATTTACAAAGGATGTCATTACTTTGCTCTGCAAAGCCTTTTTATTTAGATTATTGTAGCCCAACCCTTCCCTTTTGACATTAACTTTTACACCTAGTAGCTTGTCTAGGTTTTCTTGCCCATCAACAAATTTTGACAAAGAGACTTTCAAATCCTGAATTTCATCTTCCAAATAGGAAATATGTAGCTCATAACTGGCAATCTCTTGTTCACTGCAATTCACACATTCAGTTAACACATTGTTAGCAGTTTTGTATTTTTCAATTTCCTGTTCCAGATTGCTCAGTTTATTAGAATCTTCAACACAAATACTTTTTCCTCTTTCCAAAGCTAGAAGTCTCTCTAACATAGTGGAATTCAACATTTTTAATTTTTCATTTTCTTCCTTAAGCTTGTCATTCTGAATTAACTCATTTATTAGAGTCTGATCTTCTGAGTTAATTTCAAGTTTTCTTTCAGCCTTGAATTCCTTCAAATCTTTTTCCTTCTTTTCAATGTTTTTCTGTAATTCCACATTCACAGATTTGATGGCTTCCAGTTTTTGAGCAAGCAAGTTTTTCTCCTGCTTGAGTTTCTCAAATTTTTTATCATTTTTATTAGCAGATGTTCTCAGGGAATCATTTTCGGATCTCAGCTTGTTTAAATCTGAGTTTACACTTTCAAAGTTTTTCAGCAATTTTTCATACTGGTCATGATAGTTAACAACAGTCTGATTATCATTATCTGAGTTCAATTTTTCTTTGAGTTCAGATATCACATTTATATGTTCTTGATTTTCAATTTTCAATAGTGAAACTTTTTTCTTCAGTATTTGAAAGTCAGACATACAAGCATCATGAATATTTTTCAATTCAACACAATTTCTACAAGGAAAGCTTGAACTATCTAAACCAGTACCCTTCTTCAATTTCTTATATTGTTTTCTTAACAGCTCATGAGATTCAAATAATTCAGCATAAGCATTCTCCCAATCTTCTAGAGAGAAATTCCCGAAGAGATTTACCTCATCATCATCATCTTCTTCAGTTTGATTGCTGCCTTGATCGCTTCTGTTGGCCATCATGCAGCTTGTTTGATTTCCTTTCCCGGCTCTCTTCATCATTTCCAACATATCCCTTGCAGATCTGCAATCAAGGAAGCATGAGTGAAAGGCTTTGTCAGTGGCTGCTTTCATCAGATTTATAGCTGTCTGATTCTCCTCATGCATTGCATCGTGACTGTCAGTCCATTTGGACTTTTTCTTTGGCAATTTATGAGGACCATGTGAAATCACTTTCCACAGGTCTGGATCAGCAGATTTAACATAAGCACGTAAGGCACTGTGCCACTGGTTGAAATCAAAACCACTGAAGACGGGTGGACAAGCCATTGAGGCAAATAGCAGATAAATTCAATGCAACAGGAATATTGATGCACTAAAAGCAAATTAGCACCGAAAACCAGAGATCGAATCTGCAGGTCGTTGGACCTTGTATGCAGACACAGGCTCTGATACCAACTGTTAGGGTGCTATGCCCGGATACAGAGGGGGGTGAATGTATCCTACTACGAATAATACCCAATTCAAAAACTCAGATGCTAGGCAAGTTCCGGAATTAAGCAAATTCGATTAAACAAAATAACAAGCAGATGGAGCGTGCCTATTCAAGCATCTAGCGGAAGCAACTCAAGCAATCAAACCACTACTCAATAGATTTTTAGGTGGTTCGGTCCTCCAGACCTACATCCACCCCTCACTCCCAACCGGAGTGAGGATTCCACTAGCTCACACTAGAAACCGCAGACTCAGTCTGCAACAAATGCTGCCAAACAGCTTGACCAGGGGAACACGCTCCCCTCTTCCTCCCAACCGGAGGGACACCCCAAGTGACTTTCAGCCACTTGGAAACCAGAGACCGAAGTCTCTCTTCCTCCAGACCAGGAGGGAACCAACCGGTGACTTCCAATCACCAGCAAACCAGAGGTCGAAGACCTCTCTTCCTCCCAACCGGAGGGACACCTGGACTTGCAACCACAAGCCCAGAACCGGAGGGCTAGCCTCCCTTCCTCTAACCATAGGGAACCCACAAGTGACAACCTATCACTTGCAACCCGGAGATCAAATCTCCCTTCTCCTCAATCAACAGGAGGAACCCGATCCCCAAAAGGGCAATCGGAAGACCAAAGATAATCAGAAAAACAAAGGAAAAATAATAAACGAAAATAACACAGCAATCAGAAAGCTGTAAAAGATGAAAACACAAATGTGACTCTCAATGGAGCTGACTGGCCTGGATCTGATCCACGGTCCAGTAGGAACAAGTCTTCAGATGAAGCTTCCCATCTCTCATTCTCTCTTCTTCTTTCTCTTCCTTTTCTTCTCTGCTTCCTTCTCTCACTCACGAGCTCTCTCTCTTTCTCTTTTTACTTCTGCAGCTTCTCTCACTCTACCACTCTTCTTTTTCTTCTTCTTCTCTTCTCGCTGGCACTATCTCTCTCTCTTTTTCTTCTTCTGCTCTCACTCTCACTCTCTTCTCTACTCTCTTCTTTTCTTCTGGATCGAAGGGCTTTCTACTCTCAAGGCTTTTTCTTCGATCATTTCTTCAGAGGATGAAGACCCATATATATAGCAGCAGCATCATCATCACCCCCGACATGTGACCTCCACATTTCCAGCCCTAAGTATTCGGACCACTTGGCAGTCTCTCAGCAGGCTTCATTTCAGCCTCGGATCACGTGCTACCAGTCACTCGGGAATATTTCCTCGGACCACCTTCTTCTTCTCCTGCAAGGAATTAACACGATTAAAACTCAGGGCACCAGAACCTAAAACTGCACGAGGTGTATAGAAACAACAAGAGGTGCACTGCACTGAGGACGACACGAGATACAGTGGTGACAAAATAAACACTACACATAGAACGACACGAGGTCATAAACACAAGAATAACACGAAAGACACGAATACAAAGAAACAACACGACATAATAAACAGCAGAGAGAACGACATGAGGTGAAACGACACGTGATAAAACAAAGAAAGCAGGAATATGACTCGAGTAGCTACAGTAAATGACACGAGAACACAAGATTACTACAGTACGAGACAAGGAGAGCATGACACGAGGTCAGATGAAAACAGCACGAGGTAAAACGAGAACGACACGAAGTGTCACTGTAACAAAACAAACACTACGAAGAGACCGACACGAGATACATACTAATAACGCTTAACACTACAGAGAAAACGACACGAAGTAAAAAGCAACTCGACATAACAAATAGCAAAGAGAACGACACGAGCTGACCATAACACGAAGATGAAAAATAGAAACCAACACGAAGTGTGGTTTCAACACAAGAAAGACACGAGGTCTAGGAAGAACAATACGAAGACGGAAATAACAAAGAACCGACTCGAACTAAGGACGACATGGAGACAGCACAGACACGGGCTTGAACATAGAGAAGAGTGCATGAAGTAAAATCAACACGAAGACAGAAGACATGAACGGCTATAACGACACGCGATTAAACAGTGAAGGCAGAAAGACGATTCGAGTAACTACAGTAAGTGACACGAAAATACAAGAGCAAACATAAAGAGGATGACACGAGATGAGTAACTAGATACTGAAGAAAACGACACGAGGTTCACAGGAAAAATGACTCGAAGTATATTAGAACAATTCGAGCTGCTTCAGTAAACAGCACGAAGACAATCAACAACAGACACTTAAAAATAACACGAGGTACGAAGGGACGACACGGCGTGTTGAAAACACAAACAGCATGAAGTATGACAGAAACAGTACGGACATACAATGTACTACCTCATAGCAGATTTCCTGTTAATCAATATGCATCAGACGACTGTGTATGGACTTGAAGACCCTTAGCCAATGTATAGACTTCAGGTGGAGACCAATGTGTAGACTTCTCGTGAAACCCCAATGTGCAGACTTGACGCTGTACAGACTTTCCAAAGAGACGTAACGCTGTACAGACTTGAACTGTAGACCAATGTATGGACTTCAAAACAGATGCTAAGGCCAAGAGGAGTGTATAGACTTTCACGATGTATGGACTTGATGATCTTCAAAGCACAATGTCCAGACTTTGCCACTGTATGGACTTGAAGAAACAGTGCAACGTATGGACTTGATCTCAAGAAATGTAAGCGATGTACACACTTAGCCAATGTGTAGACTTTGCCTTAGATGCTAAATGAGACGCTAAAGTCTGTATAGACTTAGCCTAAGATAATGTATGAACATATCAGCAGAGAAGCAATGCACTTAACAGAAATCAAGAACAGAAATCAAGCACAAGCCAATATATCACAGCATGACTCAAGCATACACATGCGTTCTTCACAATTCAGACATGGCACACTTATGCAATCTCCCACAAAAAAGGGCAGACATATTCAAGACAATGTGGTGACTCATTCATGTTGCTATCATTAAAATATCACATCATCAACAAAGCACAAGGGGCACAACATACCATTTATTCCCCCCGATCTAAAGATTCTGTCACTATGCAGAGTTGTGTTCCAGTAGCCCAACTCTTTTTCGTTTTGACCCCATTCCCTAATTCAGATGGCTCTAAAATTTGGACCGTGTTTTCTGCCCACCAAAACCCCTTTACCCAATTTTTTCCACGATTTTAGAAGTTCATTTACCCCTCATAAAAATCTCTGTGAAAATTGGTTTCTATTATGTCCCGTGCAGTCTAGATCCGACCCCTCTCCACCATAAAATCTATTTCCCCTATCAAACCTCCTCATAAAAATACATAAAAATTATTCTCGTGTTCCTTACTTCCCCCTCCATCTCCCATAACAATCTCAACTCCCAGATCCATAGTTTGAGTCTCGGTCAAACCAAGTTCTCAAGCAGATCTAAATTTGCCTGGTCTGTTCTAAGCCAGAGAAGTCCGCATGTTCTAAATTCAGCCTCGGTAAATACAGAGATAGAAAAATTCATGTAATAACGGGTGGTTGACGATCTCTAAGCTAGCTTCGCAACGGCGCTGGTTTTGCGTCGATCCGATGTCAGAGTTGGTCACAGCAAGTGTTTTTGCCGGGTCACGCAGTGCTGAAACTGCACCACAGGTCCGGGGACAACAAGCTATAACGTCCCATAGGCTGACCGTCTCTCCTTCCACAAGGTGAACCGGTGTATCATTGTCCTAGGGATTGTTTTCCTAGGGGTCCCCTTCACAGCAGTACTACTCCCGGCCCGATCGGCCCTCCGACAAGGACGTGGACCCCACATTGGTCGGCACGCGCTACCGCCCGAGGTGCCCAAATTGCTACCCGTCAACCCAAGCTTGTATTCCCGGGTTATTGTTGTCACCCTTTACCTCCCTGCGTGGAGTGGGCAATAAAACCTTTGCTGTAATTAAGTCTTACCATTGTATCGGGAATACGGGTCTTTGCCGGGATCACCTTCCCCATGCCCGATAGCGTGGAGGTATTGTTTCCGCTCCCTCTTGGCATTTTGCTTATTTCATATATATTCCTATATGCCGCTGCATGAGTGTGTTAGAATTCTAGCTCGATCAATTTAATCACCGCTGCGAGAGAGTGAGCATGACCCATCCCGTGACTCAATCCAAGCACGAGAAAGAGCCGGTACCTGAGACTCATTGTCAGTTTCTCAACCGCGCATATCCACGCGTTTCCCTCGCTTAGGAACATCCACGAGCTAGAGTCCCAGGTTCCCATCCCGTCCCACATCACATAATCATAAATGCAAGTCATAAGCATAAAGAGTGCATACCTGAAGGACAGGTGAAAAACCACTAACCGTTGTCTCACGACCTGTCCCGGTGGACAAGTCAGCTATCATGTGCGCCAACATGGCAGGACCCCAGGCGTACTCCTCCACGCTATCCAAATCCTCCAGCAAACCCAAGAACCTGCAGTTCACATCATCCCCCTTGGTCACCAGTAGTAGCCTCCCCAGCATGAAGAACAAAAACCTCCTCAGGTCCATGTCGACTCTCTCCCTCTGGGTCGGGTCCTGGCAGTAGGCTGCCCTCGTCCTCGTGATCATCCTCTGGGCAAACTCCTCTAGTCACTCGCCTGTCCTCTATCGTGCCTTGGTCAGCCCCAGGGCCTTCATCAGCTCAACTCTGTAGACTATCTTGTAGTCCCTGGGGTCCTCTAGCGCGGCCTCTAGACCCAGTAGCCTCGATGCCATCTCGCTGTAGTTTGGGAGGGTCACCCCGCTCACGGCCTCCTCGTCTATCCTCAGTCTTGTAATCCGGGCCACGTCCCCTAGGCTATGCACCATATGCCCCCATGGCATGAGGAAGGCACAACTCGCTCTATCCCACCTCTCTCTCAACACCTGAATGAGTACCAAGTCGGGCCTCATCGGCTCGATGCTCAGGAAGGCACCAAAACCCATGGCATCCACTCGCGCCTGCTAAAAATATGGTAACCCGTGATATGCCGTAAACACTAGCACCCACAAGAAGTAGGTCCTCATCAATCCCTGGAAAGGAAAAAAAAAAGAAAAAGGTCAGTCATCAGAATAATAGGAATTTAATAAAAAAAATCACGACTAACTAAGTGGTCGCCTCTTCCTCTTTTCTCTCTCATCCTTCCTACAGTTTAAAAAAAATCGTGACTAACTCAGTGGTCCCCTGTTCCTCTTTTCTCTCTCGTCCTTCCTACTGCTCAAAAAAAAACCACGACCACTTGGCTGGTCGCCTCCCTTGTCATTTCTTATAGACGACCACGAACGTGGTCGCCTATTCCCCTTCCCCTTTCTCTCTCGGTATCTGTTTGCTCAAAAAACAAATTGCAGGCGTACCGTCTGGGATTGAGGATCCATGTTACCACCTCGCAGGGGCCGGTGACGAGGGGGATGTCGGGGCTCTTCCTGCTTCTCTTTGACCTCTTCTTCCTCTCCTGCACTCTCTTCCTCGTCTTCTTCTTCTCCTTCTCCCTTTGTTGTTCCCTCTGTCGTCGGCTTGGCGCCGGTCGTTGTTGCATCCACCTCCGCTACCTCTTCCGCCATCGCGGGGGCATCCTCGTCGGCTCTCCCGTCTGCCATCACCGTCGCGGGAGTTTCTTCCCCGGCCGCTTCATTTCCCGCTGCCTCCACCTCCTCTATGTCTAGGTCATCCACCTCCGGTGCGAGGACCCGCTGGCGTTTCCCTGGCATAGAGCCGTTTGTAGATGCCATCAGAGGGAGGGAAAGAGAGAAGGAGAGTGGGGGGGTCACTGGTGCCATTGTCATCACCGATGTTGTCGTCAGGGAAGAAGTAAAAGAGAAAAGGGGGCTTGGGCGCAAACAGGAGGAAAAAAAAGAAAGAAAACAAATTGAAATGGATGAGGGAGAAAGAGAAGGGGGGTGCAGCTTTTAAGGTGCAGAATTTGAAACGAATAAGTGACCTAATTGTTGGGCGTCAGTCTCTGAATGAACGACATTGGACTGAGTCGCCTTAGTCAATTTTTAGAAGATTTTCTGGAAGGGCGACGAAGAGAGTGGTCGTGCCCTATGATGGTAAAAAAAATAAAATAAATAAATATGCGACTGAGCTTTTGGGCGTGCATTAGAAAATGATTTTTTGAAGTCACGACTTCTCGGTCGGGCACCTCTCTTCACAGAGACCAAATGTTTGGGGCAGAATCATGGATTTTTGAAAGAAAATCAGGCTTAAGCGTATTTTTGGCTCATTGGAATAAAATTCTTATTCATTAGGAAGAAATGATCAGGTACATCATGTAAGAGACACTTTGGGCCTTAGGTTTTTGAGGGAGAGTACATAAGAAATGCATAATTCTTGATCCTCCTCGGTGTGCTCTGTGGGTCAGTATAGCTTTCCAATCTTCCATAATGCTTGAATCGACTTGATCTCCTCCTCATCTTCTTTAGTGCCTAGGTCCCTTATCTTGATTGGAGGTAGGTGAGAAGCTTGTTCAAAGAGGTGGCGGGGAAGACCGAGTTGAGAATGGCATCGGTGGGTATTATAAAGGACGAACTCGGTTGCCCCAATCAAGGGAAGCTCCACGTTGGAAGAGAGACGGGCCCAAATGTCCTGAGTCTTGAGGCTTCCCAGAGCGCAAGTAAACATATCTCGTGGCATGGATTTGAAGTGCTCACGCCAATTTATCCTCTTCTTCAACTTGGTTGGCAACCCTCTCATGTAGCCCGAGTGCACCCGTCATATAGTAGAGAGTGCTTTTGGAAAACATTCGTGATGCGCCTTGGTCCGCCTCACACGGGTCAAACTTGAAGTGAAGGTCGACCCAGCTAGTGAAGAGTAGCGCCGACCCATAGAATGACCTCCCCATGGAAGCCGAGGTGAGCCCGCTGTAGAGGTAGGCTAGAACCGCCAGACCTATCCTCTTTCCCTCCCATATCTCACATATCGCGCTCAATTGTTCCTCCTCTAAGAAATCATCCATCGATTGGAAGAGTAAGGCTCCCGTGATGCAAATCACGAAGGCCTTCGATGTTCTCCATCTCATCCTCTTTGGCTCGCCCCAATCCCTTGAACACCCATGATGCTAGCTTCATCAAATTTATTCCCTTGTTGACTCGGATTTGATCAATTACCTTTGAGCTTGGAATGATGCCCACTAGTGTCTCCATGGCACTCCCGCTCCTTGGCATGACCGCCATCTTGTTTTCCTCTCCCTGCTTTGTTCTCTTCAAGCCGAGTAGCATCTCTGCCTCCTCTAGGAGTATGGTGGCCTCGAAGGTGGGGAATATGAAAGTGTGTGTGTGCGGCTACCAAATCTCGATAAGGGCTCCCATGGCGGCCCAATCAAAATGCACATCGTTGTAATGTTTTGCATGAGTTACAAGGCTGAGAAGGTGCCATCGAGATAATATGGAGTGGGTGTCAAGCGTAATCTTGGACATGGGAAGTGGGAGCCATTGGATCTTTGTGAATCTCCTTGCACCTAGGATGAGAGGATAGTCCTATAAAAAAGAAAGAAGAAGAAGAATGAATGAGAGAGGAGCTTTGAATTGAGGAATTTGAATGAGAGGTTTTGAGTGTGATCAACTTACTTGTTGCATCGTGATCCTTCCGCTTATATGTCCATCAATCTCCGTGATTCTTGGGAACCTGAACCGCGTCTTCTTGGTGGGGCGGCGTATCATGTTCTCCATTGACTTCTTGATCTTGAGCTTGTTTGAGTATTTTGTGTCTTGTTGATGTTAAAGGAGCCTTAGGAGGGGTTAGTTATAAGGTTGGAGCTCTCAGCCGCAAATTGTATACGGGGTAGGTAAATATGCTTGAGATTATGTTTCTGTGTTGGTTGTGTCCACAGTGAATTCGCGGCCGAAAATGTGGTCACGTAACATAAAGGTTGCAACTAAATAATAAGTTGTTTCTTTCTGCATTCCTTATTTTCACGAGATTGTTTTGGGAAGTGCTGCATTTCTATTTTATTACACAACTTGTTTTTTGGTCGCGCTTTTGATTAAGCGACTCTTCATTAAGTCGTCGTGTCTTTCTTCCTTATTTTGAAATGATACATATTTAGGAAGGCGGAAAAAGAATAGACGCCTATTTTCTAAGGTGTGAATTGTTGAATAAGCGACTGTCCTCAAAGTCGCTGCTTCTGGCTACTCACTCTTATGCATTTAAGCTTGAGTTGGATGATTAAATCTTATATTCTTCATGATTCGGACTGATAAATCTTTGAGCGCAGGAATGATAGATTTCATGCTGGTTTTCAAGGCGCCGAAGGCCGTCATCGGTGATATTCCATCTCTTTTATCTTCCCTCATGTATGCATTTTTACTATAGGTTATTTACCCTACTATAGCATATCAAGGACCCTGTGGTTCTTATGAATCTGGAATTTAAGTTCCCCTTCATCAAAAGTAGTGATAATTCTAGGGAAGTCTTGATCCCACGGATAGGCCGTTGGGTTGTTTAAGATTTGGCATGATGGTTCCGCTTTCTAAGTTGACGCGTGGATAAACGGACTTCGACTTAGTGTCAACTTAGGAAACTGGATAGTTGACTAAGTTTGAACAACTTAACAATATTATCCTTGATTATTTTCTATTTGTAGCTTTCTTTTTCTTTTTCTTTTAGCCCAGGATGCATCATGTAGGAATTTGAGCTTCATGATGAAAAATTTTCATGTTAAGCAGGCGATAAGATCCACTGATTCCTGATTTGAAATGACATAAAATATTCCATTCAAAGTTGAGTACTGTGTTTCTTTGAGAATACTCTGTTTGATTCAAAAGAATGGACTTTTGGTTGAATTCCTACCTTGATTCTTGTTTTTCCCTTCAAATCCACCTTGGTTCCAGCACGTCCACTGGCTGGTAATAGTCCTCCAATGGTATGATCCTCCTTTGCGCCCGCGCGCACACTTTTAGTTTAATTTTAGTCTAATCAACTGTGGCTTCCTTGCAGTCATCTTAAGTTGTTTCATCTAGAACTATGGAAAGATTTCTAACACTCGGTACCGAAGGCATGTCACATCACACCTTAACATCTACTTTTCAGTCTGTTCTCATTTCACTCCACTTCGTTACATCTTCATTCCACTTTGCTTCACTCCATTGTACTCCACTGCAAAGCAGATGCCAAGACGGGGCAGCTGTAGACACGCAAAAATTAGTGTTAAGCTGAGTAAATTTCATGTCATAATACAACGCGTAGAAAGTGGATCAGGTTCCTGGCTTAACAAGGTGGTTTTTCTATTTTTCAACATTTTTAGGAATAAGCGACCAACCTGCTGGGTGCGAATTCTTATTATAGCAACTGTTCAGGAGGGCGCATTTTTATCTACTTATTGAAGGTTCATTTCCTAATTTGACTTCGAGGGTAGGCGCCCTTTTGATGGGTCGCATATTAAATAATGCCTTTATTTTAGGTCGCGTTTCCTTATTTCCATTCTCGGAAGGCGTGCATTTCCTGGCATTTCTATATTTTATTCTTGAATGTGTGAATTTCTCCTTGGGCGTTCTTTTAAGAGACGACTGGCTTCATGGTCGCCGCTTTTGCTCGAATCCCAGGCCGATTTCCTCCTTTTCCAGATTCACTTTGAGCGAGTTTTGGCCAGGGAAGTGTTTCCTTACCTTCGGGGCCCATTTGGGAAGTGCTTTTTCGCTATAAAAACCTCTGTTTAAGGCCTGGCGCAGGGTGACGAGATTTTGGTGTGTTACAAGATGTTATGACCACCAATTGGGCACTGGCCCAATCGAGTACAATTCGGGCCCATGAACTCAATAAGCTGGAAATCTAGATAGATTATTGAAGGATCCTTAAGAAATTTGTAACTTAATGTAGGGAGGTCAGAATTAGGTGAAACCAAAGTCCATGCAATGACCATTGGGTAAGGAACAACTTTGATGCAGAGTATAACTTCTGGAAAATATGCCTAGTAAGACTTAAGAGGGAGTTTATGAAGAAAGGCCGCAATAATTATTGAAAAATGGTCACCCATTAAAATAAGGATATCTTGGCCCACAGTCAACCAAATGAGATGAATCTTGGCCCATTAGAAACATTCCATCCTTGCACCAAACTCTTTTGTTGAGGTGGAGACCCAATTCGCATCAGAACCCAAGGTTCTGAGTGTTTTGCTGCCAGCTGACACAAAGAGATGTGACTATTAGGTGAATTTGCATGTAATTAAAGGAAAAATCATAACTTCATCTTTAGTTGATGAAAATACCAGAAACCAATGCCATAATTTCTCATGGGGTGTTAGCTACAACTTCTCTGTTGAGGTCGAGGCCAAATACTACCTGGATGCTAGAGTTATACCTAGATTATCTCGGGCTACCAAAAGGTCACGACTGGAATGAGGGAGAATAAATGTTAATCTTGTAAAAATCATTACTCATGATAGAGGTAATGAAATTCGATTAAACCATGACCCATATTTATATCAAGAAGTCCTCTTGATTTCATCTGAAGACGTCCCATCTTGAATCTCAACGGATGAGCGCGTCCAACAGAGTTTATGACCGGAGGTTGAAAGGTCACACCTGTTCAAACCCGAAGAGGTGCTTAGCATTAACTCCTCTTCAAACCTACGCCTTGGAGCTTGTTGGAGCCCTGAGGGACATGGGAAAACCCTTGGGAGGCTTGAAAACTATATAAGGAGGTGGGTTTCAAGGGTGGTAAACCTTTAGCAACCATCCCATCAACCCTCCACCACCTTCTAGCTTTCTTATGTGAGAAGAGAGTGAGGGACCCCGTCTCTTCGTGGGCAGACCATCCGGTTCATGGGTGGACTATCCGATGCGTGGGTGGTCAATCCTGTATATAGAGGAAGATCTTGCAGTGGCCCGGGGTCGAGGGGGGAAAAGCTTTAGGAGGATCTGGGGTGTGGATATCATCTCTAGATCGTTAGTTTATCATTTCAAAGATAGGCACCTATCTTAAAATCTTAGGGGTCAATGATGCATTAAAATGATTTCAAAGTAGTTTCTATATGCTAAAGAGGGATTAAGGGTATGTGGGGTTGACTACCATGTTTATTTTCTGGGTTTTCCATCAAGTTATGTGTTTTTGTGAGATTTCTTGGAGTTTTAACTAAAAATACAATGGATGTGTCGACACTTCCAATAGATGTGTCGACACTACCCTTGTGAAACTGCTGAGAGTGTTGACACTGCCAATGGATGTGTCGACACTTCCAATGGATGTGTCGACATTGCCCTTGTGAAATCTACTAGGAGTGTTGACACTGCCAATGGATGTGTCGACATTGCCCTTGTGAAATCTGCTGGGAGTGTTGACACTACCAATGGATGTGTCGACACTTCCAATGGATGTGTCGACACTGCCCCTTTGAAATCTGCTGGGAGTGTTGAAAATGTCAATGGATGTGTCGACACTCTGAGAACTCAGGACCGACTTGCAGAAACTTTGAAAAAGGGTGTTTTGAGAGGTTATTTTAATTTCAAAAAATCTGAAAAATTAGAAAATGGTAGAAGGCTAAGTTAGTAACCCACTGTAAAATTTCGTGCTCACAAAAATTCTACACTTGTAGTTATGGTTCATTTTCTATGCATGTGTAGGGTTGATAGGTCGACACCCTGGGGTCTGTCCCCAATTTCCAGAAAAGTTGGAAAAGAGAGTTTTGAGAGGTCATATTAATTCAAAAAAATATGAGAAATTAAAAAATGGTCGAATGCTAAGTTAGTAACCCACTGTAAAAATTTTATGCTCGCAGAAATTTTGCACTTGTGGTTATGATTTGTTTCCTATGCATGTGTAACCTAGAAATAAACCTATCATCTTTTATTCGGTAACCTTATCATGCTCTATCCACAACAGTCAGCATATAAGTATGTATAGCCCACTTAAACCAATGGAAGCATGCATGTTATGATAAAGTATCATACTAGTATTTGTAAAATGAATGTGAATGCGAATACTATGTGAATGTTATGAATGGAAAACAGCAGCATTCCGTGAGGTAGGACTTCGGTCCCTTCTTCGAGACGGCGATACGTAATGCAGCGAAAGTAAAAGATCCCATGGGACGGCGATACGTAACGCCCTGGTTAAAAATTCCTATGATTCTGGGCCACAAGAATCTAGGTGAAATCCGATGAGACAGGCCGATTATTCTGTGGGGTGACGATACGTAACGCCATGGAACTGTGTGGGCCACAGAAGTCTAGGTGGTAGTTCGCTCTCGGGTCTACGTAGCACTCTTTCATTCGTTCGTTTGTGTGTGGGCCTCCTGTGTTTGCGGCAGCTCTTCGGTTCCATGAATAACAAAAAAATGTGAAATTATAAAAATGTGATAATGTGTAACAGCTCATTCACTATTGTTTTTATTGCATGCATGGGTATCTATTATGTTAGTTAATGAACATGTATTTTCTTGTATGAATTATTTAAGCAAATGAGAATGAATGGATTATGATATTGTTAACACTAGAATTATGTACGTTGATTGGATATATGAATGCGAGTTAACCCCGATTTGACTAGGCTACCTACTGAGCGTCACACTCACCCTTTGTGACACAAGTTTTCAGAAGACATAGTGGAAGAAGTCGAGGAGGTGGCTACGACCGAGGAGTAGTGCTAGTCTATACTTCGTCTGGGTAGGCTATGGATGATTATCTCTCCTATATGTATGCTTATGGGGTTGTGAGCATGTGTATATTTATGTTTATTTTGGAACAATGGACATGCACTCTTCTTCGAAAATTATGAATGGTTGAAATGCTATTTACACTTCATGTAATTGTGGTTTCTCTCTCTCTCATGCGAGTGTATGCTTGTTTATATAATTGTGCTTTCGCGATACGTACGACGTAATGTCTTGAGGTCTGATGGAAGAAAAAAAATGCCCATAAATTGGGGATCGAATCTTGGGGCGTTGCAAAGTGGTATCAGAGCACGAGAGACAAACCATGGATTACAACCATTCCAATTGTCCAAGTAGTAGAAGAAGAGATAGGCTAGAATGGGAAGATGGTAGAGTATATTTGAAAACCCTCTCACTTAACAATTGTTTATTTCTTAGAGCTATGCCGCCAAGAAGGCAAAGAGATCTTCCCCGGGCGGATAAGAGGGGTTCGGGGGTAGATGACCCAAATGGGATGAACGACGGGGTTGTGCATGCTCCGGCGGTTGGCAGCGGACAAGTGCCCAATGCAGGGGCTAATCTGGAGGTATTCATGCAGAGTTTCCAAGGGCTTATGCAGGCCATGCAGCAACAGATGCTGCAGTAGCCCGCACCGCACCTATCTCTATTCCACCGTACAAGATGGCTCTGGCAGAACTTGCCGAACTCAGGAAGCAATTGTAGGAATTGCAAGACAAAGGATTCATTAGGCCCAGTGTGTCTCTATGAGGAGCACCAGTCCTATTTGTGCGGAAGAAAGATGGGGCTATGCAGCTGTGCATTGATTATCGCAAGCTTAATCAGGCCATCATTAAGAACAAGTATCCTCTGCCGAGGATTGAAGAATTATTTGACCAACTATCATCTGCCAAGGTCTTCTTCAAAATCGATCTGAGGATGGGTTATCACCAAATCAGGATCAAGCCTGAAGATGTGTCGAAGACAGCCTTCAGGAATCGATATGGTCACTACGAATTCTTTGTAGTACCATTTGGGTTGACCAATGCACCGATAGTATTCATAGAATAGATGAATCATATCCTCCACCCTTATCTAGATCAGTTTGTCGTAGCCTTTATGGACGACATCCTGATATATTCCGCCAGTCAGGAGGAGCATCGGTAGCACTTGAGAGTGGTTCTGTAGACCCTCATGGAGAACAAATTCTACGCCAAATTCAGCAAGTGTGAATTTTGGCTAGATCAAGTTATGTTTCTCGGACATGTTATATCTGGGAATGGCATATCTGTGGACCCTAGCAAGGTTGAAGCAGTGACAAAGTGGGAAGCATTGAAGATAGTAATGGAGATTAGAAGCTTCCTTGGTCTGGCTGGATACTACCGTCGGTTCATTGAAGGCTTCTCCACCATTGCAGCCCCCATGACCAAGTTGACCAAGAAGGGAGCAAAATTTATCTGGTCAGAGGAGTGTGAAGACAATTTTCAGATGCTCAAGGAAAAGTTGACTTCAGCCCCAGTGTTGGCACTCTCCCAAGAGAATGACGGCTTCACTGTTTATACAGATGCCTCTAGGATCGGCCTCAGCTGTGTACTAATGCAGAATGGCCGAGTGATTGCCTATGCCTCGAGACAATTGAAGGACCATGAGAAGAATTACTCCACTCATGACCTTGAAATGGCAGCAGTGGTCCATGCTTTGCGCATCTGGAGACACTATTTATATGGAGTTCGGTTTGAGGTCTTCACCGACAATCAGAGCCTCAAATATATATTCACTCAAAAGGAACTCAATTTGAGGCAAAGAAGGTGGGTCGAACTATTGAAGGACTATGACTTCGCCTTGCAGTACCATCCATGCAAGGTGAATGTGGTGGCGGATGCTCTCAGCCGTAAATTGATGGCATTGAGCTTGCATCGAGAATGGAATATGATGGAAGGTGCGATTGAATCATGACCCAAGAAAAGGAAGCAATTCGGTCTCTTGGCTGGGTTGTCAGCTAGACCTACATACTTAGGCAGAATTGTTGAGGTGCAAAAGTAGGATATTGCATTGCAGAAACTACTGAACAATGAGGACTTCCATGTGGGAATCGATGGGTTGAACATGTTCCAAGAGAGGATCTGTGCACCAGATGATATGGAATTGAAAAGGGAGTTGATGCAGGAAGCTCATGGATCAAAGTTCTCCATCCATCCGGAAGCACCAAGATGTTTCAAGACATGAAGAGGATGTATTGGTGGCCAAGAATGAAGCGAGACATAGCGGAGTTCGTGTCCAAATGTCTCACTTGCCAGTAGGTGAAGATTGAGCATCAAAGACCTGGCGAACCTCTCCAGACCATTGAGATGGCACAATGGAAATGGGAACAAATCACCATGGACTTTGTAACTGGTCTACCCATGACTAGGAGGAAGCATGATACCATATGGGTGATTGTGGACAGATTCACCAAGATTGCACACTTTCTGCCCGTCAACAAGCAGACTCCAATCGAATCCCTAGTGAACTGTTCATCGCTGAGATCATTCGATTACATGGTGCACCCTTATCTATCATCTCTGATCGGGACCCCCGATTCACAACAAGGTTCTGGAGGAGTTTGCAACAGGCTATGGGGACAGAATTGCTGCTCTGCTCGGCATTTCATCCTCAGACCGATGGGCAATCTGAGCGCGCTATCCAGACTCCAGAAGATATGCTGAGGGCATGTAGTATTGAATGGAGGGGGAATTGGGACGATCATTTACCCTTAATAGAATTTGCATACAACAATATTACCATTCTGCCATTGGAATGGCACCTTATGAAGCACTCTACGGGTGGCCATGTAGATCACCGGTGTGTTGGTATGAAGCCGGAGAAAAATAGCTATTTGGACCACAGTTGGTACAGGACTGCTAAGAGAAAATATCTATGATCAGGTAGCGACTCCACACAGCCCAGAGCCATCAGAAAAGTTATGCAGAACAAATCCAGAGAGTGATGGTCCCACCCCTCTGACCTAGACTTTCCGGCGGCGTGTGGACTCCGTCCATGGCTGTCCTCGGGGGGCCTCCGGTGGCCCCCCCGGACCCCCCCTCTTCCGCTGCAGACCTTCATTCGTTGCCATCCTCTGTCCCTGTCGCCATTGACTCTGTTCAAGCTTCTAAAGCGCGCACTTTTGCTGAGGTCATAACATCTTCTATGCCGCCTCCGGTGGTTCGGGGATCAGTTCACGCTCCAGCAACGACGGATAATGGGGAACCTACTGTCTTCTTTAGTCAGGATGAAATATCGACTTCTCTTCGACCGTTTGCATTCTCCCTGGTTGCTCGCACACCGCAGGGGAGGCCGACGTTCTCTGATATCAGGGCCCATTTGACCAGCAGATGTGGGTTTAAAGAGGATTATATGATTAGTGCTCTTGATAATAGGCATCTCCTATTGCGATTCAGGAACTACGAAGATTAACTGCTATTATTGCTCAAGGAAACCCTATTTGTTCATGGACGCCTCTTCCGGTTCTTTAAATGGACCATGGATTTTTCCTCTTCAGCTGATTCGCCCCTCCTTTAGGTATGGATATCTCTCCCAGGTCTTCCAGTTAATTTTTATATTGAGCCATTGCTGCGGTCCATTGCTGGGAACATTGGACAGGTCCTAAAAATCGATCAGTCTACTTTGAATTTATCTCAAACAAATGCTGCAAGAGTCTGCATTGAGCTTGATATATCCAAGCCTCGACCATCAAGAGTTTGGATTGGTTTCCCAGGGGGTGGTTCTTGGCAGGAAATTCATTACCCCAATCTGCCATTCTATTGTTCTGTTTGCTCTCGGATTGGTCACAATGTGGAAAATTGTAAAGGCTCAAAGTATATGAAACAACTTCGGATGCCCCATCAGATTACCTCCACTCAGGTCACGTATGGACTGGATAGCAAGGCAAAGGCTACATGGCAACCCATTATCAAAAATAAAGACATACCAGATGATAAAAAGGATAATGCAAATATGACAGATTCAATTTCCGGATTTTGCGCTCTCTCTAGGATCCCTAAACAGAGTGAGCCAAAGTTATTTCAACCTGGCGATTCATCAAAGCAGCAGTCGGGCAACAATAGGATTGTAAATTGTGAAGACCACCCATCTTTGAGTTCAGACTTGGATACTTCTGTGATTGTGGTTTCTTCTAACTCTGTGCCTCATCTGAATGGTGGGACTCATAGTTTACTCTCTACGGAGTCAATTATCTTAGCTAATACTCCGCCGGTGAAAGATTGCATCAGACCTCAAGAATCAGTTACGATATCTGAACCTCCTTCAAATTCCAGTCAGCTCTTAGGCCCCCTTCATCGGGAGCTCCCTTCAACCCAAAACAATGTACATGATGGCATAATTGCTCCTGTCCCGGAGTTAGAAGTTGTTGATGCCATGCCCAATCAATCAAAGCCAGCTCTTCTACCGTAGCAAGCTAATGAAGGTCCTCTATTTGATGAGGCCATTGTCCAAAGACTGGTTATCGCAAACTCTGTTGCAACTGATAATATCCTTGCTCCTCACAATGAGCGCCCAGGGGTAATTACCAGAGCTATGACGAGGTCAGGCTCTACAGGCAATATTCCAAACTCCCATCACTCCTCATGAATTTTATTATATGGAACATAAGAGGAATAGGGAACGAAATCTCGATTGGCAGAGCAAAGTTCCTTATAAAATCTCACAATATTGATTGCATTGTGCTCTTGGAACCAAAAATAAAGGTTAGCAAAGCAAACAGCATTTACAGAAGATTGGGTATGGACAATTATGTTGCAAATAATGATGATCTGGCTCATATCTGGGTTTTATGGAAAGATCCATTAAACTTCACTGTTAGCTATAGAGATGACCAACAAATTACTCTCTTGCAGACTAATAGCCTTCAATTTCATACTACTTTTGTTTATGCCAAATGCAGTATTTCTGAAAGACAAAATCTGTGGGCCTCACTATCTACTAGCCACATGCAAATATCAGGACCCTGGATGGTTGCTGGGGATTTCAACTGCATCTTAAATGTGACCGAGAAGCTTGGTGGTAATCATCCAATTCTGAATGCTATTTCTGATTTTCGTGGTTGTGTCTCTGACTGTGATTTGGTTGATGCGGGCTACATGGGTTCAATTTACACTTGGCATAATAATCAAAGTGGAGGAAAAGGCATATGGGCAAGGCTGGATAGGGTTCTTCTTAATGCAGACTGGCTGAAATCCCTCCCTATTTCTGTGGAGCACCTGTCTAGAGAGGCATCTGACCATGCCCCTCTCCTTGTTAAACTGACAAACCAAGAGAAAAGACTTAGCAGGTTCTGTTTTCAGAAAATGTGGACTATGCATAACAATTTTCTCGAGGCTATTCAAAACTGCTGGCACTGTAGTCCCCTTGCCTCTTCCTCCATGGCTACTCTGTACCTCAAGCTCAAAGATATGAGGAAAATGCTCCGAATTTGGAACAAACAGACTTTTGGTAATGTCCATATGAATCTAACTGAAGCCGAAGATGCTGTTCTAAAGGCTGAACATGCCTATGATATCTCTCCAACATCTGCAAACTATAATTTACTAGAAGAGGCAAAGAACATCCAATCTGAAAGACTCTTACAACAGGAATGTTTTTGGAGACAAAAATCCGGAATAAGGTGGCTTCAAGAGCGAGATAGGAACACAAAGTTCTTTCATATGTCAACACTAACTAACAGGCATAAACATAGAATTCACCATCTTAAGAATTCTGCTGGCAATCTTATCTCAGATCATGAAGATATGAAAAGGATTGCAGTTTCTCACTTTCAAAAGGCTTTCACCTCCCAAGATCATTCTATTGAGGCTAACTTCCTAGATTGCATTCCTCAGCTGATAAACCATGATGAGAATGAATGTTTATGTGCCATTCCAACGGAAGTAGAAATCTATGATGCTATTTTCAGCTTGTCAGCAGATAGTGCGCCGGGGCCTGATGGATTTACTGGAGCTTTCTATCAAAAGGCATGGCTGATCATTGATAAACTTATTGTTAGTGCTGTTCAAGAAGCTTTCTCCTCCAGTAATCCTTTGCCAAGAAGTGTGACTGCTACTTTGATTGCCTTAATCCCCAAGAAGCCTAATGCAGTTGATATATCAGATTTCAGGCCAATCAGTCTGTGTAACTTCTTTTATAAGATTATTTCCTCCATCATCAACAAAAGATTAGCTACAATTTTACCCAAGATTATTTCACCGGAACAATCAGCATTTGTTAAAGGGAGACACATTATTGAAAATATAGCTCTTGCTAAGGAACTCACACAAGAGCTTGGCAGAAAAACCAGAGGGTCTAATGCTATGTTTAAACTTGATATGGCAAAGGCTTATGACAGGCTAGAATGGGATTTCCTCTATGCTGTTATGCTTAGATTTGGCTTCAGCAATAACTTTATTTCTCTTATTGAAAGGTTGATTAGCAATTGCTGGTTTTCAGTCTTGCTAAATGGAGACTCTGCTAGTTTTTTCAAATCCTCGAGAGGGGTTCGTCAAGGTGAACCGATTGCTCCTTCATTGTTCATAATTGCGGAAGAAGCATTGAGTAGATCTCTAAGGGAAGCTTACAATAGCGGTAAAGTGGAATGGTTTTCTGGGTATAGGAGATGCCCAAAAATTTCCCACCTACTATTTGCTGATGACACCCTCATTTTTAGCAAAGCCACCTCCTTTTCTATCAAGAGTCTACTTAAAGTTCTCAACACTTATGAATCTGCATCCGGCCAGCTCATTAACGTCAGCAAGAGTGGCTTTTTCATTCATCCAAAAAACCAGAACTCTGCTGCTACTCGGATCCACAGTCTTACTGGATTCACCCGGCAGCATTTTCCACAAAAATACCTTGGTCTTCCCCTGATACTTGGTCGAAGCAGGAAGATTTACTTTGCTGGGATTATAAATTCTATTCAAAAGCGGATTGCAGGCTGTAAAGCTAATTTATGATCACAAGGAGCCAAGCTGATCCTCATCAGGCATGTTCTCACTTCCCTCCCAATCTACTCTCTATCTGCTACACCTTTGCACTCTGGTATTCACCACCTGATTGAGCAGGCTTTTGCTAATTTTTTTTGGGGGTCTTCCACCAATGGAAAAAAAAGGCACTGGAAGTCTTGGCAGGCCCTTTGTAGGCCAACTTCAAAGGGTGGCCTTGGTATCTTATCCCTTAGGCAAATGGAAACTGCCTTGCGGGTTAAAATGTTATGGCAAGCTATTCACACAGAATCTTTATGGGCCTCCTATTTCAAATCCAAATACATGCATCAATGTCACCTCCGGGACATTGATTTTAAAAACATGAAGGGTAATGCTAGAAGGAGTTGGATAAAGGCAAAAGATATCATTCTTCAACATAAGTTGGTTGTCCTAGGGGACGGTACAAATACTAATTTCTGGCAAGATAATAGGCTGGGAAATCAATGTCTTATTGATTATATCCCTGCCAACCTCAGTCCAAATACTAAAGCTTCAGTCAGTGATGTTCTTTTGCATCCAAGTGAGGAGGAAACCGAGCTCAAAGAAATGCTTCCCACTTGTATCCAACAAGCCATTGCTCATGTGAAGATGAATCAAGAATCTGATTTGGGAATTTGGAGCTTATCCTCATCTGGTAAATGTTCAGTGGCCTCTACTTATAAAGTCTTATCAGCTGACAATCAACCCTGGTCTGCTGTTCCCTGGTCCCGGCTGTGGTCCAACTGGCTTCCTATCAAAATTTCAGTACTTTTATGGAAGATCATGAATAACTGCCTCCCTATTGATACAAACATCCAGCGAATTGGGATTTACCTTTGTTCGAAATGTAACTGCTGCAAGAACCCGCAGGTGGAAGATCCAAACCACTTATTCTTATGCAGTGATAATGCCATTCATGTATGGTCCAAGTTCAAAGCTGCTGGTATGCAAATTGAAGGCCGAACTGTAAGAGAAGTTATTCTAAAATCAGCTTGTCAAACTCAGTCTCGTTCAGCTTATGGACTCTTCTGTCTTGCGGTTATTGGTTTTGGAATGTGGGAATTATGGAGAGCTAGGAATTCTAGTAAATATGAAGATAACTCATTATCAAAGCATAGCATTGTCCATCATGTCTACTCTCAAGTGAGAAAGGTATGTGAAATAGCTGACCTCAAGGAATGCAACTACAATAACAGGAACGTTATGGAGCTCCTTGCTATCAATACCAACTTCCCTAGCAGCCAAAACCTAAAAAATGTAAAGTGGATCCATCCCCCTTGGCCTTCTCTCAAACTTAACACCGACGGTGCTTTCAAGCAATCTGGAGACTCAAGAGGAGGTGGCACCATTAGGGACTGCAAAGGCAAGGTTCTCCTTGCATTTTCACATTATTATGGGCAATCAAATAGCCTTATTGCTGAAGCTCGCGCTCTTCTAGATGGAATTAAATACCTGCATACAGTGGATACTAAGCCAGCTATTCTAGAATGTGATTCACTCACATTAGTCCGGATTGTCAAGAAAGAAATACATTGCCCTTGGTCCATTCTCAGTTATGTTAGGGAGATATGGAGCCTAACATCTCACCATCACTCAATTAATCATATCTACAGGGAAGGAAATACAGTTGCGGATCTACTTGCCTCTTTAGCTTGCACCTCTAAATGTAATTCCTTTTTTTCTTTCAATGAGCTACCTTCCTCTATAAAAGGTGCTGCTCGGCTTGATAAACTAGGTATGCCTAGCATCTGCTTGATGTAATTCTTATTTTTTTGCAACAGAAATAAAATATTCCTCCTAGTGACTCGATGGTGGAGTGGTCCCTTACCCCTGGTAAGGGGTGCACTCTCCCATTGATCTCTAGGCAGGGTTTCCTGATTTAAAAAAAAAGTTATGCAGACCGGTGACAGAGAGAGTTAACATTTGCAGAAGGAGACCATGTGTTCCTAAAGGTGTCTCCTACTAAGGGAGTCATGCGGTTCAGAAGGAGGGTCAAGCTCAGTCCTAGATATATCGGACCTTTCAAGATTCTACAAAGGATTGGCGAGCTGGCTTATCAACTTGCACTTCCACTTGCTCTATCACACGTACATCCGGTCTTTAACGTCTCTATGCTCAGGAAGTACATCCCGGATACCTCGCATGTTATAGAGTACGAGCCCCTGGAGGTTCGAGTAGACTTGTCTTATGTGGAGCAGCCCAGCGAGATTATAGACTGGAAGGAACAGGTATTAAGAAATAAAACCATCCTGCTAGTGAAGGTATTATGGAGGAATTCTCATTCTGAAGAAGCAACTTGGGAGTCGGAGGACAAGATGCGCCAGAAATACCCTCAACTGTTCGGTGAGTAAAAGTTTCCTTTTTGAAGAAATTTTCCAAGTCAATTTCGAGGATGAAATTATTTTAATGGGGAGACGATGTTATGACCACCAATTGGGCACTGGCCCAATCAAGTACAATTCGGGACCATGAACTCAATGAGCTAGAAATCTAGACAGATTATTGAAGGATCCTTAGGAATTTCATAACTTAATGTAGGGAGGTCAGAATTAGGTGACACCAAAGCCCATGCAATGACCATTGGGTAAGGAACAACTTTGATGAAGAGTATAACTTCTGGAAAATAGGCCTAATAAGAGTTAAGAGGGAGTTTATGAAGATAGGCCAAAATAGTTACAGAAAAATGGTCACCCATTAAAATAAGGATATCTTGGCCCACAGTCAACCAAATGAGATGAATCTTGGCCCATTAGAAAGATTGGGTCCTTGAATCAAACTCTTTTGTTGAGGTGGAGACCTAATTCGATCAGAACCCACGGTTCTGAGCATTTTGCTGCCAGCAGTCACAAAGAGATGTGACTGTTGGGTCAATTCGCACGTAATTAAAGGAAAAATCATAACTTCATCTTTAGTTGATGAAAAGACTTGAAACCAATGCCATAATTTTGAATGGGGTGTTAGCTACAAGTTTTCTATTGAGGTCGAGGCCAAATACTGCCTGGATGCTAGAGTTATACCCAGATTATCTTGGGCTATCGAAAGGTCGAGACTGGAATGAGGGAGAATAAATGTTAATATTACAAAAATCATACCTCATGATAGAAGTAATGAAATTTGATTAAACCATGACCTAAATTCAGATCAAGAAGTCCTCTTGATTTCATCTGAAGACATCCCAGCCTGAATCTCGACGGACGAGGGCGTCCAATAGAGTTTATGATCGGAGGTTGAAAGGTCACATCTGTTCAAACCCGAAGAGGTGCTTAGCATTAACTCCTCTTCAAACCTGCGACCTTGGAGCTTGTTGGAGCCTTGAGGGACATGGGAAAACCCTTGGGAGGCTTGAAAACTATATAAGGAGGTGGGTTTAAAGGGTGGTAAACCTTTAGCAACCATTCCCATCAACCCTCCACCACCTTCTAGCTTTCTTATGTGAGAAGAGAGTGAGGGACCCCATCTCTTCGTGGGCGGACCATCCGGTTCATGGGTGGACTATCCGGTGTGAGGGTGGTTGATCCGGTGCACGGGTGGTTGATCTGGCACGTGGAGGATGATCTTGCAGTGCCCCGGGGTCGAGGGGGGAAAAGCTTTAGGAGGATCTGGGGTGTCGATATCATCCCCGGATCGTTAGTTTATGATTTCAAAGGTAGGCACCTATCCTCAAATCTTAGGGGTCAATGATGCATTTAAACAATTTCAAAGTAGTTTCCATATGGTAAAGAGGGATTAAGGGTATGTGGGGTTGACTACCATGTTTATTTTCTGGTTTTTCCATCAAGTTATGTATTTTTGTGAGGTTTCTCGAAGTTTTAACTAAAAATACAATGGATGTGTCGACACTACCGTTGTGAAACTACTGGGAGTGTTGACACTGCCAATGGATGTGTCGACACTGCCCTTGTGAAATTTGTTGGGAGTATTGACACTGTCAATGGATGTGTCGACACTTCGAATGAATGTGTCGACACTGCCCTTGTGAAATCTGCTGGGAGTGTTGACACTGCCAATGGATGTGTCGACACTTCCAATGGATGTGTCGACACTGCCCCTTTGAAATCTGCTGGGAGTGTTGAAATTGTCAATGGATGTGTCGACACTCTGAGAACTCAGGACCGACTTGCAGAAACTTTGAAAAAGGGTGTTTTGAGAGGTTATTTTAATTTCAAAAAATCTGAAAAATTAGAAAATGGTAGAAGGCTAAGTTAGTAACCCACTGTAAAATTTCGTGCTCACAAAAATTCTACACTTGTAGTTATGGTTCATTTTCTATGCATGTGTAGGGTTGATAGGTCGACACTTCCCTTGAACAGGTCGACACCCTGGGGTATGTCCCCAATTTCCAGAAAAGTTGGAAAAGAGAGTTTTGAGAGGTCATATTAATTCAAAAAAATATGAGAAATTAAAAAATGGTCGAATGCTAAGTTAGTAACCCACTGTAAAAATTTTATGCTCGCAGAAATTTTGCACTTGTGGTTATGATTTGTTTCCTATGCATGTGTAACCTAGAAATAAACCTATCATCTTTTATTCGGTAACCTTATCATGCTCTATCCACAACAGTCAGCATATAAGTATGTATAGCCCACTTAAACCAATGGAAGCATGCCTGTTATGATAAAGTATCATACTAGTATTTGTAAAATGAATGTGAATGCGAATACTATGTGAATGTTATGAATGGAAAACAGCAGCATTCCGTGAGGTAGGACTTCGGTCCCTTCTTCGAGACGGCGATACGTAATGCCGCGAAAGTAAAAGATCCCATGGGACGGCGATACGTAACGCCCTGGTTAAAAATTCCTATGATTCTGGGCCACAAGAATCTAGGTGAAATCCGATGAGACAGGCCGATTATTCTGTGGGGTGATGATACGTAACGCCATGGAACTGTGTGGGCCACAGAAGTCTAGGTGGTAGTTCACTCTCGGGTCTACGTAGCACTCTTTCATTCGTTCGTTTGTGTGTGGGCCTCCTGTGTTTGCGGCAGCTCTTCGGTTCCATGAATAACAAAAAAATGTGAAATTATAAAAATGTGATAATGTGTAACAGCTCATTCACTATTGTTTTTATTGCATGCATGGGTATCTATTATGTTAGTTAATGAACATGTATTTTCTTGTATGAATTATTTAAGCAAATGAGAATGAATGGATTATGATATTGTTAACACTAGAATTATGTACGTTGATTGGATATATGAAAGCGAGATAACCTCGATTTGACTAGGCTACCTACTGAGCGTCACACTCACCCTTTGTAACACACGTTTTCAGGAGACATAGTGGAAGAAGTTGAGGATGTGGCTGCGGCCGAGGAGTAGTGCTAGTCTATACTTCGTCTGGGTAGGCTATGGATGATTATCTCTCCTATATGTATGGTTATGGGGTTGTGAGCATGTGTGGACTTATGTTTATTTTGAAACAATGGACATGTACTCTTCTTTAGAAATTATGAATTGTTGAAATGCTATTTACATTTCACGTAATTGTGGTTTCTCTCTCTCTCATGTGAGTGTATGCATGTTTATATAATTGTGCTTCTGCGATACGTACGATGTAATGTCTTGAGGTCCGATGGAAAAAAATGCCCATAAATTGGGGATCGGATCTTGGGGCGTTACACACGATTTTAGAGAGTCCAGAGAATTCATTATGCATACAGTGGCACGTTGCAAGGGGCTTCCGGTGACCAGCCGTGCATTCAATTTAAGGAGGAAACACCTCCACTTTTTCTCTCTGTTCTCTTCTCTTATTTTATTCAACTCACGCTCATGGCATGCATCATTTCACCTCTCATGTTTAGCACCTTGTGCTAGATTGGTTTGTCTTCCTTTGCATTTCATCATCACATGCTCCCTCCCTTACTCCAAAGGGGTTTTAAAACAAACACACAAGGTGTGTCACTGCACATGTTCTCATATTCTATTATTTGGAGCATTGATACTTCACGTGGAACTAATCCGGTCTTATTTATTCTGTGCGTTTTATTTCAAGGGTAATCAAGAATAGAACCCCCCTTCATCGGCCGGCCAATTGAAGGAGGAAGAAGAAATCCACAATCCTCCACGCTTGCAAGGTACATGTGATCATCCTTTTATCTTTGAGGTAACCCCTCTGGCGATCACTCTCCAATTGAGAATCTCATGCTCTCATTTTTTTCTTGATCATTTAATATGATGTGCATTTTTCATCTATTAGTATCCATGTGACACGTTCACAAATCACGATGCAAATCATGAAGGCCTTCATGATGTTCTCCATCTCATCCTCTTTGGCTCGCCTCAATCCCTTGAACACCCATGACGCCAGCTTCATCAAATTGATTCCCTTGTTGACTCAGATTTGATCAATTACCTTTGAGCTTGGAATGATGCCTGCTAGTGTCTCCATGGCGCTCCCGTGCCTTGGCATGATCGCCATCTTGTTTTCCTCTCCCTGCTTTGTTCTCTTCAAGCCGAGTAGCATCTCCACCTCCTCTAGGAGTATGGTGGCCTCGAAGGTGGGGAATAGGAAAGTGTGTGTGTGTGGGTGCCAAATCTCGATTAGGTCTCCCATGGCGGCCCAATCAAAATGCACATCGTTATAATGTTTTGCATGAGTTACAAGGCTGAGAAGGTGCCATCAAGATAATATGGAGCGGGTGTCAAGCGTAATCTTGGACATGAGAAGTGGGAGCCATTGGATCTTTGTGAATCTCCTTGCACCTGGGATGAGAGGATAGTCCTATAAAAAAGAAAGAAGAAGAAGAATGAATGAGAGAGGAGCTTTGAATTGAGGAATTTGAATGAGAGGTTTTGAGTGTGATCAACTTACTTGTTGCATCCCGATCTTTCCGCATTTATGTTCATCAATCTCCATGATTCTTGGGAACCCGAACCGCGTCTTCTTGGCGGGGCGGCGTATCATGTTCTCCATTGACTTCTTGATCTTGAGCTTGTTTGAGTATTTTGTGTGTCTTCTTGATGTTAAAGGAGCCTTAGGAGGAGGTAGTTATGGGGCTGGAGATCTCAGCCACGAATTGTATTCGGGGCAGGTAAATATGCTTGAGAGTATGTTTACTGTGTTGGTTGTGCGCGTAGTGAATTCGCGACCGAAAATGTGGTCGCATATCATAAAGGTGGTAGCTAAATAATAAATCATTTCTTTCTGCATTCCTTGTTTTCATGAGATTTTTTTGGGAAGTGATGCATTTCTATTTTATTCCATGACTTATTTTCTGGTCGCGCTTTTGATTAAGTGACTCTTCATTAAGTCGTCGCTTCTCCCTTCCCTATTTTGAAATGATACATATTTAAGAACGCGGTAAAAGAATAGATGCCTATTTTCTAAGGTGTGAATTGTTGAATAAGCGACTGTCCTCAAAGTCGCTGCTTTTGGCTACTCACTCTTATTCATTTAAGCTTAAGTTAGATGATTAAATCTTATATTCTTCATGATTCGGACTGATAAATCTTTGAGCACGGGAATGACAGATTTCATGCAGGTTTTCAAGGCACCGAAGGCCATCATCAGTGATATTCCATCTCCTGTATCTTCTCTCCTGTATGCATTTTTACTATAGGTTATTTACTCTACTATATCATATCAAGGACCCTGTGGTTCTGATGAACCTAGAATTTGAGTTCCCCTTCATCAAAAATAGTGATAATTCCAGGGAAGTCTTGATCGCACGGAAAAGCCGTTGGGTAGTTTAAGATTTGGGATGATGGTTCTGCTTTCTAAGTTGACGCGTGGATAAACGGGCTTCGGCTTAGTGTCAACTTAGGAAACTGGATACTTGACTAAGTCTGAACAGTTTAACAATATTATTCTTGATTATTTTCTATTTTTAGTTTTTCTTTTCTTTTCTTTTAGCCCCGCATGCATCATGTAGGAATTTGAGCTTAATGATGAAAATTTTTCATGTTAAGCCGGCTTTAAGATCCATTGATTCCTGATTTGAAATGACATGAAATATTCCATTCAAAGTTGAGTACTGTGTTTCTTTGAGACTACTCTGTTTGATTCATAAGAAAGGACTTTTGGTTGGATTCCTACCTTGATTCCTATTTTTCCCTTCAAATCCACCTTGGTTGCAGCACGTCCACTGGATGGTAATCGCCCTCCAACGGTGTGATCCTCCTTTGCGCCCGCGCGAACACTTTTAGTTTAATTTTTGTCTAATCAACTATGGATTTCTTGTAGTCATCTTAAGTTGTTTCATCTGAAACTATGGAAAGATTTCTAACACTTGGTACCGAAGGCATGTCACATCACACCTTGGCGTCTACTTTTCAGTCCGTTCTCATTTCACTCCACTCCGTTACATCTTCATTCCACTTTGCTTCACTCCATTGTACTCCCCTGCAAAGTAGATGCCAAGGCGGGATAGCTGTAGACACGTAAAAATTAGTGTTAAGCTGAGTAAATTTCATGTCATAATACAACGCCTAGAAAGTGGATCAGGTTCCTGGCTTAACAAGGTGGTTTTTCTATTTTTCAACATTTTTAGGAATAAGCGACCAACCTGCTGGGCGCGAATTCTTATCATAGCAACTGTTCAGGAGGGCGCATTTTTATCTGCTTATCGAAGGTTCAATTCCTAATTTGACTTCGATGGTAGGCGTCATTTTGATGGGTCGCATATTAAATAACGCCTTTATTTTCAGTCACATTTCCTTATTTCCATTCTGGGAAGGCGTGCATTTCCTGGCATTTCCTGATTTTATTCTTGAATGCGCGACTTTCTCCTTGGGCGTTCATTTAAGAGACGACTGGCTTCATGGTCGCCGCTTTTGCTCGAATCCCAGGCCGATTTCCTCCTTTCCAGATTCACTTTGAGCGAGTTTTGGCCAGGGAAGTGTTTCCCAACCTTCGAGGCCTATTTGGGAACTGCTTTTTTGCTATAAAAACCCCTGTTTAAGGCCCGACGCGGGGTGACGTGATTTTGGGGTGTTACATGATTTTAGAGAGTCCAGAGAATTCATTGTGCATACAGTGGCACGTTGCAAGGGGCTTCTGGTGACCAGCCGTGCATTCGGTTTAAAAAGGAAACACCTCCACTTTTTCTCTCTGTTCTCTTGTCTTATTTTATTCAACTCACGCTCATGGCATGCATAATTTCACCTCTCATGTTTAGCACCTTGTGCTAGATTCGTTTGTCTTCCTTTGCATTCATCATCACATCCTCCCTCCCTTACTCCAAACGGGTTTTAAAACAAACACATAAGGTGTGTCATTCCACATGTTCTCATATTCTATTATTTGGAGCATTGATACTTCACGTGGAACTAATCCAGTCTTATTTATTCTGTGTGTTTTATTTCAAGGGTAATCAAGAATAGAACCCTTTTTCATCGGCCGGCCGATTGAAGGAGGAAGAAGAAATCCGCAATCCTCCCCGCCTGTAAGGTACATATGATCATCCTTTTATCTTTGAGGTAACTCCTTTGGCAATCACTCTCCAATTGAGCGGATAGACAGGTGCGCGAGGAGAGGGCCAGAGTTGCTGCTGTCGAGGGAGCTCCTTGCTTCTAAAGACCGGGGTAGCTTCTGAGGGAGGTCCAAGGTCGACCAGGGAAGGGCTCCAGGCTGGCCACTTGCTCTCTAGTCCTATAGGATGCCGATGAAGATAGAATCCACTTGCTGCACTCCTGAATACCACAGGGGTAGTACCAGGGTGGTCTGATTGCAGTGAGGGGAGTAGAGGAGGGGAGGGGAAGTGTGGGCCAATGGCTGTGGGGGAGAAAGGGTGGAGGGTAGGAAAAAGGGGCTGGGTTCTGGTCTGGAGAGGCAAGGGAAGGGGAGGGTGTGCTCAGGTCTGGAGTGGCAAGGGAAGGGCGGCTGCGCACTGGGCTGTGTGGAGGGAGTGGGGAGGAGGGGGCGTAGCCAGCATAGGGGATGGGGGGTTGGGAGATGGGGGGCGACCAAGTGAGGGGGTTTCTCTCCTTAAGAGAGGGTCAATGAATGCCTTGGGGAGGTGGAGGGTTGCTTGGGGAAGTGAAAGGGTGCATGGGGAAGATGAAGGGGTGTGTGGGGAAGTGGAGGGGTGTCTTGGGAGAGGGAGGAATCCCTTAAGGGCTGTGGGGGATTAATGAGGGTGATGCGGGATGACATGAGACTTGACTCAGACTTGTTGCGCACCTGGGACTCTAGGTGACGACGCGACCCAAAGACGACGCGACCAGTGACGACATGAATGGCACGGCACCTAACGTTGTTGCTGAAGAGGCAAACGTGCCCTAAATAAGAAGTACTCGCTCACGATCATCCCCAGCGAGGGAAACGTGTCGATCTGCATAGTTGAGAAACCGACATTGAGTCTCGGGTGGTCAGCTCACTCTCGTGCTCAGAATGAGTCACGGGACGGGTCTCGCACTTACTTCTGACAGCGGTGATTAAAAATGAACTAGCTAGGAAATAAACTACTCACATGCAGCGGCATATAGAACTTATACTAAATAAGCAAACAAGACAAATAGGGAGGCGAGTGTACCTCTACGCTCGGGGCGTGGGGAAGACGTCCCAGCCAAGATCCATAACTCCATGTATAGTGGTAAAATTTAATTACAGCAAAGATTTTTATTACCCACTCCACGCAGGGAGGTAAAGGGCTACACAATGACACCAGAAGCACCGATCTTGGGTTGGTGGGAAGCAAGGCGGCGGGTTCCGGGGTGGTCGCGGGCAGCGGCTCCGGATCTGCAATTTGTTGGCCGACGGGACAGTGAACACTGGCGTCCAAAGGGACGTCGACCTCCGGGGACCTTCTGAAGGTGGCGGTTCACCGGAACGTTGGCGGAGGATTCCTGGTCGACCCCCAGGAGTGGCGGTCGCCGGATCTACACCGGCGTATTTTCCAATGGATTCGTATGGCGACCTCCTTTGCTGGCATGTCTCGGGACAGAACTATGCGCTCCCACGAAAAAGGTCGCCACGACCAGATCCGGTGTCGGATCGGGGCAAAGTTAGCGCTGTTGCGAAGAGCACTCAGAGGGCTTCGACATACTTGAAATTCAGGCCCATCCAACAGTTATATTGGAAGTGAAAACCTCTGCAACACCATGGTTGGTTTTGGCTCAGAAAATAGATCAGGCAGGATAGATCGGGTTCTACCTGATTATGGGGTTTGATCGAAGGTAAAATAGTGGATCCAGGACTTGGGGATTTTCTAGGAGAAAGGGGGGAAAGTGGTGATCATACACACAATTTTTTGTAATTTTTTTACAAGGTTTGGGGTGGGAAAAATAGATTACCAGGTGACTATCTCGCAGATCTGCATACAGGCAGACTGTGCGAGGGGGAAATAAGTGACGGGGACAAGGTGTTAACAGTGGCAGATCGACAAAAATTTTTTACTGGAGGTGGAGGAGTACGAAGGGAAGATGCCCTTAAAAGATGATGATGATCTGATGGTCGGATCTTCAGTACCAACCTTTTTACTGAGCTTTTGTCTAGGAATCTTGAAATTTAGGACAACAGGGTGGATGCCGGGTTGTGGTGGCTCGACGGCGGCACGGACGGCGGCGACGGTGGCGATGGTCGATTGCAGCAGATAGAGGAAGAGAAGAAGAGGAAGATCACTCAGAAATATTAGGGTTTCAACCATAGATCTGATGCCGCATGGAAGAAGAAGAAGAAGAACTAGCAAGAACAAGAGAGAGAGAGGGGGGGTGCGCCCATGGCTTTTACTTCAATATTTCTTCATTAATTCCCATCAAAATGACACAAGAGAGATCTTATACTAAACCCTAGACCAAGGACAAAATACATCAAATACCCTTGGTCAAAGGGACATAATAGGGAAGGGAGATAAAAGAGGATTAAACAAATCCCACAAGGGGACAAGAGAGGGGGCGCCCCTCTCTCCAAGTCAACAAAAGAAGCTTGGATTTTTTAATCTCCCTTGGACCATAATAAACCCAAAAATACAAATACTAGATCAATATTCCCATTGACCCAAATTACACCCAAAATATAAATACAAACCAAATATAATCCAAATACATACCAAATACAATCCCAATACAAGTACATACCACATACGTACTAAAGCTCAAGTGGAGACTCTAGACAGTCCCCCAGTCACAAAGATGTCGGCGTCGACCGAGTTGTGCTACGTGTCCGGTATCGGCGGCTTGCTGAGTCTAACTGAACTCTGGCTCTGGTGCCCTTACCAGAGGGTGGTTGATGGCTGTATGGGGAAGTGAAGAGGTTTGATGAGGTGGAGGATTAGGGCTGAGGTGGAGGATGAGGTGGAGGAGAGAGAAGGAGAGAGTATGTTTTTTTTTAGGGGTAATGGGGAGCCTCTCACTCCCTAGGGCATCTCACCCTACTACTTGGCATCTCACCAAGGGATTCTCACACACAGAATAATGTCAAAAATATAAAATATCTCATTAGTTCTTCCAATGGGAGAGTTGGGTCCTATTATAGGAGCCTAACTCTTTACAAGACCAAATTGCCCATTGCTTTACACAAAATGACCCTTGCTGTCCAAGGGAGCAAACCATGGGTCTAATGACTCCAAACATAGTAAAAAGACTATGGACCTAGGGACATGACTCAAATAAAATGGAAAATACAAGGATATGACTTCAAATAAAAGTACAAAATGCATAATTGGACTCAAACGAAGTGACATCCGAGCTCACGTATCTCCGGGATGAGGTGGCGACCTGAGCCAAAGGGAATCGCAAGTGATGCCCCCATCAAATCCCTTGGGGGGGCATAGAGTTCGACTCCGTCGAGTAGGGGTCCATCCTGCTGTACGTGGTATCGCTCCAAAAGATCGTGGTGAAGCTGCTGCAGATCCTCCCGACTTACCCACAAATCTTCCAAAGGAGGCTGATCTTTCCCCCTAACGAGGTAGCGCTCATACGCCTTGCTCCTTGTGGTGGTAACATGTTCATCCAGTATTCTCTCAATTTGCTCACGTCGGGCTCTCTGGGCTGATGGTGATCTCACGGGGGTGGATTCTCTCTCCAGGGAGGAAGTAGGCTCAACATCCTCACTAGGTTGCACCGCGGGGCCCTTGTATGGTACAAGGTTTGCCACATTGAAAGTGTGGATAACTCCATACTCTTTAGGGAGGTCCAACTCAGGGGCATTAGTACTGATGCACCTCAGGACCTTAAAGGGACTGGTTCCACAAGGTCTCAATTTTGAGGAGACTCCCGGGGAGAGCCTCTCAGTCCTCACCATCACCGAGTCACTCTCTTGGAATTCACGGTGGCACCGGTGGGAATCTGCTTGCCTTTTGTAGATTTCATTATTCTTTTTAATGTGCTTGCGTATTTCCTCATGCAACTCTCTAATGTGTTGTGCAAATGACTCAGCAGTTATGGACACTCTAGCATGTTGGGGCAGAGGAATGAGATCTAACGGCTTTCTAGGTTTGTACCCATGCACGGCCTCAAATGGACTCACCCCTATCGACCTATTAACAGAATTGTTATATGCAAAGTCAGCTTGTGGTAGGATGAGATCCCAATTTCCCGGATGATCCTCAACTAGGCACCATAGGAGGTTCCCCAGACTCCGACTCACGACCTCAGTTTGGCCATCGATTTGAGGGTGATAGGCAGTGGAAAACTTGAGAAGGGTACCCATTAAGTGCCAAAGTGTCTTCCAAAAATAACTAGTGAACTTTACATCCCTATCGGAGACAATGGTTTTGGGCAACCCATGAAGACGGACTACCTCATCAAAGAACAAGGGGGCAATTCGAGAAGCGTGTGAGGTTTTGGAACAAGGGATGAAATGGACCATCTTGGAGAATCTATCAACTACCACATAGATTGAATCATGTTTGCACTGGGTCCTAGGTAGGCCTAAAACAAAATCCATGCTCAAATCTTGCCATGGACGGTCGGGGATGGGAAGAGGGGTGTAAAGGCCGATGTTTTGTTCAACTTGCTTGCATGAAGCGCATGTGCAACATTGACCCACGATCTTGGCAACATCCCTCTTAAGACTTGGCCAATAGAATTGACCCTCAACCATCTCAATGGTTTTGCGCACCCCAAAATGGCCAGCTAGGCCTCCCGCATGTAGCTCCCAAACTAAGAAATCAAGGAGTGAAGTTCGTGGTATGCATTACTTTGGCCCTTTGAAAAGGAAACCACCTTCAAGGATGAAACCCTCATGTTCCTTGGTGGATTGGGTGGACAATGCGTCATGGATGCTCCCAAAGTTGGGGCAATCGGGGCATTCATCTTTGACTCTCTCAAATCCCGTGACCTCCACTTGGACAGTGGAGAGCAATGCCACTCTCCTACTTAGCGCGTCAGCCGCGCGGTTCTCACTCCCTGCCTTGTGTTTAATCATAAAGGTATAGGATTGGATGTACTCGGCCCAGCGGGCATGTCGAGTACTCAAGTTTTGTTGAGTATTGAGGTACTTTAGAGCCTCATGGTCCAAAAAAATCACAAACTCCTTAGGTAACAAGTAGTGCCTCCAATGCCGAAGGGATTGCACAATGACATAAAACTCCTTATCATAGGTGGAGTCACTCATCTTGGCTTTACACAATTTCTCACTAAAGTATGCAATTGGGTGGCTCTCTTGGCTAAGGATTCCACCAATTCGTACTCAAGATGCGTCACATGTGACCTCAAAAACTTTAGAGAAGTCGGGGAGGCATAAAACCAGGTCTTGGGTCATCTTTTCCTTAACTTCTTGAAAAGCTCTAGACATAGGCTTGGTCCAAATAAAAGTTCCCTTCTTGATGTAATCAGTGATAGGGGCCGTAATGGTGCTAAACCCCCGAATGAACCTCCTATAGAATGTGACCAGCCCATGGAAGCTTCGAACATCATGGAGGGTGCGGGGTTCCGGCCAATCAATTATGGCTTTGACTTTCTTGGGGTCCATAGAGACACCCTTGGTAGAGACTGTGGACGTCAAAAAATGATGATGATCATATGGCATGCACGTCCCAGCACTCAAGAGCGAGTCAAAGATGGAAATGCCGAATAAACCCTATGCCTCCTCCAAGAAGGACGAATACCTACCCGGTGCTCTGCCACCCAACAAAGAAGCCCCTCGGGTTGAAGAGATAGCCCCGGCTCCCAAGTCGGCAATGCCGAAGGTCGAATCAAAAGAAACTCAAGAATTCGAACGAATGCTCGGCATGCACCGGAAATCACTCAATGCCCTGAATCAAGACTCGGAGGCTCACAACTAAAGCAACACAGGAGGGCAAGCATTTGTCCGAATCGCCACTAAGCTGGGAGGGAGCCCTTTGACGCTTAAACTGGCGCGGCATAGCCTTAAATCGGCGCTCCCCTCCAAGGGGCCTTAAACCGGCGCGCCCCACCCAAGGGGCCTTAATCCGGCGTGCCCCTTTACATGATGCTAGTCCGGCTTGCCCCTTTATGTGTTGTTAATCCGGCACGCACAACACCACGCCAGTTTAACTCAAATGCCATCCCATCTGCCAGCCGATACCCTATTTTCGCATCAGCCTGGTGCCTAGAAGGCATTCAATGCTCTGAAGCCCTGTCTCCATGGGCATTCAATGCTCTGGAGCCCTATCTCCACCTCCATTTGACAACGCAGCTGCATCGACGGTGAAGACAAGCATCGATGGGGGGGAGTAGCAGCAGCAGATCTTCTGGCAAACCCGCAAACATACCTTCCTCAGATAAATGCTAGCGTACTGTGCAAATCAACAGACGACACCATGGCATGTCAACTCCGGATGCCTCAACGAACGAGGAGGAAGATGGTGGGAGTTCCTTCCGTCCGAGCGAAGAAAGGGCAACCGACTATATATACTCTGCATGTTCGACAGAGAGAAGAGAATGGGCTATTGAAAAGAGGAGGGAGGCTAGAACCCCCGAAGGGCCATCGAAAAGGAGAAGAGAAGGCTCTCGGTTGTGTGCAGTGAAGAGATAAGAAGAGAGAAGAAGCTTCGTCCCTGTGCTGGAGAAGAGAAGAGAAGAAAAGAGAAGAGAGGAGAGTGAGAGGTGAGCTAGGAGGAGGGGGGAACTTGTGCTCTGTTCCCCCTCTCTCATTGATGTATCTTCTCCTCTTCCCCCTAAATATATTTCTCTCTGCCCTAGGGTAGATCCCCCTTCTGTATTTCGACCTTCCCCTTCTTATGGGTGAATAAAAGGAAGTCTGTTGGCAAGCACGGTTCTTGGCTTTAGTTCCTGTCCCCCGTTTTCTCCCTATCTTCCATGCATCCAAGGTCTTTGAAGCCTGCCTCTCCGTGGCATGGCCTTCGAAGGAACCCACATGAGGATGAACATTCATGGCCCTCTTGAGGCACACATTTGTCCCACTTTAAGGAATCATCACCCGTGAGTCGTGAGAGCTCTTGAAGGCTAGTCCTCGAGCTTTTCCACACTCACATTTGGGTTATCGGACCGCCGTGAGGTCTGGATTTGAGGTTCACCCCGGAGCTTTGCTCTGTTTGGTGTTCCCCTATTTGTCTCTGGCAATCCTCAGTCCGGGGGAGGTGCTGCCCATTTTTTGCCAGGAACAAGCGAGTCAAACTAAACTCTCCGAGGGCCAGAGCAATGTATGCTTGAAGCCTCTGAATCAAACTGAACATCTGAGCAAACCAGGCTCCTTCATGTCTGAAACCCTGGATTTTTGAGTTCTTGCAGCATACTCTTCTAATAAAACACTCAATTCTTCATGCTAATCCACCTTAATAAACAAATACAACACTTAAACTTTCTCTCCACATGCTTAATCCATCAATAAGATGAATAAATCAATCAACAGATTAACTTGCAGGTGAAAGAAACAAGAAACAGAGCCAATAGAATAAAAGAAAACCTCATAGAAGCTTAACCCGGTGCGCCCTAATCCGACGTGGGCTAATCCGGCGCGCTACCCCCCCCCCCCCGCACGCCGGATTAGCTTCACACTCATAACTCCACAATTTTTCTTGGAATGAATAGTGCACCCCTCACTACTATTTGAGCCTTGGTCCGGCGCGCCTCACTATTCATCCTGTAAAATCGGCGCGCCCCTCTTCTTGGCCTTAATCCGGTGCGCCCCTCTCTTGGGTCCCTTATCCGGAACGCCCTATCCCCCCATGGCATTCTTCTTTAAACCGGCGTGCCCCTCTTAACACACTTAAACTAACACGCTCCACTCTCCCCTTGGGATCCCATTAAATCGGCGCGCCCCTGTTTCACCTCTTATTCTGGCGCGCCCCCTTTTCTTCCTTAATGCAGGTCGATCCGCGTGTGAGGGTGCACGATGGCGACTTTGGGCTCTACACCTAACGACTCACTTCCCCGGACTGTGCGTGAAGAGAAAAGTAATGACGCCCCGTGGCATCAGACGTGGTCCGCTGAAACCCCGATATGGCCATAGTCCGCAACCACCTCGGGCCAATAGATCATCAACTTGACTCACCTCCGTCGGGATCCAATCCCGCATCCACATTAACCCTGCCGTATCTACGGCAGACATTCGTACGGTTTTGTCACCATCTTTTATGTTACAAACATGGACTTCTGTCCGAATAAGAAATGGTCCGTTAGTGACCAACATATATATACCGGGATTTAATCTCACGCCTGCATTAAACTTGCCATACTCATGGCAGACATTCGTACGGTTTGGTGAAGAGAAAAGTAATGATGCCCCACTAGATCGGACTTGGATCTTGGGAGCCCCCGCCCGGACGTGACCATGATCCGAACTTATCCCGGGCCGATAGTTCATTAGCTCGACCCGTCTTTATCGGGATCCGATCCCGCACCTACATTAAACTTGCCGTACCTACGGCAGACATCCGTACGATTTTATCGTCATCCTCGAGGCTAGTAATACGGACTTCCATCCGAATAATGAATGGTCCGTTAGTGACCAACATATATGCCAGGATCTAATCTCGCACCCACATTAAAATTGTCGTACCTACGGTAGAAATCCACGTGGTTTTGTCGTTGTCTTCGACGCTTCAAATGTGGACTCTCGTCCGAACGACGAATGGTCCGTTAGCGACCGACATATATACCGGGATCTAATCCCGCGCTTGCATTAAACTTGCCGTACTCACGGCAGACATTTACATGGATTCGCTCCCGTCACCGTCTTGTTTTCTATACGGACCTTTGTCTGAACATAAAATGGTCCGTGTATAACCGACAAAATCCAAATGGAATGAGGCGGCTCTCATTCTCCCTAAACCCTATGCATGGGAACATCGATAAGGCCGTCGTGAGTCACGCTCGGACCTCGGGTTCGCCCCAACCATGGTCATCGCCTGACCCACATCCTAGGCCTATAGCCAGCTATCTCTGTACACATCTTTGTTTTGGAATCTAGTCCTGGGACACTTTCCCGCTACCTTTCGGTACCGAAAATATTAACGATGCCCACGCAAGCCTCGGTTGGACCGCGGGAGGCGCCCCCGGAATGGTCCTGACTCGATCTCACACCGGGCCAATAAACTCGCTGATTTCTGACCACTCTGACCAATATTCAACCGAAATATCTTTTTGAACAATAAACTTGCCGTACCCCGGCATACATATGCTCCAGTTTTCCCCGTGATGATCACGATTCTCTGAAGCCTGACGCTCGTCTGAATATATCAAAATGGTCCCTTGAGTGACCGACATCTTTTGAATGCTTGCTTCCCTAGACATAGGGATTTCCGACTGATTCGAGACCGTTATCGACTTATTTCTCTCGATATAGTTTCCTGGCCATGAGGCCCTGATTCTCGACGATTAATCAAGGGTGTTCTCCTCTCCGAGGGGATGTAAATAACGACGTGACCTTTATGGCGCGGCGGGTTCTGGTCCCGACACGAACCACACAATCGTCTAATTAGTCGATCGGGCACGCCCACGCACTTAATAAACCCAATGAACAAATAAACAAACGATTTAAAATAAAAAGTGCATCCACAGAGACTACAAATCCTAGGAAGGTAATGGAGTTGGTCATAAAATGACACTTCCCTAGGTTGGCAAATAGGCTCTCTTGCCGAAGTGTGGTACAAACTTGCCTTAGGTGGTCTAGATGAGCCTCTTTGGTTTTCCTATAGATAAGGATGTCATCAAAATAGACCATAAGGAAGACCCCAATGTAAGGTCAAAGGACCTCCGTCATATGGCGCATGAAAGTGCTCAGGGCATTGGAAAGCCTAAAAGGCATGACTAGCCATTCATAGAGGTCGTCCTTGGTTTTGAAGGCTATTTTCCACTAATCTCCTGGCCTAATTCTAACTTGGTGGTAACCGCTCTTATGGTCAATCATGGAGAAAATGGTGGCTCCAGCTAGCATATCATCAAGTCGAGGGATGAGGAACCTATAGTTAACCGTTATCTTGTTAACGGCTTGGCTATCCACACACATTCGCCATGACCCATCTTTCTTAGGTGTAAGGAGAGCCGGGACGGGGCAAGGACTTTTGCTAATGCGAAGGAAACCTTTCCTAATAAGCTCTTCAACTTGCGGCCTAAGCTCAGCATGTTCCATGGGATTAAGGCTATAGTGGGAAAGGTTTGGGAGGGTGGCTCCCGGGACAAGGTCAATGGCGTGTTGTACATCACGCATTGGTGGGAGCATATCCTAGAGTTCCTTAGGGAACACATCATGAAACTCCTCCAATAGGAGCTGAATCTCTACGGGGTGTGGGTTGGAAGGGGTGCGCTCTCCTAAGTAAATGACCACCGCACACAAGGGGGCTCCTTGAGCTATCTCCTCCTCTAGCTCTCTCTTGGTTATGAGATGAAGACTCTTGTTCGTTCCCGAGGTCTTGGCTGGGCTCGGATTTGGGTTGGTTGGTAGAGTGGGGTTCTCCGAAACCTGAGATGGGGTGGGGTGGTTTCCAAGAGATGGAGGGTCCCTCTTAGGAAGGGGACGAGGCGGATAGGGATTGAGTTAGATTCTCTTTCCCTCGTGTTCAAAGAGACAAGTATTCGGCCTCCCTAGAAAGGTTGCTTCCACATCATAGATCTATGGCCTCCCTAATATGATACTGCCCACTTCCATTGGGACAATATCACACCAAACTTGGGCTTGATAGAATGAGAAAGTGATGGGAACTTGACACCTTGTGGTGACGGGGATGGAGGTGGCATCAATCCATGAGACACGGTACGGGCTAGGGTGTGTAGTGATGGTTAGCCCAAGGAGCTTCACGATGTCGGGTGACACCGCATTCACACAACTCCCATTGTCTAAGATCACCTTCCTCACATGACTTCCTACCTTGATGAAAGTATGGAATATGATAGTTCTACGCTAATCCTCTTCTTTAGTTTGAGTGAGGGTGCATCTAACCACACATAATTTGGAGTCCGTAGGGGGAATGGGGGTACCTTGACTCGATTCAAAGCATTGTGCCTCGTACACTTCCTCCTAATCAAGGGAAGCTTCATGGACCTCAGCTACACTCTCAATTCCCCCTTGGGGAGGGGAATTTTCCTCCTCTATGAGTAAGCTAGACAACCCTCTCATGGGGCATTGTCCCGTGAAGTGTCCAAAACCAAGACATCTAAAGCATTGTTGTTTGTTACCACTACCCGTGGTTGCCCCACTCATATTTGGTCCTTTTGAACTCTTCTCTCTTCGGGGAGTGGGATTACTAGGAGTGACTCTTACTAGAGGGGTAGTGGGAGGGGGATTGTTAGACTACAATGGGGCACTCTCACTGGGACTAGGCAATGGAGCTTTTATGGGAGGGGCTGGGTTGGTTCGAGGTCCCGTGACTTTGGGATCGGTCTGTCACGGGGAAGCAAATTTGGGGAACCGAGAAAACCTTTCAGCATCTCGGGCTATTTGGTAGGCATGCTCAAGTGTGGTTACTTCCCTCATAAAGAGTTCCCTCTTAATGTGATTTTGGAGCCCATTTCTAAACCTAGACAAGGTGACGGCCAGATCTTCCCGAACTCCACACTTTAGGAGATAATAGTCAAACTTTTCAATGTACTCGGACACGGTCTTACCTTTCTGGGTGAGACTTTGCCACCCATCTAAGAGAGTTTGGTGGTAAAAGGGGGGTAAGTACTTGGTTCTAAGTTGATTCTTCATGTCCTCCCAAGTGTCAATAGGCTCTTGACACCCAACCGCCCTTAAACCTTTTACATTTAGCCAATATGTTTTGGCAAGCTTGGAGAGTTGCATTTTGGCCAACCGCACTCTTCTCTCTTCCGACATGAGATACCACTCGAAATATTTATACATGGAGGCCTCCCAATCTAGGTAAACACTCGGGTTGTGGGACCCATCAAAGCTTGGTGCCTCGATTTTGATCAATCTCAAAAGGTGGTCATCTGGGTCATCCCAGGGGCGCCTCTCATTACGCCTATGGTGGTGGTGCCCACCATGGTCCTGATAAGGTTCTAAGTCTGAATCTTCCCTATCATGTTCAGCTCATGGAGGTTGACCTCTCGGCCCATTGTTTCTAGTGGCGGGCTCATTCTCCTCATTCTGGGTAAGCCAGTCGGATATGGCTTCTAGTCGGCCTAGAATGGTGGTGACGGCTTCCGTAAGGTGGTTCACCTGGCCTTGGAGACCATCCATCTTGGTAGCAAGGTCGCCTTTCGAATTGGGATCCATGGGGAGGACTGAAGATGATGGATCTGATCGGTATGAGGTGGCTCTATAGGTAGACATGCAAAGGTGGGCAATGTCGGAACACCGGTTGACTTGCAATGCAAATGCGCCTAGGACCAGACTTGTATAGACAAGTCTAAGACTTGCTCTGATACCACTTGATGTGAGACAGCAGGGATGGGCAGAGGTGACTAATCGGATGCACCTAGGACCTATCGAAGCAAGCACAACAATTTTAAATAGAAACAAAAATCGACAGGTAGACTTGATGGGGACATCACCCATGACTCCCTCAGGCTCGACACCTCTCTCCCTCCCGGAGACGGGTAGGGTGCGGCTCCACGACTGGACGGGTCCACCTCGACACTTGGGCTTGCTATGTGGGTCATCTTGATGTATTTTCTCCTTTTAGTTGAGTCATTTTGATGTAATTTGCCTTTGTTTTGAGTCAAGTCCCTAGGTTATTATGTTATTTACCTAAGTTTGTGTCATCATGTTGGGCTAGAGTGTCGTATGGGCCCATTTAGGTGGGCCTGGCCCAGGGGCGCCCCCCTCCCTTCCCCACCTCTTTTGCTTATTTGCTATTAGCACTTATTTTAGGGACTTTTTGTAAATGTTGGGATCCATATAAATAGGACCCCAACCCCACTTGAGATGGCTAATGAAGTATTGAGTAAATTTATCCACAAGCATTGTCTTCTCTCTCTCTCTAGCTCTCTCTCTACATATATATATCTCTCTCTAAAGGGGGCCCTCTCTCTCTCCTTCTCTCTCTCTCTCCCTTGGGCGAACCTGCCCCTTCACCTCCCCCCCCCCCTTGCCACATCACCCGCCACCTCAGCCCCCCCACCCTTTTACCTTCCCAAGAGCCATTACTCCCCTTTAGTACCTCCACATCCCAAGCAACCTTTCCCATTCCCCATACACCCTTTCACCTTCCCAAGGGAGACTCCCTTCTCCTAGGCACCCCTTCCCATCCCCAAAGCAACCCCTTCCTATTCCCTAGACCTCCACTAAACCCTCCCATTAACCCACCACCCAAATCAAGAGGAGCCCTCCCCATTCCCCCAAGCCACTTGCGCCCCCATCTCCCCACCACCTCCCCCTTGGCCGTTTGCGCACCCACCCCTCTCCCTGCTAGCTCCGCCCCTGGCCTCCACCCTCACCACCCCTTCCCACCTTCCAAACCCCTCCCCACCACCAAAGCACCCATATCCCTTACCCCTCCACCAAAGAAACCCCCCTCCACCATTTCTCTCTTCCAATCTGTGTGCAGCTGAAGACCTGGAGATCGACAGTCTTTTGCAGCACCGCCTCAGATTCCACCCCTGAGCTCCTGGGGGCGTGGCCTACATTGATGGAAAGCTCTTCCAGTCATCTTCGCAGGCGAGGTGGTTTCGCCTCAATCCGAGGTCGGAGCTGCACAGGAGAGCCGTCCTTCACCAACTGCGCAGAACCAGTCCGGCCTGCAACCAGAAGCAACTTGCAGAAGCTCCTGCGACCACACGAGTGCTCCCCTTGCCGCGCCACTTGACCGGGGCAAAGATCCACCTGTTCTCTGTCCAACGCAGCCAGCGGGACCTCATTCAGAGGTCGGAGCTAATTGTACCGGATTTTCTACCACCAGGACGCTGTTCAGGTCAGTCAGGATCTGCTCCGACACCCTTCCACTTCTCGAACTGCTGCTCTCGGCCCCGACCTCCTCCGGTGCCATTCTTTCTTGCTGCTCGAAGCAGACTTGACCATGGTCATGCTCGTCTTGGTCCCACCTCGTTTGGACTTTGGGAGTGATCTTGGTGACTTCATCCGTCTGCTGTTGCATCCTGGGAGCAGTCCGAGCCTGATCGCAGGGACCCTGTTCCAGAGCCTGCCCCTGCCGGTGATGACCACAGTCGTGCCTGAGTACGTCAGCGACGTTTTGGCGCAAGTCTCATCAAGTTCTGAGTCCGGGGGAGCTCACAGCGATGGCTACACCAACCCCCTATCTTGCTGTTCCAGACCCGGGCAGATTCGGCCGGATGCTCCGTCGGCGCAATCCGAGCAACTCTCCCCTCCTCGCCTGGCCGACTTAACGCCCCTCCCTGTGCGGAGGTAGTGTTTGATTTGTAATATAGATATTCCCACCCCATGTCCACCCTCCTGTGTGAGGTGTAGTGCTTGTAACTATTAAACAGGGATCAAGCTTCATCAGCGCAGTGTGCAGGGAACCCACACTTCCCCGCTCGCCCTCGTCTCCGAACGGGGTTGGTTTCTTCAAACCAACCAGGGTAAGCTCTGAAATTTGCTCCATTATCCGTATTTGTTCATCTAATATCCGCGGAATTGCTCCGTTGAGCAAGAGAGAGAGCGCCCGACCCCATGTGTTCCACTTACGAGCGGTCACCGTGGGCTGTGAGAGAGAGGGACCTAGTGCCCCAATTGGCACCCGGCCAGCCCCTTAAGCGTGGGCCTCATACCTTCGGGAGGGCAACCCTAGCCCTGTTGGCACTCTACCAGCTAGGGTCTTGATCCATCACCTCCACTTAGCATCATCAAGTCACCCGGGCTCGTGTGTGTGCGACGGCGATTCGGCCCCAATCTAGTACTTTATTGCTTTGTGATTGTGCTTGCGGAGTAGGTCCAAGGATCTTTGTCTCTTTGCTGCATACCTCCTTAGTGTGTCACATCAAGTGGTATTAGAGCAAGTTTTAGACTTGTCTCTACAAGCCTAGGTCCTAAGGTCATTGCTTTGTCTTCGTCCGTGTGTCCTCTTATGCATGTCTACCCGTAGTGGTGCCTTGTTTCGGACCGACCCCTCATCCTCGGCTCCCCCTATGAATCCCAATTCCCAAGGCAACCAAGATATCCTTAGGGAGGCACCCCAAGCTCCAATGGATCGGATGGAGACTACCCTCAACCTCGTCCTCGAATAGCTAGCTGGTCTTACCACCCGGATGGATAGACTCGAGGAAGCTAGGGCCTCACCCAGGAACCATGTCCAAAGAGCTCCCCCTCCACACGCTGAATTTGATAGAGAGGGCCTGGAGAATGACCACTACCAAGAGAATGAGAGACCCCGCCAACCTCTACATCATGAGAGGCGACCTCGAGAAGACCCGGATGATTACCTCTTAAAAATGATTAGGGTGGAAGCTCCAAACTTCGATGGGTCCCATAACCCACATGTCTACCTAGAATGGGAGAGTGCCATGGACCAATACTTTGATTGGTACCCTATGACGGAAGATAGGAGAGTTAGGCTTGCAAAAATGCACCTTATCAAACTAGCCAAGACCTATTGGATGAGTGTGGAGAGTAGAAAGAGGATTAGGCGGGAAGAACCCATTCATACCTGGGAAGACATGAAAGCCCAACTAAGATTCAAGTACCTCCCCAACTCCTACACCCAAACTCTCTTAGACGAATGGCAATGCCTCACGCAGGAGGGAAAAACCGTGGTAGAATACATTGAACTGTTTGACTCCTACCTTCTAAAGTGTGGAGTACATGAAGAGTTGGCTGTCACCCTATCACGATTTAGGAATGGTCTCCACCCATACATCAAGAGAGAACTATTTATGAGGGATGTGGATTCCCTTGAGTTGGCTTATCAAATAGCCTGGGATACGGAGAGATTTTCTAGGAATCCTAAGTTTGCCTCTCCTCGCCCAGCTGAACCCAAAAATATGGGCCCCCAACCCCACCTTCCTCCCCTATTGAGGACTCCTATCCCCAGTGGGGGAACTCCTACTCGACCATACCATCAACCACCCAATCCTACCCCCACCAAGGCAACCCGACCCAACCCTCCTCCCCGAAGAGAGGAAACCCCTAAAGGAACAACCCCAGGGAGTAGTTCGGTAAAATGCTTTCGATGCCATGGTTATGGCCACATTGCCACCCAATGTCCGTCCAAAGGATTGTCCAGCCTTATCATTGAAGGAGGGCCTACCCCGTCCCAAGGAGAGCATGAGAGCATGGTTGAGGAGTATGAGGCTGCCTTGGGTTGGGAAGAAGAGTATGAGGAACAATTCTATGAAACGGGCTTAGATCACGACCCTCCTCCCGCCGACTCCCACTTAGGTGTGATTAGGTGCACCCTCACCAAACCACAAGAGGAGGATTGGCGTAGGACCTCCATTTTTCACACCTACCTCAAGATGGGGAGTCATGTTAGGAAAGTGATCCTAGATAATGGGAGTTGTGTCAACGCCGTGTCTCCTAACACCGTTAAGCTTCTTGGGCTTACTACCACACCCCACCCCAAGCCATACCGGGTCTCTTGGATTAACAACCACTCCATCCCGGTCAACACTTGTTGCCTTGTCCCTATCACCTTCTCATCCTATCAAGGACAAGTTTGGTGTGACATTATACCCATGGAAGTAGGGAGCATCCTACTAGGGAGGCCCTAGATCTATGACGTCAATGCAACCATCCTAGGAAAGCCCAACACATGCACTTTTGAACATGAGGGGAAAACCATCCGCCTCAATCCCTCCCCACCTCGAATGGAACCTCCCTCCAAGGGGCTTCTCCCTTCACCACAATCCAAACCACCTCAAAACCCAGGGATCCCACACCCACCAACCCAACCAGCTTCCCAAGAACCTACCCAAGAAAAGCCAACTGGAAAAGTCAAGGGCCTGCATCTCATCACGAGAAAAGAACTGGAGGAGGAGGTTGCCCAAGGAACACCCTTGTGTGCAGTAGTCATATTCCTTGGAGAGTCAACTCCCTCCAACCCCCACCCCGTGGAAATACACCCTCTCCTGGAAGAATTTAAGGATGTGTTCCCCAATGAGCTCCCTGACCAACTGCCACCCATGAGGGATGTTCAACATGCTATCGACCTCGTCCCAGGAGCCACCCTCCCAAACCTTCCCCACTATCGCCTCAACCCCACAGAGCATGCTAAATTGAGGAGGCAAGTGGAAGAACTTATTAGGAAGGGCTTTCTCCGCCTTAGCAAAAGCCCTTGTGCTGTCCTGGCCCTTCTCACACCCAAGAAAGATGGGACATGGCGAATGTGCATCGATAGCAGGGCCATTAACAAGATTACCGTCAAATATAGGTTCCCCATACCTAGGCTTGATGATATGCTCGACATGCTAGCCGGAGCCACCATTTTTTCCAAAATAGATCTTAAAAGTGGCTACCATCAGGTTAGGATAAGGCCAGGAGATGAATGGAAAATAGCCTTTAAAACCAAAGATGGACTCTATGAGTGGCTAGTGATGCCTTTTGGGCTATCAAATGCCCCGAGCACCTTTATGTGCCTGATGACGGAGGTCCTTAGACCTTACATTGGAGTTTTCTTGGTGGTCTATTTTGATGACATCCTTATCTAAGCCCACCTCAGCCATCTTAGGCAGATCTGCACTACCCTTAGGAAAGAGAGTCTCTTCGCCAACTTGGGAAAATGTCATTTCATGACCAAATCCATTACTTTCCTTGGATATGTGGTCTCCACTGAGGGAGTGTCCATGGACCCCGAAAAGGTCCAAGCTATCCTGGACTGGCCAGAGCCCTGCACTCTTCACGAGGTCCGGAGTTTCCATGGGTTGGCCACCTTCTATCAGAGATTTATCCGTGGGTTCAGCATGGTCACAGCCCCCATCACAGATTGCCTTAAGAAGGGGACGTTTGCGTGGACCAAGTTTGCTTCTAGAGCCTTCCAAGAGCTCAAGGAAAGGATGACCCAAGCCCCGGTATTATGCCTCCCTGACTTTTCCAAAGTCTTTGAGGTGACTTGTGATGCCTCCGGGGTAGGGATTGGCGGGATCCTCAGCCAAGAGGGACACCCAGTGGCCTACTTTAGTGAGAAATTGTGTGATGCCAGGGTAAAGTACTCCACCTATGACAAAGAATTTTATGCCGTGGTACAATCCCTCCGGCATTGGAGGCATTATCTCTTGTCCAAAGAGTTTGTCATATTTTCTAACCACGAGGCCCTGAAATATCTCAACTCCCAACAGAAACTGAATGCCCGACATGCCCGCTGGGTCGAATACATCCAATCCTACACTTTTGTGATCAAGCATAAGGCTGGGAGTGAGAATCGTGCCGCAGATGCACTCAGTAGGAGGGTCTCCTTGTTGGCTACCATTCGGGTGGAAGTCATAGGGTTTAAGAGAGTCAAGAATGAGTACCATGATTGTCCGGATTTTGGGCTTATCCATACCACCCTGACCACCCAATCACCTAGAGAACACCAAGGTTTCATCCTAGAGGACCGGTTCATCTTCAAAGGCCATAGACTTTGCATACCTAGAACATCCCTGCGGGATTTCCTAGTCTGCGAGTTGCATGCAGGAGGCCTGGCTGGACATTTTGGAGTGCACAAGACCATTGCTATGGTTGGGGGTCAGTTCTATTGGCCAAGTCTCAAGAGGGATGTAGCCAAAATTGTGGGACAGTGTCGCATATGTGCCTCAGCCAAACAGATAAAATAGAACACTGGCCTATACACCCCACTCCCTGTCCCTGATCGTCCATGGCAGGATTTAAGCATGGACTTTGTCTTGGGCCTACCTAGAACTCAGAAGAAGCATGATTCCATCTTTGTCGTAGTGGACAGATTTTCAAAAATGGCCCATTTCATCCCCTGTTCAAAAACCTCTGATGCCTCCCATGTGGCCCGCCTATTCTTCGATGAAGTAGTTCGCCTCCATGGCCTACCCAAAACCATCATTTCTGATAGGGATGTCAAATTTACCAGCTATTTCTGGAAGACCCTCTGGCACCTAATGGGGACCCTTCTCAAATTCTCTACAGCCTATCACCCTCAAACCGATGGCCAGACCGAAGTCGTCAATCAAAGTCTTGGGAACCTCCTTCGGTGTCTTGTTGAGGATCGCCCAGGGAATTGGGATCTTATTCTACCCCAGGCAGAGTTTGCCTACAACAACTCAGTGAATAGGTCAATAGGGATGAGCCCATTTGAAGCCGTGCATGGGTACAAGCCTAGAAAGCCTACATATCTCATTCCTTTTCCTACACATGCTAGAGTGTCTATTAGTGCTGAATCTTTTGCCCAACACATGAAAGAATTGCATGAGGAAATCCGCAAACATATCAACAAAAGCAATGAGGTGTATAATAAATCGGCCGATTCCCACCGACGCCACCAAGAATTTCGTGTAGGTGACTTTGTGATGGTGAGAACTGAGAGACTTTTCCCTGGGAATGTCTCCAAACTGAGGTCGCGTGGATCAGGTCCCTTCCAGGTTCTGAGGTGGATCAGCACAAATGCTTACATGTTGGACCTCCCCGAGGAGTACGGAGTAAGTCCCACATTCAATGTGGCTGACTTGGTGCCATACAGGGGTCCCACGGTGACACCTAGTGAGGAAATCGAGCTTGTTCCACCTCTTGAGAGAGCCACCACCCGTGAGAAAGTTCCACCAAGCCAGAGGGGCCAACGTGAGCAAGTAGAGCGGATATTGGATGAACAGGTCACCATCACCCGGAGCAAAGCATACGAGCGATACTTGGTCAGGTGGAAGGGTCGGCCCCCTTCGGATGACTCATGGGTGAGCAGGGAGGATCTTCAGCAGCTAGACCCCGACCTCCTGGAGCGCTATCGCAGCCGAGTGGACCCTTTCTTGACAGAGTCAAGCTCTTCACAGCCCGGGGGAGTTGATGGGGACATCACCCATGATTCCCTCTGGCTCGACACCTCTCTCCCTCCCGGAGACGGGTAGGGTGCGGCTCCACGACTGGACGGGTCCACCTCGACACTTGGGCTTGCTATGTGGGTCATCTTGATGTATTTTCTCCTTTTAGTTGAGTCATTTTGATGTAATCTGCCTTTGTTTTGAGTCAAGTCCCTAGGTTATTATGTTATTTACCTAAGTTTGTGTCATCATGTTGGGCTAGAGTGTCGTATGGGCCCATTTAGGTGGGCCTGGCCCAGGGGCGCCCCCCTCCCTTCCCCACCTCTTTTGCTTATTTACTATTAGCACTTATTTCAGGGACTTTTTGTAAATGTTGGGATCCCTATAAATAGGACCCCCACCCCACTTGAGATGGCTAATGAAGTATTGAGTAAATTTATCCACAAGCATTGTCTTCTCTCTCTATCTAGCTCTCTCTCTCTCTATATATATATATATCTCTCTAAAGGGGGCCCTCTCTCTCTCCTTATATCTCTCTCTCCCTTGGGCGAACCTGCCCCTTCACCTCCCCCCCCCCTTGCCACATCACCCGCCACCTCAGCCCCCCCACCCTTTTACCTTCCCAAGAGCCATTACTCCCCTTTAGTACCTCCACATCCCAAGCAACCTTTCCCATTCCCCATACACCCTTTCACCTTCCCAAGGGAGACTCCCTTCTCCTAGGCACCCCTTCCCATCCCCAAAGCAACCCCTTCCTATTCCCTAGACCTCCACTAAACCCTCCCATTAACCCACCACCCAAATCAAGAGGAGCCCTCCCCATTCCCCCAAGCCACTTGCGCCCCCATCTCCCCACCACCTCCCCCTTGGCCGTTTGCGCACCCACCCCTCTCCCTGCTAGCTCCGCCCCTGGCCTCCACCCTCACCACCCCTTCCCACCTTCCAAACCCCTCCCCACCACCAAAGCACCCATATCCCTTACCCCTCCACCAAAGAAACCCCCCTCCACCATTTCTCTCTTCCAATCTGTGTGCAGCTGAAGACCTGGAGATCGACAGTCTTTTGCAGCACCGCCTCAGATTCCACCCCTGAGCTCCTGGGGGCGTGGCCTACATTGATGGAAAGCTCTTCCAGTCATCTTCGCAGGCGAGGTGGTTTCGCCTCAATCCGAGGTCGGAGCTGCACAGGAGAGCCGTCCTTCAGCAACTGCGCAGAACCAGTCCGGCCTGCAACCAGAAGCAACTTGCAGAAGCTCCTGCGACCACACGAGTGCTCCCCTTGCCACGCCACCTGACCGGGGCAAAGATCCACCTGTTCTCTGTCCAACGCAGCCAGCGGGGCCTCATTCAGAGGTCGGAACTAATTGTACCGAATTTTCTACCACCGCAACGCTGTTCAGGTCAGTAAGGATCTGCTCCCACACCCTTCCACTTCTCGGACTGCTGCTCTCCGCCCCGACCTCCTCCGGTGCCGTTATTTCTTGCTGCTCGAAGAAGACTCACCCACGGTCGTGCTCGTCTTGGTCCCACCTCGTTTGGACTTCGGGAGTGATCGTGGTGACTTCATCCGTCTGCTGTTGTATCCTGGGAGCAGTCCGAGCCTGATCGCAGGGACCCTGTTCCAGAGCCGGCTCCTGCCGGTGATGACTTCGGACCTGTCCATAAAAATTCACAGTCGTGCCTGGGTACGTGAGCGACGTTTTGGCGCAAGTCTCATCAAGTTCTGAGTTCGGGGGTGCTCACAGAGGCGGCTACACCGACCCCCTGTCTTGCTGTTCCAGACCCGGGCAGATTCGGCCGGATGCTCCGTCGGCACAATCCGAGCAACTCTCCCCTCCCCGCCTGGCCGGCTTAACGCCCCTCCCTGTGCGGAGGTAGTGTTTGATTTGTAATACATATATTCCCACCCCAAGTCCACCCTCCTGTGTGAGGTGTAGTGCTTGTAACTATTAAACAGGGATCAAGCTTCATTAGCGCAGTGTGCAGGCAACCCACACTTCCCCGCTCGCCCTCGTCTCCGAACGGGGTTGGTTTCTTCAAACCAACCAGGGTAAGCTCTGAACTTTGCTCCATTATCCGTATTTGTTCATCTAATATCCGTGGAATTGCTCCGTTGAGCAAGAGAGAGAGAGCGCGACCCCGTGTGTTCCACTTACGAGCGGTCACCGTGGGCTGTGAGAGAGAGGGACCTAGTGCCCCAATTGGCACCCGGCCAGCCCCTTAAGTGTGGGCCTCGTACCTTCGGGAGGGCAACCCTATCCCTGCTGGCACTCTACCAGCTAGGGTCTTGATCCATCACCTCCACTTAGCATCATCAAGTCACCCGGGCTCGTGTGTGTGCGACGGTGATTCGGCCCCAATCTAGTACTTTATTGCTTTGTAATTGTGCTTGCGGAATAGGTCCAAGGATCTTTGTCTCTTTGCTGCATACCTCCTTAGTGTGTCACATCAAGACTTGCACATCGCAACCCAATCCCGGGGTTACTCGGGGATATTGAGTCGAGAATGTGAAAGAAGTCCCTTGATGGTAGTGGGCCAGCGGAGCTCAGATCAACACCCCATTGATATGGATGCCCAATTCCATGGGGCAGACCTCGTGCCGGGTGAGCACGGGTGACACTCCACTCACTCTCCACAGTGGCCGCTCGACGAGGGTGAAGCCCCGGGGCCGGGCACTCTCTCCCTTACCGACAAAGCATATGAAGAATACAGAATGAACAAGGGAATTCGGAGCAAGGGTTGAGTGCTTACCTGGTTGGTTTGAAGAAACTGACCCTAGTCGGAGACGTGGGCGAGCGGGGAAGCATGGGCTAGCCACCCGCATGCTGCGTCATTGTCGCTTGACCTGAAATTTGTTGTTACACCACTACACCTCATGCAGGAGGGTTGAGCTCGGGGTAGGGATGAATTTAATTACAACCAAAATCTACCTCCGCGTAGGGAGGGTCTATCAGCCGGTCAGGCTCGGGGTGGGGAGTGTGTGGGAACTGGTTCTGTCCGAACTGTTACACTGACTGTCAGTAGGCCGGTGTCGAGGGTGCCACGGACTTCTTCGATGGCTGCAATAGGCAGCGTCGGTGCAGAACTAACCGAGGATGAGGCAGAAGATTGCTGTAGGAGTCGCAGGTCGTCTGGGGGCCGACCGGGTCCACTATAGAGTGAAGTCTACGAACCGGTCTGGTTCTGGGCCTGCAGGACAACAAGACGAAGTCGGGGTCGCCGTCCAGTCCTCCGGGCACTGCTACATAAGTGAGGTTGGTGTGAGAATGACCAAGGGAGGGATGGGGACTCCTAGTTCTAAGGGCACGCTCAGCGTAGGTCACTCCGAGGCGGTCTAGGTCCGGAGGTGCGGCTCTGTCCGAACAGTTTCTGCAGGGAAGCAAGCCGATGTTGGGGGGACCGTCCGTTCCTTCGGTCGTTGCTAGTGGCGGGGCTGGTGCTGGAGCGTCCGAGGAGAGTTCAGGAAGGCTCTATGGCAGGCCCGTACTCTGTAGGAGTCGGGTGGGGGATCTCCGAGAGTCCATTGCCGACCTGCGCCAGGGGCTATAGACCTGGCCTACACGTAGTCGACCACTTGCTGGTGGAGAGAAGAAGAGAAGGGGACGGACTGCTAAGGGCCGACAGAGCTTCTGTAACACCCGGGAATTTTAAAATAGAAATGAATACATTTAGGATTTGAAAGGGAGGCATTTAACTATTTAACTCACATTCTAATTATATTTAATTAATAATTTTAAACAAATAAACATCACTTTTAGAAATGCCAAATTATATTATTAATAATTTAGGAAATTTAATATTCCAAATTTTCCATTACATCTTTGTTTTAAAGAAATAAGGATATATAGATGAGGTATTAAAGGGTAAACATAATTGAGGAGTGAGATAGGATATATAGACAATTTTGGTAAGTATAGGGTGAATGGAAAAGCCTCCATTTAAAATCACGACCATTTGTTGGGTCGATGTTCATGAAATAACGACATGCAAGGTGTCGTTATTCAATTAAAGTAGATATATAAGGTTTGAAAGGATATATCTATAATTTTGGTCCTTAGAAGGTGATAAGAAAATGGGCCAAAAGAAGTAACGACCATGCACGTTATTCACCAAATAACGACTTATATCATGTCGTTATTTTCTAAAATGTGAATAGTGCCACTTTTTATTTAAAAGGAATTTTGTGAAACAAATTATATCTAAAATAAGAGAAAAATATAAGGATCTTAGTAATGAAATTTCATAAACTGATTCCATCAATTTTTAAAGATAACAATCTTTGAAGTTAAAAGCGAAGTTTAACTATATAAAACTCAATAAAATCACGACCCTCTCTTGGACGCCATTTCTCATCCGATAATTTTTGTGGTTTTAAGACACGAACAGCATGTTTGAGTTGGCATCGTACTATGGGATGCTATTATTTAGGATCTGGTTCCCCTCCTGTCGACCTAAGATCCTAAAATCCCTATATTATACCCTTCTATTAAGGCGGATCTCGGTTATTCTTAAGCTTACTGCAGAGAACGTGGGAACATTCTCTGAAGCTTACAGAGGAGAGAAGGGAGCTGCCTGTACCAAGTCTGTCATCTTAGGAGGTAGATCTTCTCAAGCTTTAACCAAATTAGTAGCTAATCTAGGATAAATTAGCATGCACAATTAGTATGAGCCTCATCTCTATGTGATATACCATATTTACAACATGTTTTATCATGTTTTTATTTCTTTCTTCATAGATCAATGAAATCTATTAGCTAATTTGTTAGCCTACCTAGTTAATCTGTTAACCTACCTAGTAGGTCTTCTCAAGCTTTAACCAAATTAGTAGCTAATCTAGATAAATTAGCATGCACAATAAGTATTAGCCTCATCTCCATGTGATATACCATATTTACAACATGTTTTATCATGTTTTTATTTATTTCTTCATAGATCAACGAAATCTGTTAGTTAATCTGTTAGCCTGCCTAGTTAATCTGTTAACCTACCTAGTAGGTCTTCTCAAGCTTTAACCAAATTAGTAGCTAATCTTGGATAAATTAGCATGCACAATTAGTATTAGCCTCATCTCCATGTGATATACCATGTTTACAACAACTTTTATCATGTTTTGCATAAATCAACATAATCTGTTAGCCTACCTAGTTAATATGTTAGCCTACCAAAATCTAATTACATGTCAAGCTAAATCTCTTTGTTACATATTTTACCGACCTCTTTTACGCTGAATAGATGGATCAGATCTAATACAGATCATGTTTCAAAAATCATGTAGTGTGCCATTTAAATAATGACAGGTTACTTCCTTTTACCTGTACACGTCTGTCACTTCAGAAAGGTAGGTCTTCTAGAGATCTAACCTAATTGGCAACTAGTAAAGAACAAATTAGCATGCATGACTAGGTTAGTTTCATCTCCGTGTGATACATCTTGTTTTACAGCACGTTTTACCATGTTTTAAGTAGATCAAATATAACCTGTAAACCTCATGATCTAACTACATAACCTGTTAAGCTAATTTACCTTATTACATTATTAAACCCTGTTTATATAAATCATGATTCTTATGTAATATATACAGCATGTTTTAGAAAATGGGTTGTGTTGTGCCCCTGTGATTTTGATGATAGCAAACACTATGAGTTAACTGATCTTCTGTGACATGTTTTTCAACTCTATGATTTTGATGATAGCATATCATGAACATCTGATTGACTGTCTTGCTATGGGCATATATCATGTCAGTTCTACAGCTTTGCATATCATGAATCTGTGTCTGAATTATATTTTGCTTTGGGCATATGAATGTGCTATCTTGCTATAGCAGACATTCAGTTCATACAACATTGCATTCTGTCATATGTCAGTTCATACAGCATTGCATTCTGTCATTTATCAAGTCTATACACTGCTTGATTCAATGTCTGTACAGCCTTCACAAGAGCAAGTCTATACATCGTTCTCTCCATCAAGTCTATACATCAGATAGCATAGTCTAGACGGAAGTGGGTCGACCCCCCCTTCCAGATGGGTCGACCCCCCCTTCAAGATGGGTGGACCCCCCAGATTCGCAAGTATATACGTTGTCACCTGCATGCATTACCTCAAGTCTATATAGCCTGCCTTCATGGTATTGCAAGTCTATACATTGTGCATGGTTCAAAACAAGTCTGCACATTGTCTGTCGCATGTCACTCATTCAGAGTCTATACATCAGTTAGCATTGCCTATTGCATTGTTCATCAAGTCTATACATTGTGCATTCTTTCATATCAAGTCTAGACATTGCATGCCATAAGTCTACACAGTGGTCTTCATTCATGTGCATCAAGTCTGTACATTGCCTTTGAATAAGGTCACTGAAAGTCGATACATTGTTCACAGCATTGGCCAAGTCTACACATCGCCTCCTTGCTTCAAGTCTACACATTGGCGAAGTCTGTACATCGCCACATTGTTCATGCATTGCTTAGCCCAAGTCTATACATCGGCCCTGTAGCTTGCTTAGCTGAAGTCTGTACATCCACTGCTGAACCTTCCAAGTCTATACATTGTTCTGTAGCTAGCAAGCCATTCATCAAGTCCATACATTCCTTCCCATCTTTACCTACGTTCTGAACTAAGCAAGTCTATACACTCCTTATCTTTTCCTACGTTCAGTTCAGCAAGTCTGTACATTGGGCTTTCTCTTAAAGTCTATACATCGCTGCATTGGCCAAGTCCATACATTGTATCCCTCACATCTTCCAAGTCTGTACATTGGACTTCAGGCTTTCCAAGTCTGTACATTGACCTTCAAGCTTTCCAAGTCTGTACAGCTCATGTCTATACATCCACCGTCTCATGCAGTGTCTCTAAGGTAAAGTCCATACATCGCATGCATTGCACACTGCAAGTCTGTACAACCCAAGTCTGTACATCCGACCTTCTCATTCAGCGTCTCACACTGTGTAAGTCTATACATTGCCTTTGGGCATCAAAGTCTACACATTGCATGCATCGTTCATGAAGTCTGTACATCGAGCTGAAGTCTGGCTAAGTCTGTACATCATCCATCGTCTCAACTTGCATCTCATGCCAAGTCTATACAGCCTAGACATTGTTCAGAACATACTAGCCTATACAGTGTCAAGTATATTCATACACCATCTCAGTTGAACTTAAAGTATGTACATCCACCGTCTCCTTTAATTTGAAGTCTATACATCGTGCATTGTTAAGTCTGCACATTGTGGTAAGCAAGTCTGCACAACGCCTTGTTAGGAAGTCTATACATCGCCATAGCTCGCATGTAGAGTCTAGACAGTCTTAACTAAGTCTATACATCGTGTTTGCATGTAAGCATTCAATGTCTATACATCGGTTGGTTGCACATTGGACTCCAAGTCTATACACTGCATACACCGCTTCATGCATTGCACGAAGTCTGCACATTGTGTTGCTATGCTCATACTGCATGTCACAAAGTCTACACAATGGTGCACACTAAGTCTGCATACTCATTTGGCATGTCTGTACAACCATCTGTAATGCTCATAGTCCTGCATACACGAAGTCTGTACACGCCATAGCATTGCATGCACGAAGTCTATACATGCCATAGCTCTGCATTTACAAAGTGTGTACACGCCACAATCCTGCATACATGAAGTCTAAACATTGCATCACTTGTACATGCATTGCCTTCACGCAGAGTCTACGCATTCCCCCACAGCCTGCACAGCATGTCTATACAGCGTCCAGTAGCCTGCACACAAAGTCTATACATTGCATCTAGCAACCTGCACGCCAAGTCTGTACACACTTCAGTGCACATGTGCATCTCCTTCAAGACGAAGTCTATACACTCGTTTCCAAGGCTTCAAGTCTATACACTCGTTTCCAAGGCTTCAACTCTATACACTCGTTATCACCCTTCAAGTCTATACACTCAAGCTGCATCATGCCTGTACACACTTTGTTAACAGCCTGAACCAAATCTGTACATCCATTTGATATATTCTTATGACTGCTTGATAGGTACATCCTTCGAGAAGCTGATAAGTGGCACGTGATCCGAGGTTGGCACCTGGCACGTGATCTGAGGACAACGCCCTAATTGCTGCTGCTATAAATATGAAGCCTCCTCCATCTGGAGAAGACCGATCAAGTGAAAAAAGGAGAAGCAGATAAAGAAAGAGAGTGATCGAGATAGAAGGAAAGAGCTGCAGAGAGGTAGAGAGGCAGTGAGCAGAAAAAGGAAAGAGAAGAAAAAGAAGAGTGAGAAGAAGAGAGAGCTAGAGTAAAAGAAGCTTCAACTGAAGATCAGTTTCTACTGGACCGTGGATCAAATCCAGGCCAGCCAGCTCATGCGAGAGCCACATTTTGATTTTATATTTCCAACTTTTAGTTGCTGTATTTTCTTTTATTGTCTTTCTTTTCAAGCTGAACATTGTTCTTCCGATTCTCTGGTTGGAGATCGGGTTCCTCCTATGGACTCAGAAGAAGGGAGACTGTGTCTCCGGTCTGCAAGTGACTGAGTGTCGCTTGTGAGTTCCCTCTGGTTTCAGAGGAAGGGAGTCCTTGACTCCGGTTGCAGGTAGTGGTTGCTACCTGTGTGTTCCCTCCTGGTCTGGAGGAAGAGAGACCTAGTGTCTGGTCGCAAGTGGCTGGGAGTCACTTGTGGTTCCATTTGGCTTTCAGAGGAAGGGAGCCTTGGGTCTCCGGTTGCTAGTGACCATGTGTCACTATTGGGTTCCCTCCGGTCTAGAGGAAGAGGTGAGGCTATTCCCCTAGTCAAGCTGTGTGGCAGCAACTTGTTTACAGACTGAGTCTGCTTTCTAGCTGATTGCTAGTGGAAGCCTCACTCCGGTTGGGAGTGAGGGGTGGATGTAGGTCTGTGGACCGAACCACCTAAAAAATCATGGTGTTCACTTGTGGTTTGCTTTTGTACTTGTGTTCTTTTCATTGCTGCGCATTAGATGCTTGCTTAGGATCATGCGAGGGCTAATTCAATTGTGTTGTCTTGCCGAGATCCGTCTTAGTATTTTCAGTATATTTCATCAACTGTTCTTATTCCGCATATTAGAGCATTAATGTATTAATTGGGCGATATTTGAAGAGGAATACATTCACCCCCCCCCTCTGTATCCTGGCCTTGCACCCTATCAGGTTGAACTACATAACCTGTTAAGCTAATTTACCTTGTTACATTATTAAACCCTGTTTATATACATCATGATTCTCAGGTAATATATACAACATGTTTTAGAAAACGGGTTGAACTACATAACATGTTAAGCTAATTTACCTTGTTTCATTATTAAACCCTATTAATATACATCATGATTCTCTGGTAATATATACAGCATGTTTTAGCAAACGGGTTGAACTACATAACTTGTTAAGCTAATTTACCTTGTTACATTATTAAACCCAATTTATATACATCATGATTCTCAGATAATATATACAACATGTTTCTCATGTTTAGCAAATAGATATAATGTATATACATCATGTTTCTCATAAAATATATAGCATGTTTATCAAATAGATATAACGTATATACAGTATGTTTCTCATAAAATATATAGCATGTTTAGCAAATAGATAAAACGTATATACAACATGTTTCTCATAAAATATATAGCATGTTTAGCAAATAGATATAACGTATATACAGCATGTTTCTCATGTTTAGCAAATAGATATGACGTATATACAACATGTTTCTAATAAAATATATAGCATGTTTAGCATTTCTCATAAAATATATAGCATGTTTAGCAAATAGATAGAACGTATATACAGCATGTTTCTCATGTTTAGCAAATAGATATAACGTATATACAACATGTTTTTCATAAAATATATAGCATGTTTAGCAAATTGATATAACGTATATACAACATGTTTCTCATGTTTAGCAAATAGATATAATGTATATACATCATGTTTATCATAAAATATATTGCATGTTTAGCAAATAGATATAACATATATACAGTATATTTCTCATAAAATATATAGCATGTTTAGCAAATAGATATAACGTATATAGAACATGTTTCTCATAAAATATATAGCATGTTTAGCAAATAGATATAACATATATACATCATGTTTCTCATACAATATATAGCATGTTTAGCAAATAGATATAACGTATTTTACAAAAATTAAACAATTCAGCCTTCAGGAATAGGATGACCCCCACCTGGGCGCCATTTCATGATGGGGCACCGCAGGTAGGGATGCCATTTAAATGAAGACTGCATACGCAGTCGTTATTTTATTTTCTGTAAAATATAACCACCATGTTATAAAATTTAATATCTGAGAAACTAAAAGATAAAACTAATGCATGAGCACAATTCCATGACCCTGATAATTTTCTCTACCTGTCCATGTTATTCCTTCTAGATTCTGAGAAACCTTGAAATTATGAACAGTAACTTGAGTCTATGAACGCACCTGCCCGGTGCATATATAACCCTGAGTGAAGGGCGCCCCTGACCAGGGCGCCATTCACTTGAAACATGACCCCAGAAACGGGCACTATTTCCCTCAACAAATAGCTACATACAAAAAAAAAAGAAATAGTAACCACTGGTTGGTCGCTATTCAAAGAAATAGCGACCAATTAAATGGTCGCTATACATGAAAAAGAAATAGCGACCACTGTTTGGTCGCTAATCCAAGAAACAGCGACCAATGTTTGGTCGCTATTCACAAGAAACAGTGACCAATCAAATGGTCGCTATACGTGAAAAAGGAAATAGCGACCACTGTTTGGTCGCTATTCAAAGAAATAGCGACCACTGCTTAATCACTATTCACAAAAGTGATGATTTCTGATTTTTTTCGAAACCTTAAAATCCCTGAATGGTTCTCCCTGTATCCAGGCGTCATTCTCTGAAACATGGCAGCAAGGGAAGTGCCATTCACACCCTGAATGGCCTCTCCAACCCTTGTAAAGTCCACAGAAAGGGGCACCCCTCTGTGAGGGTGCCATTTCTGAACATGTCTGGCAGCCATCACGGCACCAATCTCACCTAGTCTTCCCGTGTATCAAACGTTGCTGGTTTTACTTCTAGTTAGTCCCTACATAATAATACGTCCTTGAATTCCATTCCACAAAATCCACCTTATATATCCTACATGGTCAAACCTTGAAATTTTGATATTGGCTATAAATGAGAGTGGGTGTCGACAAACATGACCAATGATGTGCGTATAGGGCCCGGTCTGGTCCTGGGAGAAGCACCCGAAGGTACTTGTGCCCATGGGAGTTTATTGAACACGGTGTTTGGCATTGCACCGGAGTACTTACTTGATAGACTTTAGACATTCCACTCATTCACGTGATATTACTTGATTGACTTGACTTGAGGCCTGCAGAAGGGCAAAAGTACTTGCTTGAATAAAATTGATAAATAGCCAATTACAGTTATACATGCTTGAAATTACATTTACTTAATATTGCTTACTTGACATGAGTTCTTACTTTCTAGGAAGATATTGCTATCACTTGCTTGTGCTCTATTGAAATTTGATATCTATATGCTCTCTCTCTTGTTATTTCCTCTCTATACTGCTCTTGTCGTTTTATACAGTCCTTGATATCTATTCGTCTACATGCATAGCTTTACCTACACTAAATGAACTTGTAAACCACTTAAAACATGTTAGAACTTGAGATGTAAATCCTACTGAATGATTCGCTCATCCAGTTGCTTTCTAACATTTCAGGTGAATTTGATAGAGACCAACACTTGGAGGGGAATGAGACTGAGTGATGAGTGCTAGAATCTCTGACTTATGAGCTATCCAATTGTTATGTCATTTGTGTTAAATGTATTTCCAGTTATGTCAGATGTATTAATCCACTTGATTAGAATTGGTTAAGGCTTGAAGCCTAGTAGTTGGACTCTGGGAATGTATGTATTTGCCAGTTGGTTAGTTGTGAACTTGTCAGTTCGTACTAATTGTATTAATTTCAAGTTTAAATCTTAGTTATTTGCGCACTCTGTTAATTGTCAAAGGAAGGAATTCCACTAAATGTCTTGATCACGTTGGTTCTATATAAAGGCTCATCGCGCCATGGGTAATCTTCCGCACTCGGGGCGTGACAACTTTTTTGTGGTATCAAAGCCTAGGATTACAATCTCCTAGGTAAAACCTAAAGTCTAAGGATAGATTTGTACCTTACCCGGTGAGATGGGTAGAGACACGGGTTAACTTCTATAATGGCATTTAGCCTCATAATAAAACCCAGTATTTATTACACTAAAACTCTTTAATAGGATCATGGCTGTTGAACGACCACAATCGCGCGAGATGCAGCACACCGTGCTAGGCCTTGTACAGGCGCTACAATAAGTGGCGCAAGGCGGTGCTAACCGTGGAGCCGGTGATCTCCACAAGGGTTTCCGCAACATGAACCCACCTAGGTTCACGGGTTCTTCCGACCCCGAGCATGCCGAGAATTGGTTAAAGGAGATTGAACGGATTTTCCGTGTAATGCAATGCACGAACGAGGAGAAGGTTCTGCTGGCCATCTTCCAACTGGAGCGGGATGCTCGCAGTTGGTGGGAAGCCGTCGAAGCGACACTACAAGAAGACCATGTTGTATGGGGTGAATTCATCGAGCACTTCAACAACGAGTACTTCTCCGACCATATTCAGGAGAAGAAGGCCGCAGAATTTGCCGTACTGAAACAACGTGGCTTGAAAGTGGCCGAGTATGAAGTCTAGTTTTCAAGACTGTCAAGGTATGCACCCCATTTGGTGTGTATGGAGAAGATGATGTTAAGAAGGCTCCTCAACGGGCTTCGGCCCCACTACATTACACAACTTGCACCGATGGACATCCAAGTCTACTCAGAAATAGTTCGGCGTGCACAGTTGCTCGAGGATGCCACCGAGTTATCGGAGAGGATCCGAGGAAATTTCAAGGCAACACTCAACAAGAAGGAACCTGTCACAAGCGCAGGAAAATTCAAAGCAACATTAAACAAGAAGCGGCCCTATATGGGAGGAGAGTCTTCCAAAGGGAAGAAATTTCAGAAGAATGATAGGCCTTTCACCACCCCTAAAACTACAAAGAAAATTCGTAAATATTGTGATAAACCCGGCCATAAGACCGAGGAATGCTGGAGGAAGCTAGGAGCCTGTCTCCGATGTGAAAGCCGAGAACATCAGATCCCTAACTGTCCACTGATGAACGAGCAAGCCGTTAAAGAGGAGAAGTTCCCGGTAAAGAAGCAAGGCCGTCTGCAAGCTCTCCAAGAGACGGAACCAACAGAAGGAGGAATCGTGGAAGGTACACTAACTATTTGCTCTAAGAATGCCAAAGTTTTATTTGATACTAGAGCAACACATTCATTTATTTCCAAGAAATTTGTTGCTATATTCTCTATGGAGCCCGAATGGTTGGACTTAGTCATATCTACACCTATGGGGAACAAGGCCGACCTTACACATCAATACCCAAACTGTGAGGTTATGGTTAAAGGAAATAATGTACCTGCCGACCTAATTTGCTTAGATATGAAGGTGTATGATGTCATACTAGGTGCTGATTGGTTATCCACATACCAAGCAACTGTAGATTACCGGAATGGCAAGATAACTTTTGTGGGTTATCCGAAACTGGTATACTTTAGCCCTCGGGCTAGATCACCTCTTATATCAGCTCTCCGAGCTAGTAAGCTTACAAGCAAAGGATGTATGGCTTTCATCGCCCTTGTAACTGCCACGAATGTAGAGGAGTCTAAGCTTGAAGATATCCGTGTAGTTCGGGACTTTTCTGCATTTTTCCAGAAGAATTACCCGGCATACCCCTGGAGCGGGAGATGTCATTCACCATCGACCTTGTCCCTGGTGCTGGACCTGTTTCCAAGGCACCTTACCAAATGTCCCCTGCTGAGCAGAAGGAGCTGAAGGAACAACTGATGGAGCTATTGAACAAGGGTTTCATCCGGCCGAGTACTTCCCCATGGGGAGCACCGGTGCTATTCGTCAAGAAGAAGGACGGATCGATGAGACTTTGCATCGACTATCGACAGTTAAACACCTTACAATCAAGAACAAGTACCTACTGCCGAGGATTGATGAACTGTTCAACCAATTATCTGGAGCTAATTACTTCTCCAAGATTGATCTTCGGTCTGGTTACCACCAATTAAGGATCAAAGAAGAAGACATTTATAAAACTACGTTTTGAAGCAGGTATGGGCATTATGAATTTACTGTTATGCCTTTTGGACTAACAAATGCACCTGCAGTTTTTATGCAGTTAATGAACAGCATCTTCAGGCCCTATTTAGACCAATTTATAGTTATCTTTATTGATGATATACTAAGCTATTCAAAAACTGAAGATGATCATGAAGTGCATCTCGAGAAGGCATTACAGATATTGCGAGATAATAAATTATATGTCAAATTCAGCAAGTGCAAGTTCTGGCTCGAGGAAGTATCCTTCTTAGGTCATGTAATCTCGAAGAATGGAATTTCTGTTGATCCTGCAAAGGTCGAGGCCGTGAAGAATTGGGAACGACCGACAAATGCAATAGAGATTCGAAGCTTCTTGGGTCTAGCTGGTTACTACCGGCGTTTCATCAAGGACTTCTCTAAAAATATTTTTCCTCTTACCAGATTGACTTGCAAGGAAGTAGCTTATAAGTGGAATGAAGAGTGTGAGAAGAGTTTCCTAGCTTTGAAGGATATCTTGACCACTGCCCCAGTCTTGTCCCTACCACTCGAAGGAGAGAAGTATGAGGTGCATACCGATGCATCTGGTGTCGGCCTCGGGTGTGTATTGATGCAAAATGAAAGAGTCATTGCATACTCTTCCCGATAATTAAAGAAGTGATGTGACACAGCCCAAGGATGACTAAGTATGAAATGAGCAACCTAGGACCTAGACCCGCAAGCATACAAGCACTCCAATGATTCTCAAGATAGCGTCTTACTCACTCGGCACACGCGATCACCCGGTGGGGCCGGGGGATGATGGCAAGGGTCCGAGGTGAGACCCAATGATTCTAATTGACTTAGTTGGCTTAGGCTGACCCCAAAGGGCCTAGGATTCCCAACTTCATGGGCGGCTGGCCCGCAGGGCGGGGTTTGGGTGGCACTCTCTCTCGGTCCGCGGTGGACACCTTCAAAGTAGCATACAAGTACGGGCCCTCTTCTCACCGTCCGACGGGCATACAAAGCAATACTAAACTCGCAGAAATAAGGCAATCAAAGGTAGTATCAGAGGCTCACCTGATCGGTGTGAAGACACCGATCCCGCTCGGAGACGAGGGCGCGCCGAGAAGCGAGGGTATACACCCGATCGCTGCGGCGGTGTCGCTTGACCTGAAAATTAAAGGGGTACAGCACTACGCCTCTCGTAGGATGGATGATCTTGGGGTGGGGATTAGACTTATTACAATCAATACTACCTCCTCGCAGGGAGGGGCCTTCATCCGGCCAAGCGGGGTGGGGGAATTATGAGAAAACCCAACTTTCCAAGCTTTGCCGGTTCTGCCAATCTTCAGATTCGCTGGATAGGGTGTTGGTGTTGACGCTGCCACGGACTCCTCGGAACTCAGATCTTGATGAAACCTGTGCCAAAAGTTCCCCAACTGACTGAGGGTGATGTCTGAGGTTTTGGGGAAGCTCTGGAACTCGGGGCTGATCGGACCGGTGACTGGAGCAGGACAGCAACGCTCTGCCTCTGACTGATGCAGAACTAATCCAGTAGATTGCAGAAGGCACTGCGGATGGTCCCAAACTCCAAATGGAACGAAACGGCGGTGACGCGATCGTTGTCGGAGTAGCTTCGAGTAGAAGTTGACGGGCCCACAATCCGAGGTTAGAGAAGAGAGTGGTGGCCGGAGAAGTGGGGACTGATCGAACCTGGAACCACAGAGGGCAGTCTGCACACTCCGGCGAAGAAAATTAGAACTGATAGCTCCGGTGGCCGATTGAGGTCCTTCTTCTTGGAGATGGAAGCTAACGGGACGTAGTGTCTTCCCTCCAAAAATGGCGCCCAGATCTTCAAGGATGAAGCCGTGGTCGAACTGGAACTGAGGCTCTGGTTCCCTGCCTGAGGACTTCTGCGTGGTCGAGGTAGATTGGCTCCTGTGGACAGCTCGGAGCTCGGATGTCGATGAAACCACCTCGCCTTGAAAGCTCTCTGGACGAACTTTCTATAGATGTAGACCTTGACACCAGCAAGATCAGGGAGCGGCCGGAGATGATGTGACTTTCAGGACCCAACTCTGCTGCCTGCGACCTGCTACCTGAAACTGCAAACTAGCAAGTTTAAGGGAGTGGGAGAGAGGGTAGCACAGCTTAGGAGTGATGGCTCATGGTTTGTGGAGAGGGGAGGGATGTGGCTAGGTTCTTCCAGGAGGTCTAGGGTGGCAGGGATGGGTGGAGAGGGAGCTGGAGCTGCAAGGGGTGGTGGTGGGAAGGTGGAGGTGCTCAAGAGAGAAGGTGAGTGGGAGAGGAGGTGGGGGGCAAACTTGGCTGATGGGAGGGAGATGGAGTTCGACCTAGGGAGGTATGGGGGAAGGGAGATGGGAGGGAAGTTCAAAATGGGCCTAGGGAGGAGGGCCTTCAGCCTTGGGGAGGTGGGAAGGTGCTTAGGGAAGTGGAGGGGGTAGGTGGTGGTTGGGGAAGTAGGGCTTAGATTGGTGGAGAGTTATTGGGACTAGATGGGGAGTAAAGAGGGGTTATGGGAAGTTGTGGGGAGTTAATGGAGGTAGGTGGGGGATTGTAAGTGGTTGGGAGGGGGAGGAGAGAGAGAGGGGTTCGCCCCCTTCTTGAAGAAAGAGAGGGAGAGATGATGAGAGAGGTAATGAGAGGGAAAGGGCAAATGCTATTGCAATATTCATCAAAAGTTGATTACATGGAGAGAGATGGGGCCTATTTATAGGCAACCATTCTTTACATGACCAAAATGACCCTGACATTAAGGTAAAAGACCCAACAAGTCCTAGACTCAACCCATTAGGCCCACACTAAGGTACTAAGGCCCAATTACACAAAATAAGAGAAATAGACTAGACACCATGACTCAATAAAAGAAAGTACATTAGATAAGACTCAATAAAATGAAAATACATAAGATGGGATCATGGAAAAGGAAGATAACATGTAGAGATCATAGCCATCCCATATCAAAAGTGTGCAGGCAACCCGAGCTAGAGGGAGTGTCGTGAGATGTCCTCATCAAATCCCCCGGGGTGGGGAGAACTCGACCCTGTCGAGTATGGGTCCGCCTGGCTGTCGTAATGCTCCAGCATGTCGGGGTCCAAGCGCAGCAGATCCTCCCGACTCACCCACGTATCTCTATCGGGGGATAGTTCTTCCACCTAACCAGGTAGCGCTGATACACCTTGTGCCCAGTAATGATACTCTGCTCATCCAGTATTGCCTCTACCTGCTCTCGTCGGTCTCTCAAGTTAGAAAGTGGAGTCCCTCCGGGAGTGTCTCTCTTAAGGAGGGGTAAAGGCTCGATCTCCTCACTAGGTTCCACCGCGGGGCCCTTGTAGGGTACCATGTCCGCCACATTGAAAGTAGGGTGTACCCTAAAACCCTCAGGTAGGTCTAGCTCATAAGCATTACTGCCAAGTCGTCTCAGAACTCGAAAGAGTCCCGAACCTCGTGCCCTCAACTTGGAGGCAGGCCCTGGAAGGAGCCGCTCCGTCCTCACCATCACCGAATCTCCCACTTGGAACTCGCAGTGGCATCGATAAGCATTTGCCCACCTTTTGTAAGCCTCATTGCTCTTTCCTATATGCTTGCGGATGTCACCATGCAACTCTTTAATATGTTGTGCAAAGGACTCAGCTGAGACTGACACTCTAGCATGTGGTGGAAGGGGAATAAGATCGGAAGGTTTTCTAGGCCTATGTACAACCTCAAATGGACTCTTGCCTATGGACCTATTGACATAATCATTGTAGGCAAACTCGGCTTGAGATAAGAGGATATCCCAATTCCCAGGGTGGTCCCCTACAAGGCAACGGAGCAAGTTCCCAAGGCTTCGGTTGACGACCTCAGTCTGGCCATCGGTTTGAGGATGGTAAGCAGTGGAGAATTTGAGGAGGGTTCTCATTAGGTGCCAAAGAGTCTTCCAAAAGTAAGGGAATGGGTCGGTTGGGGTGGATTCCCCGAGGCAAATAATAATGGCACACACTTGTCCCCCTTGATTGGCTTCTTCCTCAAGTTCTTTCCTAGTGATGAGGTGTAGGTTCCTATGAGGCTCATTGATCATACTAGGATTAAGGTTTGATGGGGTGGGGTTTGGTGGGTTTGGAATAGTGGGAGGGGTAGGGGATCCCTCAAGGGAGGGAGATGCCTTCTTGGGAAGGGTGCGGGGTGGAGAAGGGTTGAGTTGGATTTTCTTCCCCTCATGAATGAAGATGCAAGTGTTTGTCCTTCCTAGGAAGGTGGCATCTACATCGTAGATCCAAGGACGTCCTAGGAGTATACTCCCAACTTCCATTGGTATGATGTCACACCACACTTGGCTTTGATAGGATTGGAATGTAATGGCGACAAGGCAACGAGCACTAATGGGTATGGAGGTGGTATCAATCCATGCTACCCGATATGGGTGTGGATGTGGGGAGGTGGTAAGGCCCAAAATCTTGACGGTGTCGGGTGACACCACATTCACACTACTTCCACTGTCCAAGATGACCTTTCTAACATGACTCCCTATTCGGATGTAGGTATGGAATATGGTATTTCTCCTCCATTCATGTTCTTGGGTTTGTGTGAGAGTGCACCTAACCACTCCGAGGTGGGAGTCGGTGGGTGGAGGGAGTGGTTCTTGGTTGGTCTCCATGTAGTGGTTCTCAAACTCCTCCTCCCATTCAAGAGAGGGTTCATATACCTCAACTTCTGCTTCAAATTCAGCTTGGGTTTGAGGGTTGGTCTCCTCTATGAGCAAGTTAGATGCTTCCTTGGTGGGGCATTGATTGGCAAAGTGTCCATACCCAAGGCACCTAAAGCATTGCTACCCACTTTGATGGTTTGGGGCCATCTTAGTGTGAGGGGAGTGGGTGCCGGATTAGGCCTATTGGGAGTTGTGTTTAGGGGCCCACTTGTGGGGCGGGGTGGTGGGGTGCCACTAGGAGGGGTGGTCCGGCTGGGAGGAGCTCCCATGGGTGTGGGAAGGAGACCTCTTTGGAGAGGTGGGGGGTTGGGCCGAGATGCCATGGCTTTGGGGTCCATCCCCCGAGGGGGAACCATTCGTGTATACCGTGAGAATTTCTCGGCATCCCGAGCTACTTGGTAGGCTTGCTCTAGAGTGGCTACTTGACGCATGAATAACTCCTTTTTGATATGGAACTGAAGCCCATTCCTAAAGCGGGAGACTGTGACGGCGGGGTCCTCTTGGACTCCACACTTGAGAAGGTAGTAGTCAAACTTCTCAATGTATTCCATAACGGTCTTCCCTTCTTGGGTTAAGGCTTGCCACTCATCTAGGAGGTTTTGATGGTAGGAGGGTGGGACATATTTGAGTTTGAGTTGGTCCTTCATGGCCCCCCATGTGGTGATGGGAGCTTCCCTCCTAACTATCCTCAATGCCTCAACATTCATCCAATGAGTCTTGGCTAATTTGGTTAGTTACATCTTTGCAAGCCGGACTCTCCTATCCTCGGTCATTGGGTACCAATCAAAATATTGGTCCATGGCTGTCTCCTAATCTAAGTAGATGCTCGGGTGATGAGACCCATCAAAGGTGGGTGCATCGATTTTCACAAGTCTCATGAGTTGGTCATCCGGGTTGTCCCGGGGAGGTCTCTCATTCCTCCTAGGGGGTGGGCCTCTTTCCGGTTCGGGAGGGTGGTCAAGGTTGGGCTCTCCTATGGCTGGCTCCATATGTGGGGGTGGTTCCCTCCTATCTCCCGCCCTTGGGGCAGGCCTATTTTCCTCAATTTGTTCAAGCCGGACCGTTATGTCGTCAAGCCTTCCCATAATATTGGTCATGCCTTCCACAAGAAACCTCATATGGTCGGGAAGCTCGTGCTCATTGTGAGCGGGATTTCCTTGGGGATTGGGATTCGTGGTGGTATTAGAAGAGGATGGATTGACTTGATAATGGACTCCACTACGAGTGGTCATGCAAAGTTGGGTGGGCTATGCAAGGGTGTGCGGATGCACCTATGAATGACTTAGTGTGACCCAAGACTAGACTTGTAAGGACAAGCCTAAGACCGCTCTGATACCACTTGATGTGGCACAGCCCAAGGATGACTAAGTATGAAATGAGCAACCTAGGACCTAGACCCGCAAGCATACAAGCACTCCAATGATTCTCAAGATAGCGTCTTACTCACTCGGCACACGCGATCACCCGGTGGGGCCGGGGGATGATGGCAAGGGTCCGAGGTGAGACCCAATGATTCTAATTGACTTAGTTGGCTTAGGCTGACCCCAAAGGGCCTAGGATTCCCAACTTCATGGGCGGCTGGCCCGCAGGGCGGGGTTTGGGTGGCACTCTCTCTCGGTCCGCGGTGGACACCTTCAAAGTAGCATACAAGTACGGGCCCTCTTCTCACCGTCCGACGGGCATACAAAGCAATACTAAACTCGCAGAAATAAGGCAATCAAAGGTAGTATCAGAGGCTCACCTGATCGGTGTGAAGACACCGATCCCGCTCGGAGACGAGGGCGCGCCGGGAAGCGAGGGTATACACCCGATCGCTGCGGCGGTGTCGCTTGACCTGAAAATTAAAGGGGTACAGCACTACGCCTCTCGCAGGAGGGATGATCTTGGGGTGGGGATTAGACTTATTACAATCAATACTACCTCCTCGCAGGGAGGGGCCATCATCCGGCCAAGCGGGGTGGGGGAATTATGAGAAAACCCGACTTTCCAAGCTTTGCCGGTTCTGCCAATCTTCAGATTCGCTGGACAGGGTGTTGGTGTTGACGCTGCCACGGACTCCTCGGAACTCAGATCTTGATGAAACCTGTGCCAAAAGTTCCCCAACTGACCGAGGGTGATGTCTGATGTTTTGGGGAAGCTCTGGAACTCGGGGCTGATCGGACCGGCGACTGGAGCAGGACAGCAACGCTCTACCTCTGACTGATGCAGAACTAATGCAGTAGATTGCAGAAGGCACTGCGGATGCTCCCGAACTCCAAATGAACGAAACGGGCGGTGACGCGATCGTTGTCGGAGTAGCTTCGAGCAGAAGTGACGGGCCCACAATCCGAGGTTGGAGAAGAGAGTGGTGGCCGGAGAAGTGGGGACTGATCGAACCTGGAACCATAGAGGGCAGTCTGCACACTCCGACGAAGAAAATTAGAACTGACAGCTCCGGTGGGCGATTGAGGTCCTTCTTCTTGGAGATGGAAGCTAACGGGATGTAGTGTCTGTCCTCCAAAAATGGTGCCCAGATATTCAAGGATGAAGCCGTGGTCGAACTGGAACTGAGGCTCTGGTTCCCTGCCTGAGGACTTCTGCGTGGTCGAGGTAGATTGGCTCCTGTGGACAGCTCGGAGCTCGGATGTCGACGAAACCACCTCGCCTTGAAAGCTCTCTGGACGACCTTTCCAGAGATGTAGACCTTGACACCAGCAAGATCAGGAAGCGGCCGGAGATGATGCGACTTTTAGGACCCAACTCTGCTGCCTGCGACCTGCTACCTGAAACTGCAAACTAGCAAGTTTAAGGGAGTGGGAGAGAGGGTAGCACAGCTTAGGAGTGATGGCTCATGGTTTGTGGAGAGGGGAGGGACGTGGCTAGGTTCTTCCAAGAGGTCTAGGGTGGCAGGGATGGGTGGAGAGGGAGCTGGAGCTGCAAGGGGTGGTGGTGGGAAGGTGGAGGTGCTCAAGAGAGAAGGTGAGTGCGAGAGGAGGTGGGGGGCAAACTTGGCTGATGGGAGGGAGATGGAGTTCGACCTAGGGAGGTATGGGGGAAGGGAGATGGGAGGGAAGTTCAAAATGGGCCTAGGGAGGAGGGCCTTCAGCCTTGGGGAGGTGGGAAGGTGCTTAGGGAAGTGGAGGGGGTAGGTGGTGGTTGGGGAAGTAGGGCTTAGATTGGTGGAGAGTTATTGGGACTAGATGGGGAGTAAAGAGGGGTTATGGGAAGTTGTGGGGAGTTAATGGAGGTAGGTGGGGGATTGTAAGTGGTTGGGAGGGGGAGGAGAGAGAGAGGGGTTCGCCCCCTTCTTGAAGAAAGAGAGGGAGAGATGATGAGAGAGGTAATGAGAGGGAAAGGGCAAATGCTATTGCAATATTCATCAAAAGTTGATTACATGGAGAGAGATGGGGCCTATTTATAGGCAACCATTCTTTACATGACCAAAATGACCCTGACATTAAGGCAAAACACCCAACAAGTCCTAGACTCAACCCATTAGGCCCACACTAAGGTACTAAGGCCCAATTACACAAAATAAGAGAAATAGACTAGACACCATGACTCAATAAAAGAAAGTACATTAGATAAGACTCAATAAAATGAAAATACATAAGATGGGATCATGGAAAAGGAAGATAACATGTAGAGATCATAGCCATCCCATATCAAAAGTGTGCAGGCAACCCGAGCTAGAGGGAGTGTCGTGAGATGCCCTCATCAAATCCCCCGGGGTGGGGAGAACTCGACCCTGTCGAGTATGGGTCCGCCTGGCTGTCGTAATGCTCCAGCATGTCGGGGTCCAAGGGCAGCAGATCCTCCCGACTCACCCACGTATCCTCTATCGGGGGACGGTTCTTCCACCTAACCAGGTAGCGCTGATACACCTTGTGCCTAGTAATGATACTCTGCTCATCCAGTATTGCCTCTACCTGCTCTCGTCGGTCTCTCAAGTTAGAAAGTGGAGTCCCTCCGGGAGTGTCTCTCTTAAGGAGGGGTAAAGGCTCGATCTCCTCACTAGGTTCCACCGCGGGGCCCTTGTAGGGTACCATGTCTGCCACATTGAAAGTAGGGTGTACCCCAAAACCCTCAGGTAGGTCTAGCTCATAAGCATTACTGCCAAGTCGTCTCAGAACTCGAAAGGGTCCCGAACCTCGTGCCCTCAACTTGGAGGCAGGCCCTGGAAGGAGCCGCTCCGTCCTCACCATCATCGAATCTCCCACTTGGAACTCGCAGTGGCGTCGATGAGCATCTTCCCGCCTTTTGTAAGCCTCATTGCTCTTTCCTATATGCTTGCGGATGTCACCATGCAACTCTTTAATATGTTGTGCAAAGGACTCAGTTAAGACTGACACTCTAGCATGTGGTGGAAGGGGAATAAGATCGGAAGGTTTTCTAGGCCTATGTACAACCTCAAATGGACTCTTGCCTATGGACCTATTGACATAATCATTGTAGGCAAACTCGTCTTGAGATAAGAGGATATCCCAATTCCCAGGGTGGTCCCCTACAAGGCAACGGAGCAAGTTCCCAAGGCTTCGGTTGACGACCTCAGTCTGGCCATCGGTTTGAGGATGGTAAGCAGTGGAGAATTTGAGGAGGGTTCCCATTAGGTGCCAAAGAGTCTTCCAAAAGTAAGGGAATGGGTCGGTTGGGGTGGATTCCCCGAGGCAAATAATAATGGCACACACTTGTCCCCCTTGATTGGCTTCTTCCTCAAGTTCTTTCCTAGTGATGAGGTGTAGGTTCCTATGAGGCTCATTGATCATACTAGGATTAAGGTTTGATGGGGTGGGGTTTGGTGGGTTTGGAATAGTGGGAGGGGTAGGGGATCCCTCAAGGGAGGGAGATGCCTTCTTGGGAAGGGTGCGGGGTGGAGAAGGGTTGAGTTGGATTTTCTTCCCCTCATGAATGAAGATGCAAGTGTTTGTCCTTCCTAGGAAGGTGGCATCTACATCGTAGATCCAAGGACGTCCTAGGAGTACACTCCCAACTTCCATTGGTAGGATGTCACACCACACTTGGCTTTGATAGGATTGGAATGTAATGGGGACAAGGCAACGAGCACTAATGGGTATGGAGGTGGTATCAATCCATGCTACCCGATATGGGTGTGGATGTGGGGAGGTGGTAAGGCTCAAAAGCTTGACGGTGTCGGGTGACACCACATTCACACTACTTCCACTGTCCAAGATGACCTTTCTAACATGACTCCCTATTCGGATGTAGGTATGGAATATGGTATTTCTCCTCCATTCATGTTCTTGGGTTTGTGTGAGAGTGCACCTAACCACTCCGAGGTGGGAGTCGGTGGGTGGAGGGAGTGGTTCTTGGTTGGTCTCCATGTAGTGGTTCTCATACTCCTCCTCCCATTCAAGAGAGGGTTCATATACCTCAACTTCTGCTTCAAATTCAGCTTGGGTTTGAGGGTTGGTCTCCTCTATGAGCAAGTTAAATGCTCCCTTGGTGGGGCATTGATTGGAAAAGTGTCCATACCCAAGGCACCTAAAGCATTGCTACCCACTTTGATGGTTTGGGGCCATCTTAGTGTGAGGGGTGTGGGTGCCGGATTAGGCCTATTGGGAGTTGTGTTTAGGGGCCCACTTGTGGGGCGGGGTGGTGGGGTGCCACTAGGAGGGGTGGTCCGGGTGGGAGGAGCTCCCATGGGTGTGGGAAGGAGACCTCTTTGGAGAGGTGGGGGGTTGGGCCGAGATGCCATGGCTTTGGGGTCCATCCCCCGAGGGGGAACCATTCGTGTATACCATGAGAATTTCTCGGCATCCCGAGCTACTTGGTAGGCTTGCTCTAGAGTGGCTACTTGACGCATGAATAACTCCTTTTTGATATAGAACTGAAGCCCATTCCTAAAGCGGGAGACTGTGACGGCGGGGTCCTCTTGGACTCCACACTTGAGAAGGTAGTAGTCAAACTTCTCAATGTATTCCATAACGGTCTTCCCTTCTTGGGTTAAGGCTTGCCACTCATCTAGGAGGTTTTGATGGTAGGAGGGTGGGACATATTTGAGTTTGAGTTGGTCCTTCATGGCCCCCCATGTGGTGATGGGAGCTTCCCTCCTAACTATCCTCAATGTCTCAACATTCATCCAATGAGTCTTGGCTAATTTGGTTAGTTGCATCTTTGCAAGCCGGACTCTCCTATCCTTGGTCATTGGGTACCAATCAAAATATTGGTCCATGGCTGCCTCCTAATCTAAGTAGATGCTCGGGTGATGAGACCCATCAAAGGTGGGTGCATCGATTTTCACAAGTCTCATGAGTTGGTCATCCGGGTTGTCCCGGGGAGGTCTCTCATTCCTCCTAGGGGGTGGGCCTCTTTCCGGTTTGGGAGGGTGGTCAAGGTTGGGCTCTCCTATGGCTGGCTCCATATGTGGGGGTGGTTCCCTCCTATCTCCCGCCCTTGGGGCAGGCCTATTTTCCTCAATTTGTTCAAGCCGGACCGTTATGTCGTCAAGCCTTCCCATAATATTGGTCATGCCTTCCACAAGAAACCTCGTATGGTCGGGAAGCTCGTGCTCATTGTGAGCGGGATTTCCTTGGGGATTGGGATTCATGGTGGTATTAGAAGAGGATGGATTGACTTGATAATGGACTCCACTACGAGTGGTCATGCAAAGTTGGGTGGGCTATGCAAGGGTGTGCGGATGCACCTATGAATGACTTAGTGTGACCCAAGACTAGACTTGTAAGGACAAGCCTAAGACCGCTCTGATACCACTTGATGTGGCATAGCCCAAGGATGACTAAGTATGAAATGACCAACCTAGGACCTAGACCCGCAAGCATACAAGCACTCCAATGAATCTCACGATAGCGTCTTACTCACTCGGCACACGTGATCACCCGGCGGGGCCGGGGGATGATGGCAAGGGTCCGAGGCGAGACCCAATGATTATAATTGACTTAGTTGGCTTAGGCTGACCCCAAAGGGCCTAGGATTCCTAACTTCATGGGCGGCTGGCCCGCAGGGCGGGGTTTGGGTGGCACTCTCTCTCGGTCCGCGGTGGACACCTTCAAAGTAGCATACAAGTACGGGCCCTCTTCTCACCGTCCGACGGGCATACAAAGCAATACTAAACTCGCAGAAATAAGGCAATCAAAGGTAGTATCAGAGGCTCACTTGATCGGTGTGAAGACATCGATCCCGCTCGGAGACGAGGGCGCGTCGGGAAGCGAGGGTATACACCCGATCGCTGCGGCGGTGTCGCTTGACCTGAAAATTAAAGGGGTACAGCACTACGCCTCTCACAGGAGGGATGATCTTGGGGTGGGGATTAGACTTATTATAATCAATACTACCTCCTCGCAGGGAGGGGCCTTCATCCGGCCAAGCGGGGTGGGGGAATTATGAGAAAACCCGACTTTCCAAGCTTTGCCGGTTCTGCCAATCTTCATATTCACTGGACAGGGTGTTGGTGTTGACGCTGCCACGGACTCCTCGGAACTCAGATATTAATGAAACCTGTGCCAAAAGTTCCCCAACTGATCGAGGGTGATGTCTGATTTTTTTGGGAAGCTCTGGAACTCGGGGCTGATTGGACCGGTGACTGGAGCAGGACAGCAACGCTCTGCCTCTGACTGATGCAGAACTGATGCAGTAGATTGCAGAAGGCACTGTAGACGCTCCCCAGCTCCAAATGGAATGAAACTGGCGGTGACACGATCATGGTCGGAGTATCTTCGAGTAGAAGTTGACGGGGCCACAATCCGAGGTCGGAGAAGAGAGTAGTGGCCGGATGAGTACGGACTGGTCGAACCTGGAACCACAGAGGGCAGTCTGCACACTCCGGCGAAGAAAAATAGAACTGATAGCTCCGCTAGCCGATTGAGGTCCTTCTTCTTGGAGATGGAAGCTAACTGGACGTAGTGTCTGCCCTCCAAAAATAGCACCCAGATCTTCAAGGATGAAGCCGTGGTCGAACTGGAACTGAGGCTCTGGTTCCCTGCCTGAGGACTTCTGCGTGGTCGAGGTAGATTGGCTCCTGTGGACAGCTCGAAGCTTGGATGTCGACGAAACCACCTCGCCTTGAAAGCTCTCTGGACGAACTTTCCAGAGATGTAGGCCTTGACACCAGCAAGATCAGGGAGCGGCCGGAGATGATGCGACTTTCAGGACCCAACTCTGCTGCCTGCTACCTGAAACTGCAAACTAGCAAGTTTTAGGGAGTGGGAGAGAGGGTAGCACAGTTTAGGAGTGATGGCTCATGGTTTGTGGAGAGGGGAGGGACGTGGCTAGGTTCTTCCAAGAGGTCTAGGGTGGCAGGGATGGGTGGAGAGGGAGCTGGAGCTGCAAGGGGTGGTGGTGGGAAGGTGGAGGTGCTCAAGAGAGAAGGTGAGTGGGAGAGGAGGTGGGGGGCGAACTTGGCTGATGGGAGGGAGATGGAGTTCGACCTAGGTAGGTATGGGGGAAGGGAGATGGGAGGGAAGTTCAAAATGGGCCTAGGGAGGAGGGCCTTCAGCCTTGGGGAGGTGGGAAGGTGCTTAGGGAAGTGGAGGGGGTAGGTGGTGGTTGGGGAAGTAGGGCTTAGATTGGTGGAGAGTTATTGGGACTAGATGGGGAGTAAAGAGGGGTTATGGGAAGTTGTGGGGAGTTAATGGAGGTAGGTGGGGGATTGTAAGTGGTTGGGAGGGGGAGGAGAGAGAGAGGGGTTCGCCCCCTTCTTGAAGAAAGAGAGGGAGAGATGATGAGAGAGGTAATGAGAGGGAAAGGGCAAATGCTATTGCAATATTCATCAAAAGTTGATTACATGGAGAGAGATGGGGCCTATTTATAGGCAACCATTCTTTACATGACCAAAATGACCCTGACATTAAGGTAAAAGACCCAACAAGTCCTAGACTCAACCCATTAGGCCCACACTAAGGTACTAAGGCCCAATTACACAAAATAAGAGAAATAGACTAGACACCATGACTCAATAAAAGAAAGTACATAAGATAAGACTCAATAAAATGAAAATACATAAGATGGGATCATGGAAAAGGAAGATAACATGTAGAGATCATAGCCATCCCATATCAAAAGTGTGCAGGCAACCCGAGCTAGAGGGAGTGTCGTGAGATGCCCTCATCAAAGCATGAAGAAAACTTCCATGTGCATGACCTAGAGCTAGCCGCAGTGGTATTGGCCCTAAAGACCTGGAGACACTATCTCTACAGAGAATAATTCACAGTATACTCCGATCACAAAAGCCTCAAATATTTATTCTCTCAAAAGAGGTTGAACATGCGACAAAGACGTTGGCTCGAGTATCTCAAGGATTTTGACTTCATAATACAGTACCATCCCGGTAAGGGTAATTCTGTAGCTGATGCTCTCAGTCGGAAGCCGAGAGCAATATTGGCCAATTGTATGATCCAAGAATGAAAGCTATTGGAGGAATTCTCTCAACTCGATATTAGCACTAATGAACAAGATGGGTGTATTACTCTAGCCCACATGAGTCTACATCCGGATTTGCTGTCAGAAATTTAGAAGTTACAAGAGGGAGATCCTGCACTAGTGGAGATAAGGGACAAGTTGGGCGAGAGACCAGATTTTAAGCTGGCACCCGATGGGAGATTGCTATTCCATGAATGGACATGTGTACCTGACTGTCCCGAGATGAAGAAAAAGGTCTTCGAAGAAGCTCATAGATCGAGGTACACGATCCACCTTGGATCCACCAAGATGTACCAAGAGTTGAAAATGACTTTCTGGTGGCCTAATATGAAAAGGGAGGTAGCAGATTTTGTATCTCGCTGCCTAACATGTCAACAAGTGAAGGCAGAACATCAGAAACCCTCCGAAAGTTACATCCACTAGACATTCCCAAGTGGAAGTGGGAAGACATTGGCATGGATTTTATTATGGGTTTGCCCAAGTCTAGAGGTGGACATGATGGAATCTGGGTAATTATCAACCGCCTAACCAAATCAGCTCATTTCTTGCCTATCAAAGCCGATGGTCGGTTGATGTCCTTACTGCCATATATATTAAAGAGATAGTTAGATTGCATGGAGTTCCAGTCTCGATCGTATCCGACCGAGACCCGCGCTTCACCTCTCATTTCTGGAAGAGTCTACAACACTCTCTAGGGACGAAACTCAACTTCAGCACTGCTTTCCATCCCCAGACAGATGGACAGACAGAAAGGATAAATCAGGTTGTTGAAGACATGCTAAGGGCCTGCATTATAGACTTCGGCGGAAGTTGGCATGACCACTTACCCCTAGCCGAGTTTGTATATAATAATAGCTATCAAGCCAGTATCCAGATGGCACCTTTTGAGGCGCTCTATGACAGAAGTTGTCGATCTCCAATATCCTGGGACGAAGTTGGTGAAAAACAAATCATAGGCCCCGATATGGTTAGAAATTCAACTGAGAAGATACACCTTATTCGAGAGAGACTCAAGATAGCACAGTCTAGGCAAAAATCATGTACTGATAACAGAAAGAGAGATCTGTAATTTCAAGTTAGAGACCATGTATTTCTCAAGGTATCTCCTGGCCGAGGTATAAGAAGATTCGGTGTTAAGGGCAAGCTTACATCGAGGTTTATCGGTCCATTTGAAATATTGGAAAGGGTGGGCGAGGTGGCTTACCGTATTGCTTTGCCTCCTCAACTCTCGGAAGTGCACAATGTATTCCATATCTCTATGCTGAATAAATATGTGCACGACCCTTCCCACGTCATCAACCATGCTGATTTGGTGATCCAAAAGGACCTTACTTATGAGCAAAGGCCGATGCGGATCCTCGACCGAGAAGTCCGAGTAGCAAGATGATCCCTATGGTAAAAACCCAATGGAATCGATGCTCGGAGCAAGAAGCTACATGGGAGACCGAGGAATCTGTAAGAAGAAGATATCCAAAACTATTTTAGACTGTGAGTATCCTATACCTTCTATAATACCCATATACGGTTGAATTTGGGGATCAAATTCTTTTAAGTAGGGGAGGGTGTAACACCCGAGAATTTTGAAATAGAAATGAATACATTTAAGATTTGAAAAGGAGGCATTTAACTATTTAACTCACATTCTAATTCTATTTAATTAATAATTTAAAACAAATAAACATCACTTTTAGAAATGTAAAATTATATTTTTAATAATTTAGGCAATTTAATTTTCCAATTTTTCCATTACATCTTTGTTTTGAAGAAATAAGGATCTATAGATGAGGTATTAAAGGATAAACATAATTGAGGAAGTGAGATAGGATATATAGACACTTTTGGTTAGTATAGGGTGAATGGAAAAGCCTCCATTTAAAATCACGACCATTTGTTGGGTCGTTGTTCATGAAATAACGAGATGCAAGGTGTCGTTATTCAATTAAAGTAGATATATGAGGTTTGAAAGGATATATCTACAATTTTGGTCCTTAGAAGGTGATAAGAAAATGGGCCAAAAGAAGTAACGACCATGCACGTTATTCACCAAATAACGACTTATATCATGTCGTTATTTCCTAAAATGTGAATAGTGCCACTTTTTATTTAAAAGAAATTTTGTGAAAAAAATTATATGTAAAATAAGATAAAAATATAAGGATCTTAGCCATGAAATTTCATAAACTGATTCATCAATTTTTAAAGATAAAAATCTTTGAAGTTAAAAGTGGAGTTTAACTATATAAAATTCAGTAAAATCATGACTCTCTCTTGGATGCCATTTCTCATTCAACAATTTTTGTGATTTTGAGATACGAACAGCCTATTTGAGTTGGCATCACACTATGGGATGCTATTATTTAGGATCTGGTTCCCCTCCTGTTGACCTAAGATCCTAAAATCCCTATATTATACCCTTCTATTAAGGTAGATCTCAGTTATTCTGAAGCTTGCTGCAGAGAACGTGGGAACATTCTCTGAAGCTTGCAATGGAGAGAAGGGAGCTGCCTGTACCAAGTCTGTCATCTCAGGAGGTAGGTCTTCTCAAGCTTTAACCAAATTAGTAGCTAATCTAGGATAAATTAGCATGCACAATTAGTATTAGCCTCATCTCCATGTGATATACCATATTTACAATAGGTTTTATCATATTTTTATCTCTTTCTTCATAGATCAACGAAATCTGTTAGCTAATCTGTTAGCCTACCTAGTTAATCTGTTAACCTACCTAGTAGGTGTAACGACCCAGAGTTCAGGATACCGATATACCGATAACATCGATACACCGATACCAAGAACTGGGGAAGCCACCCAAGAGGCTGATGAGGCCCCTGAAGGGTTAGTAGAAAGTGCTGAGGGGTATGCATAACGAATTGGAATTTGGAACGCGCAGATAGCAATAAGCATTTAAAATTAATAACAAGTGCGGAAGCAATTCAAAATAAACGGAGTGATATATATATACTAGTCCAGAGAAACAAGAGTACTAGTCCACAAGGTACAACTACACGGGGCATACCCCGGCAAAAGTACAAACGAAGCCTCAAAAGGCGCCTCGACTAAAGCTGGCAGCTAAACACGGTCTCCAAAACGGCTCACGAAGCACCGGGAGATGACGGGCGCGGCTCACCTAAAAGGAGAAAGGGTGAGTCACAGCCAGACTCAGTAGGGGTCACGCGGATCCCTACCTCGCACTAAACGAGCATACATGCATAAATAAGGCAAGTAGAGCATGCATTTAAATACGCTAACAGGCAATGGCATGAATAACTACTCAAGTAAAGCTGTAAACTCCAACTAAACAGGTATAACAGCTAAAGTATGCCACAGCTAACTAAATGCAAGCGATTTAAAACTAAAGCTACCAAATAGAATAAGTCTCAACTAATCCAAGCAACAAGGAAGGACAACCACTGGAGCAGAAACCAGAAGCGTCCACTGACGACTTACACTGTGTCTCAAGCACTCGCAGTCGACGAAGCGACAAGCTAAGCGCGTAAATAGTACCAAACCAAGTGACCAGTCGGAGTGGCACCCGTCGGTGTCAGTCCACAGTCTCCGACCACGTGTGCACACACTGACTCTAGCCTGAGTCAGGCCCTCTAGCTAGTTTTCCCCCTTGGTAGGACGCTACCATTGGCTGGGAGCCCACGGAACTAGCTTACAAACCGTGCATGGGAAACATACCCCTCCGCCATCCTCAAGCGGGTCGGAACTCAACAGACCTTAGGGCAACAACAGTGGCTCCATTGCGTGGAAAGAAAGGCTACTCTAATGGTAATAAAACACGCCACTAAACATTTAAAACAATACGAATATGGCATGAGTATAAAAAGGAACGCATAACAAATGGGCTGGCAACATATTAAAACCATCAGGGAAGCGGCGGTCTAATACCCACGCGCTACTTGAAAGTGACGGTCGGGGACTGGCGCGTTACACCAAGAACGACGCGCTGGTCTCCATCCGTTACTTCCACCTGAGTTCCAGCTCAAAGGACCTAAGAGGGAGAGTGACGGTGGGGGTCCTATGCGTTGCTTCAAAGCGACGTGCGGGAGCACCGCCGTTACTTTCACCCGAGGCCAAAAACTAACGTACAGCGTTTAAATCGATCGCAGGCGAAACGACGCCCCAGTCTCGGTGCGTCGCTTGGAAACGACGGCCGGTCGACTGGCCGTCGGGCGCACCGCCTGACTAGAACAACGTAAATCGACGAGAGAGCGACGGCTGGAAGCCCTACCGTTACTCTCAATGTAACGCACCCACGATGGGCCGTTACATTGAAGTAACGCTCTCACGAAAGACCGTCGGAGATGTGACGGTTCCTGGCGAGACCGTCACTTCACCTGGGTCGCGGACGGGTTATATCTAAAAATCGGTTCCCTCCCGGACGATATGAATCGCCGGGTAACGACGTAAAACCTGTAACCTGTCAAACCATGCAACCCATACGACAATATAACAACTAAAAACATCACATGCAAGGCCTAATAAGCATTAATCTCAAGAATTTCATTAAAGCCCTACAAATGGAAGAAATGAACATTATGCATGCCACGGGCTCTAATCAATGGAACGAGCCATAGGAAATGATCCTAGCGAGATCAGGATTCCATCCCCCTACCTTTCGCAAGCCGAAACCGAAGAAAAGACCGCATGCAAGGAGGAAGAGCTACGAAGCCTTCACGCTCCACCTCACTCCCACGATCACCGAACCATGCCGAAGTGGACACCTACGCGCTCCTCTCGACGCGAGGAATCCAACGGCTCCAACCTTGTCTCAATCCGACCTCGTCTCGCCCTCGTTCCCTAAGGAGGAGAGAGGGGCGATCGCAAGAGGAGAGAGAGAGAGTGAGGGCGAATGAGAGATCGACGGGGGAGAGAGGGTGAGAGAGGGATTAAAAGAAAAAAAAAGAAATTAAAATATATATAATATAATTATTATATATATTAAAATCTCATTAATTCTAATAACCCTCAAATAACTCCAAATAAATCCGGAAAAATACCAGACAAATTCCTAAAAATCCAGGAAAATAGCCGAAATTCCAGAACAAATAATAGAACAAAAACCATCAAGGATCCATTAAGGCACGGGCCTTACAGTCCCTCCCTCCTTACAGAAATTTCACCCACGAAATTTACAACAACCGAAAAGGAGGAAACTGAGAAAGGACTTATACCTCACTGGAATAAGAAAGGAAAAAGCTGGCATATCTCATCTTCACGCTCCCAAGTAGACTCATTACCAGGGTGACGCTGCCAAGCAACCCTTACCAGAGGAATAACCTTATTTCTCAACCGCTGCTCACGACGGTCTTCAATTCTGATAGGAAATTATGACGTGGATAAATCAGCAGTCACTTCAGGCCATACTGAATCATCGAGAACATGAGAAGCATCAGGCGCATATTTCCTCAACTGAGACACGTGGAATACATCGTGAACAACTTGCATCGCCGCAGGAAGTTGCAAACGATAAGCCACCTGTCCAATAGCTTCAATAATCGGAAAAGGGCCAACATACCACGGACTAAGCTTTCCACGCTTCCCAAATCTGGAAACACCCTTCATCAGAGATATTTTAACAAACATCAAATCTCCTGGCTCAAATCGTAGTGGACGTCTACGCTGATCTGCATAGCTTTTCTGTCGACTCTGAGCCGTCAACAATCTCTGCCTGATCAGACGAACCACATCAGAACATTGCTGCACCATGTCAGGTCCTGTCAACAATCTGTCCCCAACATCAAACCAATTCAGAGGAGTTCGACAAGGATGACCATATAGTGCTTCATAAGGAGCCATTCCAATACTGGAGTGAAAAATGTTATTATAAACAAATTCAACAAGTGGCAGATGTTGACTCCACGAACCCTGCCAATCAAGGCAACATAATCTCAGCATGTCCTCCAAAGTCTGAATAATCCTTTCTGACTGTCCATCTGACTGAGGGTGATACGCTGAACTGAAAGCTAACTCAGTGCCCAAAGCTTTTTGGAAACTACGCCAGAAGCCAGAGGTAAAACGTGGGTCACGATCTGACACAAGTGAAACAGGAATTCCATGCAGTGGCACGATCTTCTGCACATACAGCTCGGCCAACCTCTGTACATTCCAAGAAACCTTAATCGGCAACAATCTGGCAGTTTTAGTCAATCTATCGACCAACAACCAGATGCCATCAAAACCCTGAGAAGTCCGAGGCAAACCCACCACAAAATCTGTAGTAACATGGTCCCATTTCCACATCGGAATCTCTAATGGCTGAAGCAAACCACCTGGCTTTTGATGTTCGGCTTTAACTAACTGACAAGTCAAGCACTTAGAAACAAACACAGCCACGTCTTTCTTCATACCTGGCCACCAGAACTGCTTCTTCAAATTCTGATACATCTTGGCGACACCCGGATGAATAGCAAAACGAGAACCATGGGCCTCACTCAGAATCTCATGTCTTAATTCATCATCAGCGGGAACATACCATCTGCCCTGGAAACTTACAACCAGCTCGTCATCAAATTCCACATCATATCTTGATATAACACGAGCCAAATCAGAATCAGCTTGCTGGGCATCTTTAATCTGCTGATATAAAGCTGAACCCAAAACCAAGCTAGCACAAACTGCCATCTTCGGATCAGCAGGAAACTCTGTACTGAATGCCTCGCTCGAAAGCTGTTCCCATAATTTCCATTCATGAAGCAACAACTGACTGACCTGCACTTTCCTGCTCAGAGCATCAGCCACTACATTCATTTTACCCGGCTGATAGGAGAGTGTAAAGTCAAAGTCTTTCATGAATTCCATCCATCGCCTCTGTCTAAGATTCAAATCTTTCTGGGAGAAAATATACCGTAAACTCTAATGATCAGTAAAAATCTGAAATTTCTCACCATACAGATAATGTCTCCAGATCTTTAAGGCAAAAACAACTGCAGCTAGCTCTAGATCATGAGTGGGATAATTTCCTTCATGTTGCTTCAACTGTCGGGATGCATATGCAATAACCTTACCATGTTGCATTAGCACTGCACCCAAACCTACTCGAGAAGCATCTGTACAGACCATAAATCCACCCGAGCTGGAAGGCAAAGTCAACACAGGAGAAGAAGTCAATAGCCTTTTCAATTCCATAAAGCTAGCCTCACACTGATCCGACCAGATAAAAGGCACATCTTTACGAGTCAATCTAGTCATCGGGGCTGCAATCTTTGCAAAGTCTTGAATGAATCTGCGGTAATACCCAGCCAAACCTAGAAAACTTCGAATCTCTGTTACAGTTCTCAGTCTCTGCCAACTCAAAATTGCATCGATCTTTGCAGGGTCCACTGCCACTCCATCACCAGAAATCACATGACCAAGAAAATGAATTCCCGAAGCCAGAATTCACATTTACTGAACTTCGCAAAAAACTCGTGATCCCTTAGAGTCTGCAGAACGATCCTCAAATGCTGCATATGATCATTATCAGAGGCAGAATAGATCAAAATATCATCAACAAAGATTACCACGAACTGGTCCAGAAATGGACGAAAGATACGCTGCATCAGGTCCATGAAAGCTGCTGGGGCATTAGTCAACCCAAACGGCATGACTAAAAATTCAAAATGACCATATCGAGTACTGAAAGCAGTCTTCTCCACATCAGATTCCCGGATCCGTAATTGAAAATAGCCAGATCTGAGATCAATCCGTGAAAAGATAGTAGCAGACTGTAACTGGTCAAACAAATCATCAATCCTGGGAAGCGGATACTTATTCTTGATAGTCGCCTGATTCAACTGCCTGTAATCAATACAAAGCCTCAGGCTTCCATCTTTCTTTTTCACAAACAGCACTGGGGCACTCCACGGAGAAAAACTGGGACGAATATAACCTTTTTCCAGTAACTCTAGTAGCTGTGCTCGTAGTACTTTCAATTCAGCTGGGGCCATTCGGTACGGCGGCTTTGCTAAGGGGCCGGTACCTGGAATCAGTTCAATCACCATCTCAATCTCTCGCTCTGGGGGCAAGCCTGGCAACTCGTCAGGAAACACATCAGGGAACTCACAGACAACCGGAATATCACAAACATCCCGTCGTGATTCTTCAACAACAATCACAGAAGCTAAGAATCCCTGGCAACCTGCACTCAGTAACCTATAGGCTCGAATAGCAGAAATAATCATACGAGAAGATCGGGATCGAATACCTTGAAAATAAAAGGTTGATTTCCCCAGTGGCTGAAAATAGACTTTCTTCGATCTGCAGTCAACCACAGCTCCATAACGCTCCAACCAATCCATTCCCAGAATAACATCATAATCTGCCAGCTGCAACGCATACAATCTTGCCGGCAACTGGTGATTATCAATCATCACAGGAGATTCTTCCAAGCACAAAGGTGTGACCATGAAATCTCCAGAAGGCAATTCAACAAACATCTCACAAGATACCTCGGAAGTCGGTTCCTCAATACAGGCCATGAAATCCTCAGAAATAAAAGAGTGAGAAGCACCAGAATCAAATAAGACACGAGCTGAATGACCATAAAGCATAATCGTACCTTCCACAAGATGGGACGCAACAGCATCAGCTCTAGTCAAATGAGAAACCTTGCCTTTCTGCTTCTTAGAACCAGCTGAAGATTGCTGAGAAGACGCCGACGCTTGAGAGTAAAATTGCTGAGCTTGAGGTGCAGTCGGAGGTCTGAATTGCGGCTGCTGAGGTTGAGAAAACTGAGGAACTTGCAATTGCTTCGGCCTCAGCGGGCAATCACGAACCACATGACCCGGCTGATCACACCTAAAGCAAACAACAGGAAGAGAACATGGCTGGCCCTTGTGATGACCACCGCATCTCCTACACGTCCATGGCTGACTGACAGCTGAGCCCTGACGAGTCTGAGAAGAAGGTGTTGTCGGCTGCTGAACAGAATTTGTACCGGACGGCTGTTGGAAAAACTTCTTCTTCTTCTTAAACCTTCTGAACTTGGGCTTGGAAGGAGAGGAAGCACTAGAAATCTCTGACTGGACCGAGGGAATACCTGGCACTGGCGGTCGGTAAGTCTGCTGCGACTAAGCTACCAGCTGCACTGACCCTGCCTGAGGATATCCACCAGGTCTCGTCATCTCCAGCTCTAAAGCCACCGCTGTCTGGCACGCACTATCGAGATCCGCAACACGACTGGCGATAAGAGGCATCTTCAATTCAGGCCTCAAACCTCGCAAAAATTGCTGAGTCTTCAAAGCTTCACTAGCCAGCACATGAGGCGCATACTGACCCAATTCCATAAACTTATTCCGGTACTGAAGCACAGTCATACTGCCCTGAGTCAGCTCCATAAATTGATACATCTTGTCCATCTGAAGACAGGCGGGAGTATAGGCACGCTCGAAAGCAGCAACAAACTCTGCCCAAGTGATCTGCCGAAGAGGTCTTGAATGAAAGGCAATCTGCCACTCGGCTTTCCACCACGTGATGGATGTACCCTAGAGTTGAAAAGCAGCAAGCATAACTTTTTCATCTTCAGCACATTCCATCGATACGAACACACGCTCGATCGCATCCAACCATTGCCTTGCCACCTCTGGATCAGCTTGACCATCGAAAGCAGGTGGATTGAACATAAGAAACTCTTTCAATGCCTTGCCTCGACTACCAGGCGCTTCAACGAGAGGAGCAATAACCGGCGCTGGAGGAGGAACAGCTGGAACAGCAGGAACTGCAGGAGGAGGTGCAGAACCACTATCTTCCCTGGGCGCATCTCGAGGAACACGAGGAGCTCGAGGGGGTCTTCCTCGACGGGGAGGCATAATTACACTGCCAAAACACAAATCAATCGCAATTAATCAATCACACGGAAAACATCCTATGCCAGCAATAGACGACTACAGGACTAGCTATGGACAAAGCACAAATTTCAATTCCTTATACAAATCCTCAAACAACGCTCTGATACCAACTGTAACGACCCAGAGTTCAGGATACCGATATACCGATAACATCGATACACCGATACCAAGAACTGGGGAAGTCACCCAAGAGGCTGATGAGGCCCCTGAAGGGTTAGTAGAAAGTGCTGAGGGGTATGCATAACGAATTGGAATTTGGAACGCGCAGATAGCAATAAGCATTTAAAATTAATAACAAGTGCGGAAGCAATTCAAAATAAATGGAGTGATATATATATATACTAGTCTAGAGAAACAAGAGTACTAGTCCACAAGGTACAACTACACGGGACATACCCTGGCAAAAGTACAAACGAAGCCTCAAAAGGAGCCTCGACTAAAGCTGGCAGCTAAACACGGTCTCCAAAATGGCTCACGAAGTACCGGGAGACGACGGGCGCGGCTCACCTGAAAGGAGAAAGGGTGAGTCACAGCCAGACTCAGTAGGGGTCACGCGGATCCCTACCTCGCACTAAACGAACATACATGCATAAATAAGGCAAGTAGAGCATGCATTTAAATACGCTAACAGGCAATGGCATGAATAACTACTCAAGTAAAGCTGTAAACTCCAACTAAACAGGTATAACAGCTAAAGCATGCCACAGCTAACTAAATGCAAGCGATTTAAAACTAAAGCTACCAAATAGAATAAGTCTCAACTAATCCAAGCAACAAGGAAGGACAACCACTGGAGCAGAAACCAGAAGCGTCCACTGACGACTTACACTGCGTCTCAAGCACTCGCAGTCGACGAAGCGACAAGCTAAGCGCGTAAACAGTACCAAACCAAGTGACCAGTCGGAGTGGCACCCGTCGGTGTCAGTCCACAGTCTCCGACCACGTGTGCACACACTGACTCTAGCCTGAGTCAGGCCCTCTAGCTAGTTTTCCCCCTTGGTAGGACGCTACCATTGGCTGGGAGCCCACGGAACTAGCTTATAAACCGTGCATGGGAAACATACCCCTCCGCCATCCTCAAGCGGGTCGGCACTCAACAGACCTTAGGGCAACAACAGTGGCTCCATTGCGTGGAAAGAAAGGCTACTCTAATGGTAATAAAACACGCCACTAAACATTTAAAACAATACGAATATGGCATGAGTATAAAAAGGAACGCATAACAAATGGTCTGGCAACATATTAAAACCATCAGGGAAGCGGCGGTCTAATACCCACGCGCTACTTGAAAGTGACGGTCGGGGACTGGCACGTTACACCAAGAACGACGCGCTGGTCTCCATCCGTTACTTCCACCTGAGTTCCAGCTCAAAGGACCTAAGAGGGAGAGTGACGGTGGGGGTCCTATGCGTGGCTTCAAAGCGACGCGCGGGAGCACCGCCGTTACTTTCACCCGAGGCCAAAAACTAACGTACAGCGTTTAAATCGATCGCAGGCGAAACGACGCCCCAGTCTCGGCGCGTCGCTTGGAAACGACGGCCGGCCGACTGGCCGTCAGTGCGCCTGACTAGAGCAACGTAAATCGACGAGAGAGCGACGGCTGGAAGCCCTACCGTTACTCTCAATGTAACGCACCCACGATGGGCCGTTACATTGAAGTAACGCACTCACGAAAGACCGTCAGAGATGTGACGGTTCCTGGAGAGACCGTCACTTCACCTGGGTCGCGGACGGGTTATATCTAAAAATCGGTTCCCTCCCGGACGATCTGAATCGTCGGGTAACGACGTAAAACCTGTAACCTGTCAAACCATGCAACCCATACGACAATATAACAACTAAAAACATCACATGCAAGGCCTAATAAGCATTAATCTCAAGAATTTCATTAAAGCCCTACAAATGGAAGAAATGAACATTATGCATGCCACGGGCTCTAATCAACGGAACGAGCCACAGGAAATGATCTTAGCGAGATCAGGATTCCATCCCCCTACCTTTCGCAAGCTGAAACCGAAGAAAAGACCGCATGCAAGGAGGAAGAGCTACGAAGCCTTCACGCTCCACCTCGCTCCCACGATCACCGAACCATGCCGAAGTGGACACCTACGCGCTCCTCTCGACGCGAGGAATCCAACGGCGCCAACCTTGTCTCAATCCGACCTCGTCTCGCCCGCGTTCCCTAAGGAGGAGAGAGGGGCGATCGCAAGAGGAGAGAGAGAGAGTGAGGGCGAATGAGAGATCGACGGGGGAGAGAGGGTGAGAGAGGGATTAAAAGAAAAAAAAAATTAAAATATATATAATATAATTATTATATATATTAAAATCTCATTAATTCTAATAACCCTCAAATAACTCCAAATAAATCCGGAAAAATACCAGACAAATTCCTAAAAATTCAGGAAAATAGCCGAAAATTCCAGAACAAATAATAGAACAAAAATCATCAAGGATCCATTAAGGCACGGGCCTTACAGTAGGTCTTCTCAAGCTTTAATCAAATTAGTAGCTAATCTATGATAAACTAGCATGCACAATAAGTATTAGCCTCATCTCCATGTGATATACCATATTTACAACAGGTTTTATCATGTTTTCATTTCTTTCTTCATAGATCAATGAAATCTATTAGCTAATCTTTTAGCCTACCTAGTTAATCTGTTAACCTACCTAGTAGGTCTTCTCAAGCCTTAACCAAATTAGTAGCTAATCAAGGATAAATTAGCCTGAACAATTAGTATTAGCCTCATCTCCATGTGATATACCATGTTTACAACAACTTTTATCATGTTTTGCATAAATCAACGTAATCTGTTAGTTAATCTGTTAGCCTACCAAGTTAATCTATTAGCCTACCAAAATCTAATTACATGTTAAGCAAAATCTCCTTGTTACCTGTTTTACCGACCTCTTTTACGCTGAATAGATGCACCAAATCTAATACAGATCATGTTTCAAAAATCATGTAGTGTGCCATTAAAACAATGACAGGTTACTTCCTTTTACCTGTACACGTCTGTCACTTCAGAAAGGTAGGTCTTCTCGAGATCTAACCTAATTAGCAACTAATAAAGGACAAATTAGCATGCATGACTAGTTAGTTTCATCTCCGTGTGATGCATCATGTTTTACAGCACGTTTTACCATGTTTTAAGTAGATCAAATATAACCTGTAAACCTCGACGATCTAACTACATAACTTGTTTAGCTAATTTACCTTGTTACATTATTAAACCCTGTTTATATACATCATGATTCTTAAGTAATATATACAACATGTTTTAGCAAACGGGTTAAACTACATAACCTGTTAAGCTAATTTACCTTCTTACATTATTAAACCATGTTTATATACATCATGATTCTCAGGTAATATATACAGTATGTTTTAGCAAACAGGTTGAACTACATAACCTGTTAAGCTAATTTACCTTGTTTCATTATTAAACCATGTTTATATACATCATGATTCTCAGGTAATATATACAACATGTTTTAGCAAACGGGTTGAACTACATAACCTGTTAAGCTAATTTACCTTGTTTCATTATTAAACCCTATTTATATACATCATGATTCTCAAGTAATATATACAACATGTTTTAGCAAACGGGTTGAACTACATAACCTGTTAAGCTAATTTACCTTGTTACATTATTAAACCTTGTTTTTATACATCATGATTCTCAGGTAATATATACATCATGTTTTAGCAAACGGGTTGAACTACATAACATGTTAAGCTAATTTACCCTCTTACATTATTAAACCATGTTTATATACATCATGATTCTCAGGTAATATATACAGCATGTTTTAGCAAACAGGTTGAACTACATAACCTATTAAGATAGTTTACCTTGTTTTATTATTAAACCTTGTTTATATACATAATGATTCTCAGGTAATATATACAGTATGTTTTAGCAAACGGGTTGAACTACATAACCTGTTAAGCTAATTTACCTTGTTAAATTATTAAACCCTGTTTATATATATCATGATTCTCAGGTAATATATATAACATGTTTAGCAAATAGATATAATGTATATACAGCATGTTTCTCATAAAATATATAGCATGTTTAGCAAATAGATATAACGTATATACAGCATGTTTCTCATAAAATATATAGCATGTTTAGCAAATAGATATAACATATATACAGCATGTTTCTCATGTTTAGCAAATAGATATAACGTATATACAGTATGTTTCTCATAAAATATATAGCATGTTTAGCAAATAGATATAACGTATATACAGCATGTTTCTCATAAAATATATATCATGTTTAGCAAATAGATATAACGTATATACAGCATGTTTCTCATATTTAGCAAATAGATATAACGTATATACATCATGTTTCTCATAAAATATATAGCATGTTTAGCAAATAGATATAACATATATACAGCATATTTTTCATAAAATATATCGCATGTTTAGCAAAAAGATATAACGTATATACAGCATGTTTCTCATGTTTAGCAAATAGATATAATGTATATACAACATGTTTCTCATAAAATATATAGCATGTTTAACAAATAGATATAACGTATATACAGTATGTTTCTCATAAAATATATAGCATGTTTAGCAAATATATAACGTATATACATCATGTTTCTCATAAAATATATAACATGTTTAACAAATAGATATAACATATATACAACATGTTTCTCATAAAATATATAGCATGTTTCGCAAATAGATATAACATATTTTACAGAAATTAAACAATTCAGCCTTTAGGAATAGGGCGACCCCCACCTGGGCGCCATTTCATGATAGGGCGCCCCAGGCAGGGACGCCATTTAAATGAAGACTGCATACGCAATCGTTATTTCATTTTCTGTAAAATATAACCACCATGTTATAAAATTTAATATCTGAGAAACTAAAACATAAAAATAATGCATGAGCACAATTCCATGATCCCGATAATTTTCTCTACCTGTCCATGTTTTTCCTTCTAGATTCTGAGAAACCTTGAAATTATGAACAATAACTTGAGTCTATGAACGCACCTGCTCGGTGCATATATAACCCTGAGTGAAGGGCGCCCCTGACCTGGGCGCCATTCACTTGGAACATGACCCCAGAAACAGGCGCTATTTCCCTCAACAAATAGCTACATACAAAAAAAAGAAAAGAAATAGCGACCAATTAAATGGTCGTTATACATGAAAAAGAAATAGCGACCACTATTTAGTCGCTATTCCAAGAAACAACGACCACTATTTGGTCGCTATTCACAAGAAACAACGACCAATCAAATGGTCGCTATACGTGAAAAAGGAAATAGCGACTACTGTTTGGTCGCTATTCAAAGAAATAGCGACCACTGCTTGGCCGCTATTCACAAAAGTGATGATTTATTATTTTCCCAAAATCTTAAAACCCTTGAATGGTGCTCCCTGTATCCAGGTGTCATTCACTGAAACATGGCAACCAGGGAGGCACCATTCACACCCTCACTGGCCTCCCCAACCCCTATAAAGTCCACAGAAAGGGGCACCCCTCTGTGAGGGTGCCATTTCTGAACATGTCTGGCGGCCATCAAGGCACCGATCTAACTTAGTCTTCCCGTGTATCAAACGTTACTGGTTTTACTCTTAGTTAGTCTCTATACAACAATATGTCTTTAAATTCCATTCCACAAAATCCACCTTATATATCCTACATGGTCAAACCTTGAAAATTTGATGTTGGCTATAAATGAGAGTGGGTGTCGACAAACATGACCAATGATGTGCATATAGGGCCCGGTCTGGTCATGGGAGGAGCACCCAAAGGTACTTGTGCCCATGGGAGTTTATTGATGTAATGCCCCGGGTTTTTTGAATCCTCGTTCGTGGGTCTCGGATCTGGTTTCTCGGAGCGTCTGACTCCGTTGTGTCCGAAATTTCGTTACGGACATCTTTCGTGTTCGGATCGGCGCGATCCGGAGTCGTTTCGGAGGCCCGGAGGCGTTCCACGGCTTTTTCCGCGTGTGTTTTCCGATTCCCGACGTGGGTTTCGGCTTTCCCTTCGGAACCTCGTTGCGGGTGAACCGGGCCGTTCACCTAGGCGAGTGTGGTATCGTTGCGATCGGTGCGTTCCGAGGATCACAAGGGTGTGATTTTCTATTTTTTGAGATTTTTCTGATTTTTTAGATTTTCCTATATATACCCCCCCACCCTCTCTCTTCCTCTCATTTCTCACTCTCACCCTCTCTCTCTTCTCCCACTCTCTCCTCTCACTCTCTCCTCTCCGGCAGCCGACGGACCGATGCGGGGGTGAGGCGGGCGAGGAGGACGGTGAGGATGGGTCGAGGATCGAGGCTCGAGGGCGCGGTGAAGCTTGGCCGTGAGTTCGTGGAGCGGCGAGGCTTCAACGGCGTTTTCTTCGTAGATCGGCGTCCACGGTGCACGAAATCTTCGGTGGAGGTAGGGTGATGGACCCCCAGCTCGTGCACTTCCTTTCCCGCAAGTTTCGCAGGCTACGGTGAGCCGAGCGGGCCAAACGGGGTGATTTGGGCAAAATCCATGTTTTAGGGCTTGTGGGCCGATCTCCCGTTTCATTGCGTTTTAGGCCGATCCGAGGCCATAGATGCATGCTAGGGGCTACTGGGGAGCTTCCCTATGGTTTCCCCTTCATCCGTGGATGATTGGGGCGTGGCGTGGATTTTTGGGTGTTTTCCCGCCGTTCTCGATTTTCCGAAATGGTCGCGGTCCACCAGAAACCGCGTTCATTGGTCGCGGTCTTGGGAGAACCGTGTTCATCCTTTGTGTTTTTGTCGAGGAGGCCTTCGAGCGTCGCGGTCGTGTGATAGACCGCTTTGGTCTAGTCGCGGTCATGGGATGACCGCTACCATCTGATCGCGGTCCTCGGGCGACCGCTACCAGCGGGGTTGCGCGTGGCGAGTTGCGGTCGTGAGGTGACCGTGACAGCATGGTCGCGGTCTCCGGTCGACCGCTACCATCTAGTTGCGGTCCCCGGTCGACCACTATCTGGTCGCGGTCACCAGGTGACCACTACCACGTTCTGGTTCCTGTTTGCGCTGTTTTGACCTCCGGTCAACCCGGTTGTGACCCAGTGGTTGACTTTAGGTCTCGTGAGTGTCTCGGACACCCCGTGGAATTCCGTGACCGTGTCTTTGGGTGTCCAGAGGAGGTCCCACTTACCTCGTTTTGCGTGTCGTGAGCTTAAGGGTCCGAGTGACCTTTTAGCATCCCGATTGTGTTGCGTTGGTCTCCGGTCGACTCGGTTGTGACCCAATGGTCGACCTCCGGCCTTATGAGTATCTCGGACACCCCATGGGTTCTGTGTTTGTGTTTTTGGGGTGTCGGGAGGGACCGTGTTGCCTCGATTAGCATGCCCATAGGTGTGGTGGGTCCGGGTGACCCCATGTGTTCCGGGCTTTCGTGTTACGCATGATCGAGTCACCATGTATCGGTGTGTGTGCGGTGGGGTCTCCCCCGCATGTCGTGGGTCTTTCTGGAAGGCGATTCCCATGTGGGCCACGTGTTTGGCCTTGGACTGCGAGTCCAATTATCCGGCCTGGGGCTGGAGGTTTCCCGCTTGCTCCAAGATGGGAAATCGTCGTGGCAGCTGGTGTGCTACCCTGGGAATCGTACTTCTATGTTTTCCGTGTGGCCCATGTGGGTGGCCTTAGTCCCTTGCATTCCCTTCCCAAGGGAGTGGTCTTGGCGACTCGTGAGCGGTCTCGGTACTTGTGCTACCGTGGTTTTAGACCTAGAGATTGGACTAGATTGACGGCCTTGTGCTGTTGCGTACAACGGTCTTGACCCCGAGTCTTGTGACTCAAGGACCGTTGGGTGTAGTGCGTCTAGAGGACTGTCCAGAGTCTAGTGGCTTAGCGCCACTTGAGTTTTCTCGACTCTCGCGCACGGTGAGTGCGTGGCCGTGGACTGCGAGTCCTGTTTCTTCTCCGACTATGGTCGCCGTGCGACGGGGCCGGTACGTGGCGTGGTCCCCGTATGTCGTCGGACGCGGACATTGTTTTCCGTTGACTTGAGAGTCTACTCCTTTGTGACCCTCCACTAGTCATAGCCTATCAGTACGCGTGTGCTGGTCGCACCAGGGAGTGGTGTACGGGCTTACCCTGAGGACGGTTTTAGACTGGTTACCGTCGGGCCCCTCGTCAAATCAGAGTCCAGTGCCAGGGGAAAACCAGTCAGAGGGCCAGACCTAGGACGCGTGGTCTGTGTGTGCACACGTGGTTGGAGACAGTGGACGCACGTCGACGGGCGTGACCCCAGCTAGTCACTTGTTGTGGTTACTTGTACGGTGTTCGCGCCTCGGGTAGGACCTACCACGTCAGGCGGTTCACCTGCGGTGCGGTGTAAGACGTCAGGGGACGCTACCGGCTGTGCTTCTAGTGGGTGGTACTCCTGTCGAGTACAGAGTGACAGACTGTCAGTCTCTGTGTCTTTGACCTTCGGGTTTTCGGTCGCGTTGACCGGTGAGTTCGGTTGTTTCACCTTGGCGCGTGTGTCGGTTCTTGCGCCGTGAGACTAGTGCTAGTGGCTTTACCGAGGTGGCGTCTTGTGGTGCGGTACCCGCGATCGGATGGTCAGGGTTGCACCTTGGACAGTGTGTCCAGGTTGGCTGTCCGGGGGACAGGCCTCTACGGCATGGTTACCGTGTGTTTTTACTTCGGTAGGTGGTACTAGCGTGGTTTGGTAGCTTCGACTTCGTGATCGAGGTGTGCCTTCTGGCAGTAGGAGTAGCTGTAGTTCCGAGTTTTTGACCGGCCACCGGTTTGCTGTTCCTGCTGTAGTTGTAGCTCTCCTTTCCGCTACCGCCGTTGTTTCTGGTTGGGGTTCCACGGGATCCCTGCTGAGTCTCTGTTTTGGAGACTCATTCCCTGCTTTTCAGGAGTGGCGGTTCTTCCTCGAGGTTCCAGGGTGCGGAGCGGAGGTTCTCAGTTGCCAGCTTGCCGGGCCGAGTGTTCACTTGGCATGTGGTACGTTTTACTGCTTTAGACTGTACTTTCTGTTGGACTGGACTCTGTTGTAGCTGTAGTTGTTTATTTATTTCTGTTAATTGTTGAATTATCCTGCTTTATTTCCTATTTCTTTGTGCCTCCACACTCCTTTTAGCCCTTCCGAGCCCTCCCGGCTCGTGGGCGGCGGTGCGAGTCTCGGGTTATCGGGCCATCCCGGTAATCGGATTCTCGGGTCGTTACAATTGACCATGGTGTTTGGCATTGCACCGGAGTATTTGCTTGCTAGACTTTAGACATTCCACTCATTCACGTGATATTACTTGATTGACTTGACTTGAGGCCCGCAGAAGGGCAAAAGTACTTGCTTGAATGAAATTGCTAAATAGCCAATTCCAGTTATACATGCTTGAAATTACATTTGCGTAATATTACTTGCTTGACATGAGTTCTTACTTTCTTGGAAGATATTATTATCACTTGCTAGTGCTCTATTGAAATTTGAAATCTATATGCTCTCTCTCTTGTTATTTCCTCTCTATACTGCTCTTGTCGTTTTATACAGTCCTTGATATCTATTCGTCTACATGTATAGCTTTACCTACACTAAATGAACTTGTAAACCACTTAAAACATGTTAGAACTTGAGATGTAAATCCTACTGAGCGATTCGCTCATCCAGTTGCTTTCTAACATTTCAGGTGAATTTTATAGAGACCAATACTCGGAGGGGAATGAGACTGGGTGATGAGTGGTAAAATCTTCGACTTATGAGCTATCCAATTGTTATGTCATTTGTGTTAAATGTATTTCCAGTTATGTTGGATGTATTAATCCACTTGATTAGAATTGTTTAAGGCTTGAAACCTAGTAGTTGGACTCTGGGAATGTATGTATTTGTTAGTTGGTTAGTTGTGAACTTGTCAATTCGTAATAATTGTATTAATTTCAAGTTTAAATCTCAGTTATTTGCGCACTCTGTTAATTTTCAAAGGAAGGAATTTCACTAAATGTCTTGATCACGTTGGTTCTATATAAAGGCTCGTCGCGCCACAGGTAATCTTCCGCACTCGAGGCGTGATAGCCTCAGACATCGAAGGTTCTGCTAGGGATGCTTGGGAGGCTTGCTGGCCTGCTGGGATGTTCGGGGGAGCTCCTGGGTGCCGATGCCGTGTGCAGAACCCGCAATCGGACTGTAATCTATGAGCGAACAGATAGGTACGCGAGGAGAAGGCCGAAGTTGTTGCTGTCGAGGGAGCTCCTTGCTTTTGCAGACTAGGGTAGCTTCTGAGGGAGGTCCAAAGTCGACCAGGGAAGGGCTCCAGGCCGGCCACTTACCCTCCAGTCCTGTAGGATGTCGATGAAGATAGGATCCACTTGCTGTACTCCTGAATACTGCAGGGGCAGAACCAGGGTGGTCTGATTATAGTGAGGGGAGTAGAGGAGGGGAGGGGAAGTGTGGGGCAATGGCTGTGGGGAAGAAAGGGTGGAGGGTGGGGAGAAGGGGCTGGGTTCTGGTTTGGAGAGGCAGGGGAAGGGGAGGGTGTGCTCAGGTCTGGAGTGGCAAGGGAAGGGAGGCTGCGAACTAGGCTGTGTGGAGGGAGTGGGGAGGAGGGGGCATATCCAACATAGGGGATGGGGGGGTGGGAGATGGGGGGTGACCAGGTGAGGGGGTTCTCCCCTTGAGAGAGGGTCAATGAATGTCTTGGAGAGGTGGAGGGCTGCTTGGGGAAGTGAAGGGGTGCATGGGGAAGATGAAGGGGTGTGTGGGGAAGTGGAGGGGTGTCTTGGGAGAGGTTTGATGAGGTGGAGGAGAGAGAAGGAGAGAGGGGCGCAGGTTTTTGTTTGTGGAGGGGGGGGTAATGGGGAGCCTCTCACTCCCTAGGGCATCTCACCCTACTACTTGGCATCTCACCAAGGGATTCTCACACAAGGAGGAATTTTAGAAATGCAAAATATCTCATTAGTTCTTCCAATGGGGGAGTTGGGTCCTATTTATAGGAGCCCAACTATTTACAAGACCAAATTGCCCATGGCTTTACACAAAATAACCCTTGCTGTCCAAGGGAGCAAACCATCGATCTAATGACTCCAAACATAGGAAAAAGACCATGGACCTAGGGACATGACTCAAATAAAAGGGAAAATACAAGGATATTGTTGTCCCTAGATGCACGTATGGACAAGAAGGGGGGTTGAATTATCCCCACCAAGCGCAATGGTAGTTTTTAAAATTAACGCAACAGAATAAAAATTACCACCAACATGAAATATGATCAAATGAAATTTACGCTCCACACGAACAAGTTCTCTTAAGCTCTCCACTCTCACACGATCGATATGAATGATATAGACAAGCAAACCACAATCATACAAGACGCGAGACAGATTTTTTAGGTGATTTGAGACCCCGACAGGCTCTGTCACGCCCCGACGCGGAAAATCGGCGCGTACAGTCAGATACGAGCTAGCACTAACAATAAATTCTAAGCTAAACAATTAGACAAATTATAAAGTGAGAAACACTTCCATTAATCAAAATAATTCCAACTTTATTACAATAACCAACATGCTAAGACTCGATCAAACATGTCTTCCAAATGAAATTCTAATACAACACTGACGTAAAAACAAACTGGAAGTAAAAACTAATCTGACTCAATAACTAGGTACAAAAGCACTCAAGGATCACTCCTGACCCTCCCCATCGGTAAGCGCGTCACTTGAAAAGCCTGAAAAGGGGGGAACACAACTATGACCTGACGCTCAGTAGGAAATAACGGCATATTTACGTAGTTAACATCTTAATTACCAGTTGTATGTAACAGAGAACAAGGAATTGAATAAAGAGATCAAGAACAATGTAGAAGGTCTTGCAAAGTCAAGAATTGAATAAATTCCAATGATCAATAATATCATGTACAAGAAATTCACTAAGAGCAATTGAAACAATAATAATTGGCCAACAAGCAAGTATTTCAATAATTCATAATCAAGTAAAAGGGATAACAATAGATCAAATGTCGTAGACACACACTAGTCAAGTACTCGGTGCAAATGCCACACCTTGTCATTAACATCCCATGGGCTCACTAATTTTCGGGCGCTCTCCCCAGGACCAGACCGGGCCCTTATGATGCGATGGCATTAGTTTTACGGATCGATGATCCCAATTGTCTAGACATTTCTTGTATAAATATGGCCAATGAATTTCAAGGAATAAGCTAAAATGTAACAAGTACAGATCTAGCAAAAATCAGAATAACAAGAAAATGAAGGATTAAACTTTGGCATAATGTTTAACGACAATTAAGTCGTGGAATCCAAGAATGAAAGGATAAGTAGGAAAAATACAATCTTTAGAATACATTCAATTCCATAAATTAACATTTTATTCTGTTGGTTTAACAACTTTTATCATACTAGAAATGTCTTAAATTAATTGGATGTAAAAAGCCAAAGAAATGATTTATTTAGTATTATTAGAGTAAGTTACTAAGAATTCCACTTAATTCATAGAAATAAATCCTATCATGGTGAAAATCTCCCTAAAATTTTCAAGTAACTCCAGCACATGATTCCTCTGGAAAATGACAGTAAATATCCATTTTTATTACTGGAATGGAATTTTTACACATTAAAAATTCCTTTTTAAACACAAAAAAACCCATATTTGGTGTGCTATAAAAAGTTCCTTATGAAATTTTTGGATGGGTTATTAAGAATAATCATCTTACTGGTTGTTCATTTTTCATGATACCCATAGTATTTTTAGCATACTGAAATTAAGTTTTCTACATTATTCTACCATTTATGCTATTTATTGAATGGAAGAAATACATTAGAAATTTGTTTAAGTATAAAAATTTCTCCATAACTTGCTATTATCATTCTAACATGCTGGAAAATTTTTTGTTATGCTGTAAGAACTTTTATCATGCTGTAAGGGTTATTTTTAACAAGTTAATATAATTTTTATGCATTTATTCTCTATTATATGGAGAGTAAATGAATTCTATTTGGTAAAAATATCAAATTTTCACAAAAAATTGTCTCTCACATGATAATTATATCAGAGTATAATATTCATGAATTTTCATACCTTTGAGATTTTTTTAACATACCACATATAATTTATAAGCATTTTCTTTCATTTTATAGAAGAAATATAGATTTTTATAAGATAAAATATTCTAAATCCACAAGAATTTAACTTCTCACATGCTGCTACTATAAGACAACATTTTCCATACATTTTAGTTATTTAATAATAATTTTTGCATGCTGGACATAATTTCTTATACATTTATAATCTATTAATTATAGGAAAAATAGGTTTATATGCATAAAAATAGATTAAAATACTTTCCAGTAGCAGAAAAATAACTTTTAAATCTCCTGGTAGCAGAAGAATATGTTTTACAGGGATTCAAGATTTTTAATTATTCATTTAATAACTCCGGATCGCGTTTAGGGCGGAGGTCGGTTACCCGGCCCCTTTTTATTGGGATGTGTGTGAGATCCAGGGATTAAAAAGCCTATATCTTCCTCAATTCTTAATGGAATTAAGCATATGATATATCAATGGAAAGCTAAGACAGAGTACTATCATTTGGTAAGGTCAATTTTAGATTTAGGTTCTGTAATTAAGTTCTGTATTGACAGAAAAAGAAAAACCCTAATTAGGACAGTGTGTTACTAAAACATCAAATTCTCTACGTATACATGATAACTGTTAGGGCTTTTTATATCACTAGAAAGCTAACAGAGAGGGCTTTCCAACCATGTATCACACATGCTATGAATTTTAACATTTATGTTTCGAATTCATGGATTAATCAGGTTCCAAGTATATGAAATCACCATATGGACAAGCTCATGTTCAAACCTCAAATTCTCTAAATAGAATTGATGGATCAAAGAACTTTTTACGCCAAAAGAGATATAACATGCTAAGCTTCAATTTGAAATACAATAATTAACATTTGGCCAGTTATAACCTACCTCAATTGAAGACTTAAACTACGAGATAGATTAGACCCACGAACTATAAGAATCCCCTTCAAAGATCTCCTGATTCCTCCCTCAATACCCTATAAAAATTAGGGCTTTTAGTCTCAGATGATAGATCTCGTCGAGCTGATCAAAAACGTCTACTCATATGCCTATTTTGGTTGAGGTACTAACCTGATTTGATGAACCAAAACTTGGAGATAGAAAAACGACGGGGAGCAGACCACCTTCCACAAAATCGCCAAGATCTCCCAAGATCTAACTCCTCTGCCGACACCACAGCAACCAAATGAAACTAGGCTCGAAGAGCTTTCTATCTATAGCTCAAACACCTTCTGGATCCTTCCAGGAAGGGAGAATTTCGACCTTGAAGAGGCGTGTTGTTTACGCCGCCGAAATAATTGACCTAGACTAAACTCGTCTAATCACTCTTATCCTAGTTAATCTTATACAAAATTTGTTGGGGGCTATTAATCTACAAGTCACTAACTTTCATTTGCCTCTAACCTCATCGCATTTGGTTAAGAAATGGGCTCTAATTTGGTGTTCTAAGATTGGGTGAATAGTGAACACGAATTTTGGGTTAGGTGGGTTATAAGTCGGGCTTAACCCACTGATTAGGCCTAGATAATGATTTTATTAGGCTTAGTCTAAGAAGATAAAAGTGTTAGTCGATGCATCTATTATTTAATTACTATTTTTATGAATTTTTTTTATAGTAGATAAAATTTCCACTTCTACTATTCCGTAAATAGTTAAATATTAAGTTCGGAAGACTTAATCCACTAATTCGGCCTAATAAATGATTTTATTAGGCTTAGCCCTAGAAGACAAAGTTGCTAATCGCATGGTCTTCTAACTAATTATTATTTTTTGGGATTTTAATACCGTTAACAATTTCTCACTATTCATTTAATAATAAAATATTAAATTCGAAATTCAAATTTCAAATTCCCTCTTTTCATTTCATTTTCATTCCGACTCAATTGCATTTGTGTTTCATTTCACCTAAACCTTATTTTCATTTGGGTTACATTTCATTTTCATTTCATTTCAATTTAATTTAAATTTTTAAAGGTTTAATTCAATTTCTATCCAATTATTAATTCTACTAAATTCAAATAAACTCTTAAAAATTTTAATTTGACAAGGAAAAATTAAATAAAATTATTATTTAAATACGGGGTATTACACCCTCCCCTACTTAAAGGAATTTGGTCCGCCAAATTCACTGCATTACGATACGAAAATAAAGGATAACAATTTCAAGGGACAACTAGCTCTCCTAGAAAAGGTCGGGATACCGCTTTCGCATAACATCTTCGGATTCCCAGGTGGCTTCTTCAGCTCCACGCCGACTCCACTGGACCTTGACCATAGGTATAGATCGACTCCGGAGTTGTTGCTACTTCCGGTCCAAAATCTTTATCGGTCTTTCCTCATAGGTCAAATCCTCCTTCAGTTCGAAGTCCACATGCTGAATAACGTGAGTGGGGTCGTACACATACTTCCGCAACATAGAAATATGGAAGACGTTGTGCACGCCAGATAACTGAGGCGGTAACGCCAATCGATAAGCCACTTCTCCCACTCTATTTAAAATCTCGAACGGGCCAATGTACCTCGGACTTAGCTTGCCATGAATACCAAATCTGCGAATCCCTCTCGTAGGAGAGACCTTTAGAAACACATGATCACCTACTTGGAATTCCAATGCTCTTCTTATGTTATCGGCATAACTCTTCTGTCTTGACTGAGCCACTTGTAACCGATCTCGGATAATACGGATATTCTGTGACGATTCCAAGATAAGATCTGGTCCAAGCCATTGTCTCTCACCTACCTCATCCCAACACAACGGGGATCGACAGCTTCTCCCATACAAGGCTTCAAATGGAGCCATCTGAATACTAGACTGATAGCTGTTATTGTAGGCGAATTCAATTAATGCCAAATGTTCATTCCAATTACCACCAAAGTCAATCATACATGCTCGAAGCATATCCTCTACTATCTGGTTGGTCCTTTCAGTCTGTCCATCTGTCTGTGGATGAAATGTCATGCAGAAATTTAGACGAGTACCCAAAGACTCTTGCAGTCCCTTCCAGAAATGAGAAGTAAATCTAGGGTCTCGATCAGATACTATATTCACTGGAATACCATGCAATCTCACCACTTCCTTCATATATAGAGCTGCTAGAACATCAACTGTCCATTTAGATTTAATGGACAAGAAATGGGCTGACTTTGTCAGTCTGTCGACGATCACCCAAATTGCATCGAAACCGCTACGAGTTCTAGGTAGACCCATGATGAAATCCATGCCAATACTCTCCCATTTCCATTGGGGTATGTCGAGTGGCTTCAATTTCCCTGCCGGTCTGAAGTGCTCGGCCTTAACTTGCTGACATACCAGGCATCTACTCACAAAATCTGCAACTTCTCTTTTCATATTCGGCCACCAAAAGGATCTTTTCAAATCCTTAAACATTTTAGTGCCTCCAGGATGAATCGTGTATTTAGATCTATGAGCTTCATCAAGAATCTTGTTCTTGATTTCAGCTACGTCAGGTACACACGTTCGTCTTTGGAATAGAAGTCTTCCATCATCAGAAATCATGAAATCCGATCTGCTGCTCAAACTTCCCTTGATCTCTACCAGTTCGGGATCATTATCTTGCAAGGACTTGATCTCCATCAGTAATTCAAGTTTAAGTTGCATTTGTGCAATAATGACCCGATCATTATTGATATTCAAATCCAGACTAGCCATCTGCTCCAATAACTTCCATTCTTGCATCATAAGACTGGATAACTTTGCTATCGGCTTCCGGCTCAAAGCATCTACCACCACATTACCTTTTCCAGGATGATACTCAATAGAAAAGTCGAAGTCCTTCAAATACTCCAACCATCTGCGCTGCCGCATATTGAGTTCCTTTTGAGAGAATAAATACTTCAAACTCTTGTGATCTGAAAATACCGTGAAAGATTCTTCATACAGGTAATGCCTCCAAATCTTTAAAGCAAAGACGACGGCTGCCAATTCCAAATCATGAACAGGATAGTTCTCTTCATGCTTCCTCAACTGCCTGGAAGAATAAGCAATTACCTTCCCATGCTGAATAAGCACACAGCCTAACCCAATACCTGATGCATCGGTGTAGACCACAAAGCCTCCTTCACCAGAAGGTAAAGCTAACACAGGTGCTGAAGTTAAGCATTCCTTCAACGTCTGGAAGCTTTTCTGACAAGCTTCCGACCATTCAAACTTATTCTCCTTGCGGGTCAATCTGGTAAGGGGTACCGCGATCTTGGAGAAGTCTTGAATGAATCTACGATAATAACCTGCCAGGCCTAAGAAACTTCTGATCTCAGTCACACTGGTGCGCTGTTCCCAATTCTTCACTGCTTCCACCTTCGAAGGATCAACAGAAATACCATCTTTGGTAATAACGTGTCCTAGAAAGGACACCTCTCCAATCCAAAAATCACACTTACTGAACTTGGCGTACAGTTGATGATCTCTTAATATCTGCAGTGCCATTCTCAGATGTTCGGCATGCTCTTCTTCACTCTTAGAATAAATCAAGATATCATCAATGAAGACCACGACCCATCGATCAAGATAGGGCCGAAAAATGCTATTCATCAACTGCATGAAAGCCGCTGGTGCATTCGTTAAACCAAAAGGCGTAACGACAAATTCGAAATGACCATACCTGCTGCAGAAAGCCGTTTTATAAATATCTTCTTCCTTAATCCGCAACTGATGATATCCAGATCGAAGATCGATCTTAGAAAAGAATTGAGCTCCTGCTATCTGGTCAAATAAATCATCAATCCTCGGCAATGGGTACTTGTTCTTTACAGTTATCTGATTCAGTTGCCGATAATCGATGCACAGCCTCAACGAACCATCCTTCTTCCGGACAAATAATATAGGGGCTCCCCAAGGGGAAGTACTAGGGCGAATGAAACCCTTCTCAAGTAACTCCATCAATTGCTGTTTTAATTCCCTTAACTCCGCAGAAGACATACGGTACAGAGCTTTAGAGACAGGAGAAGAACCAGGAATAACATCAATAGAGAAGATAACTTCCCGCTCAGGCGGAAGTCCCGGTAGATCCTCAGGAAATATATCAAGAAATTCACAGACAACAGGGATGTCCTTAATCTCCACTTGCTGCTCGGGAGTAGCATAGACAAAGGCTAGAAATGCCTCGCAACCTCGCCTCATCAGTTTATCAGCACGAAGGGCCGAAATAAGTGAGATAGAGTGATGGTATCTAGCTCCCAAAAATGAAAGTCCTGGATGCCTATTAAAAGACACCGAGCTAGAACTGCAGTGAACATTGGCCTCATACTTGGCCAACTAGTCAGCTCCTAGGATTACAACATAATCCTCCATGTTCATGCAGACTAAATCAGCCGGTAAATTCTGCTCATTAACCATAACCTTGCTAGAAGGATAATAATGCTGAACTGCCGATCTAGAACCAATAGGTGTAGATATCGCTAACGAAGAACTCATCAAAGCAGGTTCCACAGTTATAGACTTAGCAAATCTCTGAGAAATGAAAGAATGTGTTGCACCAGCATCAAAAAGAACAAAGGCTGGCTTGTCGAGTATAAAGAGAGTACCTTCGACGAGTCCACCTTCTTCGGCTGTTTCTGCTTCATCAACCTGAAGTGCTTGGAGCTTGCCTTGCGGCTTCTTGAAGACCTGAGGCTTTGCCGGTGTAGCTTGCTCCGATAATAATGGACAATCCGGGATACGGTGCTCCCTACTTCCACAACGTAGACAGGCGCCCAACTTGCGCCAACACCCTTCCATCTTGTGACCAGGATGGTCACAATATCTGCACACGCCCTTAAAGGGTACAACAGGGACAGGCTTCTTTTCCTCCTGCTTCGGCATCTTTCCCTTCCATGAGCCTGCTCCGGTCCACGAACTCGACCCACTCGCGGGCCTCTTCTTGATAAAGCTAGGTCCGATCTTGCTTTTCTTGAACTCCTTCGGTTGCTCTTTCTTCATGCCTTTGCCATAGATTCTTTCCGTCATCTCAAGAGTGTCCTCCAGAACTTGCGTCTTCCTTACCATCTCAGAATAAGTTGATATCTCCATAGGTGCCAATTGGTTGATATAATGAAGCTTCAAACCATTAAGAAAGCGCTTCGCCTTCATCTTTTCAGTAGAAATGAGATGAGTAGCATATCGAGATAGTCTGGAGAATTGTGCTTCATACTCTGCTATAGATAAGCTCCGCTGCTTTAGAGCCGCGAACTCAGCTGCCTTCTTCTCTTGAACTCGGTCAGAAAAGTACTTGTTGTTGAAGAATTCCTCGAACTCTTCCCATGTAACCTGACGGTCACCGAGAGTCGCCTTGATAGAATCCCACCACGTACGTGCATCACGTTCTAATTGGAAGGTAGATAAAAGAACACGTTCTTGGTCGGTGCATTGCATGACTTCAAAAATCCTTCCCATATCATCAAGCCAGTGCTCGGCTTCATCAGGGTCGGTCGAACCAGCGAATCTAGGCGGATTCATCCCGCGGAAGTTCCGGTATAAATCACCGGTGCCATGCTGTGCCGCTCCTGCCTGAGCCACTTGCTGTAGGGCCTGAGTAAGGCCTTGAACAGTGCGCTGCAGGTTTCTCCATTCAGCACGATCAGCTGCCATTGCAAAAGCCTACACGAGGAACAAGATTACTTAGGTCCAATAAGATAGGTAATATCGCGATTAAGATACGGACTTAACCCAAGTTTCTACCCAATCTTCCCAGGTCAGGTCCTAGACTTTTACAAGGTTAAGGTTCTAATGCACCTAGACACGACCAAAAACTCGGTACCTGGCGGAGATAATCGGTCCGAAGGCCACACGCGCAAGTGTGTGACCTTCCCGATAGGCGTAGCCTAACGTTCGGATAACACCTTTCGATATACCGGGTTATTGGACGCAATGAGAAACATAAAACTTAGGGGAACCTAGGAATATGAAACCTAGGCTCTGATACCAACTAAACTGTCACGCCCCGACGCGGAAAATCGACGCGTACAGTCAGATACGAGCTAGCACTAACAATAAATTCTAAGCTAAACAATTAGACAAATTATAAAATGAGAAACACTTCCATTAATCAAAATAATTCCAACTTTATTACAATAACCAACATGCTAAGACTCGATCAAACATGTCTTCCAAATGAAATTCTAATACAACACTGACGTAAAAACAAACTGGAAGTAAAAACTAATCTGACTCAATAACTAGGTACAAAAGCACTCAAGGATCATTCCTGACCCTCCCCATCGGTAAGCGCGTCACTTGAAAAGCCTGAAAAGGGGGGAACACAACTATGAGCTGACGCTCAGTAGGAAATAACGGCATATTTACGTAGTTAACATCTTAATTACCAGTTGTATGTAACAAAGAACAAGGAATTGAATAAAGTGATCAAGAACAATGTAGAAGGTCTTGCAAAGTCAAGAATTGAATAAATTCCAATGATCAATAATATCATGTACAAGAAATTTACTAAGAGCAATTGAAACAATAATAATTGGCCAACAAGCAAGTATTTCAATAATTCATAATCAAGTAAAAGGGATAACAATAGATCAAATGTCGTAGACACACACTAGTCAAGTACTCGGTGCAAATGTCACACCTTGTCATTAACATCCCATGGGCTCACTAATTTTCGGGCGCTCTCCCCAGGACCAGACCGGGCCCTTATGATGCGATGGCATTGGTTTTACGGATCGATGATCCCAATTGTCTAGACATTTCTTGTATAAATATGGCCAATAAATTTCAAGGAATAAGCTAAAATGTAACAAGTACAGATCTAGCAAAAATCAGAATAACAAGAAAATAAAGGATTAAACTTTGGCATAATGTTTAACGATAATTAAGTCGTGGAATCCAAGAATGAAAGGATAAGTAGGAAAAATACAATCTTTAGAATACATTCAATTCCATAAATTAACATTTTATTCTGTTGGTTTAACAACTTTTATCATACTGGAAATGCCTTAAATTAATTGGATGTAAAAAGCCAAAGAAATGATTTATTTAGTATTATTAGAGTAAGTTACTAAGAATTCCACTTAATTCATAGAAATAAATCCTATCATGGTGAAAATCTCCCTAAAATTTTCAAGTAACTCCAGCACATGATTCCTATGGAAAATGACAGTAAATATCCATTTTTATTACTGCAATGGAATTTTTACACATTAAAAATACCTTTTTAAACACAAAAAAACCCATATTTGGTGTGCTATAAAAAGTTCCTTATGAAATTTTTGGATGGGTTATTAAGAATAATCATCTTACTGGTTGTTCATTTTTCATGATACCCATAGTATTTTTAGCATACTGAAATTAAGTTTTCTACATTATTCTACCATTTATGCTATTTATTGAATGGAAGAAATACATTAGAAATTTGTTTAAGTATAAAAATTTCTCTATAACTTGCTGTTATCATTCTAACATGCTGGAAAATTTTTTGTTATGCTGTAAGAACTTTTATCATGCTGTAAGGGTTATTTTTAACAAGTTAATATAATTTTTATGCATTTATTCTCTATTATATGGAGAGTAAATGAATTCTATTTGATAAAAATATCAAATTTTCACAGAAAATTGTATATCACATGATAATTATATCAGAGTATAATATTCATGAATTTTCATACCTTTGAGATTTTTTTAACATACCACATATAATTTATAAGCATTTTCTTTCATTTTATAGAAGAAATATAGATTTTTATAAGATAAAATATTCTAAATCCACAAGAATTTAACTTCTCACATGCTGCTACTATAAGACAACATTTTCCATACATTTTAGTTATTTAATAATAATTTTTGCATGCTGGACATAATTTCTTATACATTTATAATCTATTAATTATAGGAAAAATAGGTTTATATGCATAAAAATAGATTAAAATACTTTCCAGTAGCAGAAAAATAACTTTTAAATCTCCTGGTAGCAGAAGAATATGTTTTACAGGTATTCAGGGTTTTTAATTATTCATTTAATAACTCCGGATCGCGTTTAGGGCAGAGGTCGGTCACCCGACCCCTTTTTATTGGGATGTGTGTGAGATCCAGGGATTAAAAAGCCTATATCTTCCTCAATTCTTAATGGAATTAAGCATATGATATATCAATGGAAAGCTAAGACAGAGTACTATCATTTGGTAAGGTCAATTTCAGATTTAGGTTCTGTAATTAAGTTCTGTATTGACAGGAAAAGAAAAACCCTAATTAGGACAGTGTGTTACTAAAACATCAAATTCTCTACGTATACATGATAACTGTTAGGGATTTTTATATCACTAGAAAGCTAACAGAGAGGGCTTTCCAACCATGTATCACACATGCTATGAATTTTAACATTTATGTTTCAAATTCATGAATTAATCAGGTTCCAAGTATATGAAATCACCATATGGACAAGCTCATGTTCAAACCTCAAATTCTCTAAATAGAATTGATGGATCAAAGGACTTTTTACGCCAAAAGAGATATAACATGCTAAGCTTCAATTTGATATATAATAATTAACATTTGGCCAGTTATAACCTACCTCAATTGAAGACTTAAACTACGAGATAGATTAGACCCACGAACTATAAGAATCCCCTTCAAAGATCTCCTGATTCCTCCCTCAATACCCTATAAAAATTAGGGCTTTTAGTCTCAGATGATAGATCTCGTCGTGCTGATTAAAAACTTCTACTCATATGCCTATTTTGGTTGAGGTACTAACCTGATTTGATGAACCAAAACTTGGAGATAGAAAAACGACGGGGAGCAGACCACCTTCCACAAAATCGCCAAGATCTCCCCAGATCTAACTCCTCTGCCGACACCACAGCAACCAAATGAAATTAGGCTCGAAGAGCTTTCTATCTATAGCTCATACACCTTCTGGATCCTTCCAGGAAGGGAGAATTTCGACCTTGAAGAGGCGTGTTGTTTACGCCGCCGAAATAATTGACCTAGACTAAACTCGTCTAATCACTCTTATCCTAGTTAATCTTACACAAAATTTGTTGAGGGCTATTAATCTACAAGTCACTAGCTTTCATTTGCCCATAACCTCATCGCATTTGGTTAAGAAATGGGCTCTAATTTGGTGTTCTAAGATTGGGTGAATAGTGAACACGAATTTTGGGTTAGGTGGGTTATAAGTCGGGCTTAACCCACTGATTAGGCCTAGATAATGATTTTATTAGGCTTAGTCTAAGAAGACAAAAGTGTTAGTCGATGCATCTATTATTTAATTACTATTTTTATGAATTTTTTTTATAGTAGATAAAATTTCCACTTCTACTATTCCGTAAATAGTTAAATATTAAGTTCGGAAGACTTAATCCACTAATTCGGCCTAATAAATGATTTTATTAGGCTTAGCCCTAGAAGACAAAGTTGCTAATCGCATGGTCTTCTAACTAATTATTATTTTTTGGGATTTTAATACCGTTAACAATTTCTCACTATTCATTTAATAATAAAATATTAAATTCAAAATTCAAAATTCAAATTCTCTCTTTTCATTTCATTTTCATTCCGACTCAATTGCATTTGTGTTTCATTTCACCTAAACCTTATTTTCATTTAGGTTACATTTCATTTTCATTTCATTTCAATTTAATTTAAATTTTTAAAGGTTTAATTCAATTTCTATCCAATTATTAATTCAACTAAATTCAAATAAATTCTTAAAAATTTTAATTTGACAAGGAAAAATTAAATAAAATTATTATTTAAATACGGGGTATTACACCCTCCCCTACTTAAAGGAATTTGATCCGCCAAATTCACTGCATTACGATACGAAAATAAAGGATAACAATTTCAAGGGACAACTAGCTCACCTAGAAAAGGTCGGGATACTGCTTTCGCATAACATCTTCGGATTCCCAGGTGGCTTCTTCAGCTCCACGCCGACTCCACTGGACCTTGACCATAGGTATAGATCGACTCCGGAGTTGTTGCTGCTTCCGGTCCAAAATCTTTATCGGTCTTTCCTCATAGGTCAAATCCTCCTTCAGTTCGAAGTCCACATCCTGAATAACGTGAGTGGGGTCGTACACATACTTCCGCAACATAAAAATATGGAAGACGTTGTGCACGCCAGATAACTGAGGCGGTAACGCCAATCGATAAGCCACTTCTCCCACTCTATTTAAAATCTCGAACGGGCCAATGTACCTCGGACTTAGCTTGCCATGAATACCAAATCTGCGAATCCCTCTCGTAGGAGAGACCTTTAGAAACACATGATCACCTACTTGGAATTCCAATGCTCTTATTATGTTATCGGCATAACTATTCTGTCTTGACTGAGCCACTTGTAACCGATCTCGGATAATACGGATATTCTGTGACGATTCCAAGATAAGATCTGGTCCAAGCCATTGTCTCTCACCTACCTCATCCCAACACAACGGGGATCGACAGCTTCTCCCATACAAGGCTTCAAATGGAGCCATCTGAATACTAGACTGATAGCTGTTATTGTAGGCGAATTCAATTAATGCCAAATGTTCATTCCAATTACCACCAAAGTCAATCATACATGCTCGAAGCATATCCTCTACTATCTGGTTGGTCCTTTCAGTCTGTCCATCTGTCTGTGGATGAAATGTCGTGCTGAAATTTAGACGAGTACCCAAAGACTCTTGTAGTCCCTTCCAGAAATGAGAAGTGAATCTAGGGTCTCGATCAGATACTATATTCACTGGAATACCATGCAATCCCACCACTTCCTTCATATACAGAGCTGCTAGAACATCAACTGTCCATTTTGATTTAATGGACAAGAAATGGGCTGACTTTGTCAGTCTGTCGACGATCACCCAAATTGCATCGAAACCGCTACGAGTTCTGTGACGACCCAGAGTTCAGGATACCGATATACCGATAACATCGGTATACCGACACCAAGAACTGGGGAGGCCACCCAAGAGGCTGATGAGGCCCCTGAAGGGTTAGTGGGGGGTTAGCTGAGGAATATGCATAATTAATTGCAAATTGGGGCGCGCAATACAAATAAGTATTTAAGATTTAAACACAAGTGCGGAAGCAATTTAAAATAACCAGAGTGATATATATAACTAGTCCAGAGTCACAAACACTAGTCCACAGGTCACAACTACGCGGGGCATACCCCGGCAAAAGTACAACACAAGCCTCAAAAAGGCAGCTCGTGCTCAGCTGGCAGCTAAGGAACGGTCCCGAAACCGCACACTAAACTCCGGGAGATGTCGGGCGCGGCTCACCTGAAAGGAGAAGGGTGAGTCACAGCCAGACTCAGTAGGGGTCACGCGGATCCCTACCTCGCACTAAACAAGCGAACATGCATAATTAACAGCAATTAAAGCATGCATTCAAATAAATACACAGGCAATGGCATGAATATCTAATCACAAGAAAGCTGTAAACTCTATCTAAGCAAGTATAACAGCTAACACACGCCGCTACTAATTAAATGCAAGCGATTAAAGCTAAAACTACCAATTAGGATGAGCTGCAACTAGTCCAAGCAACAAGGAAAGACAACCACTGGAGCAGAAACCAGAAGCGTCCACTGACGGCTTACACTGCGTCTCAAGCACTCGCAGTCGACAAGCGACAAGCTAAGCGCGCAAACAGTACCAGACCAAGTGACCAGTCGGAGTGACACCCGTCGGCGTCAGTCCACAGTCTCCGACCACGTGTGCACACACTGACTCTAGCCTGAGCCAGGCCCTCTAACTAGTTTTCTCCCTTGGCAGGACGCTACCATTGGCTGGGAGCCCACGGAACTAGCTTACAAACCGTGAATGGGAAATATACCCCTCCGCCATCCTCAAGCGGGTCGGTACTCAACAGACCTTAGGGCAACAACAGTGGCTCCATTGCCTGGAAAGAAAAGCTACTCTATTGGCACATAAAACACGCCACAATATAGTAAAACAATATAACTATGGCATGAATATAGAACGGAACGCATAAGCAATGGGCTGGGAATATATTACAGCCATCAGGGAAGTGGCGGTCAAGGACCCACGCGCCACATGCAAACGACGGTCGGGGGTCGGCGCGTTACTTCAAGAATGACGCTCCAGTCCCCATCCGTCACTCCCGTCAGGATTCCAGCTCAAGAGGCATCAAAGGCATGTAACGGTAGGGGTCCTGCGCGTTACTTCGAAGCGACGCGTGGGGTCACCGCCGTCACATCCACCCGAGGCTCAAACCACCTATCAGCGTTCTAAATGGTAGCAGGCGAAGTAACGCCCCGGTCTAGGCGCGTCGGACCGAAACGACGGTCGGCCGACTGGCCGCCGGGCGCACCGCCTGACCAAAATCACGGAAAACAGTTGATGAGTAGCGGATGGGAGCCCCACCGTTACTCTCCAAGTAACGCACCCCCATTGGGCCGCTATTTGGTAGTGACGCGTCCACCTTGGACCGTCGGGCAAGTGACGGTTCCTGGCAGGACCGTCACTGCACCTGGGTTACGGGCGGGTGCGGTTTGTAAACCGAAGCCCTCCCGGACGGCTGAAAACGCCGGGTATCGACGAAAAACCTGATAACCTGTCAAACCACGCATGCTAGACAACAATTTAACATCTAAATCTAGCACATGCAAGGCCTAAAACGCATTAAACTCAAGATTTAGGCTAAAACCCCAAAAATGGAAATATGAACATCATGCATGCTACGGGGTGCTAATCAACAAGCGAGCTAAAGGAAACGATCCTAGCAAGATCGAGGTTCCATCCCCCTACCTTTCGCAAGCCGAAACCGTCGAACGGGCCGCATGCAAGGAGGAATAGCCACGGAGCTTCCACGCTCCACCTCGCTCCCACGATCACCGATCCACGCCGAAGTGGACACCCACGCGCTCTACTCGACGCGAGGAATCCAACGGTGCCAACCTCGTCTCAATCCGACGCCGTCTCGACCCCGATCCCTAAGAGAGGAGAGGAGGTGGCCGCACGGAGGAGAGAGAGAGAGAGAGAGTGAAATGAGAGATCGACGGGGGAGAGAGAGTGAGGGTGAGAGATATATAAAAAAAAAATAAATAAAATTAATATATATATAATATAATCATTATATATATAAAAATCTTATTAATATTCAATAACCCTCAAACAGCTCCGAACAAATCCGGAAAAATGCCAGACAAATTCCTAAAAATCCAGGAAAATAGCCGGAATTTCCCGAACAATTAATAGAACAAATAGCACGAAGGATCCATTAAGGCACGGGCCTTACAGTCCCTCCCTCCTTACAGAAATTTCGCCCTCGAAATTTACAATAACCGAAAAGGAGGAAACTGAGAAAGGACTTATACCTCACTGGAACAAGAAAGGAAAAAGCTGACGCATCTCATCTTCACGCTCCCAAGTAGACTCGTTACCAGAGTGACGCTGCCAAGCAACCCTTACCAGAGGAATAACCTTATTTCTCAACCGCTGCTCACGACGGTCTTCAATTCGGATAGGAAACTCTGGCGTGGACAAATCAGCAGTCACCTCGGGCCACACTGAATCATCGAGAACATGAGAAGCATCAGACACATATTTCCTCAACTGAGACACGTGGAACACATTATGAATAGCTTGCATGGCCGCCGGCAGTTGCAAACGATAAGCCACTGAACCAATAGCTTCAACAATCGGAAAAGGGCCAACATACCGCGGACTAAGCTTTCCACGCTTCCCAAACCTGGAAACACCCTTCATTGGAGATATTTTAACAAACACCATATCTCCTGGCTCAAATTGTAGTGGACGTCTGCGCCGATCTGCATAACTTTTCTGTCGACTCTGAGCCGTCAACAATCTCTGTCTGATCAGACGAACCACATCAGAACACTGCTGTACCATGTCCGGTCCTGTCAACAGTCGGTCCCCAACATCAAACCAGTTCAGAGGAGTACGACAAGGACGACCATACAGCGCTTCATAAGGAGCCATGCCAATACTGGAGTGAAAACTGTTATTATAAGCAAACTCAACAAGTGGCAAATGCTGACCCCACGAACCTTGCCAATCAAGGCAACACGATCTTAGCATGTCTTCCGAAGTCTGAATAGTTCTCTCTGACTGTCCATCTGACTGTGGATGATACGCTGAACTGAAAGCTAACTCAGTGCCCAAAGCTTTCTGGAAACTACGCCAGAAGCCAGAGGTAAAACGCGGGTCACGATCTGACACAAGTGAAACAGGAATTCCATGCAATGGCACGATCTTCTGCACATAGAGCTCGGCCAATCTCTGCACACTCCAAGTAACTTTAATTGGCAACAATCTGGCGGTTTTCGTCAATCTGTCGACAAGCAGCCAGATTCCATCAAAACCTTGAGAAGTTCGAGGCAAACCCACCACAAAATCTGTAGTAACATGGTCCCATTTCCACATCAGAATTTCCAATGGCTGAAGCAGACCACCTGGCTTTTGATGTTCGGCTTTAACTAATTGACAAGTCAAGCACTTAGAAACAAAAATAGCCACGTCCTTCTTCATGCCGGGCCACCAGAACTGCTTCTTCAAATTCTGATACATCTTGGTGACACCAGGGTGAATAACAAAACGGGAACCATGGGCTTCACTCAAAATCTCATTCCTCAAATCATCATCAACAGGAATATACAATCTGCCCTGGAAACTGACGACCAGCTCGTCATCAAATTCCACATCATATCTTGATATAACACGGGCCAAATCAGAATCAGCTTGTTGGGCTTCTAGAATCTGCTGATACAAAGCTGAACCCAAAACCAAGCTAGCACAAACTGCCATCCTCGGATCGGCAGGAATCTCTACACACAATGCCTCGCTCGGAAGCTGTTCCCACAATTTCCATTCACGAAGCAACAAATGACTGACTTGTACTTTCCTGCTCAGAGCATCGGCCACAACATTCATTTTACCTGGCTGATAGGAGAGTGTAAAGTCATAATCTTTCATGTATTCCATCCATCGCCTCTGCCTGAGATTCAGATCTTTCTGGGAGAAAATATACTGTAAACTCTGATGATCAGTAAGAATCTGAAATTTCTCACCATACAGATAATGTCTCCAGATCTTCAAGGCAAAAATAACTGCAGCTAGCTCTAGATCATGAGTGGGATAATTTCCTTCATGCTGTTTCAATTGCCGAGACGCATATGCGATAACTTTACCATGTTGCATCAGCACTGCACCCAAACCTACTCGAGACGCATCTGTACAAACAAGAAAACCACCCGAGTCGGAAGGCAAAGTCAACACTGGAGAAGAAGTCAACAGCCTTTTCAATTCAACAAAGCTAGCCTCACACTGATCCGACCAGACAAATGGCACACCCTTCCGTGTCAATTTAGTCATCGGTGCTGCAATCTTCGCAAAATCCTGAATGAATCTGCGGTAATACCCAGCCAATCCTAAAAAGCTTCGTATCTCCGTGATGGTCCTCGGTCTCTGCCAACTCAAAACGGCATCAATCTTTGCAGGGTCTACTGCTACTCCATCACTAGAAATCACATGGCCAAGAAAATGAATCTCCCGAAGCCAGAACTCACATTTACTGAGCTTCGCATAAAGCTCGTGATCTCTTAGAGTCTGCAGAACGATCCTCAAATGCTGCACATGATCATCAACAGAGGCAGAATATATCAAGATATCATCAACAAAGATCACCACAAAATGGTCCAGAAATGGACGAAAGATACGCTGCATTAGATCCATGAAGGCTGCTGGGGCATTAGTCAAACCAAACGGCATGACTAAAAATTCAAAGTGACCATATCGAGTACTGAAAGCAGTCTTCTCCACATCAGATTCCCGGATCCGCAACTGAAAATAGCCAGACCGGAGATCAATCCGTGAAAAGACAGCAGCAGACTGTAACTGGTCAAACAAATCATCAATCCTGGGGAGCGGATACTTATTCTTGATAGTCGCCTGATTCAGCTGCCTGTAATCAATACAAAGCCTCAGGTTTCCATCTTTCTTTTTCACAAACAGTACTGGGGCACTCCACGGAGAAAAACTGGGACGAATATAACCCTTCTCCAGTAACTCTAGTAGCTGTGCACGCAGTACTTTCAATTCAGCTGGAGCCATTCGGTACGGCGGCTTTGCTAAGGGGCCAGTACCTGGAATCAGTTCAATCACCATCTCAATCTCTCGCTCTGGGGGCAAGCCTGGCAACTCGTCAGGAAACACATCAGGGAACTCACAGACAACCGGAATATCACAAACATCCCGTCGTGGTTTTTCAACAGCCACCACTGAAGCAAGGAATCCCTGACAACCTGCGCTAAGCAACCTATAGGCTCGAATAGCAGAAATAATCATACGAGAAGAACGGGATCGAATACCTTGAAAATAAAAGGCTGATTTTCCCTGGGGCTGAAAATAGACTTTCTTCGATCTGCAGTCAACCACAGCTCCATAATGCTCCAACCAATCCATTCCCAGAATAATATCATAATCTGCCAGCTGCAACGCATACAATCTCGCCGGCAACTGGTGATCATCAATCATCACAGGAGACTCATCCAAACACAAGGGAGTAACCATGAAATCTCCAGAAGGCAATTCCACAAACAACTCACAAGACAGCTCAGAAGTGGGTTCCTCAATACAAGCCATAAAATCCTCAGAAATAAAAGAGTGAGAAGCACCAGAATCAAATAAGACATGAGCTGAATGACCATAAAGCATAATCGTACCTTCCACAAGATGGGACGCAGCAGCATCAGCTCTTGTCAAATGAGAAACTTTACCTTTCTGCTTCTTAGAACCAACTGAAGATTGCTGAGAAGACGCCGACGCCTGAGAGAAAAATTGCTGTGGGGCTTGAGGTGCAGGAGGTCTAAACTGCGGCTGAGGTTGAGAAAACTGAGGAGCTTGCAATGGATTCGGCCTCAGCGGGCAATCTCGAACCACATGACCTGGCTGGTCACACCTAAAGCAAACAACAGGAAGAGAACACGGTTGGCCCTTATGATGACCACCGCATCTCCGACACGTCCACGGCTGACTAGCAGCTGAGCTCTGTCGAGTCTGAGAAGAAGGTGCTGTCGGCTGCTGAACAGAATCTGCACCGGACGGCTGCTGAACAAACTTCTTCTTCTTCTTGAACCTTTTGAACTTGGGCTTAGAAGGAGAGGAAGCACTGGAAACCTCTGACTGGACCGAAGGAACACTAGGCACGGGCTGTCGGTAAGCCTGCTGAACCTGAGCCACCGGCTGCACTGACCCTGCCTGGGGATATCCACCCGGTCTCGCCATCTCCAGCTCTAAAGCTACAGCTGTCTGGCACGCAGTATCGAGATCCGCAACACGACTCGCTATCAACGGCATCTTCAACTCTGGCCTCAACCCTCGCAAGAATTGCTGGGTCTTCAAAGCTTCATTGGCCAGCACATGGGGCGCATACTGACCCAATTCCAAGAACTTATTCCTGTACTGAAGCACGGTCATACTGCCCTGGGTCAATTCCATAAACCGATACATCTTATCCATCTGCAAGCAGGCAGGAGTATAGGCACGCTCAAAAGCAGCAACGAACTCTGCCCACGTGATTTGCCGAAGAGGTCTGGATCGAAAGGAAATCTGCCACTCGGCTTTCCACCACGCAATGGACGTACCCTGGAGTTGAAAGGCAGCGAGCATGACTTTCTCATCTTCAGCACACTCCATCGAAACAAAAACACGCTCTATCGCATCCATCCATTGCCTCGCGACTTCTGGATCAGCTTGGCCATCGAAAGCAGGCGGATTGAACATCAGAAATTCCTTCAAAGCCTTGCCTCGACTGCCAGGCACTTCAGCTTGAACGATCGGCACTGGAGGAGCAACTGGAACGACAGGAACAGCGGGAACTGCAGGAGGAGGTGCAGAACCGCTATCTTCCCTGGGCGCATCTCGAGGAACACGAGGAGCTCGAGGAGGTCTTCCTCGACGAGGCGGCATAATTATGCTGCCAGAAACACAATCAACAATGAAATCCATCAATCATACGGAAAACATCCTATGCCAGCAAGAGACAACAACAGGACTAGCTCTGGACCAAGCATCAATTCCAATTCTTTACGCAAATCCTCAACTTCAAGCTCTGATACCACCTGTGACGACCCAGAGTTCAGGATACCGATATACCGATAACATCGGTATACCGACACCAAGAACTGGGGAGGCCACCCAAGAGGCTGATGAGGCCCCTGAAGGGTTAGTGGGGGGTTAGCTGAGGAATATGCATAATTAATTGCAAATTGGGGCGCGCAATACAAATAAGTATTTAAGATTTAAACACAAGTGCGGAAGCAATTTAAAATAACCAGAGTGATATATATAACTAGTCCAGAGTCACAAACACTAGTCCACAGGTCACAACTACGCGGGGCATACCCCGGCAAAAGTACAACACAAGCCTCAAAAAGGCAGCTCGTGCTCAGCTGGCAGCTAAGGAACGGTCCCGAAACCGCACACTAAACTCCGGGAGATGTCGGGCGCGGCTCACCTGAAAGGAGAAGGGTGAGTCACAGCCAGACTCAGTAGGGGTCACGCGGATCCCTACCTCGCACTAAACAAGCGAACATGCATAATTAACAGCAATTAAAGCATGCATTCAAATAAATACACAGGCAATGGCATGAATATCTAATCACAAGAAAGCTGTAAACTCTATCTAAGCAAGTATAACAGCTAACACACGCCGCTACTAATTAAATGCAAGCGATTAAAGCTAAAACTACCAATTAGGATGAGCTGCAACTAGTCCAAGCAACAAGGAAAGACAACCACTGGAGCAGAAACCAGAAGCGTCCACTGACGGCTTACACTGCGTCTCAAGCACTCGCAGTCGACAAGCGACAAGCTAAGCGCGCAAACAGTACCAGACCAAGTGACCAGTCGGAGTGACACCCGTCGGCGTCAGTCCACAGTCTCCGACCACGTGTGCACACACTGACTCTAGCCTGAGCCAGGCCCTCTAACTAGTTTTCTCCCTTGGCAGGACGCTACCATTGGCTGGGAGCCCACGGAACTAGCTTACAAACCGTGAATGGGAAATATACCCCTCCGCCATCCTCAAGCGGGTCGGTACTCAACAGACCTTAGGGCAACAACAGTGGCTCCATTGCCTGGAAAGAAAAGCTACTCTATTGGCACATAAAACACGCCACAATATAGTAAAACAATATAACTATGGCATGAATATAGAACGGAACGCATAAGCAATGGGCTGGGAATATATTACAGCCATCAGGGAAGTGGCGGTCAAGGACCCACGCGCCACATGCAAACGACGGTCGGGGGTCGGCGCGTTACTTCAAGAATGACGCTCCAGTCCCCATCCGTCACTCCCGTCAGGATTCCAGCTCAAGAGGCATCAAAGGCATGTAACGGTAGGGGTCCTGCGCGTTACTTCGAAGCGACGCGTGGGGTCACCGCCGTCACATCCACCCGAGGCTCAAACCACCTATCAGCGTTCTAAATGGTAGCAGGCGAAGTAACGCCCCGGTCTAGGCGCGTCGGACCGAAACGACGGTCGGCCGACTGGCCGCCGGGCGCACCGCCTGACCAAAATCACGGAAAACAGTTGATGAGTAGCGGATGGGAGCCCCACCGTTACTCTCCAAGTAACGCACCCCCATTGGGCCGCTATTTGGTAGTGACGCGTCCACCTTGGACCGTCGGGCAAGTGACGGTTCCTGGCAGGACCGTCACTGCACCTGGGTTACGGGCGGGTGCGGTTTGTAAACCGAAGCCCTCCCGGACGGCTGAAAACGCCGGGTATCGACGAAAAACCTGATAACCTGTCAAACCACGCATGCTAGACAACAATTTAACATCTAAATCTAGCACATGCAAGGCCTAAAACGCATTAAACTCAAGATTTAGGCTAAAACCCCAAAAATGGAAATATGAACATCATGCATGCTACGGGGTGCTAATCAACAAGCGAGCTAAAGGAAACGATCCTAGCAAGATCGAGGTTCCATCCCCCTACCTTTCGCAAGCCGAAACCGTCGAACGGGCCGCATGCAAGGAGGAATAGCCACGGAGCTTCCACGCTCCACCTCGCTCCCACGATCACCGATCCACGCCGAAGTGGACACCCACGCGCTCTACTCGACGCGAGGAATCCAACGGTGCCAACCTCGTCTCAATCCGACGCCGTCTCGACCCCGATCCCTAAGAGAGGAGAGGAGGTGGCCGCACGGAGGAGAGAGAGAGAGAGAGAGTGAAATGAGAGATCGACGGGGGAGAGAGAGTGAGGGTGAGAGATATATAAAAAAAAAATAAATAAAATTAATATATATATAATATAATCATTATATATATAAAAATCTTATTAATATTCAATAACCCTCAAACAGCTCCGAACAAATCCGGAAAAATGCCAGACAAATTCCTAAAAATCCAGGAAAATAGCCGGAATTTCCCGAACAATTAATAGAACAAATAGCACGAAGGATCCATTAAGGCACGGGCCTTACAAGTTCTAGGTAGACCCATGATGAAATCCATGCCAATACTCTCCCATTTCCATTGGGGTATGTCGAGTGGCTTCAATTTCCCTGCCGGTCTGAAGTGCTCGGCCTTAACTTGCTGACATACCAGGCATCTACTCACAAAATCTGCAACTTCTCTTTTCATATTCGGCCACCAAAAGGATCTTTTCAAATCCTTAAACATTTTAGTGCCTCCAGGATGAATCGTGTATTTAGATCTATGAGCTTCATCAAGAATCTTGTTCTTGATTTCAGCTACGTCAGGTACACACGTTCGTCTTTGGAATAGAAGTCTTCCATCATCAGAAATCATGAAATCCGATCTGCTGCTCAAACTTCCTTTGATCTCTACCAGTTCGGGATCATTATCTTGCAAGGACTTGATCTCCATCAGTAATTCAGGTTTAAGTTGCATTTGTGCAATAATGACCCGATCATTATTGATATTCAAATCCAGACTAGCCATCTGCTCCAATAACTTCCATTCTTGCATCATAAGACTGGATAACTTTGCTATCGGCTTCCGGCTAAAAGCATCTGCCACCACATTACCTTTTCCAGGATGATACTCAATAGAAAAGTCGAAGTCCTTCAAATACTCCAACCATCTACGCTGCCGCATATTGAGTTCCTTTTGAGAGAATAAATACTTCAAACTCTTGTGATCTGAAAATACCGTGAAAGATTCTCCATACAGGTAATGCCTCCAAATCTTTAAAGCAAAGACGACGGCTGCCAATTCCAAATCATGAACAGGGTAGTTCTCTTCATGCTTCCTCAACTGCCTGGAAGAATAAGCAATTACCTTCCCATGCTGCATAAGCACACAGCCTAACCCAATACCTGATGTGTCATGCCCCGAGTGCGGAAGATACCCGGAGATGTGCGACGTGTCTATATCAATCATATCAATCAGAGTGGTCGTGTATTCGACGCAAAGACAGAGATGCGCAAAATAGCAAGATAACCCAATCCTTTATTTCATAATGGATAGACTATTACAAATCCAATACTCTGTTTAATAAAAAGGAAAAGAATACATATTTGACTCAAGAAACTATAGGAAAGACTAGACGACACTTGAGCAGCTCTATCACTTTCACTCTTGAACATTCCCATCCGATTGACTTCCATCGTCGTCGGACTTACCTGAAAAGTACAAGGGACAAACGGAATGAGCGAACGCTCAGTAGGAAATTATATCTCAAGTACTAGCAAGGGGTTTAAGTAATTACATCTTTCATGAATGCAATAAAGCTATGCATGCTCGCATAAAACGACAAGATAGAGAGAATGTAATATCAAGAAATAAGATGAACTTAATCATGAACTTCCAACAAGATGACAAGTGTATTCAAGGTATTCAAGCAAGCACGTTTAACAAGTCATGTCAAGAACTTTGGCTATCATGTATCAAGCAAGTAAATTACCCTTTTTCGGGCCACGCATTTCATGTAAAGTCAAGTACGATTCAAGTACAAGATGTGTGTGGAATGTCCAATCAAGCAAGTCAAGTACTCGGTATAATGCCAGATACCTTATCATTTTAACTCCCATGGGCACAAGTACTTTCGGGTGCTCCTCCTAGGACCAGATCGGGCCCTATATGCACAGGCATTTATCATGTATTTTTGACATCCACTCTTGTTTATATAGCCAATATAGAGTTTCAATATTCAAGCTTGTAGACATGTATGACAACTTTGACAGAATAGAGTCCAAAAATATGACAAAGGACATAGATTGGCGATAATAACGGTAAAATCACGATATCAATAAAACTAGGTAGAATATGGTTCCCTTAACTTAGGTCCCATGACAAATCAATATGGACATTCTTTATATAGAATTGAGGTCCACATAAACATTAGATCAAGCAAGATACCCTCATTCTTATCATAGAATTGAGGTTTACAAGAACGACATGATATGGCATGATATCATCATCCCATTAAGAATTTCTTATGATATACTCTTTGTATAAACATAAGGGCCGGTATACCATGTTTCTTTAGATTGACATGGCAAGGATCGTGTAATGGGTTTTTAGGGTACAACCAGCTCAGTCGGCCTTGAGGGAATCCAAGGCTACGAGGAGTCTTACGGAGGTCTCTATGACTAACTCGCTAGTCCAAAGGAACGGAATGTCCAATGGAGAGCTTGTATGTCAATGAGAGTTGAGTGTGATCGATGAAACAACGTGAAACGTGGGACTATACTCACGGAGTGGAGAATAGTGCCGATATATATATTATATAACATATGAAATTGTCGGTTAACAAAAACAGGGAAAAATCAGTTTTACAGTAAAATAACGACTTAGGTCAAGTCGTTTCTCAAGTAATTAACGCCTAACAGAAGGGCGTTTACATATTTCTATTTTACAGAATTTTCAATAATTTTATTAATTCATGAAAAACACGCCCTAGTCAGGGGCGTTTTTCAGGTAAGTAACGCCTAACATAAGGGCGTTTACATATGTTCCGTTTTGCAGAATTTCATTATTTCAATAATTTATATAAAACGCGCCCTGGACAGGGGCGTTTCTTCAGAGTTGACGACTATATAAGCAGGCGTCTCATTATTTAAATATTTGACAGAATATAAATATTTTTCAGGATTTATTTAAAACACGCCCTGGAAAGGGGCGTTACTGTTTTAATTTTATTTTACAGGATAGACATAGTTCAGGAATTTACAGAAAACGCGCCCTAGAAAGGGGCGTTTCTTTTCAATTTACGCCCTGTGATGGGGCGTTAACAGGTGTAAAACGACGTTGTCAAGGTCGTGAATTCAAGGAATTTACAATATTTCAACAAATAAATTTCCAAGACAAGAGACATGATCATGACAAGAAAATTAGCAGGAATTTACAGGTAGAGTCATGCAAGATATTAGAATCGATATTTCATATTTATTGAATTTTAAACAGGATCAATTATTGATTACATGCGATTGTTCATGAAATTAACGCCTGTATACAAGGCGTATACTTTTAATTAACGACCACTGTGATGGTCGTTTCTTTTAAAGTAGCGCCCTATTCAAGGGCGTTTCTTGAAAAATTTACAGAAAACGTATTAAAACTACATGCAAACTGTATAAATATATCATGCATGGTGCTTCTTATATTTATTTTTAGTTTGGGCTACGAGACTTGAGAAAATCCTACCTTATGATCTGGATGAAGGAGATGAAAGGGCTTTGAAGCTTCAACTGCAACTTAATAGAAGAAGAACAATCGTTCTTCCGTCAACCTGGAGAGGAAACGAAGAATATTAATTCTTCTCATGCTACGTTCATAAGAAAGGAACAGAAGAAGAAAATAAAAGAACATATGTTCTTCACGTACCTATGCAGTTCGATCGTCCAAATAGGTTTAGGGTTGTTCGATCAAGACTATTTATAGGATTTTGGAGTCCTAACAAAAGTAGTGTTTGATTGAGGGTAACATATCCCTAATAGAGTCCTTACTCTAATAGACACTTACTAGATTAGGTTAATCTTTCCCTGGATAAGCTCTGGGTTCGAACGGGTCACGAACTGAATTAACGCCTTTGGTTAGGGCGTTTATTCTTAAATTAACGACCTTGTTCAGGTCGTTTCTTAAGGAACGTCTTGTATAAGGGCGTTCCTTGTTTTTGAAACACGCCTAAGACATGGGCGTTTATTTTACTTGCCTATTTGGTCGCGTGAGAGTTGACGACCACATGCGTGGGCGTCCTTTCTTTAGTCACGCCGTATGTAGAGGCATTTATTTTTAAATTAACGCCTTACTCAGAGGCGTTATTTTTAATTTGCTTTATTTTATCTGTATTACTTCTGTACTATGTATGTTTTTACTTTTATTTCAATATTCATTTATCAGGGTTGCTACATGATGCATCGGTGTAGACCACAAAGCCTCCTTCACCAGAAGGTAAAGCTAACACAGGTGCTGAAGTTAAGCATTCCTTCAACGTCTGGAAGCTTTTCTGACAAGCTTCCGACCATTCAAACTTATTCTCCTTGCGGGTCAATCTGGTAAGGGGTACCGTGATCTTGGAGAAGTCTTGAATGAATCTACGATAATAACCTGCAAGGCCTAAGAAACTTCTGATCTCAGTCACACTGGTGCGCTGTTCCCAATTCTTCACTGCTTCCACCTTCGAAGGATCAACAGAAATACCATCTTTGGTAATAACGTGTCCTAGAAAGGACACCTCTCCAATCCAAAAATCACACTTACTGAACTTGGCGTACAGTTGATGATCTCTTAATATCTGTAGTGCCATTCTCAGATGTTCGGCATGCTCTTCTTCACTCTTAGAATAAATCAAGATATCGTCAATGAAGACCACGACCCATCGATCAAGATAGGGCCGGAAAATGCTATTCATCAACTGCATGAAAGCCGCTGGTGCATTCGTTAAACCAAAAGGCATAACGACAAATTCGAAATGACCATACCTGCTGCGGAAAGCCGTTTTATGAATATCTTCTTCCTTAATCCGCAACTGATGATATCCAGATCGAAGATCGATCTTAGAAAAGAATTGAGCTCCTGCTATCTGGTCAAATAACTCATCAATCCTCGGCAATGGGTACTTGTTCTTGACAGTTATCTGATTCAGTTGCCGATAATCGATGCACAGCCTCAACGAACCATCCTTCTTCCGGACAAATAATATAGGGGCTCCCCAAGGGGAAGTACTAGGGCGAATGATACCCTTCTCAAGTAACTCCATCAATTGCTGTTTTAATTCCCTTAACTCCGCAGAAGACATACGGTACAGAGCTTTAGAGACAGGTGAAGAACAAGGAATAACATCAATAGAGAAGATAACTTCCCGCTCAGGCGGAAGTCCCGATAGATCCTCAGGAAATATATCAAGAAATTCACGGACAACAGGGATGTCCTTAATCTCCACTTGCTGCTCGGGAGTAGCATAGACAAAGGCTAGATATGCCTCGCAACCTCGCCTCATCAGTTTATCAGCACGAAGGGCCGAAATAAGTGAGATAGAGTGATGGTATCTAGCTCCCAAAAATGAAAGTCCTGGATGCCTATTAAAAGACACCGAGCTAGAACTGCAGTGAACATTGGCCTCATACTTGGCCAACTAGTCAGCTCCTAGGATTACAACATAATCCTCCATGTTCATGCAGACTAAATCAGCCGGTAAATTCTGCTCATTAACCATAACCTTGCTAGAAGGATAATAATGCTGAACTGCCGATCTAGAACCAATAGGTGTAGATATCGCTAACGAAGAACTCATCAAAGCAGGTTCCACAGTTATAGACTTAGCAAATCTCTGAGAAATGAAAGAATGTGTTGCACCAGCATCAAAAAGAACAAAGGCTGGCTTGTCGAGTATAAAGAGAGTACCTTCGACGAGTCCACCATCTTCGGCTGTTTCTGCTTCATCAACCTGAAGTGCTTGGAGCTTGCCTTGCGGCTTCTTGAAGACCTGAGGCTTTGCCGGTGTAGCTTGCTCCGATAATAATGGACAATCCGGGATACGGTGCTCCCTACTTCCACAACGTAGACAGGCGCCCAACTTGCGCCAACACTCTTCCATCTTGTGACCAGGATGGTCACAATATCTGCACACGCCCTTAAAGGGTACAACAGGGACATGCTTCTTTTCCTCCTGCTTCGGCATCTTTCCCTTCCATGAGCCTGCTCCGGTCCACGAACTCGACCCACTCGCGGGCCTCTTCTTGATAAAGCTAGGTCCGATCTTGCTTTTCTTGAACTCCTTCGGTTGCTCTTTCTTCATGCCTTTGCCACAGATTCTTTCCGTCATCTCAAGAGTGTCCTCCAGAACTTGCGTCTTCCTTACCATCTCAGAATAAGTTGATATCTCCATAGGTGCCAATTGGTTGATATAATGAAGCTTCAAACCATTAAGAAAGCGCTTCGCCTTCATCTTTTCAGTAGAAATGAGATGAGTAGCATATCGAGATAGTCTGGAGAATTGTGCTTCATACTCTGCTATAGATAAGCTCCGCTGCTTTAGAGCCGCGAACTCAGCTGCCTTCTTCTCTTGAACTCGGTCAGAAAAGTACTTGTTGTTGAAGAATTCCTCGAACTCTTCCCATGTAACCTGACGGTCACCGAGAGTCGCCTTGATAGAATCCCACCACGTACGTGCATCACGTTCTAATTGGAAGGTAGATAAAAGAACACGTTCTTGCTCGGTGCATTGCATGACTTCAAAAATCCTTCTCATATCATCAAGCCAGTGCTCGGCTTCATCAGGGTCGGTCGAACCAGCGAATCTAGGCGGATTCATCCCACGGAAGTTCCGGTATAAATCACCGGTGCCATGCTGTGCCGCTCCTGCCTGAGCCACTTGCTGTAGGGCCTGAGTAAGGCCTTGAACAGTGCGCTGCAGGTTTCTCCATTCAGCACGATCAGCTGCCATTGCAAAAGCCTACACGAGGAACAAGATTACTTAGGTCCAATAAGATAGGTAATATCACGATTAAGATACGGACTTAACCCAAGTTTCTACCCAATCTTCCCAAGTCAGGTCCTAGACTTTTACAAGGTTAAGGTTCTAATGCACCTAGATACGACCAAAAACTCGGTACCTGGCGGAGATAATCGGTTCGAAGGCCACACGCGCAAGTGTGTGACCTTCCCGATAGGCGTAGCCTAACGTTCGGACAACACCTTTCGATATACCGGGTTATTGGACGCAATGAGAAACATAAAACTTAGGGGAACCTAGGAATATGAAACCTAGGCTCTGATACCAACTAAACTGTCACGCCCCGACGCGGAAAATCGGCGCGTACAGTCAGATACGAGCTAGCACTAACAATAAATTCTAAGCTAAACAATTAGACAAATTATAAAGTGAGAAACACTTCCATTAATCAAAATAATTCTAACTTTATTACAATAACCAACATGCTAAGACTCGATCAAACATGTCTTCCAAATGAAATTCTAATACAACACTGACGTAAAAACAAACTGGAAGTAAAAACTAATCTGACTCAATAACTAGGTACAAAAGCACTCAAGGATCACTCCTGACCCTCCCCATCGGTAAGCGCGTCACTTGAAAAGCCTGAAAAGGGGGGAACACAACTATGAGCTGACGCTCAGTAGGAAATAACGGCATATTTACGTAGTTAACATCTTAATTACCAGTTGTATGTAACAGAGAACAAGGAATTGAATAAAGAGATCAAGAACAATGTAGAAGGTCTTGCAAAGTCAAGAATTGAATAAATTCCAATGATCAATAATATCATGTACAAGAAATTCACTAAGAGCAATTGAAACAATAATAATTGGCCAACAAGCAAGTATTTCAATAATTCATAATCAAGTAAAAGGGATAACAATAGATTAAATGTCGTAGACACACACTAGTCAAGTACTCGGTGCAAATGCCACACCTTGTCATTAACATCTCATGGGCTCACTAATTTTCGGGCTCTCTCCCCAGGACCAGACCGGGCCCTTATGATGCGATGGCATTGGTTTTACGGATCGATGATCCCAATTGTCTAGACATTTCTTGTATAAATATGGCCAATGAATTTTAAGAAATAAGCTAAAATGTAACAAGTACAGATCTAGCAAAAATTAGAATAACAAGAAAATGAAGGATTAAACTTTGGCATAATGTTTAACGACAATTAAGTCGTGGAATCCAAGAATGAAAGGATAAGTAGGAAAAATACAATCTTTAGAATACATTCAATTCCATAAATTAACATTTTATTTTGTTGGTTTAACAACTTTTATCATACTGGAAATGCCTTAAATTAATTGGATGTAAAAAGCCAAAGAAATGATTTATTTAGTATTATTAGAGTAAGTTACTAAGAATTCCACTTAATTCATAGAAATAAATCCTATCATGGTGAAAATCTCCCTAAAATTTTCAAGTAACTCCAGCACATGATTCCTTTGGAAAATGACAGTAAATATCCATTTTTATTACTGGAATAGAATTTTTACACATTAAAAATATCTTTTTAAACACAAAAAAACCCATATTTGGTGTGCTATAAAAAGTTCCTTATGAAATTTTTGGATGGGTTATTAAGAATAATCATCTTACTGGTTGTTCATTTTTCATGATACCCATAGTATTTTTAGCATACTGAAATTAATTTTTCTACATTATTCTACTATTTATGCTATTTATTGAATGGAAGAAATACATTAGAAATTTGTTTAAGTATAAAAATTTCTCTATAACTTGTTGTTATCATTCTAACATGCTGGAAAATTTTTTGTTATGCTGTAAGAACTTTTATCATGCTGTAAGGGTTATTTTTAACAAGTTAATATAATTTTTATGCATTTATTCTCTATTATATGGAGAGTAAATGAATTCTATTTGGTAAAAATATCAAATTTTCACAGAAAATTGTCTCTCACATGATAATTATATCAGAGTATAATAGTCATGAATTTTCATACCTTTGAGATTTTTTAAACATACCACATATAATTTATAAGCATTTTCTTTCATTTTATAGAAGAAATATAGATTTTTATAAGATAAAATATTCTAAATCCACAAGAATTTAACTTCTCACATGCTGCTACTATAAGACAATATTTTCCATACATTTTAGTTATTTAATAATAATTTTTACATGCTGGACATAATTTCTTATACATTTATATTCTATTAATTATATGAAAAATAGGTTTATATGCATAAAAATAGATTAAAATACTTTCTAGTAGCAGAAAAATAACTTTTAAATCTCCTGGTTGCAGAAGAATATGTTTTACAGGGATTCAGGGTTTTTAATTATTCATTTAATAACTCCGGATCGCGTTTAGGGCGGAGGTCGGTCACCCGGCCCCTTTTTATTGGGATGTGTGTGAGATCCAGGGATTAAAAAGCCTATATCTTCCTCAATTCTTAATGGAATTAAGCATATGATATATCAATGGAAAGCTAAGACAGATTACTATCATTTGGTAAGGTCAATTTTAGATTTAGGTTCTGTAATTAAGTTCTGTATTGACAGAAAAAGAAAAACCCTAATTAGGACAGTGTGTTACTAAAGCATCAAATTCTCTACGTATACATGATAACTGTTAGGGCTTTTTATATCACTAGAAAGCTAACAGAGAGGGCTTTCCAACCATGTATCACACATGCTATGAATTTTAACATTTATGTTTCGAATTCATGGATTAATCAGGTTCCAAGTATATGAAATCACCATATGGACAAGCTCATGTTCAAACCTCAAATTCTCTAAATAGAATTGATGGATCAAAGGGCTTTTTACGTCAAAAGAGATATAACATGCTAAGCTTCAATTTGATATACAATAATTAACATTTGGCCAGTTATAACCTACCTCAATTGAAGACTTAAACCACGAGATTGATTAGACCCACGAACTATAAAAATCCCCTTCAAAGATCTCCTGATTCCTCCCTCAATACCCTATAAAAATTAGGGCTTTTAGTCTCAGATGATAGATCTCGTCGAGCTGATCAAAAATTTCTACTCATATGCCTATTTTGGTTGAGGTACTAACCTGATTTGATGAACCAAAACTTGGAGATAGAAAAACGACGGGGAGCAGACCACCTTCCACAAAATCGCCAAGATCTCCCCAGATCTAACTCCTCTGCCGACACCACAGCAACCAAATGAAACTAGGCTCGAAGAGCTTTCTATCTATAGCTCATACACCTTCTGGATCTTTCCAGGAAGGGAGAATTTGGACCTTGAAGAGGCGTGTTGTTTACGTCGCCGAAATAATTGACCTAGACTAAACTCGTCTAATCACTCTTATCCTAGTTAATCTTACACGAAATTTGTTGGGGGCTATTAATCTACAAGTCACTAGCTTTCATTTGCCCCTAACCTCATCGCATTTGGTTAAGAAATGGGCTCTAATTTGATGTTCTAAGATTGGATGAATAGTGAACACGAATTTTGGGTTAGGTGGGTTGTAAGTCGGGCTTAACCCACTGATTAGGCCTAGATAATGATTTTATTAGGCTTAGTCTAAGAAGACAAAAGTGTTAGTCGATGCATCTATTATTTAATTACTATTTTTATGAATTTTTTTTGTAGTAGATAAAATTTTCACTTCTACTATTCCGTAAATAGTTAAATATTAAGTTCGGAAGACTTAATCCACTAATTCGGCCTAATAAATGATTTTATTAGGCTTAGCCCTAGAAGATAAAGTTGCTAATCGCATGGTCTTCTAACTAATTATTATTTTTTGGGATTTTAATACCGTTAACAATTTCTCACTATTCATTTAATAATAAAATATTAAATTCGAAATTCAAATTTCAAATTCCCTCTTTTCATTTCATTTTCATTCCAACTCAATTGCATTTATGTTTCATTCACCTAAACCTTATTTTCATTTCGGTTACATTTCATTTTCATTTCATTTCAATTTAATTTAAATTTTTAAAGGTTTAATTCAATTTCTATCCAATTATTAATTCAAATAAATTCAAATGAATTCCTAAAAATTTTAATTTGACAAGGAAAAATTAAATAAAATTATTATTTAAATACGGGGTATTACAGGCTCCCTACGTCCACCCCTCACCGAATCGGTAAGGATCCACTCGTATTGAACTGAAGCACACGGAGCTCTCGCTCCAAACACACAGAGACGTCGTCTCCTACATGATCCGACCATGGATCAAAACACACACACACGAGCTGCAACAACCGCAGCACAATAAACCCACAACCATACACAGACGGTTCAACACACACAGAGTCGGAGTTTGAAAAACAAAGATATGATCAATACATGCTCATAAACTGAAAGCAAATCATTGGAATATATGTAAAAGGGTTGAAGAAATAGATCCTTGTATGATGAATAGCCTGAAAATGATCTTTCTGGATGCTCAGGTCGGAGTGAAGATGGATGCCATCGATTTGAACGTCAACGCGTTTCACTGTTTAATCCGCTTCTCTTTATCTTCTATCACGATCTCGAAAAACACTAGGATGTTGATCATATCCGCCAATCTTATTCTTCTCCTCTCCTTCTTCCCTTCCTTTTCCTACAAATAGAAATAATGTTAGCACTTGGATGATTCTCTCCAAATTTGTAACTCTTATATATCCCCACATGAGATGTATGAAAAGACCATTAAACCCTTACAAAAACCATGTAGAACATGCCCAATATATGTATGATAACCCTAGGGGCAAAGGGGTCAAATATCAACCCAAATGGACCATGAGAAGTGGGTTTTGAATCCTTCTTAATGGGGCTCGCCCGCCGTAATCGGTTGACCGGAGATAGAGGGTCGGTCAACTGAACTGTAACAAGTTTTGGACCCCTGTATGCTGTGGATTTCGATCTACCGAATGCCCTGGGTCAGTCAACCGAAGCCTTAGAATTTTTAGACCCATGCACGCTATTTTTCTGGTCGGACGAAGTCAGTCTCTTGGTCGACCGAAAACCTACAGAAAGCTCAAATCAAGGAAAAATTATAAGAGTTTAAGCTCAATCACTCCAAATAAGAAATGCATGAATTATATACATCAAAAACCCATTAGTAACACATGAATGATATGCATTGGAGCCCTTTGAAAACACAAGTCTTACATAACTAAAGATTGGGGTCATTTAGCCAAGATTGTATTCATTGTGTATAAGGATTATGAGCCAAATTTCACATGAATGTTGTAGAGGGTTGAAACACATTGTGATCCTCAAAAATCTATGCAGAAAATGCATGATTGCATACATCACAAAGGGTGTCAACTCCACTTAGTAAGATGCATGTAACCTAATTTCACCAGGATTCACATGATTTACCTTAATCAACTCTCAAGCTTAAAACTCCATGAATGAAGTGCAGAAAATGCATTGGCTTCAACTAGCAATTGAAGTGTTGGAGAAAGTAAAGGCCTTACCAAAAATTCTTGAGAGATGAACATAACATATACCATTTGTTTTGAATAGGTAGACCACAAGGTACTCATCCAAGCTTTCATTTGATTTCTAAGTGATGTCCACCTTGTAGTTTGATTCTGCAAATCAAGATCATCAAGATATGAACACATTAGTTAGCATTCTTCAATGAACTTCCTGAAGGACACATACACACAAGATTTGTCATCATTGAAACTTAACTACCAAAATCAACTAGGGGATCCAACAGATATGACTTCAAATAAAAGTGCAAAATGCATAATTTGACACAAACGAAGTTACATCCAAGCTCACGTATCTCTGGGATTAGGTCGCGACCCAAGCCAGAGGGAATCGCAAGTGATGCCCCCATCAAATCCCATGGGGTGCGAAGAGCTCGACTCTGTCGAGTAGGGGTCCATCCTGCTGTGGTATCACTCCCAAAGATCTATGTCAAGCTGCTGCAAATCCTCCCGACTCACCCACAAATCTTTCAAAAAAGGCCGATCTTTCCACCTAACGAGGTAGCGCTCATACGCCTTGCTCTGTGTGGTGGTAACTTGTTCATCCAATATTCTCTCAATTTGCTCACGTCGGGCTCTCCGGGCTGATGGTGATCTCACGGGGGTGGGTTCTCTCTCAAGGGAGGAAGTAGGCTCAACATCCTCACTAGGTCCCACCGCGGGGCCCTTGTATGGTACAAGGTTTGCCACATTAAAAGTGGGGCTAACTCCATACTCTTCGGGGAGGTCTAACTTATAAGCATTAGTACCGATGCGCCTCAGGACCTTAAAGGGACCAGTTCCACAAGGTCTCAATTTTGAGGAGACTCCCAGGGAGAGCCTCTCAGTCCTCACCATCACCGAGTCACCCTCTTGGAATTCACGGTGGCGCTGGTGGGAGTCCGCTTGTCTTTTGTAGATTTCATTATTTTTGTTGATGTGCTTGTGTATTTCCTCATGCAACTCTCTAATGTGTTATGCAAATGACTCAGTAGTTATGGACACTCTAGCATGTTGGGGGAGAAGAATGAGATGTGATGGCTTTCTAGGTTTGTACCCATGCACGGTCTCAAATGGACTCACCCCTATCGACCTGTTAACAGAATTGTTATATGCAAACTCGACTGGCCCTCGTAAACCCCTCCTTTTTGGGGGGCCGGGCAGGCCCTTGTAAACCCCTCCTTTTTGTGGGGGTTACGCGGGGAAAGTCCCTATTTTTTTCTTTTTTTTTATTTATGTGGGCCACGGACTGTGTAAAACCCCCTCCCCAGGGGGTTTACGTGGGGAAAGTCACCATTTTTTTTCTTGAATAAGTTTTATTTTTTTTCTTTTGTGTGTGGGCCCGATTTTTTGCGGTCCAACTCGGGGGGGCTAGGCTGGCCCCCGTAAACCCCCCTCCTAGGGGGGTTTACGCGGGGAGAAATGGGGTTTTTTTCCCCAAGTCTATAAAATCACAATTTTTACTCTTTTGGGTCCACTTTGACTCCATGTGACCGCATCAGGACAAAGGATACGAGGCTTGGACTGGTTGGCTAGTTGTGTGCATGCATGGACCGAGGAGATCGACTTGTGCGATCCCGAGACTTTGTCTTCGCGAATGCCTTCGAGCTGGTATGTTGATCAATCTTGCACAGAGCTGGGGTGGAGATGAAATGGAACTGTGACTGGCCGGGCTTGGTGAAGGGGCCCTGCCCCGGGGGAGTTCGCCCCCACCTGGGCTCGACCGCGCCTGGGGTGAACTTCCCCCGAGCGAGCCGTGGCCACGAGGGTGGTCCCAGTGGCCCTTCCGCTGTTGTTTAGTGTTGTGCTTTGCAGGACTTTAGGCATCCGAGGTGCTAGGATTGGCCCCTGGGGGTCAATTATTCGGTGTAGTCACAGTCGCTCGCATGGTGTTCGGGGAAATTCCCGACACACTTCGGGTTGTCAAGCAGCTCGGGTAGCTGGCTGGTGGGCCTTAGATTTGGCCCCGGGGCGAGGATGGTAGCTTGTAGGAGCTGAGGGACGTCATCTTGTGCATGTGGGCCCTGTCTTGGTGAGTGAGACCGCGTTGCACGATGGGTTGATAGGGCAGCCCCGGGTTGGCCTAGGTGCTGAGGATTGTGGACGCACTAAAATTCGAGGGGGAATCCGTTCGTTTGTTGGTCGGGGTTAATTCTTCTATTTAGTGCGAGGGCGTGCCAGTCACAAAGTGACGATTTATTCGGGCTTCGTGGAAGCCCATGGTGCGCTCGATCTGACTAATCAGACAATTGTGTGGTTCGTGTCGGGACCGAAATCTGCCGTGCCGTAAAGGTCACGGTGTTATTTACATCCCCCATACGGGGGAACACCCTTGATTGATTACCAGGAATAAGGGCCCTACGGCCTAGAGAGAATACTAATAATGCAGGAGGATAGTGAAAGATGAACTATGCTAGAAACCCGTCTCGGGACGTGAATGTTCAGACTATGTTGGCCACTCACGGGCCACTTCATGTTCGGACGAAGGTCCGTGTTTGTAGTATAAAAGACGGTGACAAAACCGCTCGAATGTCTGCCACGAACAAGGCAAGTTTAATGAGAATACGGGATTGGATCCCGGTAGAAACGGGTCAAGTTGATAGACTGTCGGCCGGAGATGATTTCGAACTATGGCCATGTCGGAAATTCCGTAAACCACGTCCGATATCATAAGGCGTCGTCGATTTTCTCTTTGCACCCAGTCCGAGGGAGTGAATTATTAAGTGCATAGCCCGAGCTCACTAACGTGCGCCCTCACATGCTGATCGACCTGCGCGGTCAGGTCGCGGGGTTCGACCTGCCCGGTCAGGTCGCGGGGGTCAAGGGGGCAGCGCCCCCGGAACAAAATTTAATTATGGGGGGGTATGCTATTGCCGTCGTTCCGATCATTGATTTAAGTGGTTTATTCCCATTCCATTCTTTCTATTTTGCTTACTGATTTAGTCCTTAGTCTCTCGTTTATTCTTTAATTTCAATAGTTTTCTTTCTTCTTTTCATTCTTTTAGTTTTCTTTTGCCACGCCGTATTAACTAGTTGCAAGGAGATGGGCGCGCCGGGTTAAGAATGTTAAAGGGGGGGGGGGCGCCGGTTAAATGGATATGAAGGAGGAGAGGAGGGGCGCGCCGGTTAGATGGATATGAAGGAAGAGAGGAGGGGCGCGCCGATTAGATGGACACTAGGGGCGCGCCGGTTTAACATGATGCAAGGGAGGAGGGAGCACGCCGTTTTAAGAGTTCAATAAGGAGGGAATGAGGGAGGGCGCGCCGTTTTATCCTTTGGAGAAGAGATAGGGGGATTTTGTGAGGAGGGTTGAAGCGGCGCGGTGGAACAATGGCCATGCCGTTTTAACCCGCGTAGGGATAGCTATATGTGGTTGTTTCAGGGCTCTGTTACTGCGTTTTCTTTTCCTTTCACCCGTAGGTTGATTCAAAGTTTGATTTGCTCGCTCTGTTGATGGATTTAAGCTGGTAGTGAGGAGGTTTTAAGAGCTTTAACCATTTTAATCGTTTATCATGATGAAATAGTATGAACGTCTAAGTGTTTTACTCCAGCAGTTGCTCACAGAGGCCTCATTCTGCTCTTCATCAGTTCAACCCGTTCACTTGTCATCGGGCGTTCTTAGTCTTGGCGAAGATTGGGCAGCACCTCCCCCTGGACCGAGACTTGCCAGAGATAAAAGAGGGTCACCAATCGGATTGCTCCGGGGTAGACCCTCAAAAATCGGAGTAGCCTCACGGCGGTCTGAACCCAAATGTGAGTATGGAACGTTCGAGGGCCAGCCTACAAGAACGACCACAGCTCACGGGTGACGATTTCATGGAACGGGACAGATGTAGGCCATAGGTGGCCATGAATGTTCACCCTTCGAACAGGTTCCCTCATAGTTCATGCCATAGAAGGGCAAGCTTCTGAGGACCCCAGGTGATGTTGAAAATCGAGAGGGAGAAAACGGAAGAAAATGGGAAGAGGTGAGAGCAATAAAATGCCGTGTACGCCCACAAGAGTCACTCTTTTATTCATCCTCAAGGGGAAAGGAGATCTACCCCCAAAGCACGGGGGGAATATAACGGAGAAGATAAAAGAAAAAAACTAGGTGTTGAGGTGGGGGAAGAAGATACATTGGTGGGGGAGAAGGAGGAACAGAGCACAAGCTCTTCCCCCTCTCTCCCCTCTCACTCTCTCACCCCCTCTCTCTCTCTTTTTTCTTCACCTTGCAGGTGGGAATGGATGGAGCTTCTTCTTCTCTTTGGACGCCGGAGACCCTAGCCGAACCAGCCAGCCTTCCCTTCAGCCTCTCTTCTCTCAACCCTTTCTTCTTCTAGCTCCTTCTTATCTGTGAGCTCCTTCTGTCTGTCTTTTTTTGTCTGTCTGTTTGTTCCTTCGGCTTCACAATGCTGCCCCTTTTATGTATCAGCCAACATGGGAGCGCCCCTGCCACTTCCACCTCGTCCGCAACGAAGTTCAGAGCTGACATGGTGCGCTAGGCGACGTTGGTTCGCGCCGTACGCTGCTGTTCATCTGAGGATGAGATGGTCGCAGGTCCACAGGGGTTGCTTCGCCGCTGCCACTCCTGTGCTGTCGAACGGAGGCGGAGACAGAACATCGGGCATTGAATGTCCCCTGCGTGTAGCATTTATGCCGAACAGAGTATCGCACCAGAGATGGGATAGAATGAGGTTAAAAAGGCGCGGTAGAAAGTGCCCACGCCGATTTTACCCCAAGTGCAATTGGCGCGCCGGTTCAACTTTCTGGCCTTCAAGATGGCCATGCCGTAGTAGCCATATGGGTGCCGTTTTAATGCAACGCAAGTGGCGCCGTTTTAAGCATCAAAGGGGGAGGCCCCTTTGACAGGAGCGCACCATGTAGCCAAAGGAAGAAGGGGGCGTCCCGTTTTAAGAGGGGGAGCGCGTCATTTTTAGGCGCGCCATTTTAGGGCCACTTCGTGCCGTTTTAAGCACCAAACGGATTCCTTTCGAAGTCACGGCCATTTATATGAATGTCGGCATTCCCAGAACGCTCCGGTTGCGACGTATGGCCTCCATAATATTCCGTTTGTAGCCTCTGGGACTCAGTCCCAGATTCTACGTGACTTTCGGTGCATGCCGAGACTGTGTCGGAGTTCCCGACTCTTCTCTGATTCAGCTCTCGGCATGGCCGGTCGGAGCCTTGTAGCTGTATCTTCTGCTTAGGGGGCTTCCTTAGCGAGTAGCGGACCACCAAGCGAGTTATCGTCCTGATCGGGCGAGGCATGAGGTTTATTCGGCATTTCTATCTTCGACTCACGCTCTAATGTGTAGACGCGAATGTCGCCATGATCATCATCGTCATTTTTTGGCGTCCACAAGGATGAACGGCTCATCGCCGTGCGTCTGAGGGTCGGGGTGGCCCTAACTTGCTGGAGGGTTGCCGTAGGATATAGCTAGTGTGTTCGAGCCACGGGTTGGCCCCCACCTTATTGTAGAATGGCTGGAACATACGCACCGACCAAGTGCTTTGGGAAATTCCCGATACGCGACCGTGGGCCGTACGGGCGTGTCAAGGGCTCTCAAAGCCGGTAGTTGACTGGGAAAAGTCTTCCTTGGACTTTTTAATGCTAGAGGGAGGCCTCTTGAGTATAAACCCCGGCCTCATTGTTGGGTGCCACTTGCGGTGGCTTGTGGCCAGGGCGCCCCCGGGTTGGCCCGGGTGGCTTAGTTGAAGGCAGGTAAACCCCCAAGGTGGGTAATCAGGTGTGGTCCCAATCAATTATTGATGTTGCCGTGGGTCACGGCTAGCTAGTTAGGACCCTTGGTTGGGTCCGGCGTGATGTAGAAAGGGCTGGGTAAACAAAGCCTTGAAGGTGTTCGGGGAACTTCTCGAGCCCTTATTTCTTGTTATTTTTGCTAGGAAAATACTTGGTACAACACCTGTCAACCTTGGCTTGATCTTGTCGACATGCAAACTTGACACTTAGAAAAATTTTCATAGAAAACCATTCAATCTTAATTTCCTCAGAGAATCTGAATTAATTACACCTATTTTATGATTAAGAAACTGATTAATGAGTCAAAGTTAGACATTATAAAAACCACATACACAATATATATGTGCCCTTTGCTAGGAACCTGCGAGCGTAGTGGGGGTTGGGAGGGGTGTGGCTATCTCTCATTTTTACCCCTCCTTTTTCACCCCATTTCTATAAAAATAAAATGCGCAGCGGGGGGGGGGGGGGGTAAGTGATGGGGGAGGAATGGGGAAGGGCATAAGTTGGTGAGTCTGGGAAAGAAAACAGAGACTAACTCTAACAACAAACTAACCTCGCTTGTAGTCCTCGACTGAGCTTTCCTCTTCTTCGTTTTCGACTTCCTAGCTACTTCCCTCATCACCACTCGACGAAGACTCCCCCACCTCCTCATTGCCCCTCCCTTGACCACGTTTTATGCCCGTGGGGGACAAGAAGAAGGTTAGCTTCGTCTAGGGGTGAGCATGGTTTGGTTTGATTTTGTTTGAATTGAATTTTTCTCAAACCAAACAGAACCGAATTAAGAGTTCAACCCGAACCAAACCAAATCGAATTACTTTGAAACCAAACCAAATTAATTCGGTTTGGTTCGGTTTGAACCATATTCCTGTCCCCTTTTAGAAATTAGAGTGGATTCAAAAGAGAGTAAAGAAAGATAGGGTAAAATAATTTCTACCATTTTTAAAAAAATAACATCAAAAGTTATAATTTGCAAGAGTAAGCTCCAAAATATTTTCACATAAAAAACTAAGACCTTAAATGGAAGTTGATTTAATACTTGCTTCATAACATTAGATTCAGAAAGCTCACCAAGATGGCGGGGGTTATGCTTTTGGAATTATGTTTAATAGTTATATATACAATTATATTAAATTGATAAAAATATTCTTAAAATTGGGTAAGGCTTTTGGAATTAGAGTTAATGGTTATATATACACTTATATTAACTTGACAAAAATATCCTTAAATTCAGGTTATCTGGTTCAGTTCGGTTTCCTGAAAATCAAAACCAAACCAAATCAAATCTGAGATGGAATTTTGATCCATCGGAAATAACAAGTCTATCCCTATGTATATATTCTTATTTTTTTCAATGGATCATAATAACCAAATCAAATCCAAACCAAACCAAATCATATTTAAAAAATATATGTATTCTTATTTTTTCCAATGGAACATAATTTCGTCACAAATCCGTCCCTAATTTCGTACGGGTTTGGGACGGAAGCATTTTCCGTCTGGACTGAAGAGCTCCAAAGGATGTAGCTTTAAACACATGGGAGGTTCCTCCTTGAGGCCTTCTTCTAGCAGAGTCTCCCCAAGATCAATAGATTCAACCTTAAACACACATGGGAGAAGAGTCCTATTTATAGACTTGGAAATTCGGAGTTTAATTCCCTTAAAAGTAGAAAATGGGGTTCCAATAAGATTTGGAGAGGAAAATGCTTCCTCCAAGTGTCCCCACTACCTTAGAAAGCCATAGGAACCTAGAGATGGGGAAAATCTACCACCCAAGAGCACGACCCAACTACGTCTAATTTAACCCAACCAGGCCCAGCTCCCCAAAGTGACAACCCCATTCTACGCCCACTTACTCCAAGCCCAAAAACCCTCTCGGTACAACACTTCCTAGGTGACCCCCGGGTCCAAAAGTCTGAGCGATAGGTCGATTGAGAAAGCCCCTACAAGGGCCCAACGCGCCCTATCTGAGCTATGCCTCCATCACTCGGAGGGACTCTCAACAGGCGCCCCGAGCTTGAACCAACCATCGGAAGTACATTTGGGCGTCCGTTACGCATCCTTCGAGAGTAGGGAACTCCAAGGGATAAGGGAGAGCAAGAGTCCTCGTGCTATTAAGAGCCCACAAGAAGGACGTAACCTCCCCGGAATCCCCTCGGCTCCCTAGACTCTTACGTTAAAACGGATTGCTATATAAACCCCAGGAGGGCTCTCCGAGGAGAGGAGCATCCTGAGAGAAAATAACCACACCTCTTGGTGGAGAATAATCTCGCGCCCTTTCTTTCCTACCACCTCTCTTCGCATCCGTGCTCTATCACATTTGTTGACTTAGGCATCGGAGGGTTTCCCCGAGGGTTCCAGCCCTGGGCACCTCTGACCCGTTTCCCCTCTTGCAGATTATATACGCGTGGTGATCATAACCAAAGATTCCTTCGGGATTTCACGACTCAAGAGCAGTACGAGATTACCCCTCTTCATCTAGCGCCGTCTGTGGGAACCCTGAGCTCGCACTCGCTGGCCTTCTCAAGGGGGGGCTTGTGTAGTGGACCTAGGGTCACAGGATTAATCCCACATCGGATGTTGAGAAATCAACCGAGTACTTATAAAGAAGGTCTTCACCTTTTAACCCAAGAGGACCCTTTTACAAGGACAAAACCCTAGCCGTCCTCTAGCGTGGCGGGGACAATACCTCTTGGGGGCACCAAAAAGGTTTATCTCGCATCTACAAAGTGGCACCATCTGTGGGAACCATGAGCTCGCACTCGCTTGCCTTCTCAAGGGGGGGACTTGTGTAGTGGACATAGGGTCACAGGATTAATCCCACATCGGATGTTCAGAAAGAAACCGAGTGCTTATAAAGAAGGTCTTCACCTCTTAACCCAAGAGGGCCCTTTTACAAGGATAAAACCCTAGCCGTCCTCCGGCGTGGCAGGGACAATATCTCTTGGGGGCAGCAAAAAGGTTCATCTCGCATCTACAAAGTGGCGCCGTCTGTGGGAACCCTGAGCTCGCACTCGCTTGCCTTCTCAAGGGGAGGCTGGTGTAGTGGACCTAGGGTCACAGGATTAATCCCACATCGGATGTTGAGAAAATAACCGAGTTTATAAAGAAGGTCTTCACCTCTTAACCCGAGAGGGCCCTTTTACAAGGACAAAACCCTAGCCGCCCTTCGGCATGGCGGGGATAATACCTCTTGGGGGCACCAAAAAAGTTTATCTCGCATCTAAAAAGTTGCGCCGTCTGTGGGAACCCTGAGCTCGCACTCGCTTGCCTTCTCAAGGGGGGGCTTGTGTAGTGGACCTAGGGTCACAGGATTAATCTCACATCGGATGTTGAGAAAGTAACCGAGTGCTTATAAAGAAGGTCTTTACCTCTTAACCCAAGAGGGCCCTTTTACAAGGACAAAACCCTAGCCGCCCTCCGACGTGGCGGGGACAATACCTCTTGGGGACACCAAAAAGGTTCATCTCGCATATACAATGTGGCGCCGTCTGTGGGAACCCTGAGCTCGCACTCTCTTGCCTTCTCAAGTGGGGGCTTGTGTAGTGGACCTAGGGTCACAGGATTAATCCCACATCGGATGTTGAGAAAGCAACCGAGTGCTTATAAAGAAGGCCTTCACCTCTTAACCCAAGATGGCCCTTTTACAAGGACAAAACCCTAGTTGCCCTCCGGCGCAGCGGGGACAATACCTCTTGGGGGCACCAAAGAGGTTCATCTCGCATCTACAGAACCCTTTCCTAAGTTGAAAATGTGATGAAAATGAGGAAAGGAAGGGTCAGTTTTTGAAATAGAATTCTGGAACAATTCGCGTCCACGATAGTAGTCACAAATTAGTACGTGTCAACATGGAATGGCGTGAATTGAAAAAATAATATATATATATATATATATATATATTTAAAAATGATTCTTGTTATTTCCAGTGGATCATAATTCCGTCACAAAGTTGACTAAAATTTTCGACAGAAATAATATTTGTTGAAAATTCCATAGGCATTTGATTCATAGGCAGTCGGCATAAGAAAAATAGATGGTAGTTTTGAATATTGGTTTTCGATGGAACAGGTTTCCGTCAGAAACCCCCTTGTTTTTGAAAATTAATTACCGACAGAGAAATGTTTTAGTTAGAAATTCTGTCTGTAAGAGCGACGGAATTTCTGTTGGTTTCCTCGAAAAATGGTTTCTACGTGGGCTATAAGTATGATCAGGGCCGTGAGTCCTGTGACCCAGTTTCAGGTGCTAGGGCGTATTTTCGTCGTAAATTACATCCTTAATATAAGAGATGGAATTTCCGACGGAAAGAAATTCTGTCGAAAACATCTTATATTTCAAATATATATACATTTCTAATATCTTTAACAGACATAATTTCATCCAAAAAATTATTTAAAAGTCATATGCTCGGGAAAAGGCATGGAAGCCTAGGACGGCGGAGGGGTCTGTTGCATGGGCGTCAATCCTCCTCTCCCCCTCTCTCCACTTCATCCTCTATCCCCGCCTCCCCTCCCCTTCCCTCCCCTTCCTCCCCTCTCCCCACCTCCGCTCCCACTTCCAGAACCATACCCCCCAGCACTCTCCTCACCTTCTCTGCCTCCCCTCTCACGCCCTCCCCTGCTATCCCGTCCCCCTCCCCTCCCTCCTGATCCTTGTCCATCTTGTGCGGGCCTTCCTTGTTCCTACCCCCACCACCGCCCCTCTACATGCCTCTGATTGTACTAACAACTCCCATAGCAGATGATGACGACTTCTATAGCCTCCCCAACCTATCTCTCTCTCTCTCTCTCTCTCTCTCTCTCTCTCTCTCTCTCTCTCTCTCTCTCTCTCACGACGATGAATACTTCTATAGTGCCCTCCCAAACCCTCTCTACCTCGCTCTATTCGGGCCCTTTGCTGGGAACCTGCGAGGGTTCTTCGCGTAGCAGGGGTTGGGAGGGGGTGTGACTATTTCCCATTTTTACCCCTCATTTTTCACCTCATTTCTACAAAAATAAAATGTGTGCCGGGGGGGTTAGCGATGGGGGAGGAACAGGGAACGGAAGACGTTGGCGAACCTGAGAAGGAAAACATAGACCAACTCCAACAACAAACTAACCTAACTTGGAGTCCTCGACTGAGCTTTCCTCCTCTTCGTTTTCGGCTTCCTAGCTACCTCCCTCATCACCACTCGATGAAGACTCCCCCACCTCCTCTTTGACTGTACCTCGACCACGTTCTATGCCCTTTGGGGACATGAAGAAGGTCAACTTCGTCTACACGCACCGCTTGGACGATTATAATGGGATGTGATTCCTTACGAAAAAATTTGGGAGACTGTGCCAAACATGTTTATGTGGATTCTCTATTCTTATTTTTTAATTTGAGAGAAAACAAAGGTAAAAAAGAGCAAAAAAACACCCCATAAATATCAATTTGTTTTATATTTGGGACGGATTTTTAATTGATGTAATTCCATCCCAAATCCGTCAAAAAATTAGGAACGGATTTGGGACAACGCTATGATCCATAAGAAATAACAAGAATCATATTTAAAATATATGTATATATATTCCTATTATTTTCGACGGATCATAATTCCGTCACAAATTCATCCCTAATTTGGGATGGATTTAGGACAGAAGTATTTTTCGTCAAAAATATTCTTATTGTTTTCAATGAAAAATACTTACGTCCTAAATCCGTCTGAAATTAGGGACGGATTTGGGACGGAATTACATCCGTCAAAAATCTGTTCTTAATTTGGGACGGATTTGGGATGGAAGTGTTGAATCGAATGAATACAGATCTAGAGGGGGGTGAATAGATCTACCCCAAATTTTAATTGATTCACATCAATTAAAAAAAATGAGGAATTAGGAATGAACTACTGCAAATCACACTACTGAACCAATATGAATCATCATCTATGGAAACAACAGTTCACTGAATCGATAACTCAGTATGGTACCAAGTGGAGGGTTGATTAGATAATCTCCTCACACAAGGGTTAGTTTTCCAGATACATGTAATCTATCCTTTTGACTTAGCCTTTTTATATACCACTGAGTTATCTATTAGAAACCAGAATTATGATGAAGAAATTTAACTCAATTTAGAATAGATTCAGACTTCAGGGGACATGCATGGTTAATGGCAATCAATCGAATATAGAAGACTTCAGATGAATACGCAAACAGATCAGAGAAATTAGTACTAGGCTTTCCCATGCATTCATCTAGTCGAGTGGCGAAAAGTAGATAAGCAGACACACAACGAACAAAGCAATTTTAGGTGGTTCAATCTCAAGCTCAAGATCTACATCCACCCCTTACTCAATTGAGTAAGGCTTACTGCTGACTCACAGCTTGAATCCGCTGATCTACAGCTTCGGTGACTAAATCCCTACAATCTGTTGAGCTTCACAGCTTGCTAGATCACTGATTCACAGCTTCAACCACTGAGCTTCACAGCTTGCTATCTGAGGATTCAACCTCACCTGCTGAGCTTCACAGCTTGCTCTACTGATACACAGCTTACAACAGAATTTTTTTTTTTAAAAGGTGAAATAAAGAACGATAACAGAAATGCAAATGTAGCTCACAATTGAGCAATTCGACTCTAGATCTGATCTAGTAGTCGAGATACAACTCACTCAGATAGCAGACACTCCGATACTTTGTTTTCCCTCAACTCGCTGCAACTGGCTCTCACAAACTTCCTCTCAGATTCCTCTCTGATTCTTTTCTTCCTCGGTTGCTCTCCTTCTCTCTACTTCTCTTTTCTCTCTGCAAGTGCTCTCTCAGATTTATATGCTCTACTTCTTTCTGCTTCTCTCTCTGGCTTTTAATTGAGCGACCTGGCCTCCTTTTATAGGCTCGCGAGAATGTGGTGCGTGGGAAACACGTTCTCACCCAAGGAAATTTGAAAAGGAATGCTCTGCTGGAACTCCATGTGTCAAGAGATGAAGGTGCGCTATCCATGAGGCAGAATCTCCAGACAATATCCCTATCTTGGATCATGTGCCTGTAACTAATTACGAACCACATGACTGCATCCTATAGTTAAGCATGTGCTGTAAGTGTTCAACCCTGGTGGTTGTAAGACTCTTCACACTTAAGCTCCTGCCAACAGTACATGAGACATTTTATCAAACAGTTTGTCAGCGTAGGTGAATATTCAATATGCATTGACCTATAAAAATTGAGTCATAACATAAGTAATTGAGTAGACTTGAGATGCACAGACCTTAGTTCAAACTGTGTAGGATATGCACAGACCTTAATTCAAGCTATGCAGGATATGCACAGACCTTAAAGATGCATGTGCTCTGACTTGAGTGCATATGCTTCGACTTGTATGAAACATGTGCTCTGACCATGCCTAGTATGCTCTGACCTGATGCCTTCATGTGCACTGACTGTAGTAAAGGTGCTCCGACCTTATAATGCACACTAGCACATATGCTTAGACCTTATAGTGCAAGCTAGCACATATGCTTAGACCTAAAATTGCACATATGCTCAGACCTTAGTGTGCACTCATGCACATATGCTCAGACCTTAGTGTGCGCTCATGCACATATGCTCAGACCTTATATTGCACATATGCTCAGACCTTAGTGTGGTGCACCGACCTTAGTATGCAATAGTGACAATGTGCATCGACCTTTGCATACAACATTTTCTTCATGTGCATTGACCTGACATGCAACACTGAACATGTGCACCGACCTTAGTATGCAACAATGACAATGTGCACTGACCTTTGTATGCAGCAATGACAATGTGCACCGACCTTAGTATGTACAAATGACTATGTGCACCGACCTTATGCACTTACATGCAGACATGCACTGACCTTCATATGCGACATGTATGAACATGCACCGACCTGCATATGCAACACTATGAGCATGCACTGACCTTCATATGCAACATGTATGAACATGCACCGACCTGCATATGCAACACTATGAGCATGCACTGACCTTCATATGCAAGACTATGAACATGTACCGACCTTAGTGAGAAACACATACACACTAGCATCGACCTTAGTGAGAAACACATACATATGAAGCATGATAAGCTATAAGATACTAACAGTGTTGCCATAATGAAGAGTAGATTCAGAGTATCACAATTGTCAATATCTAAGAGCTGAAGATAAAAAGTATTGTTGTCAATCATAAAAACTTAATAAGAAATTAAATTCAGAGAATCAAGTTAAAGGAGACACAACATGAGACACACATTATCCCACACAATCTCCCCATAACAGGAAGTACTTTTCATTGAAAATCTTATAATTAGGGATGAATTTCAGATGGAAATTTTTCCATCAAATTTTTTTGTCCCTATTACCACTTTTTCTTGTAGTGATTACAGAGCTCCAAGGGCTGCTCCACTCGACCATCAGGTAGCGGGACGAGCTCAAGCACACGCTGTACCTTCTGGTGAGAAAACCTCACCCCTTTAACTCAATATTGGTACTTTTGAACTAACCAACCTCCCTAAATGTAGCGAGGTGAGATGGTACAATGCCAAGCTGCCCAGGCACCTTCCACCTCCTCCCAGACACCGGCTGACTGGGCCGAGCTAGACAAGCAACTCGCTAGGTCAATCTCTCGAGCCGAGGTGGCCGAGGCCTCCCTTGTAGAGAAGGTAAACTCCCCATCTTCCTTGACTTCAATAGCATTTTAACTGAATATTAATATTAAATGCAAATGTAGGATCAAGATTTACAGGAGGCCTTGAGTGAGGTCACAAGGCTGCGGGACGAGAATGCGGGGCTGCTAGAGGAAAATGATGGATTACAAAGTGAGATGGAGAGTATGAGGATTGAGATCATCCGGCATAAGACCAGCATGGAGACCCTAGAGATGTTAGTCCAGCTCATGGGGGAGCGGTGCCACCATGTTATATGTGGAAAGGCTGATCTTGAGGGGGGTGAATAGATATCTGCCCCCAATTAAAATGAAACTGATGGAGAAATAAAACCGAACACTCTAAGCCGGTAAATAGAAAGTGTAAATCAGATATGGCATAGTTAAGCAGTCCTACGCATGCGTCTAATGGAGAAAGATAGCAATCACACAACACGTAAACCACACAATGGACAGATGATTTTTAAGATGGTTTGGTCTCTACCCCGAGACCTACGTCCACCCCCCACTCAACCCGAGTGAGGCTTCACTAGTAACAAGTACCAGAATAGGGGATCACACCCCTAACAAACTTCTGATACATATCTTACAACCGCCAATACCATAGCTTAAGGATCGCTGACTGATAGCTTGACAACCAAGAGGAACCCCCTCTCAAGCCTGCTATCTCACAGCTTGAACCAAGATCTAAGCACCTAATGCATGATCTGTCCACCCTACTACAAGAGTAGGAATCAACACCAGCAAGTAGGAATCAACACCAGCAATAATTAAAGACAAAGAAAAAATAAAGAAAATAAGTTTGAATACAGATCGAGTAAGAAAGTTTTTCCCAATAGAAGGAATATCTTGATCTGTTGAAGAACTTCTCCTATAGCTTGGATTCTTCAATTCATGGTCTTCAAGCAAGTGAGGGTATCTGATGACTTCGCTGCTCTTCCTCCTTCAATCAACCTCTTTCTGGTTCATGACCTTCTCACAGTTTTTCTTATTTCTTCTCCTTGGATGCACCTGGTTCTCCTCGTGTTGCTTTCTCATTTCTCTCTTCCTCTTTTTCCTGCTAGCTGCACGTTTGCCTTGGCTGCTCCCCTTCCTTTTTCTCCTTGAATGCACCCCCTATCTTTCTCTAGGTTATTACCTCTTTATCTCACTGAGTTGTTGTGCAACAAACATTCAAAAACTGCCCTTTCATAGATTCTGTCAGAGATAGAATCCACTGATCCTTACACGAACTGAAATCTGTTAGGATAATATGAAGTTTCTCACCTTTTGAAACTTTCTACCTCGTACCCTAACAGTTCAAATGATTGGACATCGGATCTCGGACCAAAATGGATCCATTTTTTGGTTCGCTCAAGATCGGGTCCGGCGCATGTCGACTTACTCAGGTGTCCGGGTTGACTTGCAGCATGGCCTGAACAGACGGCAGTACCGGTTAACAACGCAAGTCGACTTGTCCCATTCTCCGAGTCGAGTTGCTTAGCTTCTGAACAGAACAATCAGTTCTATCTGCTTGGACCAAGTCGACTTGTAAGGCTTCCGAGTCTACTTGGTAATGGCCTGACCAGTTTATTGGTTTCTAGAAGTAGCTTCGGGTCAACTTGTTCCCTGAACAAGTCGACTTTCTCTTCTCTCTTTCTTCTTTTGATCTATTTTTCAGCCAGGATCCAAATCGACTTTCTCTGTCCTTGAATCAACTTGTACTTTTTGACATGTGAACTTAGAAAAATCAGAATTTTGCATTGTAATCCATGTTTTTCAATCAGAAGTAAACTCAATGAATTATAGGTAGTCATCATCAAAACAAGAGATATACAACACACCACTCACCCAGTGAGGTGAGGAGTTGAAGTTCCTACTGTGAGTACCTCATCGGCTCCTTTAGGAGGCAGAGGAATAAGGAGGAGGAGCGTCGACAGCGATGCGAGGAGGGTAGCACAACGATGGGTCCTCTAGTTTAGCCATGCTAGGAGGGCATGGGAGGGAACAAGGAGTTGAAATGAGATAGATCTCTTCCTTCTTTTTTCCCTTATTTGTTTTTTCTTCTTTATACTATGAACCATGTATATAACCTTTGAAAAAAATGAATGAATGAATTGAGTTTTTTTCTACTCTAGTGGATTGATGAATGAACAAATGAATGAATGGTTGGATGAATGAATGAATGAGTTGAATGAATGTGTGGTTGAATGAAATGATTGAATGAATTGATGAATGGATGCCAAACGAAAAGGTGGAGATGAGAGTGACTTGAATACAACATGTAAATGATGGATTGGTGGACCAGCCAGACTTAAGGACAGAATAATAGTTTTGGGAGATGAACATGGTCTACCCAGAGACCGCAGTCTAGAACGCATTCCCTGTGACAACCACGTTCAGGCTTCGGTGACCGTAACTAAGAGAGCTTAAAAGGTTTGTGAGAAGGAGGTCTACCCATAGGCCGTGATTAGGGATGCGATCTCTAGGATGATCGCGACTAGGGAAGATGTGGTGGATCGCATGACTGCATTCTGAACACATTAAGACCCTATTCCCAACTCGAACCGGACCATGGAAACCTTGTTTGATTCCTACCCAAACCTAACCCTTAGTGCTCCAAACTCAACTCAAACTTGAAATCAAGCTTCCTAATCCAATTCTCTGACCTAGAAGGTTAAATTCGGACTACATTCAAAGCCCTTCTCACACTTATAATCCTTCTTCTCTCAAGCCTTCTAATCATCATGAAAAGGTACATGGGTGAATTGAAGAGAGACAAGGCACCTTACGAAGGCCCAAAACATGCAAGGCGAACTATAGTGATCTACAAAGGCTCACTACAATCACAAACCACATATGCATCAATCCAACCAAGGCGGTAAATTCCCCTTTAGCTAACTTGGTCAATTTCCATTCCAATGTGAGGCCCTTACCTGCGTTTGCTTTTATCTTCTTCTTTTCTCCTCTTTTCAGATTATACCTGGGCAAAATCGCTACTCCAAGGTTCAATGGCTGACTCCCATGGTCCAAGCGCTACCTTTAGCAGTCACCTCTATCTTGAGGGAATGACACTTACAAGCCATAGTGGTCCTAGCCAAGAATTACCACAAAATCTCCCTAGATTGGCATAGTATAGCCGCCCTCATAGAGATATGGCACCGACATACCCATACTTTCATTTCTCCCACATTTGAGGCCACCATTCTATTAGAGGAGGTAGAGACCTACTTAACCCTAAGACCATGTTAGGGGAAGATCAACTCATTTCCCACACTGTAGAGTCCATAGATCCCCGTCTTATCCTCGGTGAGATTTTGACCAATCCCAAAGATATTTACACCATGATAAATGCCAAACATATTCACTTGATACCCTTGTCGAAGTGAGTAGTCTCACATTGCAAGAACGGGTGTGGGAGATATGAAGCCATAGCAAAAGTCGTGGCTATATGCCTATGTGGTGTGATCCTATTCCCTACCACCGACCACTTACTAGATTTTCCAAACTTGAGTGCCATTAGTGGGGTATGGAGGGGCCTTTCTATTTATCATTGCATCCTAGCCTATCTTTATGAGGGACTCTCATCAACTGCTCTAGGCGGGCCACTCTTTGGGTCCATGGTTCTCTTTGAATGTTAGATGGGCATTAGGCTCAAGTTTCAACCTTGAGAAGACCTGTCCTCAGTGAGTTGGATCAATGGGAGTGACCCGCTGAACTATATTGCATGAGCCTCAAAATTTTCTAGCAAGGTGGAGTGTAAAAAGGCAAATAAGAAGACACGGGACAAGTGGCGGATCTACTTCAACACACTCCCAATCGGACGGTTCATCATGCAGCCATCATCCCTACAAGACATGAGCATCAGGCCTCCACAGAGCCTAGGATTGGACCTTCAACTTGGGGGCAATGATATCATGGCTCTCTATAATCCACACAGGTGTTATTTATAGGTTTGACTACCTAGCACTATAAGAAAAATGGGAAATTCTGACGTAATTTTTCGACGGTAATATATCTGTCGGAAAGATGGTGGAACTATTATAACTTTCCAACGAAAAATATTCTGTCGCAAATCCGTCGGTAAATACGGACTGATTTCTAACCAATTATTTCGGACAGAAATCTGTCTCTAAAAAGAGACAACTTTCAGACAATTTAAATTTTGTCAGAATTACGTTGGTAATTACCCACTGATTTTTGATACCAACTAAGGTAACGCGATGACTAAGGCTTCGAACTCGGTTGAACACCTTGGTGAAAGCTGGAGAGATCAAAGAGGAGAACGAGATTGCAAATGCTTTGATCAAAACTCGATACCCAAATGCTGAGCCATCGTTGTCCTTTTATAGGGTAAAAGTATAAACAATAATGTGACAGTCGGACGCGTCCATGATAATTTGAAATCCGGCGTCGTCCATTAAACTACATTTAAGTTCCGGCGGCACGTCCGGGATAAACTAAGTAGAATTCCGGTTATAAGTCTGGGTACAGTAAGGCAAGAAGAATCTGGCTATAAATCCTGAATCCAGCTACATTGAACTTTAGTCGAATTCCGACGGCGCGTTCGAGATAATTATTTGAGAAGCTATTGTAAAAGTTTGCCATGGGTGAGGCAAAAACCAGACGTCTTTTTCTGACAGCTTCGGCATTCTTCGATGAGGTTGCTTAACTATCAGAGGGTGGATGCAGAAGAGCTTTCTTCATCGTTATCAACTTATTCAATGATTAATTCCTCATCAAGATATCGCCAGATTTGTCCTAGCTCGGAAAAATTATATCGTTGAAAAAATGAGCACAAATCTTTTTCCCATGCATCTGTTTGAAGAATATCCGATAAAAAATGTTTGGCCGATTGATTTGCGTAAAGTTTCCTTCTCGTGAACATGATATCATCTAGGACTTTTTTGTTGATAAGAAGATCTAGAATTTCTCCTTCTAATGTTGTCCATTTTAAATTATTCATCAAGCAACTAATTCGCCCGGCTGACGTAACAAACAAATCAATAGGTGGATAATCACCTTGTGCCGAATTGCCATATGGGAATATCATTCGTATTTTCTGACAGAAATGTAATCTCTGTTGTGGTGTTCTCAAAGGCAAATTTTTCCAATTGGCTGATCCGGTATTTCTCATCATTTTTATTTGTGGTTTTAGTTCTCATGTTAGAACATCTGGAAGATGATGATCTTTTCCAGCTATTGTTTCTATGGAAAATGTATACTGGGCCAGAATGAATTGCCACCATGCATATCGTCTCAACTTGGCACTGTCAGAAAGCTTTCGCTTGATGAAAGCGGCCAGGGTAGAAGAGTTTGTTGTTAGAATGAAGACTTCACCAGTAAAATAGGTGTGGAATTTTTGAACTCCTTTAACTGCAGTGAGGATTTCTTTTTTGGCAGGCCAATAATTTAGCTCATGTTTCTTGAATTGCCTGCTTCCATAGGCATAAATAGACTATTCCTTGTCGACTTTCTGTAATAAGACTGCCGACCATGTGTCTTCAGAGGTGTCTGTGGCTAAGACAAAAGGACCTTTGTATGCAGGAGAGAGAGCTGGGAGATTGGTGCACTCTTGCTGTAACTGCTTGATTTCCCTTGTAGCCTGTTCGGACCATATAAAGGGTTTTGATCTCATAGCCAGTCGATATTTTTGGTCTTCTCTGATAGCTTTGGGATGAAATTTCGCAGGTAGTTTAAACAACCCATAAAGCTTTGGCACTGCAATAGGTTTTCTAACTGTGATGGGAAGTTTGACAGCTTTTGTAATGGGTGAGCCTGCATCTGGATTTTTCCTTGTTCTATTGTGACGCCCAAAAACTCAACTTTGGTAACGGCAACTTGAAATTTGTCTGGCGCCGAGGATAACCCTATACCATGTTGCTGAATTAATTCTGCAAACTGTTGCAAGTGCTGTAGATGCTCTTTTATATTGTCAGAGAAAATGAGAAAATCATCAATGTAATTGGCAATAAAATGAGCATAGGGTTTGAAGATGCTATCCATTCATCTTTGAAATTGAGCCAGTGCATTTTTCAATCCGAAAGGTAAAACCAGCCATTCATATAGACCGCATGGATATGAAAAGGTGATTTTATGAATATCACCTTCTGCTATTTTTATTTAATACTACCCAGACTTGCAATCAAATTTAGAAAAGATAGCTGATGTGGCTACTCTTTGAATCAATTCTTCTTGGTCTGGTAGAGGCCATTTGATATCGACGATGACCGCATTTAAAGGTCCATAGTCGATTACCATGCGTGCTTTTCCCCTTTTCTATTCTACATGATTTCTCACTATGAATGCCGAACATGAAAAATTGGAAGTAGAAGGTCTCGTGAGCCTTTTCTTGCTAAATTCTTCTATTTGCATTCTGATTTCCATTTCATCTTCCAAAGAATGGCGGATAGGTTTTCCTTAGATATGGATATTATGGAGAGTTGGAATATAGGCCTTAGGAGAGTCCTTGTCCCAATTTTGCAAAGGATGTTCAACACAACATTCTTTCCATTGCTGTGATATGACTACTAGGGGACGGGCATAAGGCTGTGCTGGTGCTTCTAAAGCATTTAGCTGCTTGATCAGTGCATATTTTTCTCTTTTTTTGTTGCTTCTCTTTGTAACGGATAAGTTGGGAAATTGAAATGTCATCAACACAGGCCAAATGATGTTGAGTATTCTTAAAGTATGGGGAAATACGAGGTATGAGTTCCTTGGAATTTTTGAGATTTAGGACTATCATATCTCGGGAGATAGTGTAGGGACCCATTTTGTCAAGAGTAACGCATCCTAGGCCTATTTCATATCCGCCGTCATTGATTTGAAAAAAAATCAACAAGATGTACATGTTTGCCCAATTTGAGTAGGACTTGAAGAGCGAAATGAGATACGGCTTGAGTACCATTCATGGTTTCTATTTCTCCGCCGGATGGATAGTAGAGCCAATCATGCCACAAATTTTTATGACACCAGTTGATGTTGGCGCCCGTGTCAATAAAAATCTGGCACTTCTTCCAACGTTCAAGTCTGTCTGTAGCAATGTGACCTGGAATAACAATGCTATTGGTCAACTTTATCAGTTCCTTAATTTGCAATACTTGGTTGTCAGTAAGAGCATGTTGAAACTGATGAATGCTTATCTCTAGCACTTTGCCCTTTTTGTAATTGTTGGGAAACGATATAGGCGGTCGAAGAGATGGAGACGACTGCTCGTGTGGAGCTGCTGGAGCCTCTTTGTAAAATGGATTTATAAAATCTTCTTCGCTTTCAGCAGAGGATGAAAGAGACTGAGATTCAGTACTCCAGCCATAAGGTTGTTTCGAAGTAGAGGGTTGATTTGAAGAGTGCTGGAGAATGTCGTCAATATCCTCGTTGCTATCTTCGTCATCTTCGTCTGAGCTGAGGTGAAAGATTCATGCATTAAAAGCTACATTGGATGCCATGTGTACCTGAGGATGGTCATCATTAGAAGAAGAACCAGAGGTTGTATCAGATTTCAAGACGTATAGAGTGATGTCATCTTGTATGGCAGTCTGGTACTCTTCAGGTGTTTCAATTAATTCCCAATCAGAATCAATTTCCTGTATAGCAAATAAAGCCCTAATGTGTTTAGGAGCTTTGTTAGGGCAATTACGAGCAAAATGCCCTTATTTTTTGCAGGCGAATCATTCATCCTTAGTTGTTGCTGTTCTTCTCTTTGTTTGCCTTTTCTTGAAAAATCTGTAGGGCTTGAACCGTCTTTTGCGAGAAGATTTGGTACGAATGAATCTTGGCTTGGAATGAAAGCGAAACTTCCTTCGTTCTTTCTTTTGAGGAGGAATATTGAAAGATTCTGCTCCTTCAATCTGTGAACATGTCTTCTTGGAGAGACGTGGCAATTCTTGCTGAGCTTTTATGTTACAACAGATTTTTTTTATCTCTTGCCGTAAATACTGAATGATGTCCACAAAAAGTAGAGTTTCTAACAACACATTGGTTGTATTTAATTCAGTTAATACCAGATTGCTTATGGCTTCTGGTAACGAGGCAAGAAATTGTGCCTTTGTGGCAGCCGAATAATGTAGGCCTAATCGATAAACCTCTTTTGTATAGCTGTCACAGTGGCTTTCAAAATAATCGAGGTTTACGAGTTTTCTTTTTGCTAACATAAATATATCGGTGGTGGCCTGGTGTTGTCTCAAAGGACAAAATTCTCGAATAAGTTGATTCCCTAATTTTTGTACTCCGTGTGTCATAATATCAATTTTTGCTTCCTCAGGGGTATAATCCCATAAAAACTTGACTTTTCCAGTTAATGCTAGATATAAGACTTCGAAGAGCTGTTGATTTGGAGTTTTACTGACTTTCTGAGCCATGTAAACCTTTTGGGTCCAAATTCGAATGATATCTTCTAAATCATCGATATGAGCAGTATCGATGTTCAGTATAGGGATATCCATTCCTAGAATAATAACATGATCAGCCTATCGGTGTCCCATGTTATACTCAGGCCTTGGAGGTTTGGACCTCATCATCTTGATTTCCAGAGATGGTTCGGATAATTTGCTAGGATCTGATGGCAGGATAATAGGTTTATTCTTTGCTTTGTATTTTAAAGCTGGTGCTTTTAGCATTTTCACATGTGATTCATGGACCTATAAGAGCAATCGTTTTAGATCTATCAGCTCATGTATCCTTTGTACGATCAGATCTAGATTTTGCTGTATTCTGTCCATCTTGAGTTCCATTTTCACCAGTTTCCTTTCCGTGAAAGTTGTCCAATGAGTAACATAATTGAGTTGCCGAACTTCTTCTTTTTGAAGTTGAGCGGAATCGGCCTTATGAAGAAGTAGGTAGCTGACATCTGCTTTTAGTTCTACCTTAGCCTTTTGTAGTTGCTCTGGAGTTGTAGTGGTATACGCCATTTTCGGTGGCCAGTCAAAATCCTCAGGAGTAATGTAAATGTGTTCAGGAGGCAATGGTATGGAATTCATCATTCTAATAACTGCTGCATCACAGTTAGGTGAAGTTGTAAAAGAAGATATAGGAGGATCATGGATTACAGGAAGGATTGGGGGGAGTTCAGATGTGGAAGAAGATGCTCCTGACGTATTTTTGGGTGATGGAAGGAGTTGGAGTGTAGAATATCAAAGAGAATGGGGTTCAGGAAACCTGAACATCCATCTTTTTTTTTGCTTTTTTTTTTTGAAAATTTAGAATTTGCTACAAATTGTTCTATAGCAAGGAAACCTTGAACAAAACCTTCTGCCGCGAGAGATGGCGCAACACAAGATATGTTTTTTTTAGGTTTGTAGGTAATTGTAGACCATAGGGATTCCGAAAGTGGGACACAATAGAATTTGTTAGGTGAAATATGCAACGTGAGGTAATAGTAGCATACACAGATTGTGGTAGCATATCTACATCTTTAATCTGAACACACACAACAAAGGCTTGAGATAAGTGCGGATCGTCCAAGGAGATAGTGAAATTGGGCCTAATTATACATAAACCATCCTTATCTAGTTGTCCAGAAAATTGGCATAACACAGCCTTCTGCCAATCAAGATGTCTCACATCCAGTAAAGTGACTAGATATGGAGCATTTAAGTTATAAGAGAAGTGTGGATGGACTAAGATGTCGATTTGGCCTTTATGGACAAATTTAGCTTGCTTGGACTTCCAGGTTTTAACATCTTCCTAAGAGAAGAAAAGTAAAAACACTGGTCGTATGCTCATTCCTTGAACTTGCATATTAACCTTGACTTGCTTTATGCTTCTTAGCATGCAAGCCTGAAATTGAGGAAAAGCATAAAGCTCTGTTTTGTCAATAGCTGGAAAGGCAACAGTACCAGTATCATTAGTGATAGCTTCCTAGGTAAGAACATGAGAATGAATAGTGGACAAAGGAATGTCAAGGATCAACAGAGGAATAACAGGATTGAAGCATGCGTGTTTGTGGTAGAGCAGCGTTATTCAGACTGTTGTTTTCCTTACCATTGTCCTTACCATGTTTAGCTTCATCAGAATCAGAATCCGACAGTTCCATAAGAGTAGGAACTTTTACTGGCGCAATAAATACCACTGAAACAGTTGAAGTGGGAGCTAGGTCGCTAGCTGGCTTATTCAAGAATAATGAAATGCGTCGCACTTCAGCTTTGAATCCTTCTGATGTAAAAGGCTCTTCATCATAAATAACATCAGACACATCGTTGGGGAGATTGTCTGGATGCTGTAATGCACAAGCATGAAAGTTTTTTGCCGAATTCATTAGCCCTTTGATATGCAAAAAGAGATTTGCAGTTTGCTTTGGTGGAAAAATGGGGCCTTTTACCAGATAATAGTTGCTATATAGCAGGGGGTCATCCTGTATTTGAAAATAGCTAAGAGGATGTTCTTTGTTAATAAAAGAACTATACTTAGCATGGATGGCAAGTGGACGAATATCCTGTGTTTCTTTAGGAGGAGGAGGAGCCCATCGTGCTAGATTGAAATGCACTTCTCTAGCTAGAACCTTTTTATGAAAAGGTGTAGGTTCTGTTGTGGCACGGAGCGTGTTGTAAAACACAGATAAAGAAGCCATGGGCTTTTCAAGACTTACTTTTTTAAAAACTGCCACAAAATGGGCGTCTTCAAAGGGCACTATGTGGGATAGTGCGAAATATCGGCGTTCGTGAACGGTTGCGCTCATTACCATGCCTTCCCAGATAAAGATTTCTTCTATGGGGAAAGGGATAGTATGCCATTCATTATAATGAATGTCATGACGGAACTGTGGAACTATGGGGAGGAAAGTGGGGATGACCATTTCAACTTCCTCGACTTCAGCCTGATAGAGAAAAAAGGTGCGCCCTTCGGTATTTTGGTAGTAATCAGCAAGATTTCTAGCAGTGTAGGTATCATAATGATCACAGACTATAGCAAAGTGCTGATCATACTCATAACCATTATGGATGAGGGGAACTTGAGAGTTGAAGTTGAGATATTCTTGCGGAATGGGGTGCGGAATGCCGGAGGCAGCAAGAATGGAAAACAGAGATGCCATTGAGAATAGAGATACTTACTAAGTGTAAGTACCAAATAGTATCTGGAACAACTGAATGCCCTTGGATACAGGTGTTATTTGTAGGTTTGACTACCTAGCACTACAAGAAAAATGGGAAATTTCGACGTAATTTTTCGACGGCAATATATCTGTCGGAAAGACAGTGGAACTATTATAACTTTCCAACGGAAAATATTCTCTCGCAAATCCGTTAGTAAATACTGACTGATTTCTAATCAATTATTTCGAGCGAAAAACTATCTCTAAAAAGAGATAACTTTCAGACAATTTAAATTTCGTCGGAATTACGTTGGTAATTACCCACTGATTTTTGACGACAAAATTTTCGTCACTAATATTTACATATATTTATGTAATAATTATCAGAGATGAATAGAAATATGTGTGTAAATTCTGACTTATTTCTGACTGAAGAAGATTCCATCGGAAACACCTGGAATAGCTTATGTTTAACCGTAATACGTATATGTAATAAATAATAAAAATAAATATAAATATATCAATAGTTTAGCCGGATAATATTCGAATTCGAATATGTATTATTTAGTGGATAATATTCTAAATCGCATTTATTATTTCGGATACGGATAATATTCGAATTTGAATCGGACCGGATACGATATTATAATATTAATTTCATAAAATATTTGTTCATAATATAATATATAATATAATATATATATGCAAATAATATATTATTAAATATATAATATAAAATATAAAATATAAAATATAAAAAATATTATAAGATGGAAAATTATTACACTTCCCGAAACTATAATAACTATCTCATTTTAACTATTTGACTTCTAAAATTAAAATCAGCCGTAGTGAGACCCTTCATCTTTAAAAATCTCAACTCATGAGTAGTTGGCATAAGTTGAGAGAGACCCTTCGTCTTCCACCGACTTTAGTAAACAAATACGAATACTTTACTAGCAATAGGAGTGCAGGACAGCAGACTGTAGGAGGGAGAGACGTGTGCCAGGAGCCACCATTTTTTCTGTTTGTTAATGCCCCCCCCCTCTCTCTCTCTCTCTCTTTCATTTGTCACCACTACAAGCTATTTTTCACGTTTAGACACCCATTTATTACCCTTAGAAGCTATTTGTCACCCTTAGGACCCATTTGTTACCCTAACAAGTATTTATCACCCTTACGACCTATTTGTCACCCTTACGACGTATTTCTTACCCTTAGAAGCCATTTATTTTTTCCCCATCCCTTGCTTTTCCCCCCTCGCCGCAGACCATCGCCACCTTGTCCCCATGTGCCCATGGGTGCCCTACGCACCCTCCCTCTCCTCCACGAACCAGCACTACCGTGAGTGCCGGCCAGCCCACCGTCGCGCTCCCCCTTGTAGCCACTCCGGCAGAGCACCGCTGCCCCTCCGGTGCCATGCCGTGGCAGTCGGCCGTTGTTCCAGCCGGACCTGCCCACCGGTTGCCATCCAGCACCGCTGCAGCCGTCGTCCTCGGCCGCCCATCGCCATTCCGCCACCGCCGCCCGCGCAGGGCCTCTATAACATCACATCCAAGGTGTCACCGCCATGGTTTAATCCCTCATGTCATGATTCCTAATTTCATCTCTCAGTTCACATGTTGGATGTATTTTTATTTTGTTTAATATAATTTTTCAGGATGTACAAAGTGGAAAATAGTCAATTTTTAAGGGAGATGCTGTCGAAATTTTTTAGAATACTCGCTCCATTCAAACCATAATATTGAAATAAGCTCTTTTCTGAAGTAGGTATCATGATCTCTCTCTTCTGGAGAATCAGCAGCGACCAGCCTACATGTGTAAACCTTCTTGGTCTATCCTGGTCTAAAAGTAGGACCAATGGCTTGGCGAGATACCAAAGCTATTGTTCGTGCTTTTAGACCAGGACAGACGAGGAAGGTTTAGACATACAGGCTGGTCGATGTTGATTCTCCAGAAGAGAGAGATCATGATACTGGCTTCAGAAAAGAGCTTCTTTCAAAATTGTGGTTTGAATGGAGCGAGTATTCTAAAAAATTGGTGTCTCAGAGGATTCTAGTGTCGAAACTTTTCAATCAGACGAGGGTGACACTGTAGAGTTGGTTGCTTCTAATCTTCGTCTGATCGAATCTGCCGAGCCACTTCGGTTGTGTATAGAGGACGAAGTGAAAAAAGTTGATCCAACTGAGCTAAATGAAGCAATTGTTGGGCAGGAGGAGTCATCTGAGAGAGGAGATTTTTCTACAACCGGTGATGGACGATGATCCAACGGATATATGTTGATTTGTAATTATAATTATAAAAAATGACACATTTGAATTAATGTAATTATAATTTCTTTTATTCATTGAGTTATATGTTGTGTGAATTTTATCGGGGGATGTGTGTTTTATGTTGAGTTGTGTAGGTTGTGTATAATTATAGTTTTAAAGGGTGATAAATGGATAACAGAAGTAAACGATATGTTTTGAAGCGAAACAAAGGCAATGGCTGGCGAGCGATAAGGATGACAAATAGATGTTGTGAGTAACAAATAGCCGTTAGCAGTGACAAATTACTCTGTAACGGTGATAAATATCTCATGGTAGTGAAACTTGAAGAAACTCAAGTTCCTTTGAAGGGTTTAACCGTGTATGGGTTTTCTAACTCTACGAACATGGATCTGAAGCTTTCCTAGTCATCAAACGGCACTGATTAAATGAAGCGAATCGTTTATATTATTTTTCTATCATTTTTCATAATTAGGTGATTTTATATTATTGTTATAGTGTTACATTTATTAATTATCAATTTTATATTTTTATCAATTTTATAATTAATTTATTATTATACTGGTACATTTATTAATTATCATTTTTTATGGTTTTTATCATTTTCATAATTATTTTACTATTATTATGTTGTTACATTTATTAATTATCATTTTTATGTTTTTTATCATTTTTAGTTATTTCATTATTATTTTACCGTTACATTTATTAATTATCATTTTCAATTTTTTTGGTTTTTGTCATTTTCATGATTATTTAACTTTTATTATGATGTTACATTTATTAATTATCAGTTTATATGGTTTTTGTGTTTTTCATAATTATTTTATTATTATTATTCTGTTATATTTATAAATTTTCAATTTGTATAATTTTTTGGCATTTTTATTTATTTTATTATAATTACAGTATTATATTTATTAATTATCATTGTTAGATAGAAAGAAGAACACATTTTGAAGTTTTGGAGCCAGTAAGTCAGATAAGCCAAAATCAAGTGTGACGGCTAACACTGCATAGTGGTGAGAAATAGTCATCAGTGGTGAGAAATATGTTTCAGGGCTGACAAATATCTCCTAAGGGTGATAAATGGATAACAGAAGTAAAAGATATATTTTGAAGCGAAACAAAGGCGATGGCTGGCGAGTGATATGGGTGACAAATAGATGTTATGAGTGACAAATAGCCGTTAGTAGTGACAAATAACTCTGTAAAGGTGACAAATAGCTCAGAAAAATAGAAAATACTGATGGTATTATCCGACTAAAAAGTTTTCATCGGCAATACGTCGGAATAATTCGACTTTCATGGTTTGTTTGTTATTTTCTTGCCTATGTGACAAATTATTTTATTTATTGATTATCATTTTTTATTAATTTTTTTATAATTATATTTATTTTCTCTTTTGGGTTCACCTTCCGTATGTGAGAGCAGCGAGTAAAATGAATGATAAGGGTGATAAATACATATTATTGGTGACAGATAAGTTGACAGAGGCAACAAATGCATATTAGTGGTGACAAATAGGTTGATAGGGGCGACAAATGAGAATGAGGGGTGACAAAAGGTTGTTAACGGTGAAAAAATGCACAAAGGCGAAGGCTCCCAGGGGCAAAGGCGACGTCTCCTGCATGCTAAGAGTGAAAGATGCCTATTAGTGATGACAAGTAAATCAACAGGGGGGACAAATGCGCACGAAGGGTGACAAATGGATCCTAACGATGAACTATGAGCATGAAGATAAGCCCTACTAATATTAGAACCATCGACAAACCCTACTACTTATAGGGGAAGAACTCCCCTTCATAAAGGTAACCCCTACCTACGATGGATGGTATCCTTCATTTAACGGCAACCACATCACACATAGATCAAGCATCCATCATGCAAAGAAAGATTACAGAAAAAGAAATTATATTGATAGGGGAAGAGGGTACAAGCGGTTACTCGTCCTCTTTGGGACAGACCCTATCAAGTTGGAGGCTCAACACCCCCTTGTTACAAAATAGACGGTCCACCTTCGCCAAGGCGTCTTGCCACCCTTGCAGGTACCCCTGCTTGTATTTCTCTGAAAAGTCATTGCCGCTGCTTTCCCCTGATGGCTGGTCCGGCACCGATAGGGCTTCCTTTTGGAAGCACAGCCTTTTGGCAGGAACCAGCTCTGACGAAGAATCTGACTTCTCAGACGATGACATCTTCACGAGAGTGTCTTTGACCGCCAAAGGAACTCAGGATGTCCTTAGGGTTCCCCACAGAGTCTCTATTTATAGGAAGGAGACGAAACCCCCAGAGGGAAAAAGAGTCTTCGTGCCTCCCCAACTTTGTGGAAATCGAAGCGACGGGACCGCGAAGATCGTTCCATCTCCCCCAACTTTTCTGACTCTCGGTCCTTCCTTTTTGTCGGTAATGCGATCGCTTGGACTAAGGTTCCGTTTGTCCAGATATATCAGCTGCATAGTAGACGAGAGGCCGGAGAGAGATACTGCAACGGCTAACACTGCATAGTGGTGACAAATAGTCATCAGTGGTGATAAATAGGCTTCAAGGCTGACAAATGTCTCCTAAGGGTGATAAATCGATAACAGAAGTCATAATATGTGATGAAGCGAAACAAAGGCGATGTGTAGCGAGCAATAAGGCTGACAAATAGCTTGTTATGAGTGACAAATAGCCATTAGAAGTGATAAATAGCTCTATAACGGTGACAAATAGCTCATGGCAGTGAAACTTGAAGAAACTCAAGTTCGTTTGAAGGATTTAACTGTGTCCTAGCGATCCTAACTCTACCAACATGAATCTATAACTTTCCTAATCATCAAACGACACTGATTAAACTTGACCTATCTTTCTAACTCGACTTGCCTTTCATATGTTCAGACCTAAAATTGCACATATGCTCAGACCTAAAATTGCACATATGCTCAGACCTTAGTGTGTGCTCATGCACATATGCTCAGACCTTAGTGTGCAACAGTGACAATGTGCACCGACCTTTCCATGCAGCATTTTGTTCATATGCACTGACCTGAAATGCAACACTGAACATGTGCGCTGACCTTATGTGCTTACATGCAGACTTGCACTGACCTTCATATGCGACATGCATGAACATGCACCGACCTGCATATGCAATACTATGAGCATGCACCGACCTTCATATGTAGCACTATGAATATGCATCAACCTTCATATGCAACATGTATGAACACGCACCGACCTTCAAATGCAGCATGTATGAACATGCACTGACCTTAGTGAGAAACACATACACACTAGCATGAGAGGCTATAAGATACTAACAGTGTTGCCATAATGAAAAGTAGATTCAAAATATCACAATTTGCTAATATCCAAAAGTTGAAGATAAAATGTATTGTTGCCAATCACCAAAACTTAATTAGAAATTAAATCCAGAGAATCAAGTTAAAGGAGACACAACATGAGACACACATTATCCCACACAATCTCCCCACAACATCCGTCTCCGGATAGGTGGTGCCATCTCCTCATCTTCCAGTTGGTCTAAAATAGCCTCCTCAATGTTGTTGAACATTTCATCGTCCTCCATTACAATCCGATCAAAGTCTACACATCACACAAAGAACGTCCATCACCAAGACATCAATGATGAAATAACGAAGTCGTTGTCAACGAGTAAAATGTCCAGTATATTATTTCCCTATGCAGACCAAGTGTAGTACACTTCCTTACCTACAACAACAGTAATAACAAAGCAACTAATATGAAGAGGAGCAACACTACTAGAGTACATAATAGAACAACAACAATACAAGGCACATTTGACATTTGTGTAGTCTGTTGGCGTAGTGCCTAGTTCCTTGAATCATAGTCAGGCTCGGGACTTTCATGATATGTAGGCATGGGCCTTTCCTGTAGTTGAGGATGATTAACATACATATGCCTGCTATTGCCAACCCCATTTATAGCAGCATGTGCTTCCTCTACCGAGTGAAAACCCTTATAATGAGCTCCAGGGTATCCATTCACTTGGACAAAGCATTCGGGCCAACTATAATATACATCGGGTTTGCGACCAACTCACACTACATAGCATTTATACCTTCTCATTTTCTGAACCTCAATTCTGAAGTCCCGAGGTTAAATGACACCCAAGAGGGGGGGTGAATTGGGTGATAACAAATTTTTATAAAATAAAATTAAGATAACGATTTCGAGAGGACACAAGAGGGCCGCAAGCAAAACCGACTATATCTCTCAAAAACAACCACTGCATAAACCCTTGGTACTCGGCGGAGTTAATAGATCCGTAGATTTACTCACGCAAACTGTTATCTTTTCAGCAAGAATGACCTTGTCGGTCCGAATCCAGCTTTTGATATACCGAAGGATTTAAGAGAAGATGATTAACACACAAGATCTAAAAGAAGCAGAAAGACTAGATCCACAAGTAATCACAGAAGGGGGAAAGAAGATAAGGCGCAAACCACGAGAAGACAGCAAATTTAAGGTGGTTCGGATGCTACAATGGCAACCTATGTCCACCCCTCACCGACAGTGAAGAACCACACACTATCTTGTAGAGTGTTACAAGATCAACCACACACACACAAAAATAATCAACCTTGACTGCACACACACACACGGATCTGTGAAGATCCTCACACACACAGAAGATTCAAGATTACAATCAAAACACACTTGAAGCTGAGAAGGATGTGAAATTGAGAGAACACAAGAACAAGAGATTGATTAAAGCTCCCCCTTAGTTGATGAAGGATTCTTTGGATGCAGCTTGAGGTCGACTTGATCCAGGCTTGATCTTCTTCAGATATAGCTTGATCTTCACTCTAGAAAGGAGGAAGAAGGATGAAGAAATCTTCTCGGAACACTGTTCACGTCTACAGTGCAAGCTTCCTCCTTCTCACCTTTGGAAGCCTCCTTGATCCACTCTTAGCATTAGGGTTTTCCAAACCCTCTTGTATAAGTTTTATAGGTTCTTGAATGGTCCAAGGACTCCCTAGACCAGATCCACAATTTCTGGAAAGTTTGTTTGCTTAGGGATTAAACAATACCAAGAGGAGAGCCATTTCTCGAAGTGACAAAAAAGTCAACATTTGTTGGCAGCTCGAGGCTGGCAGTCAACCTACAGATCCCAGCGGTCGACCGCCATTGGCCGTCCTGTAGCCATTTGGCTGCTGGGAAAATAGGTCGACCGCTAGCTCCTGGCGGTCGACTGCCAGGTTCACAGATTCCCAGATTTCAGTTCTGTTATTTTCGGTCAACCGCCAAGGGTCCACAGGTCGACCACCAATCTCCAATCCTGCAAAAGTCAAGTGTTAGCTCACTTGAAGCTATCCATTTGTTCGATGATTGAAGTGGGCTTGTGTTACAGTTAAGTACAAGTTTGTTTATACTCGAATAAACACATGGAAGGATTCATTAACACACATTTGACATGGGGTGAAAATGATGGTTTAAAGCATGAAGCTTCTCTTGAGAACAAGATACATGGGAGAGAAATGTCCTGGGTTTTGTTATCATCAAAATCACTCGGATATGTTCAACAATCTCCCCCTTTTTGATGATGACAAAAATTAGGCATTAGATTTGCATTTTCACCAAAGTGCCTTTGAATGAGTTTTAGAAGCGTCGACAATCACATTTGAAATTCAGTTGAAATCCATCAAGTTGAAACATTTGAACTCACGATGTGAAGGCATTCAACACGTCCATATCAACGCAACATTTCACTTCCAACACAAGCACGTCAACAAATCCATACCAGCCATTCAATACTTATTTGCCATATTGACAGGAAGTGAGATAGGAGAGAGCCAATCTTGTGAATTCAAGGAGTGCATTCTTCCATTCATTCTCATGAGATCCATACAGGGTACACGGAATGCAAAAGGTGAAAGAGGGAATGCAACCACTAAATGCAAACCACTAATGTAATATAACCAAATAACTAAATGCAATACAACGTGCTCAACCTAAAATGCAAATGACAAACATGCATGCAAGCAGGCACACATACACACATAGCATATATATATGAGCCTAATAGCCTACTTCTCCCCCTTTGACATCAGTAAAAAGAAGAGGCATGGGATACATAAAGTGGACAAAAGTAACACTAGAGACCCAAGAACAGCTACACAGCAGGGTGATCCTCAGCTTCCTCGCCATGAACACCATCCGGTGGACCATCACCATGGGGGGAACCAGCAGGAGTAGGACGAGGAGGAAGATGATCCTCAAGGCCGTGGAGAAGATCATCATAATGACGGAGCTGGTTACGGATGGAAAGAAGGGTATGGTTGGTGAGGCGAAAGGCCTCACGGTTATCTTCATGGCTGGCAAAGAGAGTGCCCATGTGGATAGAGATATCATCCAGATCATGAGTGAAGGTGTCCATTCGTCCAGTCATGGTATCCATAAAAGTATCCAAGCGCCCAAGGGAGGAGTCAAGCCGAGTTTCCATGCCTAAAAGACGCCTGTCAAGAGCCTCATAGTCCCCCCGAGTGGAATGCCCAGCACCCTGAGTGGAAGACTCCCCATGAAAGTACTACGGTGGAGGAGGGAGAGCCGCGGGAGGAGGCACATCTTCAGGCTGGACTGGTGCAGGTGCATTATGGTTATCTTGCGGTGGGTCCGGTTCTTCTTCGTCTTCACTAACATTCTCTTCCCCATAAACTGGGACAACACGACGAATTGTGCCATCTGTTGCACGGTAATATCCCATATCTGAGAAAAGCTTATGCTCATTATAAATGTCATCATGGCGGACCAGAACAAACTGCTCATCCTCCAATGGGACCCCAATAGAAGTGAACACTCCAGTGAGTTGAGAAGCATAAGGCAGGGACCGCCGTAAATGTGTCCGGCATCGACTTATCAGTTGAGTCATGAGCCAACCCATATTAATTAAGTCACCATTCATAACATCATAGAACATGAATAGGTGCACTTCCGTCACTTCATCTCGGCTGCCATTCTTGGGATAAATAAGTGTAGTAAACATATGATGCAGAACCCATTGTAAGGTGGGAAAGTGGTTGGCATTGAGCTTAATGAGGTCACTCACACCACACACAAAATCACAGCTCGTCATGGCAATGAAACTTGCCTCAACCTCACCATGCCCAAAATTCATGTCTGCACCATGTGAAGAGACTCCCAGGGCACGATTGAATAAGTCTGAATTAATTCGGATCTCAATGCCCTTAACCATGGTGTATAATCTTCCATCTCTGTCAACCAAATTTCCATAGAACTGTTGTACCAGATAGGGATAAAACCAGTTATATCTAGTGACAAAGTCAATCCACCCCGGTTGCATTGAAAAAACTGTATAAATGTCGGGCATGATTTCATTCATCTCTTGAAAATCGACAAGACGAGGGTCGATGATAGACCTTGGAGGTAACCTGCGTGCGGGAGCTTGTGGTGGAGGTGCGGCCGGAGCTTCACGCCTCCGAGCACTTGGTTCCCCTTGGAGAAGACGCCGAGCACTCCTTCTAGGTGCCATTTTTGACTAAGAAACTCGCTGAAGAGAGTATCCTCTTGAGAGGTAAAACCTCTACCTTGGGATGGAGAGAGAGACACCAGGAAGAACTAAGAACATTGTCTCCACGCTCTGGAACTCAAGGAATGTTGGTACGAGTGCACGAACGCCGGCGAGGAGGCAATCCAAAATGGAAACCAATCGACTGGATCGTGCTCAGGTAGAAAAGGTGTGGGGTTTTTAGGGCTTGAAAGGTGGGAGAGAGATGTGCTAGGGTGGAGGTGGAGTGAGGGAGAGAGAAGGGAGAGTGATAGAATGAGAAAAGGGGGGAGAAAACCCCCTTAAAATAGGGTTCGGATGCGGTTGAACTGGGCCGGTTCGCCACTGGCGGTCGACCGGCACGAAGCCAGCGGTCGACCGCTAGGGCATGGAAACCCCATTATTCACCCCGAGAGAAAAGGTGTGTAGCCAGCGGCCACCTGAGATGGAAGTGGGCTCCATGACCCTGTGGACTCCCCCATTTTCACAGATCCCCATTTTTTTCTTTTTCTTCATTTTTCTTTTTTTTTATATTTTTTTTCTAAATCTTTTTCTTTTCTATTGCTAAGCTACGAAAGATATCAAGCAGGAGTCGACTATGGAAACCCTTGAATGGAGACTGCTAAGAGCACTAGATCACTAGTCCACATTTATTTATCAAGGAATATTCAGTTTTAGGAAAATGTCAAGGAAGAATTGTATATAAATATAAGTACAGGCACACATGCTAGGTATAGTTATACACAATAGAAATGAACCACACACAATGCATGCATCTCACATAATCTACCCAACGAAGAAGAAATAACCTAGTGCAGACCTAAGTACGTATGCCCTCACCTGTAGACACGCCAAAATTGACGTTACTGTGAGTACATCTCATTTTGCCTTGTAATACCCCAATTTGACCCTCAAATTAGCTTCGTTTGAGTGATTTTTCCCACTTTTCTTAGATTTCTCACATTTCCTCCTCTTTTCCTATTTTTCTGGATTTTTCTGGATTTTTCTGGATATTTTCTCTAATTTTTCAGAATTAACGACCTAGGCTAGGGCGTGTTTTAAATAACGCCTTCACCTAAGGCGTGTTTCAAATAAATAACGCCTTCTCCTAAGGCGTGTTTTAAATAACGCCTTCCCATAAGGCGTGTTTTAAATAAAGCCTCTTCCTAAGGCGTGTTTCAAATAAGAAATGCCTTCTCCTAAGGCGTGTTTTAAATAAAGCCTCTTCCTAAGGCGTGTTTCAGAATTTTCAAATAAAAGAAAGATTTATTTCCAAAATTGATCCATGAAGAGACGCCTTAGCCTAAGGCGTGTTTTTAAGAAACGCCCTCTGGGCAGGTCGTCAATTCTTGAATTGACGCCCTGGTCCAAGTCGTGTTTCAGTTTTGTGTTCCGAACGAACGCAGCCTTTCCCCAGAGAATCCCTGCTTCGTTTGGGCTCTTGCCCAGTCTTATCTTCCCCTCTTTGGGCTCTTGCCCCTTCTTATCTTTTCCTCCGTAGGGCTCTTTCCTTCTTATCTCTTCATTCGATTTTATTTTAATAGGGCATACCGCTCTGTTAATAGGTTGGACCCCCTTCTTCCCCTCCGTTTTTTTTCCTTTTGCTTTGTTTTCTCACAGGCGCTGCTGCTGTTGCTACTGCTGGCCGAAGGAGGAGCCTCTGCATCTCCCCATCAAGCATCCAAGGCCAAAGCACATGCTCTTCTTTTTCCTTTCCTTTTATTATCTTAAACATACGTGCATGCATATACCTTCATCATGTTCATCTCCTATTAATTCCTTTCTTCTCAACCACGTTGAGAACCTCCGACAGTGCATCCCTTGCACATCCTTTTCTTTATTTTTCATATCATTCATATATCTCCCACTCTTTTGCATAGGGGTTTAAGGGCCAACCACCCACAAGGTGTGTCTTAATCCTATGATATTTCATGCTCATCTATTCAAGAATTTGACGCTACACCCACCTTGTTTCTAATTCAATTCTTTTGGTGGTATTTGTTTGTTTTGCAAGGGTAATAAAAGCAAGAACTCTCTTCATCGGCCGGCCGATTTGAAGAGAAAGGAAGCACTCACATCACCGCACTTTTGAGGTATTTTTCGCGATCATCTCTCCCATGCTTTCATTGTTATATTTTTGAGGCCTCGTGTCTCTGGCGATCACAAACTCCTCTTGTGCACCTCGTGCATATTTTTCTCCACATTATTGATTATTGCTTATTCTTAATATTTTCCTTAAGTGGATTTTAAAGGAATCTACAAATTGGCGATCACGGCGGGACACTTTTGTGTTCTTTGTTTATTACCCCATTCCCCTTAGGCACCCGCGTGTGCCATCTCCCCTATTGCACCCTCGATGCGTCTCCCTTTTTGTGCCCCTCGGGCACCCTCCATTGGTTTTACACTCTTCCCTACGTGATTTGTCAGTTTGTTGATTTTTCTTTAAAATCTCCACTTATTTGAAATTTTGATGAGCATGCTTATATCTTATATTTGTTGATTGCCTGCGACTGTGAGTGGTTGTTACTATTGGCCGTGGATTGAGAATTAACGCCTCTGTCGGAGGCGCCTTTTAATTTCACGCCCTAACCCAGGGCGTGTTGTTTTAAGTTAACGCCTTCTGACAGGGCGTTTGCTAGCTGTCTCCAATTATTTCTGCTTGCTTTGGGAATTCACGCCCGTTGCAAGGGCGTCTTTATCTTTATTAGCGCCTCCCTTAAAGGCGTTTTCTTGGATTTGACGCCCGCTGGATAGGGCGTCCTTTTTATTTATAGCGCCTCACTCTAAGGCGTATTTCACCCTGCCCCTGGGCCCCTCACGTTGATTCACGACAGTCACACCGTCGTGTCCTTATTTAGTAGCGCCCCCTTCCAGGGCGTGTTTTTACTGTGGGTTTCCAGAACCCCCCGGCTGTGGTTTTTCATGATATTTCCTGCTTATCTTTATTGATTATATTGTTGTGGTTGGCCTGTTTACCCTGCTGCATTCATATTTACATTTTGGTTTGGGGAGCCCCCTCCTCCTCATTAGGATCCACACACCCTCTTGGAATCGGGACGACCCTCCATTGAGCATTCCGTCTCTTTAGACTGGAAATCCCTTTTCCAAGCCTCCGTAAGTCCCCGCACCCGTGGATTCCCTCACGGACGCCGGGCAGGTTGTACCCTTTTGAAGTCCCGAGTTAGTTGCCCATATACGTGGTGAGAAAGGATTCCTAGTTGGCATTGGAGTTAAATCATATTGAAACTAGGATCCTCCCTTGTGTGAATCATTCAAAACTTTGATAAAATCCTTAATTCACCAAGGTTCAAACAAATCAAATCAAGGTAACCATCTCTTTTGTGTGCTTCTTTGCATATTATTTGGAACTTTGATTGCATGATGGCGTACTATAAACAAGATAACATGTCTAATTCAATTCATGAGGATGCACAACCCAGCACTTCTTATAATCCTCAATTTCAACATGTTCATCAAAATTCTCACCATTCTTTCAAAGGGCCACGTCCTCATTCTTATGGTCATGCCCGACCCACGGGCAATGTCCATCCTAATGGTCCATCCACTCAATCACGAGCCACTACTCCTTCGGGACCGCCTCGTCCTAATGATGAGAAGGTCTCCCAAATCATTCATGCATTAGATCATCTTACCCCTCAACAGATCCAAGCCCTTAAGGCTGCCGTTGAGGGTGCATCTCATGCATCTCTCCCTCCTTCCAATTCTATTCGGGTGGCCCATCACCCATCTCCCTCCAATTCTACACGGGTGGCTCATCACCCACCTTCTTCTTCCAATCCTGATCGGGTAGCCCATTACCCATCCCCTTCTATTCACACTTCTCCTCGGGTGGTCCGACACCCGCCTCCTTCTATTCCTCCTCCATCACGGCCCCGAGGCCCATTTACTCCTTGCAATCCGGCCCGTCCGGGTTCTTTTACGGGTCATCCCATCAACTCCCCTCCACGGCCTTTTTATGCGGCCCCTCCTCCTTCAAAGCCCTGCCAGTCCTCGGTTGTTCAAGTCACACCCCTCCAACAATCTCTGCTTGATAAGATTACTTTGATGGAGGAACAAATAAAGAGGGTCACGGCTCCTCCTACTCCAGTCAATCCTCTCCATGCCACTTTGGACGAGATTACAAAGATGGAGAATGAATGGAAAGATAGGAGAGATGATTATGACTTCGGCATTTCAAGCAATCAAGAGCCGGCAATTGAAGAATCCAAGGCAGTGTACGATGATGATGAAGCTGCGCAGGCACCCCTTCCGAGTTTTCTTAATTTCCCGCTCCCTCCACTGTCATTTGATGAACCTCCTGCTCAGGATGAAACCATCCCTGATCCAACCCCTATTTATGAGACTAATTGGTGTTACGATGATGGGTCGATACTTCAATCACCCACACCGGCACATTGTAAGTCTCCTCCTATTCTTGACACCGCATACATTACACCTCCTCCAGTTACACCATTAACCTCCGCAACACTGGCCTCCCCCAAGCCTTCCACTATTAAACCTCCACCCGTTAAGCCATCTACCTCCACACCATCGGCCTCCATTAATTACACCATTAAACCTTCCCCAATTAGCCTCCCATTACCGCCACCTCGGCCTTCCATTATCCCTTTAAAACCCACTTTGCCTATTCCACCATTTAACCCTTCACCTTTACCCGTGGCTAATCCTGAGCAGGATTCACCCTTTTTTGCACTCGAGCCAACCCCGACTGCTTCGGAGCAAAGGGAGAAGCTCGACGTGTTTGAACCTCCATCTCCGTTTATCCTTCCTCCAACACTTTCCACTACACCTCCCACTAAACCTCCATTATCCACAAAGCCTTCCGCCTCCGCCTCACCTCCCTTTACTACTCGGAAGGGGAGTGCTTCTACAAACACTTGTGCCGAGGATGATCAAGAGCTGCGAAAGAAGAATTTGGCCATGGCCGCGCTATTCAAAATGCAAGAGTTCATTTGCCGGATGCCAATCCGGGTTATTGTGCCAGGCATGATTGAAGAGGCCAAGTCGCCGCCATGCGAAGCATTGATGCGGTGTAAGGGCCGGGCAGGGCACCCTCTGTTCCAACTTCCAAATCTTGAACCCCTGGGCAACATGATGCTTCTGAGCCCTACTTTCCAACTCCCTCACACCATTACTTTTCACCCTCCAAGAGAGTTGTCGTTTACTATTGAAGCTTCGTCATGGGCTTGTATTTCATCCATTAGGCCATTTGGCTGTATTCTTTCACTGCCGTGGAGGGGCAGTTATCTTGATGCTAAGGGGCCTTCCACTCCTTTACCCACCTCCCATTCAACTTCATCCCTATTCTCATCTTTCGCTTCATGGGCCATTCCAAGGGAAAAGAGGAGGATCTCATTCTCTCGCCCTTCATGTTCTTCACGTTCTTTGCATTCCATGCATTCTGTCGCATTTGTGCATTCATCACGTCCGTTCTACTGCATTCGCATGCATTTGCACCTTCTTCGTCCCGGGTTTCCAAACCCGTATCTTCCCCGCCTTCCGGCGCCTCCGGATATTCTGCACTTCTCATCTTCATCTTCATCTTTCTTTAATTCACTCCCCTTGGGGCATCGCGTCCCCCTTCCTGCTATTTCTCTGGAACCTCCAGGAATTTTACCCCTCCTCTTTGGGCACCGCGCCCTTTCTGATTTCGTTATCCCTCCGGAACCTCCGGACTTTTCCCTCGGGCAACGCACCCCTTTTCATATTATTCCTCCGGAACCTCCGGATTTTCCTCCTAATCCTCCTTCCTTCCTTTCTCTGTTCCTCGGGCATCGCGCCCCTTTCCATCTTATTCCCCCGGAACCTCCGGATCCCCCATCTGATTGTCTCAGTCTTTTCCTTGGGCATCGCGCCCCTTTCCATCCTCTTCCTCCGGAACCTACGGATCTTTCACCCCTCTCTTTATCCTTTGGGCATCGTGCCCCTCTCCATTTGCTACCTCCGGAACCTCCGGACCTTCCCCTCGGGCATTGCGCCCCTTTCCACCTCATTTCTCCAGAACCTCCGGACCTTCTTGGGCATCGCGTCCCTCCTTCCATCATTCCTCCGGAATCTCCGAATTCTCCGTCTTATTCTCTCTATCATTTTCCAGGGCATCACGCCCCTTTCCATCTCATTCCTCCAGAACCTCCGGACCATCCATCTTTCTTCCGATTCATCTTTCTGCTCCTCCGGGATATCACATCCTTCATTTTCTTCCTCCTTTTCATTATCTTTTTCTCTATTTCTTCCCAGGGCATCGCGTCCCTTCTTTCGTTATCCCTCCGGAGCCTTCGGATTTTTCCTCTCATGATTCTCCACCACCTCCGGACCCTCCGGATCCGCCCCTTTCTATCTATCAATTTCTTCTTCTAATTCCTCCTGATTCTGGGTCCGACCCAACTTCTTCCACATCCACTGCCTTGGGCATCTGCCCTTTCTCCCATTGCTTTCGAGGCTTTAGTCCTCACTCCACCTCCTAAAGTTCCGTTTCTTCTGTAGACTGTTCCATGTGATCAGGGTTTCCACACCTTAGTGAGAGAGTTCTAGCCCTCGCCTCTTTTCCCTTTTTCCTTATTCGTCTGAGTCTGGTTTGAGCACCACCCCTTCGTGTTAAGCCACTTTTAATCCTTTGCTTCCAATCATTTTATCTGCCAAAGAGGACTATCCCACGATGATCAACCTCTGACGGCTGCTTCAAGAAAGGTTGCAAGGTAACATATTGGCGTAAGTACGCATTTTTATGATATCATTACCTCATTACTTCACGCATGATTTTCAAAATGAAGTGCTTCCTAACAAGATTAAGAGTGGTGTTTTAGATCTTTATCTTAGGCTTTTGTTAAATTAAATCATTGTTAAAAAGAGTCTTTAGGCTTGCTTATGCAGCACCTTGGTTAATAAAAACCCCGCGCTGGGAATTCAACATTCTCTCCCTGCTTGTTAAGATCAACCCTTAGCTGGGCACCTCACACACTTCACGGCGTCCTTAGCCGGCTCCTTTGGTTAAACATCGTTGCTACCTTGGCCATGCCATGAGAATTCCTGAAAATCTTTTCTCTTCTTTATTCGGCCGCATGCAGGGGCAAGAGGTTGACGGATGAGATGACCAACCTAGGTAATCCCCAATACGAGAGGAGTCTCAAATAGGGGCAGTCTTGACCCAAAATCATCATCAATATGAGTTTTCATATGAGTTTTCATGATATACATCTAGCCAAAAGGGGTATTATGAACATCAAGTCAGAATTTCAATAAAAGTAAAAGTATGAATTATGGCATGACAAGAGTGGCAAAGTCCCCGCAGGGAAAACCCTGGTCGTATGCATGTCATGGGTCTAAAAATCAAAGGCACAAAGTCCCGGCACAACATACTACCTCTTTGAGGGAACACCTTGAAAGAATTCAAGTCTTGATATCTCCCATCCTACATAAAGCTTATCCACAATTGTTCTTCTCTTCTCCCTCCAAGACCGAATGTTTCTCAGGTATGGCCTTGGTAGGAGCACCGTTAATCAAGGGCAGTCAATTATAGGAAACCACTTTCAATGCACGCCTAGCTTTGGGTAATTTTAGCGAAGAGGGAAGGAACTAGGACCCCTAGCTAGTGGTTCAAAACAACCCTTTGATGCTGCATTAACAATGTCTAAACCAAAATCCACAAAAAATTAAATATTTCCTAACCAAAATTCAAACAAAAAATTGAATATTTCTTGTCCAAAATCCATAAAAATTTGAAATATTTTTCAAAATTCATAAAAATTCAAATATTTTCAAAACTCATAAAAATTTGCATATTCCAAAAACAAAAAAAAATTGCATTGTATTGTCTGATGGTGTTTTGCAGGAACAGCTTTGCAAGGACCAAGAGCACGGGATGAGTCCTATCTTCACTTATTGTTATCAACCTCTTGATTCCTCCCGATATTCTCGTGATATGCCACACTAGGGCATTTTGATTATCATCTCCCTATATCATTCTAATTACTATATCATTCTGATATGATTCATCTACAAATCATTCAATCAACTCCTGCTGAGTTCACTTGATCACTTTGCCACTGGACATTACTTGATTCCAATCATTCAATCTCAATCTCACATGTCAAGATTGTCATCCTTATGACAAACAACAAACAATGATACTTTGCAATGCTATAATTTAACTCATGCTATTCATGCTTGAATGCTATTCACACTAAACTTTGAGTGCTTTGATGTCTATGTTGTCATTGCTTATTGATGCTTCCATTCATGCTATGCTTGTTATGCTTAAATGCCTCATTCATTGTTTGTTATCTTTTATATCTTGGCTAATGAATTTTTGAGCGCAGGATAAGAAGCTCTTGGTCCCGCCGGCAGGGCATCATCACTCAAAGTCCCACGGTGCTTGCAGCTCATTTCTCAGTTCCCCCATGCTCATTGCTGTCACCATCTTCCTGTATGCATTCTACTATATGTTACATACGCTACTAGATTATATCAAGGACCTTGTGACTTTGGTAAATCTGGGATTTGAGTTCCCCTTCATCAAAAACAATGATGATTCCAGAGAAGTCTTAGTCACACGGATAGGCCGTTGAGCCGTCCAAAGCTGGGGACGATGGTTCCCTTTTTACGAGTTGGTGCGTGGATAAACGGGCTTCGGCTTAGTATCAGCTCGCGAAATTGGTTTCTTGACCCAGTCTTGACAGTTTAACAATATTGTCCTTGATTACATTATATTTTCATTTGTTTTATTTTTCCTTTTAGCCCAGCATGCATTCATGTAGGACTTTGAATCAATTGCTGAAAAATCATTCTGATAAGCTTCTTTTGAGGGTTGAATTAATCTTAATCTTTCCCGATATGAGATTTTCATTGCCGAATTGAATCCTCAGTTTGCTTTGTCGCTATTTTGGGTTGTTTTCCGGAAGCTCCTTGTTTGGATTTTTATCATCTTATTTTATCTCCTTTCCTTTGATCCACCTTGGCTGCAGCACGTCCACTGGCTGGTAACCGCTCCCCAATGGTGAAACCTACAGGTTTGTGACCTGGGGTACTTCCACCGCGCTGGAAGTTGATCATTATCTTATCTCCTTCGTGCACCTCGTGCACATCTCCCCTTTTATCCAAACATTGTTGATTTCGTTGGATTTCCCGAGATTGCTTCATCTCGTGCTTTTGATTTCATTCTCATCAAGTGATGTTGATTGCGTATCTCATCACACCTTGGCATCTACTTTTCAGTTTGCTACGCTCCCTTGCAAAGCAGACGCCAAGGCGGGGCAGCTGTAGACACGCCAAAATTGACGTTACTGTGAGTACATCTCATTTTGCCTTGTAATGCCCCAATTTGACCCTCAAATTAGCTTCGTTTGAGTGATTTTTCCCACTTTTCTTAGATTTCTCACCTTTCCTCCTCTTTTCCTATTTTTCTGGATTTTTCTGGATTTTTCTGGATTTTTTTGGATATTTTCTCTAATTTTTCGGAATTAACGACCTAGGCTAGGGCGTGTTTTAAATAACGCCTTCACCTAAGGCGTGTTTCAAATAAATAACGCCTTCTCCTAAGGCGTGTTTTAAATAACGCCTTCCCATAAGGCGTGTTTTAAATAAAGCCTCTTCCTAAGGCGTGTTTCAAATAAGAAATGCCTTCTCCTAAGGCGTGTTTTAAATAAAGCCTCTTCCTAAGGCGTGTTTCAGAATTTTCAAATAAAAGAAAGATTTATTTCCAAAATTGATCCAGGAAGAGACGCCTTAGCCTAAGGCGTGTTTTTAAGAAACGCCCTCTGGGCAGGTCGTCAATTCTTGAATTGAAGCCCTGGTCCAAGTCGTGTTTCAGTTTTGTGTTCCGAACGAACGCAGCCTTTCCCCAGAGAATCCCTGCTTCGTTTGGGCTCTTGCCCAGTCTTATCTTCCCCTCTTTGGGCTCTTGCCCCTTCTTATCTTTTCCTCCGTAGGGCTCTTTCCTTCTTATCTCTTCATTCGATTTTATTTTAATAGGGCATACCGCTCTGTTAATAGGTTGGACCCCCTTCTTCCCCTCCGTTTTTTTTTCCTTTTGCTTTGTTTTCTCACAGGCGCTGCTGCTGTTGCTGCTGCTGGCCGAAGGAGGAGCCTCTGCATCTCCCCATCAAGCATCCAAGGCCAAAGCACATGCTCTTCTTTTTCCTTTCCTTTTATTATCTTAAACATACGTGCATGCATATACCTTCATCATGTTCATCTCCTATTAATTCCTTTCTTCTCAACCACGTTGAGAACCTCCGACAGTGCATCCCTTGCACATCCTTTTCTTTATTTTTCATATCATTCATATATCTCCCACCCTTTTGCATAGGGGTTTAAGGGCCAACCACCCACAAGGTGTGTCTTAATCCTATGATATTTCATGCTCATCTATTCAAGAATTTGACGCTACACCCACCTTGTTTCTAATTCAATTCTTTTGGTGGTATTTGTTTGTTTTGCAAGGGTAATAAAAGCAAGAACTCTCTTCATCGGCCGGCCGATTTGAAGAGAAAGGAAGCACTCACATCACCGCACTTTTGAGGTATTTTTCGCGATCATCTCTCCCATGCTTTCATTGTTATATTTTTAAGGCCTCGTGTCTCTGGCGATCACAAACTCCTCTTGTGCACCTCGTGCATATTTTTCTCCACATTATTGATTATTGCTTATTCTTAATATTTTCCTTAAGTGGATTTTAAAGGAATCTACATCACCCTTGCACATGCCAATTTCTCTCCTAATCTTATTGAATTGATCCTGATTTAGGGGTTTTATGAAGATGTCAGCCAGTTGATTAAGTGTGTCAATGAACTTGAACTCAAAAACCCCTTTACCTACATGATCTCTCAGAAAATGATGCCGAATGTCAATGTGTTTGGTTCTGCAGTGTTGAATAGGGTTTTTAGATAGACTAATTGCACTCGTATTATCACATAAGATGGGCACACAATCCACTTCAACATTCAAATCAAGCAATTGATTTTTGATGCAAAGTACTTGGGCTCCACAACTTCCGGCGGCTACATATTCAGCCTCGGCCGTTGAGAGAGCTACTGAATGTTGTTTCTTAGAGGCCCATAAAATAAGGCACCCGCCAAGAAACTGACAGTACCCACTTGTACTTTTACGATCTATAATGCATCCGGCGTAATCCGCATCGGTATAAGCAATTAACTCAAAAGAACTATCGATGGGAAACCACAAACCAAAGTCAATTGTGCCAATTAGATATCTGAAAATCTGTTTAACAGCTGATAAGTGAGATTCTTTAGGTCATGACTGGAAACGGGCACAGAGACATAAACTGAATTGAATGTCAGGGCGGCACACTGTAAGGTACAGTAGTGATCCGATCATACCTCGAAACAGTGTAGAATCTACTGTTTTACCATTTTCATCCTTATCCAACTTTGTGGTGGTGGCCATGGGAGTTGATATGGGTTTTGCTTCCGCCATCCCGTATTTCTTCAGGAAATTCCATAGTATACTTGGCTTGATTGATGAAAATTCCTTCTGAAGTTTGTTTCACCTGCAATCCAAGAAAGAAATTCAGCTCCCCCATTAAGCTCATCTCGAATTCTCCTTGCATAGTCTTTGCAAATTCCTCGCATAAGGCATTATCAGAAGCTCCAAAAATAATGTCATCCACATACACTTGAACCACTAAAATGTTTTTACCTGATTTCCTTGTGAAAAGTGTTTGATTAACCTTACCTCTCTTGAACCCATTGTCAGCCAAAAAAGAAGTAAGCCGTTCATACCATGCCCTTGGTGCTTGTTTTAGTCCGTACAAGGCCTTTTGGAGCTTGTACACGTGTCGTGGATGTTTGGAATCTTCAAAGCCTGGCGGCTGCTCTACAAAGACATCCTCCTTGATATAGCCGTTAAGAAATGCAGATTTAACATCCATTTGAAATAGTTTAAAGTTCAAAGAGCATGCGTAGGACAGTAAGATCTGGACTGCTTCAAGTCTAGCAACCGGTGCAAAGGACTCATCAAAATCAATTCCCATCTCCTGGCTGTACCCCTTGGCCACAAGCCGAGCCTTATTCCTCACAATCAATCCCGCATCATTTAGCTTGTTTCTGAAAACCCAACGAGTTCCAATGGTAGGATGGTTCTTAGGACGTGGCACGAGATTCCACACCTCGTTTCTTTCAAACTGATGCAGCTCTTCATGTATCGCCTGAATCCAGGATTCATCTTGAAGAGCTTCATGAATGTCCTTGGGCTCTACTTGTGAAAGTAAGGCCATCAGGTCCTCCTGTTCAACCTGCCTTAGAGAGGACCTAGTTTTCACCCCATCCTCCAAATTACCTATGATGTTCGCAGTTGGATGATCCTTTAGAAATGTGGAGGAGCTGGGCAGATCAGGATGCTGCACTTGTGGTTCTTGCAGTGTCTCAATTGTAGGATCCTCATCTTCCTCATTTTTGCTTGAGGTTGCCTTTAATGGCTCATCCTTGGCTTTAACATTTGATGAGTTCTTAGGGTCTTCATCTGCATCCAAGATGGAAGAAATTTGATTTGTGAGTTTTGACTTGGATTCATCAAAAATAACATGTGGACTTTCTTCAACAACTAAAGTCCTTTTATTGAATAATCGGTAAGCTCTAGAATTGAGTGCATAACCTAGAAAGATTTATGTATCACTCTTCTCATCAAACTTACCCAGATTAGACTTACCATTATTCAAGATATAGCAAGGGCATCCAAAGGGTTTAAGATAAGAGATGTTTGGCTTCTTACCCTTGTAGAGCTCATATGCAGTTTTCTTCAGAATGGGCCTTACCATTGCCCTGTTGATGATGTAGCATGCTGTACTTACCGCTTCAGCCCAAAAATACTTTGGTAGGGAATTCTCACTGAGCATGGTCCGGGCCATGTCTATCAATGTTCTATTCTTTCTCTCTACTACTCCATTCTGTTGGGGCGTCCTCGATGATGAAAAATTATGTGTGTACCCCTGCTCTTCACAGAACATGCTGAATTCATGATTTTCAAATTCACCACCATGATCACTCTGGATTGTGGTGATGAGGTAACCCTTTTCATTCTGAATTTTTCTGCAAAACACTTGAAACTCTGTCACGGCATCACTTTTATTAGCTAAAAATAGCACCCATGTGAATCTGGAGAAATCATCAACAATCACAAAGCCATAGGATTTTCCTCTTAGGCTAGATGTTCTAGTAGGTCCAAAAAGATCAAGATGCAACAGTTCCAATGGCCTAGCGGATGAAACAATATTTTTGTTTTTGAATGAGATTCGTGTTTGCTTGCCTTTCGTGCAAGCTTCACAGATATTATCGCTTTCAAATTTTAATTTGGGCAGACCTATCACCAAGTCATGTCTAGACAACTTAGAGATCACTCCAAAACTAGCATGACCTAGTCTGTGGTGCCATAGCCATGCATTCTCATGGTTGTTAGCAACCAAACACACATTATCAACTGAAACATCATCAAGATCAATGGTGTACACATTGTTGCTCCTTTTACCAATGAATTTGATTTCATTTGAATTTTTGCACATGACAAAACAGTGAGTCACATCAAAAACAATCTTAAAACCCTTATCACATAATTGACTTATGCTCAACAAATTATGATTCAAACCTTTCACTAGAAGGATATTTTCAATCAGAGTCTCATAATTCTTACCTATGTCTCCAACTCCGATTATTTTACCTTTGTTCTTCCCGCCAAAAGCAACCAAGTCTCCTTCCTTTTCTTGCAGCTTGGAGAACACCTTCTTGTCCCCTGTCATATGCCTTGAGCAACCGCTGTCTAGATACCATTTGCTCCCCCTAGCTTCAAGACATATCTGTAAGAAGAAAAATTCTCATGCAATTGTTTTTGGTACCCAAGCTAGTTTGGGTCCATTGGAGTTAGTCCAGTTCATGGTATATCTCCTCTTGGTCCAGAAAGCATGATCTCTTGGTGGGTTTTGTTTGAACCAACAACTAACAATAGCATGCCCAAATCTACCACAATGATAGCAATTGACAGGTGCAAAGTTTCCTTGAAACTGTCGTGATTTGGGTTGAAAATGCTTGAGTTCAGGCTTGGAAGATGACGCATGGTTTTGACTTTTCTCATGGACAAGGGATATGGTGATCTTATGCTCAAAAGGTTTTTTATTTTGGGGAGTGTATCCGAGGCCTTCTCTTTGAAAATTGACTTTCACTCCCAACAAATTATTTAGGTTTTGCTTGCCCTTAACAAACTTAGATAACGTGGACTGAAGATCATCCACTTCTTTTTCCAAACTCATAGTTTTCTTTTCAAGTTCTGAGTTTGTGAATTTCAGAATTTGTTCTTCAATTTTCATTTTCTCACATGCTTTCTCCACTTCAATTACTTTGCAAGATAGTTCTTCTTTGGCTTTATTACAGTCTGAAATTATTTGTAATAAGCTTTCTCTTTCTTCTGTGGCCTCAAACCATTCCTGTTCCAGTTTTTCAAATTTGACAAAGATATCTTCATGTGATAAGTCATCAAATTTCTGTTTGAGAATTTTGTTTTCAGATATGATCTTCTTGTATTTTGTGTACAATTTTTCATATTTAGATTCCCATTGTTCATTAGAATTGAAATCAGGGTCAGAGTTTACCTCCGTAGATTCATCCTCATGTGCCATGAGGCACATGCTTTCCACAAGTTCTTGAATCTCTTGATCAGATGGTTCATCTTCATCGTCGCTCCATGTGGTGACCATGGCTTTGGGTTTCTTGAAATTATCCTTCTTGAATTTCTTTTTCAGATCCGGACATTCACCTCTCATGTGCCCGGGCTTCTTGCATTCGTAGCATATGATGCTACTTGGCTTGCTTGACTCGAATTTGGTCTGTGTAGGCTTTCTTGGCCCTTTCCTAAAGTTTCCCTGAAAGTTTCTCTTCTTCCTTAGAAATCTTCTCACTTGGTGAGTTATCATTGCCAATTCTTCCTCTTCATTGCTTCCGTCACTTGATTCACTTTCTTGAAATTCATCATCGGAGTGATGAGCTTTCAGTCCAATGACCTTCTTCTTTTTGATGTCTTCATCAATTGTCCTCTTAGTATTTATCTCATAGGTCATGAGTGACCCTATGAGTTCATCCAAGGTGAGAGTAGACAGGTTCTTTGAGTCTTAAATTACCGTGGCCTTTGTGTGCCAAGCTGACGATAGGGACCTTAACACTTTACTTACAAGGTCGAAATTTGAGTACTCTTTTCCGAGACTCTTGAGACCATTCGTGATCTCTGTTAGCCTTGCAAACATTTCGGAGATGGTTTCTTCAGGTTTCATCTTAAAAAGCTCATAGTCAGTGACTAGGAGATTTGCCTTGGTCTCCTTGACTTGTGAAGTTCCCTCATATATGAGTCGCAGCTTGTCCCACATTTCCTTGGCCGAGCTGCATGTAGAGACACGAGAGAATTCATTAGGGTGTATAGCACATTGCATGATATTCATGGCATTATAATTAGCGGTGCATTTCTTGATTTCCTCAGGTGTCCATTTATCTTCATCATCCCCTAGGTTATGAGGACCCTTGTCCACAACTCTCCAAACTTCGTACTCTTGAGCTCTTAGAAAGACATGCATTCTGTTTTTCCAGTACGAGCAGTTTGAACCGTCAAAGTAGGGAGGACAGTTGATGGAGTGGCCCTCGGGCATCATACCCTTGTTTGCCATTTAACCGGATCTTACTCTAGATCGTTAGATCTGAAGGAGAAGAGCCTTAGCTCTGATACCAATTGAAGTCCCGAGGTTAAATGACACCCAAGAGGGGGGGTGAATTGGGTGATAACAATTTTTTATAAAATAAAATTAAGATAATGATTTCGAGAGGACACAAGAGGGCCGCAAGCAAAACAGACTATATCTCTCAAAAACAACCACTGCATAAACCCTTGGTACTCGGCGGAGTTAATAGATCCGTAGATTTACTCACGCAAACTGTTATCTTTTCGGCAACAATGACCTTGTCGGTCCGAATCCAGCTTTTGATATACCGAAGGATTTAAAAGAAGATGATTAACACACAAGATCTAAAAGAAGCAGAAAGACTAGATCCACAAGTAATCACAGAAGGGGGAAAGAAGATAAGGCGCAAACCATGAGGAGACAACAAATTTAAGGTGGTTCGGATGCCACAATGGCAACCTACGTCCACCCCTCACCGACAGTGAGGAACCACACACTATCTTGTAGAGTGTTACAAGATCAACCACACACACACAAAAACAATCAACCTTGACTGCACACACACACACACACGGATTTGTGAAGATCCTTACAAACACACACAGAAGATTCAAGATTACAATCAAAACACACTTGAAGCTGAGAAGTATGTGAAATTGAGAGAACACAAGAACAAGAGATTGATTAAAGCTCCCCCTTAGTTGATGCAGGATTCTTTGGATGCAGCTTGAGGTCGACTTGATCCAGGCTTGATCTTCTTCAGATATAGCTTGATCTTCACTCTAGAAAGGAGGAAGAAGGATGAAGAAATCTTCTCGGAACACTGTTCACGTCTACAGTGCAAGCTTCCTCCTTCTCACCTTTGGCAGCCTCCTTGATCAACTCTTAGCATTAGGGTTTTCCAAACCCTCTTGTATAAGTTTTATAGGTTCTTGAATGGTCCAAGGACTCCCCCAGACCAGATCCATAATTTTTGGAAAGTTTGGTTGCTTAGGGATTAAACAATACCAAGAGGAGATCCATTTCTCGAAGTGACAAAAAAGTCAACATTTGTTGGCAGCTCGAGGCTGGCGGTCGACCTACAGATCCCAGCGGTCGACTGCCATTGGCCATCCTATGGCCATTTGGCTGCTGGGAAAATAGGTAGACCGCTAGCTCCTGGCGGTCGACCGCCAGGTTCACAGATTCCCAGATTTCAGTTCTGTTATTTTCGGTCAACCGCCAAGGGTCCACAGGTCGACCGCCAATCTCCAATCATGCAAAAGTCAAGTGTTAGCTCACTTGAAGCTATCCATTTGTTCGATGATTGAAGTGGGCTTGTGTTACAGTTAAGTACAAGTTGGTTTATACTCGAATAAACACATGGAAGGATTCATTAACACACATTTGACATGGGGTGAAAATTGATGGTTTAAAGCATGAAGCTTCTCTTGAGAACAAGATACATGGGAGAGAAATGCCCTGGGTTTTGTTATCATCAAAATCACTCGGATATGTTCAACACTCTGCATGTAAGGTGTTAGAAAAGATAATAGGTATGATAGACATAATAATTGCAACAAATTTAATATGAAGTCCAATCCATAAGAGCAAGTATGTAGATCAGAAAGCATGTAGGTATAAGGTTACATTGCTTGAAGCATGATATAGTGGGGTAGAAGATTTAAGTATGCTAGTTCAAGTGCATTAATAAGGTTTATGTCATGTGAATTAACACCTAATCAACCCTAAGCAATAGTATGCCTTAATGTAGTGGAATAAAATTTGAACATATTTACATGCTTTCTTGGCAAGTAATAACAATATGGAAGTCTATTTCTGTGTGCTCTTATCAAAGCAAGGTAGATGTTAGGCCCAATACAGTGTACAGAGCATACACAAAGCATGGTAGAGTTCCAACGAAAGATAATACTTGTGTAGAGGTTAAGAACAAAACAACCACTGCATCCATTTAATATGAAACTACCCAGAGCATATCATATACGAACATATGAAAGGCCTGTAAAATGCATAAACATGGAAGAGGATTAAAAAAAAGGAAGAGGGAATATGCAGCAGGAACCAGTTACGACAAGGGACCGAGGAGGACGCAGAGGAGACGGGCTCTTCTGCTGGGGAAGGCACCGCTACGCGCACTAATGAAGGGGATGACATTACAGAGGAGCCTTAAGAACTTAAAATAGAAGAGCGGGTATCAATGTAAGGTCACGAGCGGGATAGGTGTATCGATTTAACACATCGCTGCAATGGAGGTGGTAACACAGCCCCTCGGGAGCAGAAAAAAGGTGTAACACCCCGAGATCCGATCCCCAAATTTTTGGAGATATTTTTTATTCTTTTTATCGGATCCCAAAGCAATGGTACATATCGCGGAAGCACAATATTATGTAACATACATACATTCGCATGAGAGAGAAACCACATGTTACAAGAAATATAGGTAAGCATCTTCAACCTTCATAGTCTCCAAAAAGAGTACAGGTTCATGTTTTAGATTACACATGAGCCCACATGAGCTTTTCCACCCCACACCCAACATATAACAAAACATTTGACCGCAGCATACCCAGACAGATGATGCTAACTCTAATCCTCTGCTGCTGCCTCCACCTTAATCTCCTGCTCTATATTTCCTGAAAAACATGTGTCACATGGGTGAGTGTGACACTCAGTAGGCATCCTAAATAAAATGGGGTCACTTTGCATCTATATAATCATTTATATGCATTTTCCTTATGTTAACAGTAGCATAGTTCATTTTATATCATCTACTTAAAATAACTCAACAAGGAAAGCATAGATTCTGTAACTGGTATAAACACCCATGCATGCAGCAAGACCTCAGTACAAGAACAATGTCTTATTATCACATTTTATGAGAGTTCATATTGTTGCCATTCATGGAACCGGACAGCTATCGTAAACACAGGAGACCCACACACAACGATGAATGAGTACTGCGCAGACCCGGGAGCGAACTCCCACCTAGATACTTGTGGACCAGTGGCGTTACGTATCGCCGTCCCACAAAGGTCGCCCCACAATGGGACCGAAGGCTGAATCAATAAGATTTTAAACAAGGGCGTTACGTATCGCCATCCCCTGGGGTCTTTTACTTCTGCAGCATTACGTATCGCCATCCCGCAGAAGGGACCGAAGTCCAACCTCACAGAATGCTACTGTTTTCCCTTCATGGCATACATATTCTTACTTGATATTACTAGCATGATGTTCATTAGACATATTTCATGATTTTAAGGGTGTTAAATATACTCATAGTCATGCTTATAATGAGTTACCCATGCTCATAAATATGCTGCTAACAGTTTAAGATGGCTAGACACACCCGTAGCCATGTTCATGTTACTACATGAAAGTACAGTTTCATCCGTCTAGGCTACATACGCATAAAAAATGACTTATACCTGAAAGTACGGAATTTCTGGGTACATGAAATTTTTACAGTGGGTTAATAACTTATCCCTCTATCATTTCCTAATTTTTTGATTTTTTCTGAAATGAAATGCCCTTTCAAAACTCTCCTTTTCTGTGTTTCTGGAAATCTAGACAGACCCTTTACCTACGCATGAACCAAAAGTGCACAGACCTTTCTAGACTACACATGCATAGAAAATGACTTATATCTGAAAGTATGGAATTTTTGGGTACATGAAACTTTTACAGTGGGTTAATAACTTATCCCTCTATCATTTCATAATTTTTTCAGAATTTTCTAAAATGAAATGCCCTTTCAAAACTCTCCTTTTCTGTTTCTGGAAATCTAGGCAGACCCACAGGTGCACATACCTTACAGGGACCTGCACAGACCTGCTTCGCATGTGCACTAACCTTAATAGAACATGCACAAACCTAACTGGGACATGCACAGACTTTACTCCCGATTTGAACTAAACATGCACAGACCGTACTGGGGTATGAATAGACCTTACTAGGACATGCACAGACTTTAATCCTGATTTGAACTAAACATGCACAAACCTTGCACAGACCTTACCAGGGTATGCACAGACCTTACTGGGACATGCACAGACTTTACTCCTGATTTGAACTAAAGATGCACAGACCTTGCACAGACCTTACTGGGGTATGCACAGACCTTACCAGGACATGCACATACTTTACTCCTGATTTGAACTAAACATGCATAGACCTTGCACAGACCTTACTCAAAACATGCACGGACCTTCCCATGGCTAATGCAAACTTGCACATACTTCACTCAAAATATGCACAGACCTTCCCATGGCTAATACAAACTTGCACAGACTTCACTCAAAACATGTACGGACCTTCCCATGGCCAATACAAACTTGCACAGACTTTACTCAAACATGCACGGACCTTCCCATGGCTAATACAAACTTGCACAGACTTTACTCAAACATGCACGGACCTTCCCATGGCTAATACAAACTTGCAGGGACCTTCCCAAGGACTGTGGAGACTCATGAAACCCAAAACTGATGGAAAATTAGATCGCAAAATGAATATGATGATCATCCCCACCTGCCCTTAGTCCCTCTTTTAGAGTGTAGAAAATATATATTTCTCTCGAAAACCATTCTAATGCGTCATTGAACCCTAAGTTTGAGGTTAGGTGCCTACCTTTTGAGATATTAGACCGATGATCCGGGGATGAAATCCACACCCCAGATCCACCTAAAGCTTTTCCTTTCGATCCGGGGATGAGATCCACACCGCAGATCCACCAAGACTTCGCTGCAGGTTCGCCCTCCTACGCAAAGGCCAAGGTCCTTCACCTCTCTTTTTTTTCACAAAAGGACCCGTAGGTGGCAGAAAAATGGAAGATGAGTGTTGCTAAAGGATGGCCACCCACGAAACCCCCTCATTATATAGTTTTTTCAGGCCTCCCAAGAGTTCACCCATGTCCCTCAAGGCTCTAACAAGCTCCAAGGTCGTTGGTTTTGAAGAGGAGTTAATGCTAAGCATCCCTTCGGGTTTGAACAGGTGTGAGCCTTCGACCACTTATCATAAATGCTAGTGTGCGTACATTTAAGTTGGGAATTAGGTTAGGGTGTCTTCATATGAAATGAAGAGGACTTCACGATATAACTTTTAGTTTTGGTTTCATTCTATTTCATCAAATCTAGCGCAAGTTATGATTTTCTCAATATTAACGTCGTTCCTCCTCTGTTTCAGTCGTGAACCTTCGTCTACCTGGTCATAAATGCGAGTCAGTGCATTTTTACATTGGGATTTGGGTTTGGGTGTCTTCATATAAAATCAAGAGAACTTCTTGATATAAATTTTGGTGGTGGTTTCATAGAATTCTATTATCCCTATCAGGAGTTATGATTTTTCCATTAATTACATGTGAATTCGCCCAACAGGCACACCTCTTCATGACAGCTGGCAGAAAGGGCTCAGAACCGTGGGTTCTGGTGCGAATTGAGTTTCCACTTCAACATAAGAGTTTGGGATAAGGGTCTAAGCTTTCTAATGAGCCTGGTTTCATTCCATTCTGATCTTCCTATGTTATGTTACGAATTTTCTAAGGGTTCTTAGATAATCTGTCCAGACTTTTGGCCCGTTTAGTTCGTGGGTCTGAATTGTGCCCGATTGGGCTAGTACCCAATTGGCGGTCATAACATTCTCTCCCCCTTAAAATAATTTTGTCCTCGAAATTGATCTAGAAAGAAGAAAACTTCTCTTTAAGGAAGAATTGCTCACCGAATAGTTGGGCGTATTCCTGACGCATCTTGTCCTCCGCCTCCCAGGTTGCTTCCTCGGAATGAGAATTCCTCCACAAGACTTTCACTAGCCATATGGTTTTATTCCTCAATACCTGTTCCTTCCAGTCGATGATTTTGATGGGCTGCTCTATCACATGTGAGGCATCTCGGACATATTCTCTGAGCATGGAGACGTGGAAAATCGGATGCACATGTGCCAGAGCAGGCGGAAGTGCAAGTCGATACGCCACCTTGCCAACCCTTTGTAGAATCTCAAAAGGCCCAATATACCTGGACTGAGCTTTCCCATCTTCCCAAATCGCATGACTCCCTTAGTAGGAGACACAATTAGGAATACATGGTCTCCTTCCGCAAATGTCAGCTCTCTCTGCCGCTGGTCTGCATAACTTTTCTGATGGCTCTGGGCTGTGAGGAGTCACTGTCGGATCATGGATATCTTCTCTGAGCAATCTTGCACCAATTGTGGCCCGAATAGCTACTTCTCGCCAGCTTCATACCAACATACCGGTGACCTACATGGCCGCCCATAAAGTGCCTCATAGGTGTAGATATATTTTCCCGATCGGCTAAACTTTCCCCTATCCCTTTCTACTAAGTGAATATGAGACCTAAATGATCTAGAAGTAGAAGGGAATAGAAATGTGGACCTGTGATCGCCACCAAGGCTTCGAACGTGATGAACGCACCGTACCTTGGAAAGGAGGGGAGACACTCGCCTATGGACCAACACTGCAGAGACGTACGGCTTTGGAAGAACCATCTATGAGGACGCGCGGCCGCTCGACAGACCGCTTGTCAATGCTGGAACGATCACGGGATGAAGAACTGTGGCAGAAGAACGGCTTGTAGATGGCCGTCGGATGAAGAAGAACGGTGCCGCTTTGGCCCCACGTCCTTTCAGACGGATAGGAAGAGACCGTTCAAAACTACCAAGCCTCAAGTTGTTGGAGCTCGAACCTCCACCCCATCCGGCCGGCCAGAGGGGATGGGCCTCGCGTTAGTGTGCTGCTGACCTGCAAAACCACGTGTAGAACACAAAAGAAAACCCAGATTAGAACTATGATGTGTAGTAAATGCCAAAAAGAAGGAAATATATGTAACAACGTGGAGTGGGGAATACCTGGAGGTTTTTAAACCCCTAGGGGCGTCAAAAAACATAGGAGGGTGTGTGTAGTGTAGTGTGAATGACGAAAACGTAGGTGGGAAAGAAGAGAAAAATATGCATGCAATGAAGAAACCCGCGATGGGACTAATTGAAACAAAGACTCAAAAACTAGTTACTCCCTGAACCGGAGGCCTAAAAGGATGTAGAAGGCCTCCCTTCCTGGTCTTGGGTCGCTCAAGAATTGGCTAGGGCTTCGCCGTCGACCAAAAATCTCCCCCCCCCTCTTTCAAGCTTGGCCTTAGGGTCTATTTATAGAGCACCTAAAGTCCTAGCTAGAAATTAGGGTAATAGTCATTTTTTATGTCGAGATAATAACATAAAAGATAAAGATAATTGAATTATATTTCAACTGAAAGAAACGGCACGTAAAATGGTTGAGTATTCGCGGAGAAAATGACGGAGAAAGTTGCGATAAAAACAACGAATGGAGAGAGAAAGTTTGTTAAAATCTCTGGGATCCGGAGGTTGAACGGTCACACGATAGACCACACAACAGGATGAGCGGCCATTTCCTAGACCGTCCATCCTTGTCAGTGGAAATTAAATAAATCAAAAATATTATCCAAGCATTCATCGAACTGACCGACTTATTCGGCGCTGGACTCTCATAGATGAACGGCTATTTAAAGACCTTACATCCATAAGGGCGGCCCAGGACCAACCATGCTTGCTTTGTCGGTGATAAATCAAAATAACAGGATAATTAGATAATTATCTGAAAAGTCTCGTCTTTAGGACTCTGAGCAATGAACGGCTAATATTAGCCCGCCCAACATGTGAAACGGCTAATTACAGGTCGTATGAAAGCACGTCGGTGGTAATTCATAAAATTATCTAAAATATCCAAGAAGTACATGGGCGGCTTATGATCAGCCGCTCATATGTTGAACGGCTGAGTACCGTCCGTACAAGTGTTGGACACTAGGCATTCATAAAATGTGGCAATTGAACCAAATCTAGGCCCATTAAGCCCCGAATTGAAACAAACCTAGCCAGGGAGGGAGACTATCCATAAAAATGGCCCACGCTGTGCCAGAAAATAGCTCAACGAGTGATGGATAACTCGAGGCATCAACAAATGATAGTAAGAGAAATCACTCAACTTATCGGCAAAAAACAGGTGTCAACAATAGGGTGCCATTCCGATGGCGGAGTGGTAGCTATTGTTGTATGCAAACTCTATTAGGGGTAAGTGATCATCCCAGTTACCCCTCCATTCAATACTGCATGCCCTCAGCATATCTTCTAGGGTTTGGATGGTACGCTCAGATTACCCATCGGTCTGAGGGTGAAAGGCCGAGCTGAGTCACAACTCTGCCCCCATGGCCAGCTGCAAACTCTTCCAGAACCTCGCGGTGAATCGAGGGTCCCAATCAGAAATGATGGACAAGGGTGCACCATGCAACCGAATAATCTCAGCGATGAATAATTTCGCTAAGGATTCGATTGGAGTTTGCTTGTTGATGGGCAAGAAGTGTGCAGTCTTTGTGAACCTGTCCACAATTACTCAGATTGTGTCATGCCTTCTCCTAGTCATGGGTAGACCAGACACAAAGTCCATGGTGATTTGTTCCCATTTCCATTGTGCCATCTCAATGGTCTGGAGGGGACCGCCAGGTCTTTGATGCTCAATTTTTACCCGCTGACATGTGAGACATCTGGACATGAACTCCGCAATGTCTCACTTCATTCCTGACCACCAGTACATCCTCTTAATATCCTGGAACATCTTGGTGCTTTCGGGATGGATGGAGAACTTTGACCCATGAGCCTCCCACATCAAGTCCTTCTTCATATCCACATCATCTGGTACACAAATTCTTCCTCGGAATGTGATCTGTCCATCAATTCCCCTTTGGAAGCCTCCATTGTTCAATTGTCTCTGCAATGCCATGTCCTACCTTTGTGCCTCAGCAATTCGATCTAAGTATGCAGGTCTTGCCGATAACTCAGCTAGGAGACCAAACTGCTTCCTTTTCTCGAGTCGTGATGCAATCACTCCCTCCATCATATCCCACTCTCGGTGCAAACTCAGCGCCATCAACTTTCGGCTGAGAACATCTGCCACCACATTCACCTTGTCCGGATGGTATTGTAGGGCAAAGTCATAGTCCTTCAATAGCTCGACCCATCTCCTTTGCCTCAAATTTTGGGTGAATATGTACTTGAGACTCTGATGGTCGGTGAAGACCTCAAACCGAACCCTATATAAATAGTGCCTCCAGATACGCAAGGCGTGGACTACTTCTGCCATTTCCAGGTCTTGAGTGGAGTAGTTCCTTTCATGGTCCTTCAGCTGTCTTAAGGCATAGGTGATCACCCGGCCATTTTGCATTAGTACGCAACCGAGGCCGATTCTAGAGGCGTCTGGATAGATAGTGAAGCCATCGACCCCCTGAGGGAGTGCTAGTTCTAGGGCCGAAGTCAATTTTTCCTTGAGCATCTGAAAGCCATCTTTGCACTCCTTTGACCATATAAATTTTGCTCCTTTCTTGGTCAGCTTAGTCATTGGGGCTGCAATGGTGGAGAAGCCTTCGATGAACCGGCGATAGTATCAAGCCAGGCCAAGGAAGCTTCTAATCTCCATGACTGTCTTCAGTGCTTCCCACTTTGTCACTACTTCCACCTTGCTAGGGTCCACTGATAGACCATTCCCGGATATAACATGCCCGAGATACATAACCCGATCTAGCCAGAATTCACATTTGCTGAACTTGGCGAAGAATTTGTTCTCCCTAAGGGTCTGCAGTACCACTCTCAAGTGCTGTCGGTGCTCCTCTTGACTGGCAGAATATATCAGGATGTCATCTATAAAGACCACGACAAACTGATCTAGATAAGGGCGGAAGATATGGTTCATCTACTCCATGAACACAGCCGGAGCATTAGTTAACCCGAATGGTACTACTAGGAACTCATAGTGGCCATACCGAGTTCTGAAGGCCATCTTCTATACATCCTCGGGCTTGATTCTAATCTCGTGATAACCTATCCTCAGATCAATCTTGGAGAAGACCGTGGCAGATGATAATTGGTCAAACAACTCCTCAATCCTCGACAGGGGGTACTTGTTCTTTATGGTGACCTGGTTGAGCTTGCGGTAATCAATACACAGCCGTAAGGTCTCATCTTTTTTTCGCACGAACAAAACTAGTGCTCCCCACGGGGACACGCTAGGCCGAATGAAGCCTTTGTCTAGTAACTCTTACAATTGCTTCCTGAGTTCAGCAAGTTCTGCCAGAGCCATTCGGTATGGTGGAACAGAGATGGGTGCAGTGCCTGGTATGAGCTCAATAGAGAACTCTGTCTCTCGAGCTGGTGGTAGTCTCGGTAGGTCCTCGGGAAAAACATCAGGAAATTCTCGGACTATGTCCAAGTCTTCCAAAATCTTGACGGAGCCTTCTTCAAGCATCACACTGGCTAAGAAATAGTCGTATCCTCTGTTGATCAGCTTAGAGGCCCAGATGGATAATACCATCATTCTTCTCGACTTGTTCTTGGGGCATTGGAAGAAAAATGTCTCCTCTCCTGGTTTCTGAAAAATCACTCTCTTCTAATGGCAGTCTAAGAGAGCACAGTGTTTGTCTAACCAGTCCATCCCCAAAATGAGGCCAAAGTCATTCATATCTAGGATGTATGCTTCCCCTAGTAATATCCTCCCATTGATGCTGACTTGTGTAAAGGGGATCAAAAGCTTGGTATGGACTTGTTTCCCGGTTGGTGTGCTAACTATCATTTCGCCGAAGAATGTGGCTTGGGTCGATTTTTTAGTTGGTTGGCAAAACTAGTGGATATGAATGTGTGTGTAGCCCCCAGGTCAAATAAGACCTTTGCATAAACATTATCCACAAGGAGCGTACCTTCAGCCATGGTCGGGGTATTGTCTGCCTCTTCTTGCATTACCGCATAGACTCGCCCTTTGTATTGAATCTTCTCTTGTGCAGAAAATGGCTTTTGCTGAGCCTTCTTGGGGCAGTTCTTCGCAAAGTGTCCAGCCTCACCGCATTCATAACACTTGCCTTCGGTCCTCCAGCATTCCTTTCATTGATGGCTGTGCCCACACTGGATGCAAAACGGAATTCTCGGCCCGCCTTTCGGAACCAATCTTTGGCGCGCCACCTTTCCCTTGTCTTGCCTCCCACCGACATGCATAGGCCTCTTGCCCGACGACTTCTGCTCCTCGGCGAACCTACAAATGGACGTTGATTAGGACTTACCCTTATATATCTCCTAACTTTTATGGCTTCAACCGTTACCTTGCATTTTCTTGCTCGGCTAAATGAGCAAGCCTTAACGCCGTTGGGTAGGAGCCAGGGTCTTGGGTTGCGACATAGCGTCGGACATTGCTGCGCAGCCCATTGACAAATTTCTTCACCTTCTGACGCGCTTCATTGAATATGTGCAGAGCATATTGGCCCAGAGCGGGAAACTTGGCCTTGTAGTCAGCCACCGACATGCTCCCTTGCTCGAGACTCAAAAATTCTTGCTCCTTTGCGTCTCGCACATGCTATGGGAAATACTTTTTTAGGAAGATAGCTAAGAACTCCTCCCACAGAATGTCGCCGTCGTGGTAGTTCGTGAAGGTGGTCCGCATCTTGGCCTTCCACCACAAGTCGGCCTGGTCTTGCAGAACATAAGTTGCCAGATTCACCTTCTCCTCTTCGGGACACCGCATCACGCGGAACTTCTTTTCCATTTCACTGAGCCATGACTCAGCCACTTCTGGACGGCTCTCCCCCACAAAGATAGGACGCGCCAACCTTAGGAACCGATCAAGTGACGACAGGTCGTGACGTGGTGCGGCTGCGGGCTACTACAGCATTTGTTGCTGCATAGTCTGCATCAACCCTTGGAAGCTCTGCATGAACCCTTCTAGGTTGACTCCCGCATTGGGCACCTACCCAACGCCAACTACAGGGGCATGGACAGCCCCGTCATGTGCCCCATTTGGGTCATCTACTCCCGATCCCCTCTCATCTGCCAGGGGAAGATCTCTTTGCCTTCTTGGCAGCATGGTTCTGAAAAACATACAATAGTTTGAGTGAGAGGGTTTAAATGGTTCCAAACATACTCTACCATTTCCCCATTCTAACCTATCACTTCCTCCATTATGGAACATCTGAAATGATTGTAACCATGGTTTGTCTCTTGTGCTCTGATACCACGTTGTAACACCCCGAGATCTGATCCCCAAATTTTTTGTGATATTTTTTTCTTTTTATCGGACCTCGAAGTAATCACTTAGTACGTATCGCGGAAGCACAATATTATGTAACATACATACATTCACATGAAAGAGAAACCACATGTTACAAGAAATATAGGTAAGCATCTTAAACATTCATAGTCTCCAAAAAGAGTACAGGTTCATGTTCCAGATTACACATGAGCCCACATGAGCTTTTTCACCCCACACCCAACATATAACAAAACATTTGACCGCAGCATACCCAGACAGATGATGCTAACTCTAATCCTCTGCTGCTGCCTCCACCTCAACCTCCTGCTCTATATTTCCTAAAAAACGTGTGTCACATGGGTGAGTGTGACGCTCAGTAGGCATCCTAAACAAACTGGGGTCACTTTGCATCTATATAATCCTTTATATGCATTTTCCTTATGTTAACAGTAGCATAGTTCATTTTATATCATCTACTTAAAATAACTCAACAAGGAAAGCATAGATTCTTTAACTAGTATAAACACCCATGCATGCAGCAAGACCTCAGTACTTGAACAATGTCTTATTATCACATTTTATGAGAGTTCATATTGTTGCCATTCATGAAACCGGACAGCTGTCGCAAACACAGGAGGCCCGCACACAATGAATGAATGAGTACTGCGCAGACCCGGGAGTGAACTCCCACCAAGATTCTTGTGGCCCAGTGGCATTACGTATCGCCGTCCCACAAAGGCCGCCCCACAATGGGACCGAAGACTGAATCAATAGGATTTTAAACCAGGGCGTTACGTATCACCGTCCCCTGGGGTCATTTACTTCCACGGTGTTACGTATCGCCGTCCCGCAGAAGGGTTCGAAGTCCAACCTTATAGAATGCTGTTATTTTCCCTTCATGGCATACATATTTTTACTTGATATTACTAGCATGATGTTCATTAGACATATTTCATGATTTTAAGGGGGCTAAATATACTCATAGTCATGCTTATAATGAGTTACCCATGCTTATAAAGATGCTGCTAACAGTTTAAGATGGCTAGACACACCCGTAGCCATGTTCATGTTACTACATGAAAGTACAATTTCATCCGTCTAGGCTACATACGCATAGAAAATGACTTATGCCTGAAAGTACGGAATTTCTAGGTACATGAAATTTTTACAGTGGGTTAATAACTTATCCCTCTATCATTTTCTAATTTTTCGGATTTTTCTGAAATGAAATGCCCTTTCAAAACTCTCCTTTTCTGTGTTTCTGAAAATCTGGACAGACCCTTTACCTACGCATGAACCAAAAGTGCACAGACCTTTCTAGACTACACATGCATAGAAAATGACTTATATCTGAAAGTACGGAATTTTTGGGTACATGAAACTTTTACAGTGGGTTAATAACTTATCCCTCTATCATTTCCTAATTTTTCGGAATTTTTTGAAATGAAATGCCCTTTCAAAACTCCCCTTTTCTATGTTTCTTGAAATCTAGGCAGACCCACAGGTGCACAGACCTTACAGGGACATGCACAGACCTGCTTCGCATGTGCACTGACCTTACTAGAACATGCACAGACCTTACCGGGGTATGCACAGACCTTACTGGGACATGCACAGACTTTACTCCTGATTTGAACTAAACATGCACAGACCTTGCACAGACCTTACCGGGGTATGCACAGACCTTACTGAGACATGCACAAACTTTACTCCTGATTTGAACTAAATATACATAGACCTTGCACAGACCTTACCGGGGTATGCACAGACCTTACTGGGACATGCACAGACTTTACTCCTGATTTGAACTAAACATGCACAGACCTTACTGGGGTATGCACAAACCTTACTCAAAACATGCACGGACCTTCCCATGGATAATGCAAACTTACACAGACTTCACTCAAAATGTGCACGGACCTTCCCATGGCTAATACAAACTTGCACAGACTTTACTCAAACATGCACGGACCTTCCCATGGGTAATACAAACTTGCACAAACTTTACTCAAACATGCACGGACCTTCTCATGGCTAATACAAACTTGCAGGGACCTTCCCAAGGACTGTGGAGACTCATGAAACCCAAAACTGATGGAAAATAGATCCCAAAATGAATATGATGGTCGTCCCCATCTGCCCTTAGTCCCTCTTTTATAGTGTAGAAAATATATATTTCTCTCGAAAACCATTCTAATGCATCATTGACCCCTAAGTTTGAGGTTAGTTGCCTACTTTTTGAGATATTAGACCAATGATCCGGGGATGAAATCCACACCCCAGATCCACCTAAAGCTGTTCCTTTCGATCCGGGGATGAGATCCACATCCCAGATCCACCAAGACTTTGTTGTAGGTTCGCCATCTTACGCAAAGGCCAAGGTCCCTCAACTCTCTTTTTTTTCACAAAAGGACCCGTAGGTGGCAGAACAATGGAAGATGAGTGTTGCTAAAGGATGGCCACCCACGAAACCCCCTCCTTATATAGTTTTTTCAGGCCTCCCAAGAGTTCACCCACGTCCCTCAAGGCTCTAACAAGCTCCAAGGTCATTGGTTTTGAAGAGGAGTTAATGTTGAGCATCCCTTCGGGTTTGAATAGGTGTGACCCTTCGACCACTAATCATAAATGCTAGTGTGTGTACATTTCTGTTTGGGGTGTCTTCATATGAAATAAAGAGGACTTCCATATCTAACTTTCAGTCTTGGTTTCATTGAATTTCATCAATTCTAGCGCAAGTTATGATTTTTGCAATATTAACGTCGTTCCTCCTTTGTTTCAGTCGTGACCCTTCGTCTACCTGGTCATAAATGGGAGTGAGGGCATTTTTCCATTGGGATTTGGGTTTGGGTGTCTTCATATAAAATCAAGAGAACTTATTGATCTAAATTTTGGTGGGGGTTTCATCGAATTATATTATCCCTATCAGGAGTTATGATTTTTCAATTAATTACATGTGAATTCGCCCAACAGTCACACCTTTTCATGACAGCTGGCAGAAAGGGCTCAGAACCATGGGTTTTGGTGCGAATTGAGTTTTCACTTCAACATAAGAGTTTGGGATAAGGGTTCAAGCTTTCTAATGAGCCTAGTTTTATTCCATTGTGATCTTCCTATGTTAAGTTGTAAATTTTCTAAGGGTTCTTAGATAATCTGTCCAGATTTTTGGCTCGTTTAGTTCATGGGTCCAAATTGTGCCCGATTGGGCTAGTACCCAATTGGTGGTCATAATAAAAGTGGAACGTCGGGAACCCTAGCCGAACGATCGTCGCTCGATTGGAGCATATTGCAGAGGTGATTGGACAAGAGAGGCTGTAGGCAAATACATTGGATAAGGGTGAAAAATACCTATCAATGGCGACAACTAGATCTGCAGAGTAGACAAATACATTGGTAAGAGTGAAAAATAGATCCTAGAGCTAACCAATGAAAAACAGAAGGAGTTGAAAGGAGGAGTCAAGTTCACAAGAGGATAAAAATATGAACAGTGTATCAATAGTTTATCGAGCAATCCAAAGAAGAACGACTTGGTCAATGACAAGACAGTCAATGTTGACTCGTCAAGGTCAACGCCAGTCAAAGAGGACTCTAGAAAGCTCAACTTTTTCTTGACTACAGTCATGAGGTCCCAGTCAAAGTCAAATGTTAATGAATAGATGTCAGCTATAGTGATCCAGGTCAAAGACAAGCAGCTAATGGATAGAAAAGAAGGCAACAGCTAGTCATGTGGTAAGATAAGAGTGATAAATATGCAGTAAGGGTGACAAATAGCCCGTACAACTAACAAATGGACGATAAGTGTGTAAATTAGCCAGTAAGGCTGACAAATGGGCTGGAAGGGTGAATCACAAGGTCGATTTGTCTGGCACACGATCAACTCGAAGGCCAGGGGCCCAGGCTTTGCATGTGATCCGAGGCTACCTTGTCAGAGGTATATTCTCTCTCATGGGACAAGGATATTTTCATATTTCAGCCTGATCATCTATTATTCACCATTTGTCGCCTCTTTTACACCAGTAAGGCCTATTTTTCACCATTGGCCACCTATTTGTCACCCTTAAAGCATAGCCAAAGCACTTTTCATCCAGCGGGTGACTTGGGTTTTTCTCTTCAGCAGTCTGAACTGGAGTCGGCTCCACGGTTGACTCTAGTAGACACTTGTGCAAGTAAAGCCTTTATCTTTTCACACTTCAGCCTAGTTCCTTAACCAAACTTGAATCTATCTTCAGAAAACTCATTGATATTCATGAATTAACATTATCAAGCACACACATTAACAGCATTAAAACATATAAAACTTTGAAGATCAAAATGTATGAAAAAAGAAATATCAATGAAGACATGTATGCCACATTCTGATGTTTGAGACGTGAAATATTTAAGATCTTGTATTTCCAAAGGTAATGAGGTCGGCCCCAAATCGGGCTCTAAACATATTACAATCACCCTCATTAAATGTCCATGATGTCTCCCCCTTCCTTTACAATTCATCAACATATTTCAGTACATAAATGGCACAATTAAGGCTTCCATCTGCCTGTTGGGGACATTCATTGTCGAATACAAGATCCCATTTCTCAACTCCCTCGAATGTCCCATAGAGCTTCAGAGACCCCCGTACAACTGTAGCCTGCAAATGAAATATTTGAAATTATTAAGGAATAATTAAAAGACATTATAAATATGATTTCGGGTACATGGATAAGAAAAAAATACCCAATTTCTTGTAGTGGCATCATGGATGTCCATGTCTCTCATGGAATTGTATGAGACAAAGCGGCGATTCTCCGTGTCAACAGTAAGTAGATGCCAGTGTCCTCCAGAGTGTAACACGAAGAATAAATATTTGTTCTTCTGTAGTTATGATAATTCAACATTCTCGTAGGCGCACTCTAACAATTCGTTAGATTTTTCGTAGTTGGCCGTTGTCCTGCCGTTTATGTGATTCACTAAAGTGGTGAGAAAATAAACACACTGATGAAAGGTGTAGATTCATTGCATCGTGAGTGGAGGAGGTACATCATGGCGTCGATCACCTGCAAATTAACAATCACGATTCTATTAGCAGTAGAAACACAAGTTCAGGGTAGGGCGAGGCGTAAAATTTCATAATTAATGAAAGAAAGTACCGTATCATCTATCATCTGGCTGTATAATAGATCAATGACATGATGACGTTTCAAAATAATCCCGTCTATAATTGAAATATGGGTCCACTATATTGGACAAGAATTTTCATGGTAGTCAGAGTAAGGCGGATAAGGATAATTATAGAAACTATAAGAGGACAACTTACTCAATATCCCCCGAGGCACAAGCATCAATGAATTCATTCACAATCGTGTTATCTGTCGGCTTCACCCGGCCTTTGCAGATCCAATCAGTACTCCAGATGTCATCTAAGCATGTGCATCGGGGATGCATCCCCGGCTCTTCTCTTAGCATTGTCAATTGTACCTGACCGTCATTTCTGGACCGCCAACACTAATTGCTCAAACTTGTGCATCGTTACCTGTTGCACGGCGGCTGCCCAATTGTAATCTAAAACTCTACCAATGTCATCTAAGCATGACAGCATCTGTTGCGGACAAGAATCCGTCGACCGTGGGCAAAGGAAAGTGGACAGTAAGAGTACAATCCACAGCCGGATAGTGTCAGCCATATCCTGCTCTTCATCGGACCCAACAATTTGCTGGATAAGAGAGGACACTTTCTTCCTGTCAAATGTTGCTGTAAATCCAAATCGATTATGCAACTTCGACTTCTGTTTCGCGGATCCATAATGTTGAACCGGCTGACCGGAGCAAGGTAATCCTAAAATTATGCCCACATCTTCCACACTGAATGCGACCTCCTTACTACCCATACGGAAGTAATTTCCTCCACTATGGGCACAAATAATCTCGTCCAATAGTGTCATGGTGAAGGTGACGGGAGAAGCATTATCAACATATGGGCCAAAGGGTGTGGTCCTCATCAATGACTTGTGGCATTCCCGAAATGCCATATGATCCCTGTCCTTCATGTAAATGTCCATAGAACACCGGGCGGAGATGACTTTTGTGTTCACTAGATTCAAAAAAAAGTGTAAAGAAGAAGTTCAGTTAATTGACTGATCAACAAATATAAAAATATTAAGAGTAAGACAAAGGTGACAAATGTATAGACAAGGGAGTTTAGGTGTGGCAAATAGGTGCTTAAGGGTGACAAATGTATGAAATTCGGAGATAGGTAGGTCTAAATCTGACACAAATAGGTAGATATAAGGGTGACAAATAAATAGGTTGATAAGGGGGGTAAATAGATATGTAAGGGAGATAAGGAACCACACTATCTTTAACTTGTCATTCTGAAGTGGAGGCCTTAGAAACCCTAGGTATGTGAAACATTTCTTCTTCGGCCATAGGAACCGGTACAATTTCCTGAGATGCAATGTGGGACATCCAGTTTACGGTGAACGGAGCGTTGCATGGGTGTCTCCTTCGGCTCCATGGCTGTCAATGATGAAAGAGAGCTTGCAATTCAGGAGTGCTCGAATAGCAAATGACGGAATGCAAATGGCAATGCGAGGAAGACAAAACGCTGAGCACGATGGAGAGACGAACCGGCTTCTGGTAGGTTGCGTAAGAGCCAAGACATGGCGAGAAGGGTAAATAAGTAATTGGGGATTTTTAATTTCGAGGATCTAGTTCGGTGTCATCATTTCTGTTGATGTGGCATGCGGCGTTGGATCGGCGGCAATACGCGAACAACACCCACACGTGGCCGACGTGTCCTGTTTTCCATGTCGACCAATTGGAGCTTAGGGGCGACAAATGTGTCTACACGGGTGACAAATGCGTTAGCAAGGGTGAAAAATACCCTGCTAACAGTGACAAATAGGGCTCAATAGAGACAAGGCTGACACGCGGCTTTCAAGGTAGTGTAAGATTAAGGGTGACGTCTTGTGGACTTTAGTGGTGACAATTAATTAGGTAAGTGTGGGTGACAAATGCTCAACTGGAGTAACAAATAACTTCCTTAAGTGTATCACTATTAATCGTGAGGTGTCGGGTTCGAAACAAAGTTCTGCCGTGTTTTCATTTATATTTTTAAATAAGTTATATTAAAAAAAACTTAAGGAAACCTTAAGCTGAAGCTAAGATTCGAACTCGGAGAAACCCGTTCACACGGCAGAATAATAAACCAAATGATACAACATGTCATTTCAATTTGTTTATTCCATTATATATATATATATATATATATATATATATGATAGTTTTCCGTATCGGTACGCAATGTCCAATCCAGTCTCGAGCCGTGGCCGGGACGACCACACCTGCCCCGAATGATGTGCACGTGACTCAAGGACGACATTGATTATTATCCTGAGTGCTTCCACGTGACATTCCCAGCGAGGAGCCCTAGCTCCCGAAAATTCATTATAGACGTGACTGTAAATTCAAAACACATGAGTTTGCCGGGGGCACGAAACAATAAGAAATGGTGAGCATGTTACCGATACGCCTCTCAGTACCTTTTCGCACCCCGATATGGGCCTTTCAAGGTAGCTAGGCTTTTCAACACGCTGCCTCTTCTTTTTTTAGGAATCGACTTATCGGCCATGCTGCCCCATTACTTGGCGATTAATCAAACGTTTTCCCCTCTTATTGCCGTGATCGACCTTTATGGCACGGCGGGTCACCAGTCCTGACCCGATGCCCACCATCATCTGCTTAGTGATCAGAAGGAGGGTACCTTCGGTTAGTCCAGACCATTCCAGTCTTGGAACCTGAACACATTGTCACACACGTGATTAGCACGCCCTATCATGAGTAAAAATGATAAAAGATACAATGATATTTGATTATTATCCTGATTGCTTCCATGTGGCATTCCCTGCGAGGAGCCCTAGCTCCTGAAAATTCATTATAGACGTGACAGTAAATTCAAAACAGATGAGTTTGGCGGGGGCATGGAACAATAAGGAAATGTTCAACATGTGACCGATACGCCTCTGAGTACCTTTTCGCACCCTGATGTGGGCCTTTCAAGGTAGCTAGGCTTTTCAACACGATGTCTCTTCTTTTTATAGGAATCGGCTTATCGGCCATGCAGCCCCATTACTTGGTGATTAATAAAACGTTTTCCCCTCTTATCTCCGTGATCGACCTTTATGGCACGGCGGGTCGCCAGTCCCGACCCCATGCCCACCATCGTCTGCTTAGTGATCAAAAGGAGCGCACATTCGGTTAGTCCAGACCATCCCAGTCTTGGAACCTTAACACATTGTCACACACATGATTGGCACGCCCTATCGTGAGTAAAATCGATAAAAGATACAATGATATTTGATTATTATCTTGAGTGCTTCCATGTGGCATTCCCCGCGAGGAGTCCTTGCTCCCGAAAATTCATTATAGACGTGACGGTAAATTCAAAACACATGAGTTTTTCCGGGGGCACGGAACAATAAGAAATGTTCAACATGTGACCGATACGCCTCTGAGTACCTTTTCGCACCCTGATGTGGGCCTTTCAAGGTAGCTAGGCTTTTCAACACCCTGTCTCTTCTTTTTATAGGAATCGACTTATCGGCCATGCAGCCCTAGAGAGGGGGATTTCTGTAGCCCATCCAAAGAGCAGCCCAACTAGACCCAACAGGGTCCAACGAGGCAAGCCCACCCGGGTGATAGCCCACAGGGCCCACTCAGGGAAGAAAAGCCCAATAAACAAACACTCGAGGAACCAACTCTCCCCGGTGGCCTCTAGGCTCGGAGGGCCCGAGTGATGGTCAGGTCATAAGAAAGGTCCGGCCCAAGCCGTTTCCCCGCCCGGGAGAGACAGGCATTAGCCGACCTATCCGACCCCTCCTTCACCGAGCTATGCTCATCGCCCGGATAGGGCTGGCGTTTTAGGAGCTCGGCCAGACCAAATATCATCCGTTCAAGAGTCCCCAACGGATAGGGGAGTCAAGAAACCGCCGGACTTCAAGGCGATAACGTTCCCACGATAAGGCCATGAAATCCTACGTTGAGGACGTAACTCCCGCCGGAGATCCCTCAGCTTACAGGACTCCTGAAGGCGGCACACTATTTAAACCAGGGCTACCCTCCGACGGAAGAAGAGAGCCATCCAGGTACTCATATACCCAAACTCCTGAGCAATCCGCTTCACCCTCTGGTGGAGAGGAATCTCGCGCGCTAGCTTTTCTCCTCCCCATTATTGCTTCCACCACAGCTCTATTGACTTAGCCATCGGAGGGTTTTACCCCAGGGAAGCCCCCTGGGCCCTCTGATACGTTTCCCTGTCTTGCAGTTCATCTTCAGGTGATCCACAGCCCGCTCAGGATACAAGCGCGAGATTTCGCCTCTTCATCTGGCCCCATCTGTGGGAAACGCACGAAGAGCTGAGATGGTGAGAAGAAGCTCAGGGAGGAGATCCACCATCGAGAAGGGCAAGGCCGTGGTGGCGGCAGGAGATGGCCCCTCTAGGCCCTCACAGAACCCTCCCTCCAACGCCAGCGTCCCCACCAACGGACCGCCGCCCCCTCCGACGGCGACGGGGGTACCCCCCAACGGTGGCGACGAGGTCTTCCAGGCCCTCAATACGAAGCTTGACGTCCTCGTGGAGCTCATGAGGGCCCAGGCGGTAAGGGATGCCAGATCTCGCGCCCCGTCCGGGAGCCCCCCCCGAAGTGCGTCCCAGCATACCGCTGGGGGCCGCTTCACCCTCCGCGGTCAGCAGCTCATCTGCAACAACGTGGGAGGACCCTCGCAAGCTCCGCCCCCGGAGCAAGAGGCTTCCTCCACGCCCAGAAAAGGGAAACAGGGGGCGAGGCCTCCACGCCCAAGCGCCGGCGGTCCTGAGGATCGCCACGACGCTCCCCCCAGTCCCATGGCACGACCGCAGCCGGAACTATCCCTCCGGCTGAGGGATTTCAAAAGACGTTTTGCAGAGCAAGAGTGCGCCCTCCGCGCCCTGCAGAAAACCTCTTTCCCAGAGGATGAGGAGAAATCCCCTTTCTTCGAATACATCTTGAAGGCAGAGGTGTCTCCCAGAACCTCCATTCCGACCTTCAAGCTCTATGATGGCCAGGGCGACCCAGTCGACCACTACGACAGCTTCGACGCCCTAGTGACTCTGCATGGAACACCGGATCCTATTAAATGCCGAGCCTTTGCGGCCACCCTGGTCCAAGGCGCTCAGGCATGGTTCCGGGCCCTCGCCCCTGGGTCCATCCAGGACTTCAGGCAATTCGGGCGAGTCTTCAAGGAGAGCTTCGCCGGAAGCGCCCCCCAAGGTCAGTAGCGGGGCTCCTGGCCCTCAAACAGGCGCAAGGGGAAAGGCTCCGGGCTTATGTCCACCGATTTAAATCGGAAGCCCTCAGAATTCCCCGCCTGGATGTGGCCTCGGCCATGACCGCTCTGACCGGGGGCACCCGGGATGAGAACCTCCGCCGCGAACTTGTCCTCCACCCTCCCTCGACCCTTGCCGAGCTAGTGACTCTGGCACTGCGCCATGCCAAGTGCGAAGAAGTACTCTGCGCCTGCCGAGACACAACCGGCTCGGGTCGGGAGGGGGACAAGAAGCGAGCCTCCGAGCCAAACCCTGGCTCGGGCAAGAAGCGCGATCGGGAAGGAGAGCGCAAGAGTAAGTATGAGCGGTACACCCCGCTGACCGCGCCAGTCTACGAGATCTATGAAGACATCAAAGACTCGGGACTCCTCCGCCGGCCCGAACCGATGAGATCGAAGAACCGCAAGCGCGACAGGCATTGCCTGTTCCATGGCGACCACGGGCACCACACCGGCGACTGCCACCAGCTCCAGGACGAGATCGAACGTCTCATCCGTCAGGGGCACTTGGCCCGGTTTGCAGTCGGGCGCAAAGAAGACCGGGACGCCACCGAGGAGATCGACAATGCCCCCCGAGGGGTCCACATCAACGTCATCTCCGGAGGAACGGCGTCGGGCAGCGACACCAGCCGAGGAAGGAAGCGTCATGCCGAGCGGGCCAACCAGGTCTTAGAACCCTCCAGCGGCCCGCCGAGGGAGCCCCAGGTCATAGTCTTCTCCGACCAAGACCTGGAAGGGCTAAAGACCCCGCATAATGATGCCCTCATTATCTCGGCCACAATAAACCATTGTAACGTAGATAGAATTCTGGTTGACAATGGGAGCACCCCCGATGTATTATCTTACGACTGTTTCCTTAAGATGGGGGAAGACCCATCCAAGCTCCGCCCGATCCGAACACCCCTTTGCGGGTTTAACAGCCTAGCCACCTACCCCGAGGGAGCCCTAAGCTTGCCGGTCACCATCGGCACCCCACCCAAAACCGTTACGGTCATGGTGGACTTCATAGTGATTAAGGGTATGATAGCGTACAACGCCATTTTCGACCGGAAAATTCTCAGCCAGATAAAGGCCGTACCATCTACCTATCACCAGAAAATGAAGTTTCCCACCAAAAACGGGTTGGGGGAAGTCCGAGGTAACCAGGCCACGGCTAGAAGGTGCTACAACATCTCGGTGGAAGCCTCAAGGCCGGACGGGGGAGATAAGGGCCCCAAGGGAATCGAAGGGAAGACCGTAACCGCCGAGCCCGGTGGCGAATTCCTAACGGTATTCCTGAACGATGACCCGACCCTCGGAGTAAGGATCGGAGCCAACCTACCACCCATGCAATAGCAGTAATACAAAAAATTCCTTTCTGAGTATGTTCAGGTCTTTGCTTGGTCCGATGATCAACTCCCTGGCATACCAGAGAAGACTGTGATGCACAAGCTCATCCTCGACCCCACCGTGAGGCCCGTACAGCAACGGAGAAGGAAGCATGCGCCCGAGAAACAGGCGATCATCAAGGCGCAGGTCACCAAGGGACAAGAGACAGGCCTCTTCAGACCAGTCCTGTACCCTACGTGGCTAGCCAATGTCGTCTTGGTGCCAAAAACTACAGGCAAATGGCGAATGTGCGTGGACTTCACCGATCTGAATAAGGCTACCCCCAAGGACTGCTATCCACTACCGAGCATCGACCAATTGGTTGATTCAACCTCGGGCAACGAGATACTCAGTTTCCTGGATGCCTATTCAGGTTATCATCAGATCAGAATGAATCCAGAAGATGTCGAGAAGACCGCCTTCATCACTGACTGCGGCGTGTACTGCTACACCCGGATGCCTTTCGGGTTGAAGAACGCCGGAGCCACATATCAGCGACTGGTAAATCACATGTTCGAGGGACAGCTGGGTCAGAACGTCGAGGCTTACATTGACGACATGCTCGTCAAGACCCCCAAGGCCCAAGACCACTTCACCGACCTTGCCGAAACCTTCGGCACCCTCCTGAAGTACAACATGAAGCTCAACCCCGCCAAGTGCGCCTTTGGAGTAAAATCCGGGAAGTTCCTGGGTTTCCTGGTCACCCAGCGCGGGATCGAAGCCAACCCCGACAAAGTCCAGGCCATCTTGGACATGCGCCCGCCCACGTGCATTAAAGACGTTCAGCGTCTAGCAGAGCGTGTCGCCGCTCTCAGCCGTTTCCTGTCCCGTGCGGCCGAACGATTCTTGCCCTTCTTCAAACTGATGAGGGGACCCAAGCTAGCGTCTGCTACGTTCGCATGGGATGAGGAGTGCCAGACAGCGTTCGCCGAGCTTAAAAAGTTCCAGGCTTCGCCACCGGTGCTCTCCAAGCCCGCCCCAGGCGAAGTCTTACTGCTCTACCTCTCGACGACGCCATCCACGGTCAGCTCGGTCCTAGTCAGAAATGACTCGGGAATCGAAAGACCAGTCTACTACACCAGCAAGGTGCTCAATGAGGCCGAACGGAGGTACCCCGCAACCGAGAAACTCGTGCTAGCATTGGTTACCTCCGCAAGGCGCCTCCGCCCCTACTTCCAGGGGCACCCCATCACCGTGCTAACTGGCGAGCCGTTGAAGAAGATTCTGGCCCACCCCGAGGCCTCGGGGCAACTCGTCAAATGGGCCATTATGCTCGGGGCCTATGACATCTCGTACCGGCCGCGATCAGCAATCAAAGGCCAAGCGCTCGCCGACTTCATTGCCAAAAGCACCATCCCCGCCGAGGACAGGCCTCCGACCACGACCGGGCCAACCTGGGAACTGTTCGTCGATGGATCGTCCAATTCGGCAGGCAGCTGTGCGGGGATACTCCTGAGGTCCCCCGAAGGGATAGAGCTACAGTACGCCTTGAAATTCAACTTTCAGGCATCCAACAACGCTTCTGAGTACGAGGCTCTTATCTCGGGAGCGCGCATGGCCCGACGGCTGGGGGTCGAGCGAGTCAGGATCCACACCGACTCTCAACTAGTCGCAGGTCAGGTCAATGGCGAGTATGAAGCTCGGGAGGCACCCATGATCAAATACCTTCAGTTGGTCGGAGCCTGGCCCAACAGTTCGAGGAATATGGGGTAGTCCGGATAGCTCGGGAGCAAAACTCTCGGGCGGACGCCCTCTCTCGATTGGCCTCCTCCCTAGACCCGGAAGGTACACGATCGGTCCTCCTAGAAGAGCTAGAGTGCCCGAGCATTGACACGGAGCTCCTCGCTGTTGACTCGGCCACTCCAAGTGACTGGCGCTCCCCCTACCTGTCCTGACTACAAGACTCCCAAGAGCCCTCCGACCCTCAAGAAGCCCGCCGAATGAAGTATCAAGCTCGGCGCTTCGTCGTCTTCGACAACACTCTCTACCGAAGATCGTTCTCCGGTCCCCTCCTGAAGTGCCTCGGTCCCGACGAGGCAAGCCGAGCCATCCAAGAGATTCATGAAGGCCTGTGCGGAGCGCACTCAGGGGCAAGGTCGCTGGCCAGAATCCTGTTACGACAGGGGTACTGGTGGCCCACCCTGCAGCGCGACTGCTCGGCCTATGTTCAACAGTGCGACCGATGCCAGCGGTTCGACCACTTGGTCCATCAGCCGGCTACGGAACTTGTCACCCTAGCCGAGCCTTACCCTTTCGCTCGGTGGGGAATCGATATCCTTGGGCCATTCCCAATGGCCCAGTCCCAGAAGAAGTTCATCATCATCGCCATCGACTACTTCACCAAGTGGATCGAGGCCGAGGCTACGGCGAGGATCACCGAGAAAGTCGCTTGGGGCTTTGTTTGGAAATCGATCATTTGTCGCTTTGGCATCCCCCGAGTGATAGTAAGTGATAATGATCGGTAATTCGACTCTCGGTACTTCCGAGATAGATGCGCCGACCTAAATATCCGCAACCACTTCACTTCGGTCGCCCACCCTCAGGCCAACGGGCTGGTTGAAAATGCCAACAAGACTATCTTGAAAGGCATAAAAACCAGACTCGGCAAGGCTAAGGGTAGCTGGCTCGAGGAATTGCCTAGCGTACTATGGTCGCACCGAACAACCCCCAGGACGGCAACCGGTGAAAGCCCTTTTCAGTTGGTATATGGCACCGAAGCCGTCGTTCCATTGGAGATTGCCAATCCGTCTCTCTGAGTGATCAGCTTCTCACTCGAGGCGAACGGGCAAAAATTGCTCGAGAACCTCGACCTAGCAGACGAACTCCGAGAGATCGCGAACGTCCGGGCAATGGAGTACCAGCGCCACCTCACTCGATACTACAACGCCAAGGTCCGAGACAGACGTTTCCAACCGGGGGACTTCATCCTCAGGAAGGCCGAAGCCTCTCGACCACTAGAGGCGGCGGGCAAGCTATCCCCCAACTGGGAAGGCCCCTACCGAGTGGTCGAGACGCTCGGAAAAGGTGCGTACAGGTTAGCGACAATGGAAGGGGAACCTATTCCTCGGACATGGAACGCAGCCGCACTACGCAAATTCTATTTTTGAAATTATACAGCAAGATGGACGGAATAAATCCCTTTTCTTTTCATTCCAAATCATTGGTACATCAGATAGGCAAATGCCAGTACATCACATAGCAAAAAGAAAAAATCCGTCTAACACCGCCTCAAGGGGTCATCGCTCGGCTGACTCGATCTTGATCTCCTCGCGTCCAGCCACTGACTCTGCCTCGTGCGGAAACTGGCTCGGACAAGAGGTGGTCAAGCCAGTTTCCTCGGGTGGCCGGTGACAAAGGTGACAGAGGGATTGCAGGAGGGAGGCCACCTTTAAACGTTGAGGAAGGCTACCTCCCAAGTTGGCAACAACCAGGGAAAAGGAGCGCCGTGAAGGCCTCCCCTCTTCCAATCTGCCAACTCCTTGGAAGGAAGGAGAGAGCAAGCAGCCCCCGAAGAGTGAAAGAAATGAAGAGCAGAAGAGGGAGAAAGAGGCTGCAGACGGAGGAAGGCTTCGGTGAGGAGGGAGCTTGATACGCCTCCTCCCCTCACACGGTGGGAAGTAACGGCGGGCTCCCCTGATGCCCCCATCCGTCCTTCGCCTCGGCGTCCACCCGGAAGCCACGCTGGAACTGAGAAAGGGCAAGAACCGTGCCTTCACACGTCGAAGCCCTCTCCAGATCTGCGCGGTGACCGTCGGACCCGTCTCGTGCACGCGCAGCAACCGTGGGATCCGTTCAACATTACAGGGCAGCGGGAGCTCGCCGCTCCCCGTCGTCGGCGGCGTCACCCTCCGAAGGATCCTCCATGCTCCGAATACAAGGGCACAACGCACAGTGAAGAGGAAGGAGCGAGGAAAGACTGTTAGAGAAAATCCTAAGCAGTGAAGAGGAAAGGGCGCCTTTCGGTCCTTCTTATAGGCCAAAGGAGGCTACACGCCTTAAATGACCCCCCCCCTCCTCGGAAACACGCCAAAGGATTTCTCCCCTGAACAGTCACCTCCAACTCCTCATCCCCCACCCTAGCGGGATTCACGAAGCGGCCTGACATTCAAAGCATGAGGGAACGGAAAGACGCCCCGTCAGAAGCCTACCAAAACTGCATGCGAAAACCACGTAGGACATATCGACACCTCCCAACCACTCAAGATCCGCCAACCAAATCACGGCGAGGATGGTACTCAAACAGAGCAAGTCATTTATTATCACACCAAAAGGAAACCCTCTAAAAAGAGGGAAGAGAGACAAAAAGGGAAGGAGGTAAAGTACATCAGGCCTCGGGCCCACTTTGACATTCGGGAACGGCGGAAGGAGACGCGTCACCCCCGGCGCGTTCGGTGACGGCCGGCTCGGACACTGACCTCGCCTGTGCGAGAACTGTCTCAGTCGTGAGCCCTCCCGAAACGCCCGGAGCCGGTGACCCCGATGGAGGCGACCCCTCCGAATCTCCCCCGACCGACGAGGAAGAGCTGGAAACCGACTCATCCGAGTCATAACACTGGCCGAAGGGGAACTCGATCGCGGAGTTTTACTCATCGGCGTAGTCCACCGCCCGGCGATAGCCTTGCTTGAACCCCTTTCGAGCACCCCGACGTAGTGCTACCTCGTAGTAGGGTAGGGCGGCTTTCACCAGGTCGGCCGAGTAAGCATCCGAGCTCCTGTAACGCTCGATTGCCTCCGCCTCGACCTGCCCCGCCCTTCTGACGAGCTCGACCCGAGCCCGCTCCGCCTCGGCCGCGCGCTCCTCTGCCCGGGCCCGGTCCGCCTCAGCCTCAGCTCGGAGATGCTCCGCCACCTCCGCCCGATCTAGCAGCTCAGCGCGTTCGAGCTCCCAGCGATTGTCTAGCTCGAGGCGACGCAGACGCTCCTCCTCAAGGAATCGGCTTGTCCTCTCGAGAGACTCTCGGGTCTTGGCGAGCTGTTCGGCCAGCACCCCGGCTTCCAGTCGGCTCGCCCGCGCCACCTCCCGGAACGCGGAGAACTCCTGCCGGAGCCCCTCATGCTCCCCCTTGAGTCGGGCCAGTTTCCTTTCGTAGCACCCAAGGGTCCAGGCAAGGTTCGACCGCTCCGCCTCCGTCCGGGCGTGCGCCTCCGCCATCAAAGCCGCCGACCGAGCTATGACCAGGCTGCCCTCCATCAAGACATCAAGGATCCCGGGGGGGGGGGGGGGGTATTGCGCCTTTCTCCCCCCTTCGTCCTTGCGGCAATCGACCGGCAGACCCGATACAGGTCGCCCGTAATGCCGAGCCTTTCCAAGGGCTCCGACAGAGGGGACCACTCCGCCCGGGGCACCCCGCCAGAAGACTCGCTCGAGTGACGGAACCAACCGCCTCGCGTACCACGGTCGGTTGGGGTTGCGACGCCTCCCCGGGCGAACCCCCAACCTCGACCGGCGCCGCGGGACCGACCGCACCGGGAGCTCCAAGCACCTGAGGCTGCAACGCCCTAGCGGGCGAACCCCCAGCCCTGCCTGTCTCGGCCCGCACCTCACCGACCGAGACATCCCCGCCTTTGGCCAATCCCCCGGCCTCGGCGCCAGCTACTTCGACATCGGCCCCCTCTGCCTCCGTGGGGGGGAGAGCCGACCCATCGCCGCCCTCTGATGGGCCCCCGGTCACCTCAGCCCCCTCTCGCCTGGCAGGTGGGGGAGCTGGCCCCGAGGGGTCGGCCCCATCTTGCCCCCGAGAGGGGAGCGCCGCCGAGCCGGAGTCGCCCCCGGCGGTAGGAGGAAGACCGACCTTCTTGGCCCGTTTCTTGGCCTTCACGGCCTACCGCAACTTTCCCGCCATGGGATCCTTGCGCTTTGTACCAGTTGGCCGTGAAGACCCCACGGGAGCCACCCCCTTGCCCTTATCTCGGGCTTGGGTGCGACTCGCAGAAGCATCTAGTTCATCGGCTGCCGAGTCATCTCCCAGATGAATGACCTCAGCAGCTTCCTCCAGAGGTTCCCGCCTAACATCTGCCACAAAAAGAGAAGACCCGGTCAGGAGAAAGAAAGTAACTACCGTCCCAGGAGAAGAGCCTCGAGAGCGGTACCTGTTGACGTCAACCGCGTAAGCAAGCACCGTTCGATGTTCTCCGGCGTCACCAGCTCCTCGGTAGACTGGCGGTTACCCAGCAGACGAGCGGCCTGCCGCTCCACGTGGGGAGGGAACTCCTCCGGGCGAGGGGGAAGATTCGGATGAAAATTGGGCGAGATCGGACATCTCCAAAACTCGTCCGTCGCCTCCGCCTTCACCCAGAAGAATTGGGTCTTCCACCCCTTGTGCGAGGAGTCCTTCGCAGCGAGGGAGATGCAACTCCTATTCCTCCTCGCCTGGATGAAGTAAAAGCCCTTCCCCGCCGACGGGTGAGCTTTCAACTCGAAGAAATAATGAAAGAGGTCCAAGGAAGGAAAAATGTCGTGCTGACGACAGAGAATCCGAAAGGCGGAAAGAAGGAGATATGAGTTGGCCACCAACTGAATAGGTGCCAACTGGAAAAACTCGAGAAGCTGGAGTACAAGAGGCTCGAAGGGAAGGCGGAACCCACTCTTCCAAGCCAGAAGGAAAGTGCAAATGTGCCCCGTACGGCTGTCCAGACTCGTCTCATATGGGGCGGCGGCAGCAAAGCTGTACCTGAGAGGCAAGCGAAAGCGATGCTCCAGCTTCCTCACCTCGGCCTCCCCCAACTCACTACAGTTGGAGACGGGCTCCCGCCTCACCTGCCCGATTTCCAGAGGCAGACCAGCCATCGAGCCGGAAGATGATCCCTCGCGCGAGCTCGAAGACTCCGGAGGGGAAGGAAGTTGCCGGACCGCCTCCGCGGTTATCCTCGCCAACTCCTCAAACGCCGCCGCAAGACTCTGCGCCTCCACTGTGCCCTCACGGCGCATCAAGGAGCCCCAGAAGCAAAGAAACTAAGGAAAGCCCAAAACCCTGAGAAGCCTAGAACGACGAACAGCGCCCAACGCCTATAAAACCCTGGAGGAAGGCGACGCGTCGTTCCGTGCTCCGAGAAAAGGGGGGCCCCTTCAGTTCAAATCCGTCAGGATCATCATTACGGGCCCAGGCGATCACTATACGTGGCTCCATCACGCCAACAGAATTCCACCCACCTGAGCCACGCCGGTCCAAAGCCTCAAAAACTACTCGACCGAGCCTCCATGGCTCGGGAGTAGGAGGGGGACAAGTGGAGAGGGGGATTTCTGTAGCCCACACAAAGAGCAGCCCAACTAGACCCAACAGGGTCCAACGAGGCAAGCCCACCCGGGTGACAGCCCACAGGGCCCACTCAGGGAAGAAAAGCCCAATAAACAAACACTCGAGGAACCAACTCTCCCCGGCGGCCTCTAGGCTCGGAGGGCCGAGTGATGGTCAGGTCATAAGGAAGGTCCGGCCCAAGCCGTTTCCCCGCCTGGGAGAGACAGGCATTAGCCGACCTATCTGACCCCTCTTTCACCGAGCTATGCTCATCGCCCAGATAGGGCTAGCGTTTCAGGAGCTCGGCCAGACCAAATATCATCCGTTCAAGAGTCCCCAACGGATAGGGGAGTCAAGAAACCGCCGGACTTCAAGGCGATAACGTTCCCACGATAAGGCCATGAAAGCCCACGTTGAGGACGTAACTCCCGCCGGAGACCCCTCAGCTTACAGGACTCCTGAAGGCGGCACACTATTTAAACCAGGGCTACCCTCCGACGGAAGAAGAGAGCCATCCAGGTACTCATATACCCAAACTCCTGAGCAATCTGCTTCACCCTCTGGTGGAGAGGAATCTCGCGCGCTAGCTTATCTCCTCCCCATTATTGCTTCCACCACAGCTCTACTGACTTAGCCATCGGAGGGTTTTACCCCAGGGAAGCCCCCTGGGCCCTCTGATACGTTTCCCTGTCTTGCAGTTCATCTTCAGGTGATCCACAGCCCGCTCAGGATACAAGCGCGAGATTTCGCCTCTTCAAGCCCCATTGCTTGGTGATTAATCAAACATTTTCCCCTTTTATCGCCGTGATCGACCTTTATGGCACTGCGGGTTGCCAGTCCCAACCCGATGCCCACCATCGTCTGCTTAGTGATCAGAAGGAGCGCACCTTCGGTTAGTCCAGACCATCCCAGTCTTGGAACTTGAACACATTGTCACACACATGATTGGCACGCCCTATCATGAGTAAAACTGTTAAAAGATACAATGATATTTGATTATTATCCTGAGTGCTTCCACGTGGCATTCCCCGCGAGGAGCCCTAGCTCCCGAAAATTCATTATAGACGTGACGGTAAATTCAAAACACATGAGTTTGGCGGAACAATAAGGAAATGGTCAACATGTGATGAATGAGCCTCTGAGTACCTTTTCGCACCCCGATGTGGGCCTTTCAAGATAGCTAGGCTTTTCAACATGCTGTCTCTTCCTTTTATAGGAATCGACTTATCGGTCAAGCAGGGTTTGACGTCCCGCTCTGGGATGCCTCGACCTGCACGTCCCGACCCCACCCAAGTGGTGGGCGGGACGCCCGGGTCGTGTGTCGTGACCGGGATGCTTCATTATTTTAATATTTTATTATATATATATTATATATATAAAGAGTCTTTTTTTACTTTGTTGTATTATTTTATATATATTATATATATATAGGGTCTTTTTTTATTTCAACATTTTATGAGATGGACCGACACGGAGCGAATATGCACCGACCCAACCCGTCCCGGGCCGTGACTGGGACGGGCGGGTCGGTCGAGACCACAAACCCTACTTTCAAGGTAGCTAGGCTTTTCAACTCGCCCTCTTTTCTTTTTATAGGAATCGACCTATCGGCCATAAAAAAAGTTGAAAATTTCAAAATTATAGATCTCAAAATATTAAATAATACTTTTTTTAGATTTAATGATATGTTTTACTGAGGGGGATTTTATCATATTAGAAGAAATGAATGAATGACAAAAAATCACAAATGAATGAATGAAAACATGGCGCTAAATGAAAATATGGCGCCAAATAAAAAGAGACAAGAATAGGCAGACGACCCCTCTCCTATCCTCCTTAGTCCTTCCCCCTTCCTCCTCCTTCAACCACTGCATCCCTTTCCTCTCTCACGATTGCACCCCCCTCTCAATCTCTCACCGGCGGGCGGCGGAGTGGCGAGGGCGGGCGGAGGTGAGCTCCGGCAATGGCGGCGGTCAAATTCTTTCCGGCGGACACCCCCCCACCGCAGGTATTCTCCTCTCTCCCTCTCCCGTTGGCCCCCCTCTTGAGTACATATTACCCCCCAAGTAATATGTACTCAGGAGTTGCATAGATATTACTTTTAAGAAAACCAACTGCTCCTTTGAGAATTTTAACCTTCATGCCTAATCTACAAGAAGAACCTTTTCTCCTTATCACCTGGTGTACTCTTACAACATCAGATGAAATTTTAAGCCCCTATTTTTATTGGGAGGGTGGGAAGAGGGATGTTAGTATAAATGTGTGTGCGTAAATGTGGATATGACCCTTTTTTCATTTTTGCCAGTTCAAGACTTTTGTTATGATATATGTGATTAGTATGCTTGCATATGAATTAAATTGGTAGACATGTGTGGATGCTGATATGTAAGAAAATGTGTATGTGAATGCGAGTATGTTAATGATTTTTTCCAAAAGATGATGTCGATGTCAACCACGGTGTGTGAATATGGAAGTGAAAGTGGATGTGGATATGGATGTATATGTGACCAAACAGGATGTACAAGTGTGGAAAATAGTCAATATTTAGGGGAGATGTACACGATATTTTCTTAGATATAGTGATAAGACATATTGATATGAATTTTTTAAATTTGTTAGGTAAATATGGCTAGAATTGATCGTTCATGGATGAATCGCAGAGTAGTTGACGGAGTGGTGTCAGAGGAGTTTAAAGATGGAGTTGATAGTTTTATTCAGTTTGTATTGGGGCATCCAACAGCAGTGGACCAGTGTGGTAACATCCAATGTCCTTGTTTACGTTGTAAAAATAAGAGATTGCATTCGCAATGGGATGTGCAAGTTCATTTATACAGGAAAGGATTTACGAAAGGTTAAATGAATTGGGTGTGTCATGAAGACTTCTGGTCGTATGAGCCCGACAATGTTGCAAGCACAAGTACCTATGCAGACATGGTAATCGATGTTGCTAGCCCTAACTTTAATGTGCAAGGGGAACACATGTACAACGAAGAACCACCAAACAAGTCGACTGAAAGATTTTATCAGTTACTTCGGGATGCTGATGAGCTGCTGTGGGATAGTTGTGAAAATCACACTGGGTTGTCTGCTGTCTCACAGTTGTTGAATTTGAAATCTGAATTTCACCTTAGTGAGAGTTGTTTTGACCGTATGCTCCTCCTTATTAAGAGTATGCTGCCTTGAGATGAGAAGCTGCCTGAAAATTTTTACCGTGCAAAGAAGATGGTCAATGAGTTAGGGCTTGAATACCAAAAAATAGATGCATGCCCTAATCACTGTATGCTATATTATGAAGATAATGTAGATAAAAGATCATGTGATATTTGTCAGCATGATAGATTTAAACCTAAGAGAGAGGACAATTCAAAGTAGAAGGGTGTGCCTTACAAGTCACTGTGATACTTCCCTCTCACGCCTAGATTGCAGCGGATGTGTATGTCGTCAAAGATAGCTCGGCATATGATATGGCACACGGAGAGAGTAGGTCGTATAGATGATATAATCAGTTATACCGCTGACGGTGAAGCCTGAGCTCATTTCAATCATACGTATACTGCTTTTGCTCACGAGCCACGCAATGTTAGGTTTGGTTTATGCACAGACGGCTTCAACCCATTTGGAGGTTCAGTGGCGTCTTACTCTTGTTGGCCAGTGTTCATGACGCCGTACAACCTTCCGCCGGGCATGTGCATGAAATGAGAGAACCTTTTCTTAACTTTGGTGATTCCAGGTGCAAAAAATCCAGGAAAAAATGTGGACATATATCTCAGGCCACTGATTGATGAGTTGAAAAGATTATGGAATGATGGAGTTGTTACTTATGATGCGTATAAAAAACAAAATTTACTTATGAAGGTTGCATTGCTTTGGACAATAAGTGACTTTTCTGCATATGGAATGCTATCTGGCTGGAGCACACACGGGAGGTTGGCATGTCCTTACTGTATGGCTGATACCAAATCCTTTGTCCTAAAATATAGTAAGAAATCATGCTGGTTCGATTGTCATCGATGGTTTCTACCAATTGACCATCTTTCCAAAGGCAAAAGGACGCATTCATTAAGAACACAGTTGAAATGAATGAAGCAGACTTGGAATGGATGTCTGGTTGACAAATGGTGGCACAGGTGCAAAAATTATCAGATATAGTGCAATTGTTGGGTAGTACACGACATGTTCGTGGATTTGGAGAGGATCACAATTGGGTGAAGAAAAGTATGTTTTGGGAATTGCCTTACTGGTCAGCCCTTTTGATATGGCACAACCTGGACGTCATGCATGTTGAGAAGATTGTCTTTGATAATGTGTTCAACACCATCCTGAACATGAAAGCCAAAATAAAGGATAATGACAAGGCGCGAGCAGACTTGAAGATACTTTGTAAATGACTAGAGTTGGAATTGTGGTCGGTACGGGGTAAAGTTGTGCAACCTAAAGCAACTTACGTGTTAAAAGACACACAGATCAATGAACTGTGCCAGTGGCTGAAGAAATTAAGATTCTCTGATGGATATGTGTCTAACATAGCCCCTTGTGTGAATGTCAATGGGGGAAAAATATATGGATTGAAAAGTCATGACTGCCATGTGTTCATGGAAAGACTTCTGCCCATTACATTATGTGACATATTGCCAAAGCCTATATGGGGAGCATTGACTGAGTTGAGTCAATTTTTCAGGATTCTATGTGCATCAGAACTCAAACTTGGTGACGTTCAAACTATGGAATAGAATGTGGTCACGACAGTATGCAAGTTGGAGAAGATATTTCCCCCTGCGTTCTTCAATTCCATAGAGCACCTGATTATCCATTTGCCATACGAGGCCAAAGTTGGAGGACCGATACAATTTCGATGGATGTATCCATTTGAGAGGTAATCAATATGTATTTTTTGATTATTTGACAATAGTTACATGTGTCTGTCATTGTCACTATATGTCATTGTCTTATGAATTGTTGTCATAGGTGTATGCATGACCTGAAAATGAAGGTTCACAATAAGACTAAAGTAGAGGGCTCGATTACTAGGGCGTATATTATTGAAAAAAAATTGAACTTCTGCTCGATGTACTTCGAACCCAAAATTCAAACTCGCCGCAATCGACCTCCACGTAATGTTGATGGAGGAGAGGTGGGTCCGTCCGACCGGTTGTCCATATTTAAATATCTACGACGTGCATTCGGACGTTGTTCGAATCGCATATTAGAGGACAGAGAGTTATTGGCCGCAAAGATATATGTTCTCTTGAACTATGCTGAGATTGAACCTTATGTTGAGTGATTCGTCAACTCCGCAGCTCCCAAAAATTTATAAGCATCTTGATGTTCTTCCTCCCATTTACGGTGATGTTGCATTCATTATTGCAGGCAATTTGATTCAGAATTAATTACTCAATGTCCACACCTCAATGACATGGAGGTTCAAAATGAACGAGAGAGATCTTTTACCAGATGGCTTAAAGGTCAATTAAGTGACAATCTACCAATTCCACAAAGCTTGAGGTGTATGCAAGTATCAAAAGAAAAGTAACGTGGTTTATATTCATAGGTTGAAGAAGGTTATGTTATTGATGAAAGAGTCCGGGTGATAAGTTATGGACCTTCGAAGGTCACGCATGCCTATCCAGGATTTTTTGTGAATGGTTATAGATTTCACACTAGAGATTATGGACGAAATAAGTCTACGGTGAATAGCGGCATATGCGTGAAAGGTAGTACATACAATGAAAATGATCTTGATTTCTATGGTATTCTTGAGGAGGTCATATAATTACAGTATCTCAGACAAGACAAGCATATATTCCTTTTTAAGTGTCATTGGTTTGATCCTCATTCAGTTCAAAATGATGCAATATATGGGATTGACGATGTCAAACATAGATCAAAATTGAATACCTATGAGCCGTTCATTTTGGCCGCACAAGCCCAGCAAGTGTATTATTCAAGTTATTCATCATCCAAGAATAAAAATTGGTGGGTAGTTTGTAGGGTAAAACCAAGGCTTGTGCCTAAGGATGAGTTAGATCTGATTGAAGCTGTCTCAGAGGATTCTAGTGCCTAATTTTTTCAATTAGACGAGGGTGATATCGCAGAGTTGGTTCCTTCTAATCTTCATCTGATCGAATCAGACGATTCACTTCGGTTGTCTATAGAGGACGAAGTGGAAGAAGTCGATTCAACTGAGCTAAATGAAGCAATTTTTGGGCAGGAGGAGTCCTCTGAGGAGGAAGTGTATGAATCTAGTGAGAATGGGGAAGATGACGAAGATGACAATGAGTTAGATATATCTTCAGCGTCTGAAGATGAAATAGATACTGATTGAATATTTTGTAAGAAATTTAACATATATACACTTCTTATCATTATTACTTACCACCTCTCCTCGTAATTAGTTGTGGACTAATATGCACTACTTTAATTGTTGTCAATAATTAGATGGTTCGAGGTCGTACCGGATCTTCGAGGAGAGGTGGCTCCGGGAGGGGTTCTACCAGTATGTTTGTTTAAATTCTTAGATAAATGAGTAGTGAATATGTGCACTTTATTTTGGTAATGATATTTTATGTCTCTGCACCAGGTACACAGAGTACACCGCCCCCACCACGTGCTGCAGGTCTGTTTATTTAAATTCTTAGATAAATGAGTAGTGAATATGCACTTTGTTTTGGTAATGATAGTTTGTATCTCTAGACCAGGTACATAGATTACACCTCCCCCACCACCTGCTGCGGGTCTGTTTATTTAAATTCGTAGATAAATGAGTAGTGAATATGCACATTATTTTGGTAATGATAGTTTATGTCTCTGCACCAGGTACACAGATTACACCGCCCCCACCACCTGCTACTGGTATGTTTATTTAAATTCTTAGATAAATGAGTAGTGAATATGCACTTCATTTTGGTAATGATAGTTTGTGTTTATGGCACCAAGTACACAGATTACACCGTCCCCACCACCTGCTGCGGGTCTGTTTACTTAAATTCTTAGATAAATGAGTAGTGAATATGCACTTCATTTTGGTAATGATAGTTTATGTCTCTGCACCAGGTACACAGAGTACACCGACCCCATCACGTGTTGCGGGTATGTTTATTTAAGATCGTCATGAATGAGTAGTGACTTAGCACTTTGTTTTGCTCACGATATTTTATGTCTCTACACCAGGCACACAGAGTGCACCGCCCCCACCAACTGCTGCGGGTATGTTTATTTAATTCCTTAGTGTTTCGGCTCCATGTTTTGATGCTATCAAAATTTAGATTCATGTATACTCTTCATGTGGATAGTCACTGTGTTTTGTTGATGTAGAATCATCCTTGGAGCTATAATGATTTTATGTGTGTAGTTTACTTCTAAATTGCACAAAGAACAGGTTGACAGTTGCACATAGAACTGGCTGAAAGCCAGTTATTTTCTCAAAAAATGAAGAAAAGTCAACATGGTAACATAGTCAACACACAATCAATGGAGCTAAGACAATGGTCAACCCAAGTCTGTGCTGTCAAAGTCTTAATTCTTTAGAAATGAGGAACAAACCTATTAAGATTCATACAAGGGAAGGTAGGAAGATAAGGCAGACAAAGGACTCATTAGTGGTGACAAATAGGGAGGTAAGGCTGAAAAATAGCTCTCTACGGGTGAAAAATAGGTTATAGCACTGAATATGTGTGAAGTGTTGAAGCTACATGAAGGGGAAGTCCACTTGTGCTTACCCGCAAGCAGAAGAAGCTAAGGACGACAAATGCACACATAAGGCTGATAAATAGACTGCTATGGGTGACATATACCCTCTTAAGGGTGAAAAATAGGTATCAACGGAGACATTAGCTTAAGTGCTTAATTGTTTGACGTATGTTCTATGCAAACTCTTGTTACCATATTGTTCATTCTATTTTAAAATTGGGTAGCACCAGATTTTTTATTTTAATTTGGGCATATTTTTTAATCGGGGGATATATTCACCGCCCCTCTATGTTGTGTTGGGTTCGTTGTGCTCCCTCTTGGTTTTGGTTTTGATGATAACAAAATATTGTGTGTGTATGTGGAAGAACTTCATGCATGCTTGCACATGTGAACCTTGGAATGAATGAACTTTTAAGTGTGATAAATGGTTTTTCATGCTTGTTCTTCATAAGGCTTTTCTAGCCAATGTTATGAACCCCTCATGCATATCTTAATGGGAGTTGAGTTCTTAAGTGGTTTTAAGGCTCGAACATGTTGTTTAGTTGCTTGGGTTATAAAGTTGATTTTTGTTTGAAAAAAATTGGGGTTTCAAATGGTTCTAATGCATTGAATGAGTCCCTTGTATAAACCTTGGTTGAGCTTGGTTAAATGGCTTTCTTGCATATTCATGAAAGGGTTCAAATCATCTATATCATTCATGTGGAGATTGCTTTCATGATTACACTTCATGCTAGGCTGTGGTTGCCATGTTTTCCAAAGTGCTCTTATGCTTATTGAACATGGACTTTAAATGAAGGGTTTCTAATTGATGAAAACATGTTTAACTGAAACAAACATTGTTTATATTTTGGCATCATGTTAAGTATTCATATGAGTTAAGAACTTGGACAAATTGATCTCATTTTTGGTGAGCAAAATGTTGGTTTGAATGGTTCTCATATTGCTTGAATGATCCCTCTCCAAATGGACCTTCACGTACACATCTCATGTTCTTCAACCTTGGCAAGAGTCGACCTCTTATGAAGCAAGAGTCGACTTCTAATGTGAACGGGCTTGTCATGTAATTTCTATATGAGGCTTTTGAGCTTGAATGTGATTAAGCCTATTAATAGAAATCTTGGCTTCAAAGTGATTGAACTTGCATTGTTCTAACTTCATTTATCTTGTTATGCAGGTTTAAAATGGAATGCCAATCCATATGCAAAGGTATCAAGATTCATGGTGAGAACTTGACACTTTGCATGTGTATGTTTTTGGGAAAAAATGGTAAGTTTTCACTTTGAGTTTTTAATTTTGATGGAAGTGGTTAGTATATATTTTTACATTATTTAATACCAAGGAACACTTGGTTATTAGTCATTTATCATCTAACCATTTTTGTATTTCATTGGGTTTTATTTCATTGGACTGAATTTGCAAAATCTGGAATTCACTGAATTCCGATCGACCGCCCCACTAAACCGGTCGACCGGATCTGTCCAAATTGTTCTGGTCTGTCTTGTGCAGAACTAGAACCAGTCGACCGCCCCACTGAACCGGTTGACCGGTTAAATCCTGACAGAACCCAGTTCTGTCCGGTCGACCGGCCTAGTGAATCCGGTCGATCGGATTTTCTCTGCTACGCCCAAAACAGAATGCTTGTTGGCCCGGTCGACCGCCCCAATGACACCGGTCGACCGGACTTTCTCTGCTACGCGAACGGGCTTCACGAAATGCATCCGAAAACCCACTAAACCCAATCCATTAGTGCTCCAACCTTACCCATTTGTCCCTAGGGTTAATATACATATGTTTAGGGGGTTTTCTATGGGTTTATTGAAGGGTTTATGTGTCTTTTGGGCTCTCTACCTTGGCTATAAAGATGAGTTACGAATTTGAGAAGGTAAGTACCCTAATGCTCATATTGTTCTATCTTGTAGGAGAAGAAAAGGGGGAAAGGAAGAGGAGCTCTTGCAAGGCTGATTTCATCTTCGTCCAGGAGGATTTGGAGCTCGTGGAAGAAGAAGAAAAGGAGCAGATCGACGAGAGGATCAAGAAGACGTTAGAATTGCCATCATCCGATCCGAGACTCAAGCATCCATGTCCATTGGCTTTGCAAATCAAAGGGGAAACATCTTCTACATCTTATTCCTGTTTATTTGAGATGTTTGTCAAGGGTTTTATTTTGATTTGAGCATATTGGGATATTTGTGTTTATTTTCCGAACATAGAGATATTCGTGTGTGTGACCGTTTTTGTATACGGTCATGGTCGATCGCCTGCGTGCAGTCATGTGTGTCATTGTGCTGTGGTTGTTGCAGCGTATATGTGTCTGTGTTGTGATCCGATCGTCGGATCGTGTTGGAGACCGAGTCTCCGTGTGTATGTGCGTGCGAGCGTCGTCCCGTGTGTGTTTGGAGCGTCGTCTCCATTTTGGGGATTTATCCCCGAGTGAAGCCTCACCGGTTCGGTGAGGGGTGGACGTAGGGAGCCCGTCGTTATCCCGAATCACCTTAAAAATCCCCGTGCATTGTGGTTTGCATTGTGGTTTGTGTTGTGGTTGTTTGCCTTATTGTTTAAATCCGTTTGTGTGATCGTGTGTGAACGGAAAGATTGAGAGAATTTAGTTAACTTGTTTAGTTACATTCTTCAATATCAATAATTGTGTTAATTCCGCTACGTAGTTGTTTTAATTTGCCATCTAGTGTCGGGGATAATTCAACCCCCCTTCTTGTCCGCTCGCCTACCCCGGGACCAACAAGTGGTATAAGAGCAAGGCTCTGTTATTTCAAGATCTAACGATCTTCAGAGTGATCTTTGTAGGTGTGTTTGATTTGATTAGCATCATGACTGAAAGTGTGTTGTCTTTCCTTCCATGTTTTAATGGTTCAAATTTCAATGAATGGCTTAGGCATATAAATCATCATGTTAAATCTATTGATCCAAAACTCTTGGATTTAGGTAAGCATGATTCATATGGGATGCCTAGTGATGAGTGTAAGTGGACTGTAGAACATGTGAAGAGATATAAAGCTAATGCTAAGCTTTTGCATATTTTTAGAAGTTCAATTGATCTTCACAAATTTCCACTCGTTTCATCATGCAGGACAGCCAGGGAGATATTGAAATGCTTGGTCAAGGACTATGAAGCGACAAAGGATGGTGAGTGCTTGATGGCCGACAAGCACGGTACAACAAGCAAGGAAAGCTCCGAGCTATATTCAGAAGGTGAGGAAATCTCTTTCGAAGAGCTTATGAAATTGTACGATGAATTGGTTGAAAAATACAAAAAGGTGAAATCTGAAAATAGAAAATTGAAAAAGAAGTCTGAAAACATCTTCCTTGAAAATACTTCTTGTGTTAAATGTTCTGAACTTGAAAAGTTGAGTGAACTTCTAAAGCATGATGTAAATTATCACAAAGAAACCATTGCATGCTTAAGAAGTAAAAATGAATCCCTTTTGATTGACATTGAAAAGCATGAAGAAACCCTTCCATGTTTGAAAAATGAAAAAGAAGAACTTCAAAAGGAAAACGGTGCTTTGTTAATTCAGAACTCTTTACTTGAAAGCAATGTGAAAAATCTTGAAAACTCTTCATGTGATAGATGGTTGGAACTCAAATCTGAAAATGAATCTTTCTTGATTCATATCCAAAGACATGAAGAAACCATTACATCTATGAATGAAGAAAATGAAAAGCTGAAACCTTTGAATACAACATTGTTTGAAAAGATGGTCATTTTTGAAAAAGGAAAATATGTGAGTGTTGATGAATTTGAAAGAGTGCATGTTTTGTTACAAGAAATTGAAAGTCATAAAACTATCAATACTCAATTGAATGAAAAAATCATTTCTTGTGAAAATGAGATTGTCTCTTGTGAAGTACATGTTGTATTACATGAGAATGAAATCAGTGAATTGAATGCATCATTGTCTTGATTTGTGAAAGGAAAAGATAATCTGGAGAAAATCTTGGGGACCAAAGAGAATTTCCAACGGGAAGGACTATGATATGATCCTAGTAAAAAGAAAGCCTTTAGTCTAAAAACTCAAATGTCTTTTGTGCATGCCTCTTGCTCTTCAAATGTTTCAAATACCTCTTCTGCTGAGAATCAAAAGAAAAATGTCCACGCTAAGCCCTCAATGTCAAATAGATCTCAGAAACTAAAATCTAATGTTGAATTCTTTTACTGTGGTATGTTTGGCCATGTAATGGATGGCTGTGTTGTCATGAAAAAGGATGACTTAAAAGCATGCCAAAATGAATTTCTCTCAAAAAGAAAAAAGAGTGTGTCATATTTTTATTGTGGCATGTATGGACACATGATGAATGAATGCTTTGTTTTGAAATCGGATGAATTAAATGAATGCAAGAGAAATGATTTCAAAAATTCAAGGAAGTTTTCAAAAAAAGGAAATGAATTTGAAAACTCGTATGTTCATACAAAATGACCATATAATAGAGTTCCCCCATTGCATTGCTATTATTGTGGGAAATATGGTCATACAATGAAATCATGCTTTCAAAAGAAGAATGATAACACTCATGCTATGAAGAAGAGAAATTCCCATGCTCATCATGTTAAGAAAAATGAATTTGCTACCAAAAGGAGAAACACTGTTTGTCATTATTATGGAATGCTTGGGCATACTATGCATGATTATGAATTGATGAATTTTGATGATGTGCTTGCCCAGAGACTGTGGGAGACACCCACTGGAGGTGCAACTAGCCATCCGGGACCCAAAAAGGTTTCGGTACCCAAAACTGTTGAATGAAAACTTTGTTGCAGGATTGCCTTGAGGCCAAGTGGAAGGATTGGGAGATAATGGTTGCTCAAGACATAGGTTTTGAAAATAAAATTTTGAAAATTTAAAATTTATTTTATTTGAATTTCCATTCATGAAAATCAAGAAAAAATTATTTTTCTTATGAGTTTGTATTACATCCTTCTGATTATCACTTGCATGACTACATAGTATATTAAATGGTGACTTGAGGAAGGGCAAGTCATTCCTGTCTGAAATCGATCACCAAGTGTGAGAATGTGCCTCCGCCTTGTACCATGTGTCACATGTTCATATAGTTCATAGGTTACATGATTTTTAAAAATGTCAAATGTGAAATCTGTGCACATAGAAAAGGGGAGTTAGTTTTTGATGTGGAACTGAAAATTCTAACTCATCCTTGGGGAAATACATCCCATACCTTTTGCTACATCTGAATTGATCATGACATTGTTATGTGATTTGTGGGACTAACAATGAACTGCTAGTCTCTTTTAAGGCTATTGCTAAGCTAGCATGCTTGAAGGCATATGGTGATACCTACTGAATTCAGGTATTGATTCAAAAACTTGATTTGTCATTTCCCTAGCTTGCGTTGATGAATTTGGTAAATGGTTGAATGGAATTGAAAACCTTGAAGATTTTGTTGACTATTGAATATTTTTCAATCTAAATTGCTTGAACTTACTTGAGATTAACTGTGGGTCTGGTATCTCAAATGGTGTGTAGTGGAAGGGTGGATTAGGTCCACCTAAAAACTCTCACTACGCATGAGGTGGTCTTCGGACCTAAGTTCTCCGTCTCGTACTAGAACTCGGAGAAATCGAATAGTTATTTTGTGAATGACTTCTTGGGTTGAGCTATTTTAATTGAAAAATCTGTGTTTCAACAACTTCTGAAAATTGGGTTGCATTGCTTGATTTTGATCATATTATGCACCCTAGTTCACAAAGCCATGTCATGGAAAATGCTCATTTGTTCATCATTTGAATGTGAATGCTCTCTTGTGTTATTCATCATGATTTTCTAAAAATCAAACTCGTGCATTTTGCATTGCATTCTCATTGCTTTTGCATCTTGTTATAGGTTACATTGCATTAGAATTCATGCATTAGGTGCATTTAGTTCATTAAAATGAAAATCTAAAAAATTGTATTTTGCACCCATGTTACATCTTGCATTTTGCATTGTATTTAGGGCATTTAAATGAAAATCTGAAATCTTGCAGCAGATTACATATTTGCATAGCATAATTGCACATCATGTCTATAGTGCATATCTTGGAATGCATCAGTTTGAACATTGTTCATGTTGCATAAATACTAAAGTGAATTCTTCTAACAATGGTATCATGTCTTCGGAACCAACAAGTGGTATCACATTGATATCATATCTCTGAAACCAACAAGAATTGCATATTCTTTCATTTTGCACTGCATATTGCATCTATTCCCATTGTGTGCTTGCATGCTACTATATGCTATTTACCCCCGTCCTTGAAATTTCTACGACCTTATGCATCCTTGCTAAATAATATTGCATATGAGTCATTATTGGAGTGTTTCGTGTCATACACTTAGGGGAGTAAATACTTGATAAGTGCATCTATTTAGGGGGAGTTATACTACTATGCATTCATGATATTTTCAATATACATGCTGAATCAAATTCGCACACTTTATGCACTAAATGTTAAAATGAGTGTTAAATATAAGGATATAGGAATTTCTTTTCAACACTCTTGAGATGTTAAACTTGCTGCATGTATGTTAAAGAAGCAGTTAAGGAAAAAGTTGCCTACCTAACCTTGTTGAAAGAATGAAAATGAAAGGCAGAGCAATGCTTAGTATCACTAAGTAAATTGGGCACATGTCACCTGAGGCGTGATGTGGTTCACTTCAGAAAGGTGTTGTACTAGTATGTCTACTCAAATTAAGGTGAAATGGTTCAATATTCTGAGTAACCGAGAATTCTGGCATGAGCTACATGTGTCTCCTCGCTAAAAAGAAATTATTTGAACCTGATCACTATTAGAAAAAATTTATTGTGAAAAATTATTGAGGTATAGTGTAGCTCTAATACACTGTTCTCATAAATTGAAATGCAGTCTGTGAAATCTCTCATTGTGTTGATTTGAAAATCTGAATATCCATATGGCTATAGTCATTTTTCATGTTATTCACTTACACATTTGAAAATTTGATTTAATATGTATTCAGAAAATTGATTGACTGCATTGGCTATTGCATGACTCTTAGATGTGATTGCAGAACCTCCATGGTGCTATACATGATCATTTCGGTTGTCATGATTCTCATACATTTTTCTTACACCCATTCCCTTCTTAAATAAGTAAGGGGGAGCTATGTTACATGTATATATACATATCTGCTTGGTTGCATCATATGCATCTCATGCGTCATCATTAGCATACATCTTGCTTCATGCATCTCATAGAAAACTAAAAATATGAAAAATAATGAAAATCCAAAATTTTAATGGACTTCCCATGCCTTGCATATGTTAGAATCATGCTTTACATTTGACGTGTCATCTTGTCCATACTTTGCTATTGCATCAACTGAGATTTTATTGATTCATGAATCCATCTTGTTCATCTTGATGAAATTTGACCTCCATTGCTTTCATCCCCACCTTTTGATAATGTCAAAGGGGGAGAAAAAAATTGGATTGTGATTGACGTCATAATATTTTGCCATCATTAAAAAGGGGGAGATTGTTGTGTTGGGTTGGTTGTGCTCCCTCTTGGTTTTAGTTTTGATGATAACAAAATATTGTGTGTGTATGTGGAAGAACTTCATGCATGCTTGCACATGTGAACCTTGGAATGAATGAACTTTTAAGTGTGATAAATGGTTTTTCATGCTTGTTCTTCATAAGGCTTTTCTAGCCAATGTTATGAACTCCTCATGCATATCTTAATGGGAGTTGAGTTCTTAAGTGGTTTTAAGGCTCGAACATGTTGTTTAGTTGTTTGGGTTATGAAGTTGATTTTTGGTTGAGAAAAATTGGGGTTTCAAATGGTTATAATGCATTGAATGAGTCCCTTGTATAAACCTTGGTTGAGCTTGGTTAAATGGCTTTCTTGCATATTCATGAAAGGGTTCAAATCATCTATATCATTCATGTGGACATTGCTTTCATGATTACACTTCATGCTAGGCTGTGGCTGCCATATTTTCCAAAGTGCTCTTATGCTTATTGAACATGGACTTTTCATGAAGGGTTTTTAATTGATAAAAACATGTTTAAATGGAACAAACATTGTTTGTGTTTTGGCATCATGTTAAGTATTCATGTGAGTTAGGAACTTGGACAAATTGATCTCATTTTTGGTGAGCAAAATGTTGGTTTGAATGGTTCTCATATTGCTTGAATGATCCCTGTCTAAATGGACCTTCACGTACATATCTCATGTTCTTCAACCTTGGCAAGCGTCAACCTCTTATGAAGCAAGAGTCGACTTCTAATGTGAATGGGCTTGTCATGTAATTTTTATATGAGGCTTTTGAGCTTGAATGTCATTAAGCCTATTAATAGAAATCTTGGCTGCAAAGTGATTGAACTTGCATTGTTCTAACTTCATTTATCTTGTTATGCAGTTTTAAAATGGAATGCCAATCCATATGCAAAGGTATCAAGATTCATGGTGAGAACTTGACACTTTGCATGTGTATGTTTTTGGGAGAAAATGGTAAATTTTCACTTTGAGTTTTTTATTTTCATGGAAGTTGTTAGTATATGTTTTTACATTATTTAATACCAAGGAACACTTGGTTGTTAGTCACTTATCATCTAACCATTTTTGTATTTCATTGGGTTTTATTTCATTGGACTGAATTTGCAAAATTCAGAATTCGCTAAATTCCAGTAGACCACCCCACTAAACCGGTCGACCGGATCTGTGCAAATTGTTCTGGTCTGTCTTGTGCAGAACCAGAACCGGTCGACTGCCCCACTGAACCGGTCGACCGGCCCAGTGAATCTGGTCGACCAAATTTTCTCTGCTATGCCCAAAATAGAATGCTTGTTGGCCCGGTCGACCGCCTCAATGACACCGGTCGACCGGACTTTCTCTGCTACGCGAACGGGCTTCACAAAATGCATATGAAAACCCACTAAACCCAATCCATTTGTGGTCCAACCTTACCCATTTGCCCCTAGGGTTAATCAACATATGTTTAGGGGGTTTTCTATGGGTTTGTTGAAGGGTTGATGTGTCTTCTGGGCTCTCTACCTTGGCTATAAAGATGAGTTACGAATTTGAGAAGGTAAGTACCCTAATGCTCATATTGTTCTATCTTGTAGGAGAAGAAAAGGGGGAAAGGAAGATGAGCTCTTGCAAGGCTGATTTCATCTATGTCCAGGAGGATTTGGAGCTCGTGGAAGAAGAAGAAAAGGAGCGGATCGACGAGAGGATCAAGAGGACACAAGAATCGCCATCATCCGATCCGAGACTCAAGCATCCACATCCATTGGCTTTGCAAATCAAAGGGGAAACATATTCTACATCTTATTTCTGTTTATTTGAAATGTTTGTCAAGGGTTTTATTTTGATTTGAGCATATCGGGATATTTGTGTTTATTTTCCGAACATAGAGATATTCGTGTGTGTGACCGTTTGTGTATACGGTCGTGGTTGATTGCCTGCGTGCGGTCGTGTGTGTCGTTGTGATGCGGTTGTTGCAGTGTGTGTGTGTGTGTGTGTTGTGATCCGGTCATCGGATCGTGTGTGTGTGTGTGTGTGTGTGTTGTGATCCGATTGTTGGATCGTGTTGGAGACCGAGTCTCCATGTGTGTGTATGTGCGGGCGTCGTCCCGTGTGTGTTTGGAGCATCGTCTCCATTTTGGGGATTTATCCCTGAGTGAAGTCTCATCAGTTTGGTGAGGGGTGGACGTAGGGAGCCCGTCGTGGTCTCGAACCACCTTAAAAATCTCTGTGCATTGTGGTTTGCATTGTGGTTTGTGTTGTGGTTGTTTGCCTTATTGTTTAAATCCATTTGTGTGATCGTGTGTGAACAGAAAGATTGAGAGAATTTAGTTAACTTGTTTAGTTACATTCTTCATTCTCAATAATTGTGTTAATTCCGCCACGTAGTTGTTTTAATTTGCCATCTAATGTCGAGGATAATTCAACCCCCCTTCTTGTCCGCTCGCCTACCCCGGGACCAACACTCTATATCCTATCCTTCCACACATCACTTAGATAAATGAGTAGTGAATATGCACTTTATTTTGCTCATGATGTTTTATGTCTCTATACCAGGTACACAGAGTGCACTGTCTACGCCAACAACTGGGGGTATGTTTATTTAAATTCTTAGATAAATGAGTAGTGAATATGCACTTTGTTTTGATCATGATATTTTATGTTTACAGGTTTGAGTGCCTCTACATCAGGTCTATAGAGTACACCACTTCCATCACATTCTACTGCTATGTTTATTTAAATTCTTAGTTAAATGATAAGAATTCTATATGTTTACTTGTTGAAATTTTTTTTTAATAATGAGCTAAATTCTGATTAACTACTTCTATTTTACTTGTAACAGGTACGTCGGGCACACCACCTGCGATAGTTGGCTCGTCTGCCCACCCCGGCACACAACAGGTAGACGATCCTGTTAGCCATCACGAGGGCGAGCAGGTGGTGTTGGAAGAGGGACGCAAGCCATGTTGGGTCTCTGGGCAAATATTTAAACTCTTGAATTATGTTCGTTATCTATCCATCAACTATATATATAATTGTTGGCTGTCATTTTAACATTTGTAATTACAGGGATAAAGTAGAGCCTAGTGAGGCTTCTTGTTTTATTACCAACATTATTGAGCGACATTTAATCGGCCCATATAAGTCATTTCGAAAGTTTCCTCAAGATAACCACGATCGATTGTATGACGAGTTCCTGGTATACGATTTAATCTTTTAAATTACATATTTCCCAAGTACGTAATTTCAATCGACTAACTTATAAAATTTGAATTCTTGACAGCAAGGATATCAGTTTGTGAGGCGAGCTGTCGTCGGACGAGCTCGACGTTCATGGGAGGCCACAGGAACTGTAAATTATAAGCATCAATTACACAACTGTCGGGACTATGCCAAGGCTCTAGCCAGGGGGAGCGAGGACTTGGACCTTTGGAAGGCACACGGCCCCACATGGATGAGGAGGGAGCACTGGGAGGACCTCTATGATTGATGGGCCGAGCCTAATTGGATGGCCAAATCCGCAAAAGCCAAAGCCGCACGTGCATTACATCCAGACGTGCATCTCCATACTTTTGGATTCGTTTCCTTCGCGACCCAGAAGGAGATATTGGTAAGTAATCATCTTAATTTTATTATATTTTATTTCTTATATGTCCTTAATTATTCTCTATAACATGTATAATAGGAAAAGAAGAGGGTTGGTACAGTCTCGTACTGTGATTTATTTGCTACAGTTCACCAAAAGAAGGGGACATATCAGTATGTGAGTGAGAGAGCTCACTCGGTAGTGGTAAGATTATATACATACACATTTCTTTTCTATTTCTACTTTTTAATATGATTGATTAATATGACATTTATAATATTTTTTATTCAATTTGCAGGAGTCATATGACAGGCATATGACTGAAAAGTATGGGGACGAGGAGACGCAGCGATCGCAACTAGATCCTGAGGCATGGGTAGAAGCAACCGGCCCACCGAAGAAAGGACGAGTATACAGTTTTGGGCAGAGCTTGGACACCAGCCCGATTCTAGAATCCGGGCTCAACTTCATCCTACCCCGGTAGTAGTTCCTTCTCTACTCCCTCCATCGGCACTTCTACGAGCCAGATTACATCCATCGTCGAACATGCCGTAGACTGCATCGAGGAACTCATGGAGGCACGCTTTACTCAGGTGGTTGCTACCCTCCTGGCCCAGGCGGGGATTTTGTCTCAAGGAGCACCCTCGAGGACACCATAGCCCTCTCATGTGAGTATTTAATTTAATTTTTAATTTCGTAGACTTTAGAGTTATAATAGAGGAGTACCTGTGATACCAATGTTGTGTGCTCTATAGGTAAAACCGGAAGCAAGTATATGAATATATGTGCGCAACAAGATCTAGAGGGGGGGTGAATAGATCCTATAAAAATTTTAACCTTAATTTTTAAGCCTAAGAAAATTTAACACTCAACTATCAAACCACGAGCTCAGATGGTTTCTGTGAGAACAACATAAATGAAAGTGACAAGAATGCACTAACTAAGAGAATGCTATCTCACAGAATCCACTCAGATCAGACAGATCTAACAGATTGCAATACAACCACTTAGCATATAAGGATGATCTGTTCATACACAAACCTGTGAATGGAGGAAGATGATAAGGGCCAATCACACCAATGCCAATCACGGCACACAGAATTTTTAGGTGATTCGATCTGCCACGCAGATCTACGTCCACCCCACACTCAAACCTGAGTGTGGCTTCCCTTTGCAACATCAATAACTACAGACTCAGTCTGCAAACAAACGCTGACTTACAACTTGACCTAGAAGAACACTCTCCTCTCTTCTTCTGATCAAATTAGAAGGAACCGTGAGTAACACCCAGTTACCCACAACCAGAGGACCAGTCCTCTCTTCCTCTAAAGCACAGAGGGAACCTCGTGAGCAACACCAAGTTACCCACAACCTGGAGATCAAGATCTCCCTTCCTCCTTCCTCTGATACAACAGAGGGGACGACGGAGGAAACACCTCCACTACACTCTGGTTACCTAGAGCAACACACTGATAGTACCTGTAAGCAAACACCTTGAGTGCGCCGGGCACTGCAAGGCAACGAACACAAACCGAACTAAAACGAGAAAGAACAAAACAAAAGGTAAAATGTCAAGCACAATCAACACAGTGGTCATAGATATGTATGCAAGCCATGGCTCCATAAGTCATCTAAACAGCCATAGCAGAATGCTGTATGACTGGAGTGCAGCTTCAACTAAACCCAACAAGAACACAGTGCCATGTTCAATGATTTCACCGTTGAAGGCTAGGAGAACTGAAGTCCATGTCAGTTTCTTGACTTTAAACAAGGATCATCAGGGTCGTTTGATGCTCAATGATTCTCCAAAATCATCATGAGGAAGCTGGGAACCTCGTGGATAGTCATTCTCTTCAACCAGTTTGATCATTCTTCAAATGTCATAGCCATGAGCCACTTTACACCACTGAACAGCCATTTGACATAGCTATACATCCATTTGTCTACTTTGTCCACCCATTTTCACCCTTAATCCGCAGCTAAAAAGTCTTCTTTCATTCTGTGAATTCTTCTATCAGAAGTCGACTTGTAAGCCCTTCCGAGTCGGCTTGAGGTTCTTGGTTTTCAGCTGTTTCACACCTGCTGTCTATTATTCACCTTTGTACTACTATTTGTCACAACTGTTGCCTATTATTCACCTAGTCCATCTATTTGTTACCTTTAAGGTAGTATTTGTCTCTCGTAATACACATTTGTCAGCCTTAAGGGATATTTTTCACTCTTATTCTTTAGTGGGTACAAAGTCTATCTTAAGGTGATATATCAGCTTGTTTCTTCGGCGATTGGAGGCTTCTTCTACAGAGTTGCTTCTAGGGCTACTGTGACACTATCATGCTTATGCTTACCTGAATTCTTCAGATATTACAGTTCTTCAAACAGACATTCTTCAAGCATACAGACATAACAGTTCAAGCATTCATAGCATTAACATTACAACTCTTCAAGCCTTCATATGAAAATGTTATTCAAGACATTAGAAAACATATGGACATTAGCCAGCACACATCAAATTCATGATATAAAAAACCATGATCATAATATGATTCATAGTGTTAGACATCATCAAAACCATAGGACACAACAATAACATTACTACTTAGTTTAAAGAATTCAGCTTTGAGAGTGAAAGAAATCATCTTCATGTTATCTACTTTCGAATTTAGAAAATTAAAAAGATATTTAACTAGATTTATTAATAATTATATTATTCAAATCTATTTATTATTTTTTTTATGATGTATGATCCTCCTGTAGCCGGTGATGGTGCAGATGCTACGAATGACGAATGAGAATGATGTAGCATATATCTCTTGATTTTTTTAATGATATTGTAAAAAAATGATACATTTCAATTAATATAACTGTACCTTTTTTTATTCAAAGATTTATGTGTTATGGACGTTCATTATTGTAATTTACAATATGATTTTATCATATTGTGTGTTGTATATGTTGTTTATTGCGTGTTTTATGTTGAGTTGTGTCGATTGTGGTGTACAATTGTAGCTTTAAACATGTTTTTAAAATTTTAAAATATATAAAAAAATGTTTTTAAAGTTTTTGACAGAATTTCAACCAACTAACAATTCGGCTTTTTTTATGCAAAAGGCCAAATGGCACCTTTATTTTATTAAGTGGTAGAAGGAGTACAAAATCAAAGGGGCATACCCCCGAAAGGAAACATAAAGAAAGCTGCTAAGGTAGCAACTGAAAACCCAATTACACATATCTGAAGGAAGCAAGCCCCAGCCGATCCGCCACTAGAGGACCAAAACAAGTCTTCGGAAGCTGTGAGGAAGAGAGATAGGTGTCATTGCGTTGAGCACAGCAGGCGTAGGAAGCAAGGGCATCGACCACTTGATTCCCCTCCTTATAAACATGTGAGATGGGAATATCAGAAGCCTGAGCAAATTGGTGGATCTCTCGCCACCACCTAAGACAATTCCAAGTGGGAGCATGCCCCGCCCTCAAGGATGAAACCAGGCTGGCCGAGTCAGAGTTGATTTCAGCAATCTGGAGGCCGTGCTGAAGAGCAAGGTGGATGCCATCACACATGGCACGTGTTTCAACAACGATGCTAGATCTAGAGCCATAATAGTGCGAAAATGCCATAAGAAGATGACCTCTGTTATCACTGATGCAACCACCACCTCCACAGTGGCCAGGATTTCCCCTACTAGCACCATCAACATTGAGCAAAAACCCATGAATGGGGGGAATCCATCTTACCATCTTAATGACGATCGGGGATGATCGATGGGTCTAGCCGAAATGAGAAATGAGCTGAAGCTGCTGGTCCGTGGAGCGTTGCTTGAAGGTAGTCTTCTCAAGCGCCATGCTGATACAACAATGAATACGGCGAATGATACCTTGAATAGAAGCACATTGCCCTTCGAAATGCACTTATTTCACGCAATTCGTCGGAACCAATTTCACGCACTTAATTCCTGACGTATTTATTTTCCAGCGCAAATAAGTCGAAAGGTTCAGACGTATTTTCGACCAACTAAATATTCGTCGGATCTAATTTGAGCCACATGAGTTCCGACGTATTAATTATCCGTCTCAAATACATCCAAATTTAACGACGTATTTTCGACACAATAACAGTTCGTCAAAACTAATTTGACCCACAGGTTTCCAACGTATTACTTATCCGATTGAAATACGTCGAACATTAACGACGTATTTCCGACAAAAATAACTTTCATCTGAACTAATTTAACCCAAAGGTTTGCGACGACATAATGTTTTTTTTTTAATCAAGAAAAACCTTACCTAGGGATTGGTGGGAGAGTGGATCCCTTGCCGAAGGTAAAGGGAATAGCCACTCCACCATCATTCGCTAGGAGGCAAATATTATTACCATCAGAAAAAGAATAACAATTACATCAATCGTAAACTAGGCATGCCTAGTTTATCTAAGCGAGCTGCTCCTTTGACAAAAGAAGGGAGCTCGATGGAAGAAAAGAAAGAATTACATTTCATGGAGCAAGCTAAAGAAGCTAAGGAATCTGCCACTGAATTGCCTTCTCTGTAGATATGTAAGATGGTGATGGGCTGTGATTGTGATAGAAGGCTCCATATATTTCTGACATAAGGAAGGATTGACCAAGGACATTTGGCTTGTTTTTGAATAATCTGCACTAGCACTTGAGAGTCGCATTCAATAAAAGTTGGCTTGCTGTCCAGAGTTTGGAGGTATTTAATCCCATCTTGAAGTGCCCGTGCTTCAGCCACTATGTTATTAGTCTTGCCATAGTAATGGGAGAAGGCAAGCAGAACATCTCCTTTAAAATCTCTGATTACACCTCCACCACCAGCTTCATGATGAATCTTTGAGGCCCCATCTGTATTTAACTTGAGAGATGGCCAAGGAGGACAGAGCCATCTAATGGTTTTAATTTGCTGGCAAGTAGGCTTGAAACTGTGAATGCCGAGATCTTCCAATATTTTTCTTTTACTGTAGCAGGATTCTTTAAGGTCAGCAACAGTACATATTTGATTCACCTGAAAAAGGATTTTATGGAGGATACCCTGCTTGGAGATGTGTTTTCCTTCATATTTTGTATAGTTTCTGGCATTCCATATTTCCTATAGTCCATATCCAAGGATAGTAAGTGTGAGTAATCCGAACATGGATTTCTACTGAGTACTATTAATGGCATTTAGGATGAAGCAACTGACAGAATTTCCGGTAAGAGGGATGCCCTTGGATCTGAAGTGATTCCAAATCTGAGAAGCAGTTTCACAAAAGAGAAATAAATGATGTAAGTCTTCTACCTGTGACTGGGTGCAGCAATAACACTTAGAGCATAAAACAACACCTATTCGTTTGATGTTGGAATCTGTAGGTAGGCAGTTGTGCATAATTTTCCACATGTGAACAGATAGCTTTGAAGGAAGCCAGTGAGACCAGAGTCTTGCCCATGGAATTTGACTTTGAATCCCAGAATTACTGCAAAGATAATTGTTGGTGGAATTTACAGTGCACATCCCAGATGAAGAAAGGCCCCAGAAGTGCAGGTCCTGTTCCTGGATCAGAGATGTCTTCCTTAGTGCAGTGCTTATGTGAAGAGGAAGATCATTGCTCAGAACAGGCCACTCTTCAGAGGTGGGGTTCAGTAATAACTCATTAACGGTTGCCTTAGTATGCAAAACACAGTTAGGGGATATCATATCTGCAAGAGTGAAATCACCTAGCCATTTATCATACCAAAGGCTTGTATTATTACCATCACCAAGAACATTCCTTTTGTGCAGCAGGATGAGGTTTTTGGCTTTGCACCAACTCCTTTTTGCTATTCCTGTCATGTTACAGAAATTTACTTTAGATAGATGAGCCCCTTTAATATACTTACCTCTGAAGAATTCTGCCCACAGAGACTGTGAGTGGAGGGCCTGCCACAGCATTTTGACCCTCAAGGCTGTTTCCATTTGCTTTAGAGACATGATACCAAGACCTCCTTGAGTAATGGGTTTACATATAAGCTGCCAAGATTTCCAATGTCTTTTATTTCCATGAATAGATGATCCCCAGAAGAAGTTTGCAAATGATTGCTCCAATGAGTTATGTGTGCCATTAAAAATAGGAGAAGAGGTTAAGGAGTATATGGGAATTGAGGCCAAAACATGCTTAATTAGAATTAATTTAGCTCCCTGGGATAGGAGTCCAGCATTCCAACCAGCTATCCTTTTCTGAATTGAATTGATAATACCTGCAAAGTGAACTTTTTTCTTCCTGCCTAGCACAAGGGGAACTCCCATATATTTGTGAGGAAATGAGTGCTGCATATATCCAGTGTTATCCTGAATGCGTTTGACTACATTGTTGTTACCCCTGTGGTGAATAAAGAAGCCACTTTTAGAGACATTAATCTGCTCTCCTGAAGATCTTTCATAAACTTTGAGAACCGTCATCAGATTCCTAATTGACCGAACATTAGCTTTACAAAAAATGAGAGTGTCATCGGCAAAGAGGAGATGTGATATTTTAGGGCAACCTCTAGGACTTGAATACCATTCCACCCTGCAAATAGTGTAAGTTGCCTTCAGATTTCTGCTCAATGCTTCCTCTGCAATGATAAATAATGACGGTGCAATGGGATCACCCTGTCGGACACCTCTGGTTGATTTGAAGAATCCAACTGACTCCCCATTTAGCAGTATTGAAAACCAACAGTTACTAACCAGTTTGTCAACCAAGCAAATAAAATGTTGCTAAAGCCAAATTTTTTCAGGACTGAAAAGAGAAAATCCCATTCCAATTGGTCATATGCCTTTGCCATATCAAGTTTAATTATGACATTTGATCCCCTTGTTTTCTTGCCTAAGTCATTAGTCAATTCGTGGGCAAGGGCAATGTTCTCAACAATATGCCTCCCTTTGACAAAAGTAGACTATTCTTGAGAAATAATACTAGGTAGGATGGATGCAAGTCTGTCATTTAAGAGGGAGGATATAATTTTGAAGAAAAAGTTACAGAGGCTAATGGGCCTAAAATTAGAAATGTCAGTCGCATTTGACCTTTTTGGGATGAGGGCAACAAGGGTAGAAGAAGCACTTCTAGGAAGGCCAAGGGGGGAGGTGAAGAATTCTTGGACAGCACTTATAACTGTGCTGCCTATGATCATCCAACATTTTTGGTAGAAAGCACCAGTGAATCCATCCGGGCCTGGTGCACTGTCAGGGGATAGCTTAAAAATAGTGGTGCGGACACCCGAGCGCATGCGAGACACGAGCCGGCGAGCCACCGGTACCGCACGAGGAGCACGACTCGAGCCACCTCAGCATCCCTATGGCTCGGAGACAGTCTGGAGGTTCCCTACTGAGTCATAGCATTTATCATATTTTTTGGGGATTTTTATTTGTGTGTAATGTATTTTATTTTCTTTTCGTCAGTGTCTAATTTAGATAGTTCGAGGGGCTTATGTGCAAAATGGGGATCCCTGGGTCCCACGGGCCCCCACTCCACTCCCATTGGGCCACCTCAGCTCTAGGGCCCCTGTGGGGTCAGTCAACCCTCCATGGAGGCTTCTAGAAGGGTGGGCCAAGGGAGGGGGACAATGGACTTGAAAAGTCCACATGGGAGGCCACCAACCCCACCTACCATGTCCCCCCCTTGACCCTCCTTGGTCAAGGTGCGCCCCCCCTCCCCTTTTTGTTTAATATTTTGTTGTATTTTGATCAAACTCCATCCTAGCCATCCATCCCCAACCCCTAGATCCAACGGTGGAGGATGAGTTTGGTGGGAGTCATATATAAGGCATGTAATTACCATTTTCTTGAATTAATGTCATTTTGAACTTGAAAATTGTTGGAGCATGGCCTAGGCTGCCCCCTTCCTCTCTCCCTCTCCCCCTTGGATGCTATGAAGGCTTCCATTCTGAGGTGTGAGTCCTCGTGTATCGGTTCCGACGATCGCCACCGCCGCCACGAGCCGCCACCGCACCGCCATCACCATCAACGGAGTTCTGCCTGCGTAGTACCACATCAGCTTGTTCGAAATTCACAGGTCTTTCCCGAGCTCATTTGGCTACCAAATTTGGAGGCATTGTTCCTGCGATGTTCCTCACCACCCAAAAAAATCATGCCAGCATTCCGATCACGTTTCCTATTTTTTGATTTTCGTCCACTCTTCCATTTCGGTTCTGCCAGAGTTCTGTCCAGGTTCACCTCCGTCCTGAGTTTCATGTCTTAGATCCACTTTTGGATTTTTTTTAGTTCTCCCAATTTTACTGGGGGTTCCATCCATCCACCCCTTCATCCACAAGTTTTCTCAATTTTTGATTCGCCCATCTCATATTTTCTAAAAATCGTTCTCAGACCCATCTACAGTTCTGTCCACCTGTTCCCAGATCCGACCACCAGTCACCCCAAAAATCATAACAAATCGCAGCCACCTCCAAATCAAATTCTAAAAATAGTCCCAGTTTCGTGGTTTGATTACCTACAACTTTTAGGATGAGCTCGAAGTCTTAATCCAACTGTACGTAGGCAGTCAATGGCCATTTACAGGAAACTGATATGCTGATCTGAGATTTCGGGAGCAGTGGAGCAGAGAATTGCAAAATAGTTATATCCCAGGTCTGCACAGGTTCAGAAGAGTCCACTGACCCTAGATTGAAGGATTTCGAATCCTCTTTCCAACGGCACTGGTTTTGTCACATTCCGGCGATGTGGCTGATCGCAGCGGTCGTTTTCGCCGGAGCGCGCGCTACTGAAACAGCAACATCAGCTCGTGGACATCATCCTCTCCACTTGGGAACCGGGGCACCCGGCCTCCGGTGAGTGTTCCCGGCCGATCGCCGTCTGTGGAGGCGTGCCACCAGGGGTCCCCATCACAGTGGGTCCCACCCCCGCAGATCCGGAGGACAGCGCCGTCCGTGGGCCCCACGGGCCCTTAGAAGCCGCCGTTCGAAAAGCACAAAAATGCGGAGTTCGGCACCGCCGGGCAACATCAAGATGCTGCCCGTCAACCTGAGTTGCGTGATTCCCGGACCCCACATGTGACCTTTTACCTCCCTATGTGGAGTGGGTCGACTTAGTGTATTGCTGTAATAATTGTTAACCGGGAGTCCGTGATTCGGCCGGGGTTGTCTTCGCCACACCGGGTGCGTGGAGGTAATGGTCCGAACCTCTTGGCGTTCATTTGCTTAGCTAGTATATGGTCTTTTGCCGCTGCCGAGAGCGATAGGTACTAGCCCGTGTGTCCATGTCACCGCTGTGAGTGTGAGAGTGACCCGTCCCATGACTCGATCCGAGTCCGGAAGTGAGTCGACTACCCGTGAACTCTGCCGGTTCTTCAACCGCGCACGATCCGCGTTTCCCTCGCTTGGGACGACGAGTGAGCTTGCGTTTCTGTTATTAACGTATAGCCCATAGGAGCTCTCCGTGTCGGGCTTAGTGTCTCTCCTATCATGTGTTGTTGGTCGTGTCCGCATCTAGAGTCCGAGGTCCATACCACGTAGAGTCGGTCCCCGTGTCCGTCCCGCATCAGTTTGGTGTCAGAGCGAGTCGAGTCTAGGGTAGTCATTGCATATGTCTTACATGGATCATGGTCTAAGTCGAGTCTAGGATCTTCATTATTTTCAAAACAAAAAAAAGGGTGTTTTAAAATTACATTTCATCCCGATAATTCGGTATCTTAAAAGGTGTTATCCGAACATTAGGCTACGCCTATCGGGAGGTCGCACACTTGCGGGAGTGATCTTCGGATCGATTAACTCCGCCACGTACCGGATATTGGTTTAGGTCTAAGTGCATCATTTAGTGAGTGTTTGCATTAGTCGGGGTCTTCTAGGTCGTGTGTCAGTTGCATGCCCACCCGTCGAGGTACCCAATACTCGCCACCACCACCTATGGCGGATTCCCGGGCCCGTAGCTCCGATGAGTCCTCGACGACCGAGATGTTCCGAGCCATTATGGAACGTCTTGACAAGCATATGGATGGTCTTAGTACGCGTATGGATGGCATAAGAACACGTCTAGAAGGGCGGATGAAAGCCCTCGAGGATCGGGCCGAGTCTTTGGATCAGTCCATCCAGGGTCTAGTTGGGAGGATTGCCATCCTCGAGAGGGGCCCAGTAGCGGCGCAACCCGCGCCGACGAACGGCCAACAGGAGCCGGTTCAGCAACCTGCTGTACCAAGAGTTCAGGCGGAGAATGTTGGGGTTCAACAGGTGCATGTGGTGGATGATTATGAATCTGATAATGATCAAGGGGGTAACGGTCGCCGTCATCAACGACGGAATCGTGATGACAAGGAGGACGACCGCATTCTTGGGGGCGTGCGTGCGGACCCTCCCACTTTTAGCGGGTCCTTGGACCCCCAGGTGTATTTAGATTGGGAGGCCGGCATGGACCGGTACTTCGAGTGGTTTGAGATGACGGACCACCGAAGAGTCCGATACGCGAAGATGAAGCTGCAAGGGCAGGCTCAAACTTATTGGATCAATGTGGAGAGCCTGCTCAACCAGCGACGTCAACCCCAGGTCAGTACTTGGGATGATATGAAAACCAAGTTGAGGGAGAAGTACCTTCCCGCCTCATATCGCCAACGTCTCATAGACAAGTGGCAAAGCATCTCCCAAGGGAACTGATCCGTGACTGAGTACACCGCCGAGTTCGATGAGTATTACTTACGGTGTGGGGTCACGGAAGAGAGCACTATGACTATATCCCGCTTTCGAAGAGGTTTGCGGCCCAATTATCAATATGAACTCTTTCACCGCAATGCAACCACTTTGGAGCAGGCATATCAGATAGCTCTCGAATTGGAGCAATTCGAGGCCGAGTTCGAGTCACCCCATCGGTTGGGCTCTTTTCCCCTTCGTAGTGTCGAGCCCCATGGCTCATCTGGCACGTATCCGAGGGCCCCCATGGCTCGACCTTAGGAGCCCGCTCGTCCCGAGCCATTTGCTCCTAGGCCTCATCCTCCACCCCCGAGGGACCTTCCTCGTCCCCAGCATCTTACAGCCCTACCCATAGCCCGTCCACCGGCACCCGTACCTCCTGCACGTCCTTTGTTGCCTACGCCTCCTACCCGTCGGGAGGATAACGGTAAAGGACCTATGATTGGGGAGCCTAGTGGATCACGGCAGCAGTGTTATCGGTGCAATGGGTTTGGCCATTTCGCCAACCAGTGTCCCACCCGCCCATCTCTTCACATTGGGGACACACAGGCCGAGGATACCACCCCTACGGGCCTCGAGTTAGTCAGCTATGAGGCTGATGAAGAGCTAGCTGACGAGTACTATGAGATGGGAGGTGAGGCCCAGGATGCCCAGCATTCGGACGATACCCACGTGGGGGTCGTCAGATGTATCCTCACCCAGCCGCAGGTCAGTGATGACTGGCGAAGGACTACTATCCTTCATGTATTCTGTAGGCTGGGAAAGCAAATTTGCAAGGTGGTCATCGATAGCGGGAGTTGTATCAATGCAATCTCCACGAACGCTGTCACTCGTCTTGGTCTCACACCCGTAGACCACCCTTGCCCCTATCAGGTATCATGGGTGGATACCACTTCCACTTCGGTCAGGCTGCGGTGCTTGGTCCCGCTGCAGCTCCACTCCTACCATGACGAGATCTGGTGTGATGTTCTCCCCATGGAAGTGGGCAGTATCATTCTTGGTAGGCCGTGGTTATTCGACCGGGATGCCACGCTCCATGGCCGGTCGAACACCTGTACCTTCGACCACGCTAGCCAGCGGGTCACCCTCCAACCCGTTCGGCCCAGGAGCCCATCAGTCAGGGGTCCTACTGGCCCTAGTACTCCGAAGCCTTCCATTCCCGGGCCTAGTACCCCATCCCCAGCTCGGGCTATGACCGTTACCTCTGGCCTAGGAGAGCCCTCGACGAGGAGATTGATGATGATTAGCTCCCGGGAAATGGAGCAGGAGCTTAGTGAGGGCTGTCCGGTGTTTGCCATTACGGTCCGAGAGGTGGAGCGGGACTCCGTGGGTGAGCTCCCACCCGAGGTTGTTCCCATTCTGCAGGAGTATGCTGATGTATTCCCGACGAGCTTCCCGAGGGACTCCCACCTATGCGGGATATTCAACATGCCATCGACCTTGTTCCGGGCTCTTCTTTGCCCAACCTTCCGCATTATCGCATGAGCCCCACGGAGCATGCCGAGCTTAAACGGCAGGTCGATGAGTTAGAGCAGAGAGGGTCTGTTCGGGACAGCATGAGTCCATGTGCTGTACCCGCATTACTCGCCCCGAAGAAGGATGGTACGTGGAGAATGTGCATTGACAGTCGTGCCATCAACAAAATCACCGTGAAGTACAGGTTCCCTATTCCCCGCCTTGAAGACATGCTGGACATGATGGCAGGTGCCACTATCTTTTTGAAGATCGATCTTAAGAGTGGCTACCATCAGGTGAGGATTAGGCCAGGTGATGAGTGGAAGACCGCATTTAAGACCAAGGATGGTCTATATGAGTGGTTGGTCATGCCTTTTGGTTTGACCAATGCCCCTAGCACTTTCATGCGACTCATGACTCAGGTCCTTCGACCTTTCATTGGAGTCTTTGTAGTGGTGTATTTTGATGATATCCTTATCTATAGTTGCACCACAGGGGACCACTTAGACCACCTTCGGTAGGTCTGTCTACTTCTTCGGCGAGAGCAGCTGTTTGCGAACCCACAGAAGTGTGCCTTCATGACACCTTAACTTACCTTCTTGGGTTTCATTGTGTCTAGTACGGGGGTCTCCGCCGATCCGGAGAAGGTCCGGGCCATTGTTGAGTGGCCGGAACCCCGTACCGTTCATGATGTCCGCAGCTTTCATGGTCTTGCGACGTTCTATCGTCGCTTCATCCGCGGATTTAGCTCCGTCACCGCCCCGATCACGGATTGTATCCGAAAGGGCACATTTGTATGGACGAAGGCCGCATCTGCCGCCTTCAAGGACATCAAGGAGCGCATGACCCAGACACCTATCCTTCGACTGCCTGATTTCTCGAAGGTGTTTGAAGTCTCTTGTGATGCGTCGGGCATGGGAATTGGAGGAGTTTTGAGTCAGGAGTCCCACCCGATCGCATATTTCAGTGAGAAGCTGAATGACGCGAAACTGCGATATTCCACATATGATAAAGAATTCTACACAGTTGTTCAGGTTCTTAGGCATTGGAGGCACTATCTTTTACATCAGGAGTTTGTCCTATACTCCAATCACGAGGCATTGAGGTATCTCCACTCTCAAAAGAAGTTGAACTCGCGTCACAGTCGTTGGGTAGAGTATCTCCAGTAGTTCACCTTTGTGCTTAAACATAAGGCTGGAGTGGAAAACAAGGTGGCTGATGCCTTGAGTCGGCGAGCATGTTTGCTTACCACCATGAGTGCCGAGGTCATAGGGTTAGAGAAGATGAAGGAGGCCTATGTTGATTGTCCTGACTTGGTCAGATTTTTACCACTCTCCAGGCCGGACCCTCGAGAGACCTTGATGAGTATGTGCTTCAGGAGGGTTACCTCTTTCGAGGTAGCAGGCTATGTGTTCCCCGAACTTCGGTTCGAGATTTCTTAGTGTGGGAACTACATGCGGGAGGTCTAGCCGGCCACTTTGGTCGGAACAAGACTATTGAGGCAGTGGAGCATCGATTTTATTGGCCGAGCTTGAAGCGCGATGTTGCTAACATCGTGGCTCAGTGCCGTACATGTGCTACGGCCAAGATGAAGAAGCAAAGCTCGGGCCTTTATACGCCTCTTCCCGTGCCTGATGTCCCGTGGCAGGATGTTAGCATGGACTTTGTTTTGGGACTGCCACGTACCTCCAGGAAGCATGATTCGGTCTATGTGGTGGTTGACCGTTTCTCGAAGATGGCCCTCTTTATTCCTTGCTCGAAGACTTCGGATGCTTTGAGGGTAGCCCGCCTTTTCCTTACGCATGTGGTGTGCAAGTTCGGGTTGCCTCGCACTATAGTGTCTGACCGTGATGTTAGATTCACTTCCTACTTTTGGAAGACACTATGGCATATGATGGGTACGCACCTCAAGTTTTCCACTGCATATCATCCCCAGACAGATGGTCAGACCGAGGTGGTCAATAGGAGTCTGGGAGATCTTTTGAGGTGTCTAGTCAAGGACCGCATTGGGATTGGGATCTCATTTTACCCATGGCTGAGTTTGCATACAATGATTCGGTGAATAGGTCTACCGGCATGAGTCCATTTGAGATTGTCACAGGTCGTAGGCCTAGGAAACCCGTTGACCTTGTCCCCATGCCTATCCATGCTAGAGTGTCGGAGTCGGCCGAGTCGTTTGCTAGGCATGTTAGGAGTTTGCATGATGACATCCGTCGTCACATTGAGGCCAGCAATGCACGGTACAAGGAGTTAGCCGATGCCCACCGACACCACCGAGAGTTCCACGAGGGCGAATACGTCATGATCAGGGTAAGACCTGAACGGTTTCCCTCTGGAACCGTTAAGAAGTTGCAAGCTCGCGAGCCGGTCCCTTTAGAGTGTTGAAACGTGTTGGATCCAATGCGTATGTTGTGGACCTGCCAGAGGAATATGGTATAAGCTCTACCTTCAATGTATCAGATCTTGTTGTATATAGGGACCCAGCGGTGATCCCTAGTGAGCCTTTTGAGCCATCTCCTCCCCTTGAGAGTGATCCCACACCTGAGTGTCCACTTCCACCTCCAGCCCCTTTTTCACGGCAGCGTGAGCATATAGATCGTATACTGGACGAGCAAGTGACAGTTACCAGGAGTGGATCTTACCCGCGCTACCTAGTGCGATAGAGAGGACGGCCCGCTACTGAGGACACATGGATCACACATGGAGAGTTGCAGCGGATTGATCCGGATCTTCTGGAGCGATACCGGAGCGATGCAGACCCTTACTCGACAGGGTCGAGTTTCTCCCACCTGGGGAGAATTGGTGCGGACACCCGAGCGCATGCGAGACACTAGCCGGCGAGCCACCGGTACCGCACGAGGAGCACGACTCGAGCCACCTCAGCATCCCTATGGCTCGGAGACAGTCTGGAGGTTCCCCACTGAGTCATAGCATTTATCATATTTTTTGGGGATTTTTATTTGTGTGTAATGTATTTTATTTTCTTTTCGTCAGTGTGTAATTTAGATAGTTCGAGGGGCTTATGTGTAAAATGGGGATCCCTGGGTCCCACGGGCCCCCACTCCACTCCCATTGGGCCACCTCAGCTCTAGGGCCCCTATGGGGCCAGTCAACCCTCCATGGAGGCTTCTAGAAGGGTGGGCCAAGGGAGGGGGACAATGGACTTGAAAAGTCCACATGGGAGGCCACCAACCCCACCTACCATGTCCCCCCCTTGACCCTCCTTGGTCAAGGTGCGCCCCCCTCCCCTTTTTGTTTAATATTTTGTTGTATTTTGATCAAACTCCATCCTAGCCATCCATCCCCAACCCCTAGATCCAACGGTGGAGGATGAGTTTGGTGGGAGTCATATATAAGGCATGTAATTACCATTTTCTTGAATTAATGTCATTTTGAACTTGAAAATTGTTGGAGCATGGCCTAGGCTGCCCCCTTCCTCTCTCCCTCTCCCCCTTGGATGCTATGAAGGCTTCCATTCTGAGGTGTGAGTCCTCGTGTATCGGTTTCGACGATCGCCACCGCCGCCACGAGCCGCCACCGCACCGCCATCACCATCAACGGAGTTCTGCCTGCGTAGTACCACATCAGCTTGTTCGAAATTCACAGGTCTTTCCCGAGCTCATTTGGCTACCAAATTTGGAGGCATTGTTCCTGCGATGTTCCTCACCACCCAAAAAAATCATGCCAGCATTCCGATCACGTTTCCTATTTTTTGATTTTCGTCCACTCTTCCATTTCGGTTCTGCCAGAGTTCTGTCCAGGTTCACCTCCGTCCTGAGTTTCATGTCTTAGATCCACTTTTGGATTTTTTTTAGTTCTCCCAATTTTACTGGGGGTTCCATCCATCCACCCCTTCATCCACAAGTTTTCTCAATTTTTGATTCGCCCATCTCATATTTTCTAAAAATCGTTCTCAGACCCATCTACAGTTCTGTCCACCTGTTCCCAGATCCGACCACCAGTCACCCCAAAAATCATAACAAATCGCAGCCACCTCCAAATCAAATTCTAAAAATAGTCCCAGTTTCGTGGTTTGATTACCTACAACTTTTAGGATGAGCTCGAAGTCTTAATCCAACTGTACGTAGGTAGTCAATGGCCATTTACAGGAAACTGATATGCTAATCTGAGATTTCGGGAGCAGTGGAGCAGAGAATTGCAAAATAGTTATATCCCAGGTCTGCACAGGTTCAGAAGAGTCCACTGACCCTAGATTGAAGGATTTCGAATCCTCTTTCCAACGGCACTGGTTTTGTCACATTCCGGCGATGTGGCTGATCGCAGCGGTCGTTTTCGCCGGAGCGCGCGCTACTGAAACAGCAACATCAGCTCGTGGACATCATCCTCTCCACTTGGGAACCGGGGCACCCGGCCTCCGGTGAGTGTTCCCGGCCGATCGCCGTCTGTGGAGGCGTGCCACCAGGGGTCCCCATCACAGTGGGTCCCACCCCCGCAGATCCGGAGGACAGCGCCGTCCGTGGGCCCCACGGGCCCTTAGAAGCCGCCGTTCGAAAAGCACAAAAATGCGGAGTTCGGCACCGCCGGGCAACATCAAGATGCTGCCCGTCAACCTGAGTTGCGTGATTCCCGGACCCCACATGTGACCTTTTACCTCCCTATGTGGAGTGGGTCGACTTAGTGTATTGCTGTAATAATTGTTAACCGGGAGTCCGTGATTTGGCCGGGGTTGTCTTCGCCACACCGGGTGCGTGGAGGTAATGGTCCGAACCTCTTGGCGTTCATTTGCTTAGCTAGTATATGGTCTTTTGCCGCTGCCGAGAGCGATAGGTACTAGCCCGTGTGTCCATGTCACCGCTGTGAGTGTGAGAGTGACCCGTCCCATGACTCGATCCGAGTCCGGAAGTGAGTCGACTACCCGTGAACTCTGCCGGTTCTTCAACCGCGCACGATCCGCGTTTCCCTCGCTTGGGACGACGAGTGAGCTTGCGTTTCTGTTATTAACGTATAGCCCATAGGAGCTCTCCGTGTCGGGCTTAGTGTCTCTCCTATCATGTGTTGTTGGTCGTGTCCGCATCTAGAGTCCGAGGTCCATACCACGTAGAGTCGGTCCCCGTGTCCGTCCCGCATCAGTTTGGTGTCAGAGCGAGTCGAGTCTAGGGTAGTCATTGCATATGTCTTACATGGATCATGGTCTAAGTCGAGTCTAGGATCTTCATTATTTTCAAAACAAAAAAAAGGGTGTTTTAAAATTACATTTCATCCCGATAATTCGGTATCTTAAAAGGTGTTATCCGAACATTAGGCTACGCCTATCGGGAGGTCGCACACTTGCGGGAGTGATCTTCGGATCGATTAACTCCGCCACGTACCGGATATTGGTTTAGGTCTAAGTGCATCATTTAGTGAGTGTTTGCATTAGTCGGGGTCTTCTAGGTCGTGTGTCAGTTGCATGCCCACCCGTCGAGGTACCCAATACTCGCCACCACCACCTATGGCGGATTCCCGGGCCCGTAACTCCGATGAGTCCTCGACGACCGAGATGTTCCGAGCCATTATGGAACGTCTTGACAAGAATATGGATGGTCTTAGTACGCGTATGGATGGCATAAGAACACGTCTAGAAGGGCGGATGAAAGCCCTCGAGGATCGGGCCGAGTCTTTGGATCAGTCCATCCAGGGTCTAGTTGGGAGGATTGCCATCCTCGAGAGGGGCCCAGTAGCGGCGCAACCCGCGCCGACGAACGGCCAACAGGAGCCGGTTCAGCAACCTGCTGTACCAAGAGTTCAGGCGGAGAATGTTGGGGTTCAACAGGTGCATGTGGTGGATGATTATGAATCTGATAATGATCAAGGGGGTAACGGTCGCCGTCATCAACGACGGAATCGTGATGACAAGGAGGACGACCGCATTCTTGGGGGCGTGCGTGCGGACCCTCCCACTTTTAGCGGGTCCTTGGACCCCCAGGTGTATTTAGATTGGGAGGCCGGCATGGACCGGTACTTCGAGTGGTTTGAGATGACGGACCACCGAAGAGTCCGATACGCGAAGATGAAGCTGCAAGGGCAGGCTCAAACTTATTGGATCAATGTGGAGAGCCTGCTCAACCAGCGACGTCAACCCCAGGTCAGTACTTGGGATGATATGAAAACCAAGTTGAGGGAGAAGTACCTTCCCGCCTCATATCGCCAACGTCTCATAGACAAGTGGCAAAGCATCTCCCAAGGGAACTGATCCGTGACTGAGTACACCGCCGAGTTCGATGAGTATTACTTACGGTGTGGGGTCACAGAAGAGAGCACTATGACTATATCCCGCTTTCGAAGAGGTTTGTGACCCAATTATCAATATGAACTCTTTCACCGCAATGCAACCACTTTGGAGCAGGCATATCAGATAGCTCTCGAATTGGAGCAATTCGAGGCCGAGTTCGAGTCACCCCATCGGTTGGGCTCTTTTCCCCTTCGTAGTGTCGAGCCCCATGGCTCATCTGGCACGTATCCGAGGGCCCCCATGGCTCGACCTTAGGAGCCCGCTCGTCCCGAGCCATTTGCTCCTAGGCCTCATCCTCCACCCCCGAGGGACCTTCCTCGTCCCCAGCATCTTACAGCCCTACCCATAGCCCGTCCACCGGCACCCGTACCTCCTGCACGTCCTTTGTTGCCTACGCCTCCTACCCGTCGGGAGATAACGGTAAAGGACCTATGATTGGGGAGCCTAGTGGATCACGGCAGCAGTGTTATCGGTGCAATGGGTTTGGCCATTTCGCCAACCAGTGTCCCACCCGCCCATCTCTTCACATTGGGGACACACAGGCCGAGGATACCACCCCTACGGGCCTCGAGTTAGTCAGCTATGAGGCTGATGAAGAGCTAGCTGACGAGTACTATGAGATGGGAGGTGAGGCCCAGGATGCCCAGCATTCGGACGATACCCACGTGGGGGTCGTCAGATGTATCTCACCCAGCCGCAGGTCAGTGATGACTGGCGAAGGACTACTATCCTTCATGTATTCTGTAGGCTGGGAAAGCAAATTTGCAAGGTGGTCATCGATAGCGGGAGTTGTATCAATGCAATCTCCACGAACGCTGTCACTCGTCTTGGTCTCACACCCGTAGACCACCCTTGCCCCTATCAGGTATCATGGGTGGATACCACTTCCACTTCGGTCAGGCTGCGGTGCTTGGTCCCGCTGCAGCTCCACTCCTACCATGACGAGATCTGGTGTGATGTTCTCCCCATGGAAGTGGGCAGTATCATTCTTGGTAGGCCGTGGTTATTCGACCGGGATGCCACGCTCCATGGCCGGTCGAACACCTGTACCTTCGACCACACTAGCCAGCAGGTCACCCTCCAACCCGTTCGGCCCAGGAGCCCATCAGTCAGGGGTCCTACTGGCCCTAGTACTCCGAAGCCTTCCATTCCCGGGCCTAGTACCCCATCCCCAGCTCGGGCTATGACCGTTACCTCTGGCCTAGGAGAGCCCTCAACGAGGAGATTGATGATGATTAGCTCCCGGGAAATGGAGCAGGAGCTTAGTGAGGGCTGTCCGGTGTTTGCCATTACGGTCCGAGAGGTGGAGCGGGACTCCGTGGGTGAGCTCCCACCCGAGGTTGTTCCCATTCTGCAGGAGTATGCTGATGTATTCCCCGACGAGCTTCCCGAGGGACTCCCACCTATGCGGGATATTCAACATGCCATCGACCTTGTTCCGGGCTCTTCTTTGCCCAACCTTCCGCATTATCGCATGAGCCCCACGGAGCATGCCGAGCTTAAACGGCAGGTCGATGAGTTAGAGCAGAGAGGGTCTGTTCGGGACAGCATGAGTCCATGTGCTGTACCCGCATTACTCGCCCCGAAGAAGGATGGTACGTGGAGAATGTGCATTGACAGTCGTGCCATCAACAAAATCACCGTGAAGTACAGGTTCCCTATTCCCCGCCTTGAAGACATGCTGGACATGATGGCAGGTGCCACTATCTTTTTGAAGATCGATCTTAAGAGTGGCTACCATCAGGTGAGGATTAGGCCAGGTGATGAGTGGAAGACCGCATTTAAGACCAAGGATGGTCTATATGAGTGGTTGGTCATGCCTTTTGATTTGACCAATGCCCCTAGCACTTTCATGCGACTCATGACTCAGGTCCTTCGACCTTTCATTGGAGTCTTTGTAGTGGTGTATTTTGATGATATCCTTATCTATAGTTGCACCACAGGGGACCACTTAGACCACCTTCGGTAGGTCTGTCTACTTCTTCGGCGAGAGCAGCTGTTTGCGAACCCACAGAAGTGTGCCTTCATGACACCTTAACTTACCTTCTTGGGTTTCATTGTGTCTAGTACGGGGGTCTCCGCCGATCCGGAGAAGGTCCGGGCCATTGTTGAGTGGCCGGAACCCCGTACCGTTCATGATGTCCGCAGCTTTCATGGTCTTGCGACGTTCTATCGTCGCTTCATCCGCGGATTTAGCTCCGTCACCGCCCCGATCACGGATTGTATCCGAAAGGGCACATTTGTATGGACGAAGGCCGCATCTGCCGCCTTCAAGGACATCAAGGAGCGCATGACCCAGACACCTATCCTTCGACTGCCTGATTTCTCGAAGGTGTTTGAAGTCTCTTGTGATGCGTCGGGCATGGGAATTGGAGGAGTTTTGAGTCAGGAGTCCCACCCGATCGCATATTTCAGTGAGAAGCTGAATGACGCGAAACTGCGATATTCCACATATGATAAAGAATTCTACACAGTTGTTCAGGTTCTTAGGCATTGGAGGCACTATCTTTTACATCAGGAGTTTGTCCTATACTCCAATCACGAGGCATTGAGGTATCTCCACTCTCAAAAGAAGTTGAACTCACGTCACAGTCATTGGGTAGAGTATCTCCAGTAGTTCACCTTTGTGCTTAAACATAAGGCTGGAGTGGAAAACAAGGTGGCTGATGCCTTGAGTCGGCGAGCATGTTTGCTTACCACCATGAGTGCCGAGGTCATAGGGTTAGAGAAGATGAAGGAGGCCTATGTTGATTGTCCTGACTTTGGTCAGATTTTTACCACTCTCCAGGCCGGACCCTCGAGAGACCTTGATGAGTATGTGCTTCAGGAGGGTTACCTCTTTCGAGGTAGCAGGCTATGTGTTCCCCGAACTTCGGTTCTAGATTTCTTAGTGTGGGAACTACATGCGGGAGGTCTAGCCGGCCACTTTGGTCGGAACAAGACTATTGAGGCAGTGGAGCATCGATTTTATTGGCCGAGCTTGAAGCGCGATGTTACTAACATCGTGGTTCAGTACCGTACATGTGCTACGGCCAAGATGAAGAAGCAAAGCTCGGGCCTTTATACGCCTCTTCCCGTGCCTGATGTCCCGTGGCAGGATGTTAGCATGGACTTTGTTTTGGGACTGCCACGTACCTCCAGGAAGCATGATTCGGTCTATGTGGTGGTTGACAGTTTCTCGAAGATGGCCCTCTTTATTCCTTGCTCGAAGACTTCGGATGCTTTGAGGGTAGCCCGCCTTTTCCTTACGCATGTGGTGTGCAAGTTCGGGTTGCCTCGCACTATAGTGTCTGACCGTGATGTTAGATTCACTTCCTACTTTTGGAAGACACTATGGCATATGATGGGTACGCACCTCAAGTTTTCCACTGCATATCATCCCCAGACAGATGGTCAGACCGAGGTGGTCAATAGGAGTCTGGGAGATCTTTTGAGGTGTCTAGTCAAGGACCGCATTGGGAATTGGGATCTCATTTTACCCATGGCTGAGTTTGCATACAATGATTCGGTGAATAGGTCTACCGGCATGAGTCCATTTGAGATTGTCACAGGTCGTAGGCCTAGGAAACCCGTTGACCTTGTCCCCATGCCTATCCATGCTAGAGTGTCGGAGTCGGCCGAGTCGTTTGCTAGGCATGTTAGGAGTTTGCATGATGACATCCGTCGTCACATTGAGGCCAGCAATGCACGGTACAAGGAGTTAGCCGATGCCCACCGACACCACCGAGAGTTCCACGAGGGTGAATACGTCATGATCAGGGTAAGACCTGAACGGTTTTCCTCTGGAACCGTTAAGAAGTTGCAAGCTCGCAGAGCCGGTCCCTTTAGAGTGTTGAAACGTGTTGGATCCAATGCGTATGTTGTGGACCTGCCAGAGGAATATGGTATAAGCTCTACCTTCAATGTATCAGATCTTGTTGTATATAGGGACCCAGCGGTGATCCCTAGTGAGCCTTTTGAGCCATCTCCTCCCCTTGAGAGTGATCCCACACCTGAGTGTCCACTTCCACCTCCCACCCCTTTTTCACGGTAGCGTGAGCATATAGATCGTAGACTGGACGAGCAAGTGACAGTTACCAGGAGTGGATCTTACCCGCGCTACCTAGTGCGATAGAGAGGACGGCCCGCTACTGAGGACACATGGATCACGCATGGAGAGTTGCAGCGGATTGATCCGGATCTTCTGGAGCGATACCGGAGTGATGCAGACCCTTACTCGACAGGGTCGAGTTTCTCCCACCCGGGGAGAATTGGTGCGGACACCCGAGCGCATGCGAGACACTAGCCGGCGAGCCACCGGTACCGCACGAGGAGCACGACTCGAGCCACCTCAGCATCCCTATGGCTCGGAGACAGTCTGGAGGTTCCCCACTGAGTCATAGCATTTATCATATTTTTTGGGGATTTTTATTTGTGTGTAATGTATTTTATTTTCTTTTCGTCAGTGTGTAATTTAGATAGTTCGAGGGGCTTATGTGTAAAATGGGGATCCCTGGGTCCCACGGGCCCCCACTCCACTCCCATTGGGCCACCTCAGCTCTAGGGCCCCTATGGGGCCAGTCAACCCTCCATGGAGGCTTCTAGAAGGGTGGGCCAAGGGAGGGGGACAATGGACTTGAAAAGTCCACATGGGAGGCCACCAACCCCACCTACCATGTCCCCCCCTTGACCCTCCTTGGTCAAGGTGCGCCCCTCTCCCCTTTTTGTTTAATATTTTGTTGTATTTTGATCAAACTCCATCCTAGCTATCCATCCCCAACCCCTAGATCCAACGGTGGAGGATGAGTTTGGTGGGAGTCATATATAAGGCATGTAATTACCATTTTCTTGAATTAATGCCATTTTGAACTTGAAAATTATTGGAGCATGGCCTAGGCCGCCCCCTTCCTCTCTCCCTCTCCCCCTTAGATGCTGTGAAGGCTTCCATTCTGAGGTGTGACTCCTCGTGTATCGGTTCCGACGATCGCCGCCACCGCCACGAGCCGCCACCGCACCGCCATCGCCATCAACGGAGTTCTGCCTGCACAGTACCACAGCAGCTTGTTCAAAATTCACAGGTCTTCCCCGAGCTTATTTGGCTACCAAATTTGGAGGCATTGTTCCTGGGATGTTCCTCACCACCCACAAAAATTAGGCCAGCATTCAGATCACGTTTCCTATTTTTTGATTTTCGTCCACTCTTCCATTTCGGTTCTGCCAGAGTTCTGTCCAAGTTCACCTCCGTCCTTAGTTTCATGTCTTAGATCCACTTTTGGATTTTTTTTAGTTCGTCCATTTTTACTGGGGGTTCCATCCATCCACCCCTTCATCCACAAGTTTTCTCAATTTTTGATTCGCCCATCTCATATTTTCTAAAAATCGTTCTCAGACCCATTTACAGTTCTGTCCACCTGTTCCCAGATCCGACCACTAGTCACCCCAAAAATCATAACAAATCGCAGCCACCTCCAAATCAAATTCTAAAAATAGTCCCAGTTTCGTGGTTTGATTACCTACAACTTTTAAGATGAGCTCAAAGTCTGAATCCAACTTTACTTAGGCGGTCAATGGCCATTTACAAGAAAGTGATATGCTGATCTGAGATTTCGGGAGCTGTGGAGTAGAGAATTGAAAAATAGTTAAAGCCCAGGTCCGCGCAGGTTCATAAGAGTCCACTGACACTAGATTGAAGGATTTCGAATCCTCTTTCCAACGGCGCTGGTTTTGTCGCATTCCGGTGACGTGGCTGATCGCAGCGGCCGTTTTTGTCGGAGCGCGCGTTGCTGAAACAGCAACATCAGCTCGTGGACAACATCCTCTCCACTTGGGAACCGGGGCACCCGGCCTCCGGTGAGTGTTCCCGACCGACCGCCATCTGTGGAGGCGCGCCACCAGGGGTCCCCATCACAGTGGGTCCCACCCCCGCAGATCTCGAGGATAGAGCCGTCCGTGGGCCCCACGGGCCCGTAGAAGCCGCCGTTCGGAAAGCACAAAAATGCGGAGTTCGGCACCGCCGGGCGACATCAAGATGCTGCCCGTCAACCCGAGTTGCGTGATTCCCGGACCCCACATGTGACCTTTTACCTCCCTGCGTGGAGTGGGTCGACTTAGTGTATTGCTGTAATAATTGTTAACCGGGAGTCTGTGATTCGGCTGGGGTTGTCTTCGCCACGCCGGGTGCGTGGAGGTAATGGTCCGAACCTCTTGGCGTTCATTTGCTTAGCTAGTATATGGTCTTTTGCCGCTGTCGAGAGCAATAGGTACTATCCCGTGTGTCCATGTCACCGCTGTGAGTGTGAGAGTGACCCGTCCCATGACTCGATCCGAGTCCAGAAGTGAGTCGACTACCCGTGAACTCTGCCGGTTCTTCAACCGCGCACGATCCGCATTTCCCTCGCTTGGGACGACGAGTGAGCTTGCGTTTCTGTTAGCAACGTATAGCCCATAGGAGCTCTCCGTGTCGGGCTTAGTGTCTCTCCTATCATGTGTTGCTGGTCGTGTCCGCATCTAGAGTCCGAGGTCCATACCACGTAGAGTCGGTCCCCGTGTCTGTCCCGCATCAAACAGCCTCTTTGATTTCAGATTCAGAAGGAACAGAACACAGCATATCATTGTCATCTTGATGCAGCAGGTTAGGGATGCAATTCAAAGAGTGTTCATCAAAGTAGTGAGCTTGTGAGCTAAAAGCATGTTTGAAATGTGAAACAGCAATGGACTTCATTTCTTCAGCATCTTTAGTAATCAGCCCAGACTGAGTTTTGAGTTGAGAAATAAAGTGTTTTCGTCTGTTGGCCAAGGTGGTGGCATGAAAAAACTTTGTATTTTTATCCCCCTCAAGTAGCCATCTAATCCGGGACTTTTGGCGCCAGAAGCACTCTTGCTGAATTAATCTATCTGAAAGGACAGACTTTGCTTCATCCAGAGCATCTGAGTTTGAAGTAGTTGGCTGCAAATCATAAGAATACTCTGCTCTTAAAATAGCTTCCTCAGCTTTAATCAGATTTGAGTGGACATTACCAAAAGTGTGCTTATTCCATGCTCGGAGCATATTCCTCAAGTACTTGAGTTTGAGATAAGGAGTTGTGGTAGGGGAGGTAGCAAGTGGACTAGTATTCCAACAAAGCTTAACTTCCTCTAAAAATTCAGAATGGTATAACCACATCTTTTGAAAATAGAATCTGCTTTTGAATTTTTCCTGAGAGCAAAATTTAACAAGGGAGCATGGTCTGAGGCCTCCTGAATAAATGTTCCACTGAGAAAGGAGATAAGTTTAAACAAGCAACGTTAACAAGAACCCTATCCAATCTTGCCCAAATACCATTGCTCCCAGACTGATTATTATGCCAAGTGTAAGTGGATCCAGTGAAACCCGCATCAAATAAAGCACAATCTGAGATACAATCTTTGAAATCAGAGATGGCCTGTAGGTTTGGGGAATTACCACCCAATTTTTCGTCAACAGACAAAATGCAATTGAAGTCTCCTACCACTAGCCAAGGGCCAGACATCTGATTATGGATATTAATGAGAGAGGCCCATAGCAATTTCCTTTCAGGAATGGAACATTTAGCATACACAAAAGAGAAATGGAGATCAGGGCATGTTGAGTTTGTCTGATGAAGAGTGATCTGTTGGTTGTCACAGCAAACAACTGAAAAGTCCAAGGGATCCTTCCAAAGGACCCATATATGAGCCATATTGTCCTCATTGGCTAAAGCTTTAGACATACCCAATTTTTTGCAGATTCCCTCCATTTTATTAACATTCACTTTTGGTTCCAAAAGAGCAATACAACCAATATTATAAGTATTGATGAAGAGCTTCACACGACCAATAGAGACATCATTTGCAATGCCTCTAACATTCCAGACAATAAGATTCATCATGGATGATTAGTTTCATGGATATTACCCGTTGATCCAGACCTAGTCATGGATCTAGTGATGATCCCAGTCCGCTCAGTGATAAGCATCCTCACATTGTCAGTGGCTGCATCAAGAGAAATTGTCTTTCTTAGATCTTCAGAAGCAGGAGGGTGAGCTTGCTCCATGTGTGCCATAACATTTAGCATCGGCATGGCTTTGCAGGGAGATGTGTCCACAACTTCGAGATCAGGAACAAGGGCAATAATACCCATATGATTAGTATTTTGGGTTGAAGGGAGCTCCAAAAGTGGAGGGGCCGTTCCATCAATGATGTGAATATTAGTAGTTGGCAAAACATTTTCTTGATGAGTCCGAGGAGACTTTGGAGGAGATAAATTTGCCACTTGCCTTTCATTAAGTAGAGTTGTTTGGGAGGGAATCAGAGCATCTGATCTACCCCCTAAGAAAGAGGTCGAGCCAGCATTTTCATCTCCTTTTACATCATAGACTCCCAGCTGAGTACTGTAATGCTGATTTTCGTTCAACACCAGCGCTGTAACTACTGTAGATACCGGTTCCAATCGACTATCTGGAGTGGATATCTGTTGAGACTTGAAGTGCTGAGGATCTGAAGGAGAATCAGCAATAACCAAGGGGGCTATTTTGGATGCAGTTGGCTTCCAGATAGCTTTTGGCTTAAGAGCAACTGGTTTAGGGGCAGAGTCCTTATGATTTGCCATAGAAGAGTGATCCCTCTGTCTTTTACACTCTTCCTTATTGTGACCAAGACGGGAGCATTCAGAACAGAAGGCTGGGAAAACTGGATAGATAATGTCCTGCCACGCGCCTCCACCAGGGAAACCAATCTAGAGCCGAGAAGGAGGAGTCTTGGATATGTCCAATTCCACACACACATGAGCAACCGTGGTGTTGGATAGATTTAAAGTAGTAGGATCAATTTTCAGCACACGACCTACATTGCCTGTAATAGAGCGTAACAGAGGCTCTAGGAAAAAGTTAACTGGAAGACCAGGAAAAGCAATCCAGATCGGCAGAATGGGCGAGTCTTCATTTGGAGAGAAATGCATTGTCCATTTAAAAAATATGTCGCAAATATGTCAGTAAGTTCCGGCTCGTCGGAAATATTATGGCCCATTATTTTCTGACAGAATAACTGTTAGTCAGAAATACGTCAAAAATTTTAGACGTATTTTCAACTAAATTACGTTTTGTCGGAATGATTAATTAATTTTTATATTATTAATTACCAACATAAATAGCCACCATAACTTCGACGATATAGTTTCGTCGATAATTTCGGATGAATTGGCGACGCTATTGTAATACGTCAGAAATTTGTGACGTAAGCTTTTCGACGTCCATATTCTGTCGCAAATACATCAAAAATATGTCGAAAATTCACTTTGTAACATATTTCTGACGTATTTGTGACGGCAAAAGGACGTCGGAATAACCTATTTTCCTTGTAGTGTAGGTCCAGAGTTCCAGTGCTATTTCACCTTCCTCCCATCCAGGCGAGATGCCTAGGGATGCCAGAGGATGAGCAAGCTGTACAAGGTGCATTGATCATGTGGAAAGTGGGCAAAGCTTCCCCCCTCCCAGTAGATGTGCCAGAAGAGAAAGAGGTATATCAGGCATACATCAAGGAATTGAGGGAGATCTGACCATGTGGAGACTCACTTTCAGCTTGAGTTGCTTAGGTTTCATTATGTATTTCCTTGCTTTCTTAGGGTTGTGACTTTTATTTGGAGAAATTTAAGAAGAGCACGATGTATTTTTTTAACATAATAGAATTCAGCATTCATATTCCTATCCCTCATATATGTGTATTTTTCATTAAATATAATGGGAGATTAAGGCGGTCTGCCCATAGGTCGCGATTAGGGATGCGGTCTCTGATAAGTGCTCATTTGTTTATATTTATTCATATCACACACATCATTTTTTGGGCTTTAATGAAGTTAATTATGCAATTTTTACATGATAATCTCGGTCTCACACAAAATGGAGATTTTTTTGTAATTAATGGGATGTTTAAAATAAATTGCATAATTAAAATTTGATAAAATCATTTCATAAAAAACTATGCTATAATTGTTTTTACAAAATTCACTTTGTGTGAACAAAATTGAGCAACAAAATCAATGGCAAATAATGTATAAATTCATTGCTGAGACTTTTTTTTGAGGGTCTTAGATATTTTTTTTTTGCATTTTTTACAATCTTGTGAATAGGACTCCATGTAGCAGGTGGACGTGTAGGGGCAGGCGTCGATGGCGTGTGAGGCTCCTCTCGCTTGCGTGCAGTAGGTGGACGTGCACGACTGGGCAGGGCAGTGAGGCTGGCAGTGACATGGCACACGTGCATGCATGGGCGAGTGGCGCTCCTGCATGGGCAAAGGCAAGCGGCTCTGGTCGGATGGAGAGGCGCTCTTGCATGGGCGATGGCAGCGGATGGGTGTCTTGGCTCGGAGGGAGTGGCATGGGGGGGTGGCCTGCACCTCCATGGATGCCAGCCCTATAAAATTGGAAGGCCCTCACTCCTTAACATCCTTCTTCTCTTCTTCGATCCCCCTTTCTTCTCCGTACATCCTTTCTCTCTCTCTATCTTGTGGGCTCTCTCCTCGTCGCAGCTTTTCCTCATCTTCTTCTCCTCAGGATTCTCCTCCTACTCCTCTTCTTCTCCTCCTACTTCTCGTTCTTCTCCTTCTTCTTCTTACTCCCTCCCCTCCTCCTTCTTCTGTCTCCCCCCTTCACTCTGTCGCGGGCCGGCATCCCTGTTTTGAACAGGGGCTCCGCCAGCAGCCGACCCCCTCTCTTTCTCTCTCTCTATCCCTCTCTCCCTGTTCCCCATAGCAGACACCCCCTCTCTTTCTCTCTTCTCCTCCCTCCTCCTGCTTCCCTTGTCCTTCTCTCCCCTTCTCTTCTCCTCTTTGCTCTCTCTCCCTTCCCTTTCTCTCTACACCGCACACCACTCCCCCTCTCCTCTCTCTTTTCTCTCTTCTCTGTCGTCTCTATCCCACAACCACCGCACCGGCAGCCCTACTTCCCCTTCTCCTCTTCTCTCTCACTGTTCTTCTCACTGGTCTCTCTCCCTGTACTCCCTTCTCCTATCTTCCTCCCCTTCACAACATCTTCCTCTCGCGTCTCTTCTTTCCCCTTCACGTCCCCCTCGGCTTGCCACCAAGTTGGCGTCTCTCTCGTTTTTCCTCTCACGGCATCTCTCTTCTCTCTTCTCTCGTCTCCATCTCTCGTCCTCTCTCCGCTTCCCCTTTCTCCTCTCTCTTTTATCTCTTCCCTCTCTCTTCTCACCCCCCCTTCGCTCCCTCTCTCATCTCTACTCTCCCTCTCATTCTCTCTTCTCCCATCTCTCATCTTCTCTTCTCTCTCCCACTGTCTCTCACCTCCTCTTCTCTGTCTCTCTCTACCCCCTACACACACACACACACACACACACTTCTTTCAATTTTCATTTTATTTTATTTTTTGTTTTTGTTTTTAACTTTCACCCCCACCCTTCTCTATCTCTTTCTCTACTTCCCTCTCTATTATCCCTATATCTCTCTCTATAGAGTTCCTCCCTCATGACGGCGTCTTCTCCAGGGTGACACTCAAAAACTCAAGAGTGTGGATGTTGACGTCTTTATCTTCCCGGCTACACCCACTCCCTAGTTCTTTAATTTTTGTTTTAGTTAGATTTTATTGCGGGTATTGGACTTTTTATTTATTTTCTTGAACATCTACACATTGTAAATATTTTATTTTGAGCATTAAAAATAGTGAGTGTGATTGTCTCTCTAGATCTTTTATTCTCTCTCTCTCTCTCCCTACTTCTTCCCTTTGTTCCTCTATACTTCTTTGGATAGATTTTACTCTTACGCAATTTTAATTGTTTCACGTTAAAATCCCTTCAACAACTTTTTATTTAAAAAATATAAGATTTTTAACTTTAAAATTCTAGCCTCCTCGTGGGATCGACCCGTATTCACCACTACACTGAAAATCTTAATTTTATTATGTGAGTGCAGAGTTTTTGAAATTGAGTGCACCGTGTTTTTAATAACGAGCATCCGCTCGCATAAATCTCTGGGGCAACCGTGACCATGCTCGGAGAGACCAGACTGGGAGAAGTTCACGAGAAATGAAGGCGGTCTACCATGCATGCACACTATCAATGGTCTCAATAAGGCCGGCTCTCTCTCTCTCTCTAGATTTTAGAGAGAGAAGCTCTGGTTCGAGCACTCCCGCCAATCTCTTTTTGTCTCTTCAGCTTATCCCCCTCCCATGCCGGCCATGGCCGGTGTGGCGGGGGGTCCCCCGGCACCGGCGGGGGCTCTCCAATCCTCTCCCGAAACCAGTCCTTCTTCTTCCTGAGATGTTCCGTGGAAATCGTTTGCACAAGCTCTCATGGATTCTACGAAGAGATCAAACATTTCCATCCAGATCAAGAAACCGGCGTTTACTGATCGAGGAGAACCAGTTGTCTTCTTCTCCAAGGCTGAAGTCCAGGCTTCGTTGCAACTATTACCATTCGCAATTGTGGCTAAATGCTCATATGGTAGGCCTTCTTTCACTGATCTCAAAAGCTGTCTGATACAGCGACTGGGGATCTGTTCAGGTTTCGTGATCAGCAAACTGAACTTGAGGCACATTCTTCTTCGATTTGATAATGAGGCGGATTTTTTGAAGCTCCTCATACAGAAAAATTTGTATATAAAAGGTTTTCTGTTTAGGTTCTTTCGATGGACCCCGGATTTTATCTTCGAAGCTGATCCACCAATGGTGCCTGTGTGGATTGGTTTTCCTGGTTTACCGGTGAACCTGTATAAAGAAGATTGTCTTCGATCCATTGCTGGCAACTTTGGTCCCGTTTTGCGTATTCATGAGCGGTCTTTAACATTGACAGACACTTCTGAAGCTTTAGTTTGCATTCAGTTGGATATCGCAGCTTCGCGGAAAGAGCGACTGTGGATTGATATGGATGGTGTTGGATATTGGCAAAAGGTCAATTATCATCGAGTCCCTACCCTATGTAGTTTTTGTCATAAGATGGGTCATTCGATTGACGAATGTAAGAAAACAATGAGTAGGTCTGATCGACCGCGTGTAATTAAAGAATCAGAAAAGAAGAATATACAACAGGTTTTCAAACCTCGGTTCAAGGGTCCTCAAGATGTTCGACACAATGTTTCTTTGGAAAATCAATTTGAAGTTCTTCTTCAGGCAGTTGAAATGCAAGAAGAGGCCCATAATATAGATAATTCTTTGGTTGGTCAGGTCTCCCAAGATCTTATACAGTCAGAGGAGAAGAGGTTAAAAATTGCTACTCAGCAACCAGTCACTATGGAGATTCATTCTTCCAATAAAAATAATGCAGAAGAATCTTCTGAGTCAAGAAATTTAGAATGTATTCCGGAAAGAGGGAATTCACAGGCATCTATATCTCCAGATATCATGGCAATAAATAATTCTGACGCAGTGGCAGGTGAGCAGAAAACAGGGGGAGACGTCAATATCAAGACCTCCTTAGCAGATCAAAGAGAAATGAAGCCAATTAGCATTTCAGAAGGGCTATCTGCAACTGATACTCACGTGCCAAGGACAACTAAGCAGCTTGAATTTTCTTCTGATCAGTGTCCTAAAGATGTTATGATCATTAAATCCAATGAAATTTCAGTATTAGCTGAATCTGAAAATTCAAAAATGATCACTCAATGGAGCAAACTCCCAGGAAAAATGTTTCAAGGCAAAGAGTACACTGAAATTTCTATAATACCTGGTGAACTTATTAGTGATGCCCGCCTTACTAGAGCCAAAGCCAAGGTGCTGGCAGTAAACTCCTCTACCTCTATACATGATTGATTCAGCCCTTATATGGAATGCTAGAGGTATAGGGAATAAGGCGACTGTTAGAAGTCTTGGCCAAATTATCAAAGCTCACAAGATTAGCTTAGTTGCTATACTAGAACCTCGTATTGATTTTTGTTGTGCCAAACAGGTGGCCGGTAAAATTAATCTTCATTCTGTGTTTGGAAATAATGGAAGCTCTTCAAATATTTGGTTGTTTCATTCTGCTGATACTTGCATCGAGGTTACTGAGCAACATCCGCAATTTATTACTGTGGCTCTGAAGGAAGACAATAATATCTGCATGTATATCACTGCAGTATATGCATCTTGCAATGCTTACACCCACAGGGAATTATTTGATGCTCTTTTGGCTTCAAGTTCAGAGATTGCAGTCCCTTGGCTTATTGGTGGAGATTTCAATTGTATTATCTCCCCAGAAGAAAAGTTAGGAGGTTTGATGCCTTCAAATAATGCAATGTTAGACTTTCAAAGTTTTATCACTGCTACAGGTCTTATGGATGCTGGATTTTCTGGGTCTTCTTATACTTTGACCAATAATCAAATTGGAGCCAACCACATTAGGGCAAGACTAGATAGAGTCTTACACAATGAAAGCTAGCTTAATTCCAGACTCAATATATCTTTCCAACATCTCCTCAGAGGTCCCTCAGACCATGCTCCTTTGTTATTAAAGATGTGCCCGAGCCACTCTCATCCAGGGAGATTCACACATTAAGTTTAGTTATCATCAAAACCATAACTTAACAATCACAACAATCATCAAAATCATAACTCAACAGGACCATCTTCGCATAGGTCTGAATATTTTGTGGGCCAAGTTGCTGGATGAAGATAAGGCGCAGCCCGTCCATGAAACGATTTGCTTTGAGGAGATCCGTGCTCACTAAATTCTGAGCATAGGGTGCCAGGCGAGAGAATTGTAACTCATACTCCGCCACCGACATCATGCCTTGACGTAGCGAAACGAACTCCACCGCCTTCTTCTCCTTGACATGTTCGGAGAAGTGTTTTGCTCGGAAGAGTGTGAGAAATCCCTCCCAAGTGTGTGGTGCATCTTGGGGTGGTGTCGGAATAGACTTCCCCGAAGCACGCACATCCTTGTTAAGTTGGAATGTGGTGAGACGAAACTTCTCTTGGTCGGCACATTATATGACCTCGAATAGATAGTTCATTTCATCTATATAGTTTTCAGCTTCATCTAGTTGGAAGAATAAGAAATTCACAGAGGGTTTAGACTCCAGAAGCTACGGTGTAGATCACCAGCCCCAGCCCTCGCGCCAACTTGAGCCATATTTTGCAATGCCTGGGTGAGACCCACGACAGTTTGTTGCATTCCACCCCAATCGACATGGTGAGCCATTGTAAGAATAAAGTACCTGAGAAAAGTAATAATTTTTTAACTCCTACGGAATTAAAGGGAATGAATTTTAGAGATGAGTTCTAATTAACTATCTCATCCTTGGTTCTACCCAATTTCTATCATGAGTGGGGAATTTATTTCCTTGTTTCATAGGTATGGGTCCTTAAGCCTTGGACTTAGCCTATGACTAGACATTTTCCTGGGAATAATTAAGTCTTAAGACCTATGCTTTGATACTACTTTAACTATCACACCCCAAGATTTATGTACAGTGGAAGATAATCGGGAACGTGAACAGTCGGCTAGTACATCTCAAGCGAGCAATATAATCAGAGCGCAAATCATTCTAACATAAGATGAATGGACATAATGATTGATCAAAAATCTAACTTTTATTGATAATGATAATCAAGTTACAATGATATTTGACTCAATTCACTAGACTCAAATAAAGGGAAAATACATAAACTCGACTTGACTTATGACTCTACTAAGTCTTCTCTCGATCTTTTAATCACTCTCGGATCCACCACTTGAATAATATGAATCCGACCTGCTAGAATTTCCTGAAAAAGATTGAAAAAGTAGAGAATGAGCACACATACCCAGTAGGTATCTTCGTATCAACATGAATGCAGTGTTTAAGTAATTAACATTTTAGCTCTAGAATAAAGATAAACGAAATAAGACGATAGAACATGCGGTGAAAACCCAAAGTAACACCAGTAACATGGTATGATCATGATTGAGATATGAGATTGAATAGATATATATCAAGAATGTAAGTTTGGCCTTTCATGAACAAGAATGTACTTTTTCATAACCATAAAGGCTATGCACTAGAAAGTCGAGAATGTAATAGCAAGCATGTAATTTCACAAGATTGCCTCGTGAAAACTCGTGGATTTCACCCGTTCATAAAAAAAGTACTCCCAGCATAATGCGACGCGAGTGTTCATCATACCCCATGGTTTGTAGTATGTTTCTGGCTATCTGCCGAGGAGACTAGAGTGGAGCCCTTGGACACTGTCCGTGCCCGCTCTTACATCTTCAAGTTATAAATCAAGCTACTTCCACGAGTATAAATATAAATATGGCCAATAATGTAACAAATTCAAATTATGGTTCCATGATAACAAATATCAAAGTAAGAACGCTTCATTTAAGAATATTCGAGTTCAAAGATTTGAGTTAGAACTAGGTTATGCCATGGAAAATAAATCGTCAGCATAACGGTACATTCTTTAATTTCCATAAGTTATCAATACCTTATTTGACAAGTGTTAAGTTCCAAGCAATCACCAGTCCATCTAGGAACTTGGAAAACCCAACCCAAAGGTCAAACCTCGGGTTAGACAGGGTTAAGGATAAAGCGGTCGTTTACTGGACCGTTTACATACTCAAGCTATCTAGATAGGACCGTTTAAGATAGGCGTGCGGTCTAGTCAGGACCGTTTAGAAACAAGATCGATGAAACGAATGCACCAGAACCATGCGGTCTAGACAGGGCCGCTAGGAATCCTTGGAGGTCAGATAAAGGGCCACTAAGTATCTCTGGCAGTCGTCCACAGGCCGCTAAGGTCCAGAACACTAAAAACACCGGTTAAGTGTTGTTGCTCATCCTGAGCTCCTTTCCTTGGAGCTGCCCCCTTCGGCCGGCTCTCTTTACCGGCATGCCGTCGTCGCCACTCCCCTCTCTGCTGGATCGGGCCCAGATACTGCCCAGGAGCCTACCAAGTTTGCTCCTGCCTCTGCCCACTGTGGGGCACCCTCGTCTGCTTCACCGCCCTCAGCTCTCTTCTGCTCTGCCCCCGAGCTCCCTGTTGGCGTTGCACCCGTGGGAACCAGCTCTCCTGATGCAGCCCCTTCTGCTCCTCGCTCGGCGCCTGTTCCTGCTGCTTTCCACTCTCCTGCCCGTGGAGATGAGGGGCATCCCGCCCCTGCGTTGGAGCACCCATTATCTCTGCGCCCCACTATTCAAGTGCTCTCGGTGCCAGGATTGGAGCCCTGTTCTCACTTTCCAGACTTGCCTGCAGCACATGCTAGATTTGTAGGCCTCGCCCCTCCTCCGGACCCAGGTGATCGTGGTGTTTGCCCTCCGTCTCCACTAACAGTGGCCATCCCCCGGGCAGCTCACCCGTCCGGGAAGGGCGATCCCCTTCCATGCTCAGATGTGCCCGCGGGTGTCCCTCCTGCGGCCCGAGTGTCCTCCTCTTTGGTTTTTGGCCTCCCAGCGCCGGATGCTCACCCCCCTGGGGGCCCTTTCTTGCCTCATGCTGGCCTTAATGCCGGTGCGGTACCTTGGTCCCCAAGGGCGCAGCCCACCTCCCAGGCGACTAACGTTGAAGGGTCCGTGGCTACCTCCTCTTCTCCGACGGTTGCCCCTCGTCTCTCCTTCGCCCAAGCTTTGAAGAAGAAAATCAACCGGGCCCCTCCCGGGCCGTTCGTCGTCTCTGCCTCGCCGTCCCCTGCTCCGGTGCATCCCGCGGGTGTTGTGCCCCCCTCGGACCTTGGCATGCCCCTTAGGCTCCCCAAGCTCATCCAGGCTCTCCACATCCCCGGGCTTGAGCCGGCTTCGGGGTTCCTCGGATCTACGGCGGCTCACACGGCGTTCGTGGGCTCCTCTCATCAGGACCGTTCTCGGCCGCCCTCCAGGGTGGTTGGCGATGCTCCTCGGCGTACCTTCCTGTGGTCCAACTCCACCTCCTCCTCGCGCGATCGTCAGTGCATGTTTGAGGATGCTGCTCTCCCTCCCCGTCGTTCTCTTCGGCTCCAGTCTTCTTCGACGGCGCCCCCGCTGCTAGCCGACTCTTCCTTCATGGAGGTGCTCGATCCCGACGGTTCGGAGGTTGATCCTCTTGATTGGCCTTGCTCTCCGGGTCGTCCGCGCGGTGTCCGTTCTGTGTTTTCGTCCGACTCGGAAGGGGTCTTCGACGAAGACTCCTATTTGTAGGGACTTGGTATCCTCTGTGGGGTCTCGGCCTTTTGTTGCTACCCTCGCTTGGGTTCTTTGGCCTCGTTGCTGCTTCTTTGGGCCTTGGGCCTTGTACGCTTCTTGGCCTTTTTTGGCCATTTCTCCTCCCCCCCTTTGTACCCCTTTCTCTTATTTGCTTTCTAATATGAAAATCACTTGCCTGGTGGCCGGGATAGTGGTTTCATCTTCTTCCGCAATGAAGTGATGAACCCCCTCTCCCGTCTCCCTCCTTGCAAGTATCAACTTTAGTTAAAAAAAAATTGCTTTATAACAATTGAGTTTTAAGGGTACAACCAGCTCGGCGTCGTAGTGGGAATCCTAGGCTCGCGGAGTCTTATGGAGGCCTTGAAACAAGATCACCTAGTCCGGTGGAAGGAATATCCAACGGAGAGAATCACAAGTCCAAGATTATGTGCTTAATGTGCAAAGTGCAACTAATGACATCGTATCGGAATACGTTCCATGTACTTAAGAAAATGACTCATAGATAAGAAAGGATCGTGGCAAAACAGCGACCATATCAAACTAGATAAGTCCATGAACCATAAGAAATTAAGATAAATACACAACTATATGGTTTTGGCACGAAATTAACATAATAGTCAAAATAAAGTCTTAATCATGCTCATGCTAAATTCTGGGTATTAATCAGGAAAAATAAAACATGATTTTGAGTGCAAAATAATATAATTATAGGGTTACTAATATGTAAGGTTCTACTAGGCTCGGACTAGTTCTCAGAACCAGAAAATGGTCAGGGACTAGCCGTCAGAATGACATAAACGGTCTTGTGATAGACCGCAATGAAGGGGTATAGACGGTCATTTACTAGACCGTAAAGGTCCCTTTGTGGTCCCTTTTTGGCCGCCTTCTGCCTATCTGGCAGAAGCTATAAAACAAGGAATAAATGTTAAGATTAGGACAAGTTATGCATGGAATTCCTCAAATCGTGATGTAAAATTATGCTAGAAAGGAAATAGACCAGGAGCATGCATGGGTTTGCGTGAAATAGATAAGAATCTTTTATCTTAATTGCATTAGGGCTAAGTTCATGCATGGAAAATAAAAGTAGATGCATAGTCCCAATAAAACAATAAATACTCCAAGTACATTGCATGAAATCGACTGCAACTTGAGGGCTTTTACTCCTAAGATCATATTTAAGCCATTAATGAGATAACCTACCTCTGGTCTGCGCTTTAGACTTCGAATTTAAGGCTGGAAGTCGACCCTAGTTTCTGCTCGTTCTAAACTGAACTAGCAACTTCTTGCCTTTCTAACTCCTGATTCCCTTCACCTATGATAACGAAAATTGGAGAGTAGAAAGAGGGTACTAAGGTGAACAAATAAGTCTAAAGAACCCTTTTCTAATTACCTTGTTTAGGACATATAATCTGCTGATCTTCCTGGGTCATTCGCACAAGTTCCTGGGTTACTTGCACTGAACCAGCATCTTTGCAGGCCTCTAACTTCTTTTAGGCTTGATCTCCTAGAACAAAATTTTAAGGGAAGTTAGACCTTACTATAATGAACGAAATCTTCTAAAGAACTTATCTCAAATAATGCTTCCTTACCTTAGTTCCATGCGAGCCAAAAGTAAGGGTCGCGCATGTGAAACTTGGGATCTATTTATAGGGTTAGCTAGGGTTTTGAGGATTTGAACGAACCTAGAGTCCCAATTAGACCTTGCACTCGATCCTTACACCTTCTACACCCCTCCAATTAATAGATAACATCGATCTCAGATGATTTGGATGCCAAAGATCCAAACTTTTCACGTTTTCACTCATTCACAGAATTAGAAGGGCGTAACGGTCATGGGAGGACTGCTATGGTGGCCCTGGCAGTCGCGTGATAGACCACTAGGGTTCATAAATTCCAAAATTTTAGGATTTTTGTATTATCCTTCTATTTATCTCCTAATTGAAGTGTATATCCCATTTAAATCTATAAATCACTTAATTTATGTTTCTATTAATGGGCTTGGGTCTAAAAAGTCTTAAAAATAGGTCTTTGGGCCTATTTAAGTTGGGCTTGGCCCTTTAGTTGATATATAGAGTTTCTTTAAATGAATTAAATAAATCCTTAATTCTTCTTAATAGCCCATTTAGCCTTTAAAAATGCTCATGCTAATAAATATTTTAAATATGAAAAATTCCTAGAAAATTCTCGGGCATTATAGTGGATGTCTATTGCGCTCTGATTATATTGCTAGCTTGAGGCGTATTACCGGCTGTTCACGTTCTCCGATATTACTTCCGTTGTACATATATCTCAGGGTGTGACAGTTAAGTTGGTATTAGAGCCTAGGCTTAAGTATGTCCTAGGAAAATGTCATAGGCTAAGTCCAAGGTTAAGGACCCAATCTTATAAGCTTGGAAGAAAGTTCCAAACCCATGTGAGAATTAGGTAAAGCCGGGATGAGATAGTTAAATTAGAAATTTTCTAAGCTAATCTTATTAATTCCATAGGAATTAACTAATTGATTATCCTCGCAAGTACCTTATTTTTCACAATAGCACACCGTGTTGACTGGGACGGAAGGCAACAGACTGTTGCAGGTCTCACCCAGGCACTATAGAATATGGCCCAAGCTGGCGCAAGGGCTGGTGCCACGATTTACATCAGAATTTCTAAAGCTTAAATCCTCCACGGCTTTTTGGCTCTTCTAATCCGGATGAAGCAGAGAACTAGATAGATAAGATGGAAAGAATCTTTAATGTTATGCAGTGTGCGGATCAAGATAAGTTTCGTCTCGCAACCTTTCAACTTAATAAGGATGCGCGTACGTGGTGGAAGGCCACTTCAGCACAACCCCAGAATGCCCAGCCTACATGGAATTACTTTCTTACACTCTTCCGGGCGAAATACTTCTCTGATCATGTAAGACCCGGTAGTTAACGGATTCTTATCAGTATTGAAATATAAAAAGATTCATGAGTTTAGGCTAGTTTAATGGGCTTAATGGGCCTAGTTTAGTGGGTTTATACATTTGTATAAGCTTTTAGAAAGGAAATAAGGCATATTTGCAATTTTTCTTATATTAAGGCCTTATTGTAATTTAAGTTTTTTTAACAAAAAAAATAACAAATGTTTTTTTTGTGAACCCACGAAGGGTTCTCTCTCTCTCCCCTCACCCACTCTTTCACTCTACGCACGTCCCCTCTCTCTCTTTGCTTTCTCGGTGGTGTCATCACCCCGGGACTTTGCATGGATTGCAGGAGGCGGCCTTGGCAAGCCCGAGGCATTGGAGGAGTAGTGTTGTCATTGTGGAGGCAACGGTGGAGTGTGGAGGCGGGAAACCCCACGTGTGGAGCATGGTTCCTTCACGTAGAACGAGCGTAGAACGGCATTTTTGGCTTAAACCAAGTAGGGGGATGGCTTCCTTACCTCGTTAGGATTGATTCCCCGTCCTTTGGCATGCTAATAGCGGGCCTATATGCATGAACATTGTCGTTATGTTTTAAAAGCATGAACATGGTTATTTATGTTTTTGATCCATCCATGGCCATTATTTTATGTTTTTGGACGTTTAATTGTTGTGGAATGGACGTAGGAAGGTAGGGAATAGGTGTAACCATGTTTTCCCATCGATTTGAAATCAATTGGGAGGGAACTCCATTGAGTTTCCCACATTTCGGGTTCTCTGGACGGCTTGTGGTCGTTCCAGGGACTGTTTTCCCCATTGAATAAGGTGGTGGACCTTGGCTGTCTCAGCCTAGACCGTTTGTAGACCTTGGCAGTCCTTCGACCGACCGTTTGTGAACCTTAACGGCCTAGTAAATGACCGCTAAGACCCTTTGACTGAGTAAGGCGGTGTAAGCCTAGCGGCCTTTAACCTAACCATTTCCATCCCTAAGCGGTCAATCGTATGACTATTTCCTGATTGAGGTTTTATTTTATTCAAATGTATAAAATGTCTGTAGCTAAGCGGTCATGTAGAAGATCGCATGGGTCAGTGTGGCGGTCAGTCATTTGACCATTTTCCATCTCCTTGCGGCCCTGTACTAGACCGTTTAGTCCTGTAGAATATGAAGTTAATTTCGTTCATTTAATTATGCGTTCAACGATGCATGTTTGCCATGTTTAAATATTTTTACAAACTGTGGCATATTTTTAGATCCCAATAGAACTAGTTTCTCTTTCCTAGTGATGGAACCACTAGTCGTAGCCCGACGACCTTTAGTGTCGGCCAACCTGGGAGAGGTGGCGGGGTAGTCCCGGTGTACGATTTTTAAGCTGGCTTTTGTAGGCCCCCTTACTTGGTAGTAGCGTCCTACTAGGGGGGGAAACTAGCTAGAGGCCTGGCTCAAGGCATTGAGCCTGTGTGTGCACACGTAGTCAGGGGCTTGGACTGACACTGACGAGTGTGACCCTGACTAGTTCTTGAGCTTGGTTACTGTTATGTGTCTCACTTGCCACGTTCCAGGCTCGTTGAGATACTCGAGACGCAGTGTAAGTCGTTAGTGGACGTGTCTGGTCTTCTTTCTGGTGGTCCTTTCTCTCTCCTGTCACTTGGAAATGTTAAATTTTTATTCTATTGGTAGATTATGATTCTCGTGTTTAATTGCTCGTTGAATATGATTCTCGTGTTTAATTACTCGTTGAATATTAAATGACATTTAACTTAGCTATCTTTAAATTGTTCATGTACCTGTATAGCCATATAAATTGTCATTTTCTTATGCTTACGCTATTGCATGATTAATTCCTATGATTGATTGCTGCTTAAGTTTAGTTACGAGGTAGGGATCCACGTGAACCCTACTGAGTCTATGTTGTGAGACTCAACCTTTCTTTCCAGGTGAGACAGAACAGCAGACCGCAAGTTTCCCTCGTGCTTTTGGCTGGAAGTCATAGGTGCCAACAGTGGTCCGTCTGTCTTTTGGTTCCCTTTTGACCGGGGTATGCCCCATATAGTTGTTTATTTTGACTTTTGTACAGTGTTGGACTTGTGTTGTATGGATCTGGACTATTTTATATAAATATATCACTTTGATATTATTAATTACTTCTGCTTAAAATTGCCATTTTATAATGCGGGTGTAATTCCAGTTCATTATACACCTCCTCAACTAATCCTCCCAACCCTTACGGCACCTCATCAGCCGCTTGGGTGGCATCTCCGAGTCTTGGTATCGGTTTACCGGTATCCAGATCTCTGGGTCGTTACAGCTGGTATAAGAGCGGTGTTGTGGTGATGTATAAGGAATGAAATTGCAATAATCCAGAACAAGTCCATGTGTACCACTATTGCTGGCTTAGGTTGTTTTTTATGATTAATTATGATTTTTTGTTGTGTGTTTTCTTAAGCTTAGATTGAATGCTGCCTATACGGAGAGGCCGAGGTCGTGTCCCAGCTAATGTGCCCCAAAATGTTCCGAGGGAAGAGAGCGGTACTTCACCTCATCCAGCGAATGTTCAAGGGCAAGGCCGTGTTGACCCTATTGCTGGAGAAGAATTGTTGCCTCAAGGTGGTCGTGGTTGAGTTATCAAGGATTTTCTTCTATTCCACCCACCGACATATGAGGGACAAGCTGATCCAGATGTGGCTCGGGTTTGGCTGGATGCGACGGAGCGTGTGTTCCGTTCTATGGAATGCACTGAAGATGAGAAGGTAATGCTAGCTACATTTCAGTTGCAGGGGGCAGCACTCGCGTGATGGACCACGGAGTGGGAGGTGACTTTTAAGTCCAGCCCTCTTTGACAGATTCCTTGGAAGGAGTTTATTACTTCGTTTGAGCGTACATACAGTCCAGCTTATCTCAGGATGGACAAAATGCACCAGTTTATGGAGTTGGCTCAGGGCAAGATGATAGTGTTACAATATCAGAATAAATTTATAGAATTCGGTCAGTATGCTCCTCATATTCTTGCTGATGAAGGCTGAAGACTAAGCAATTTCTGCGTTGTTTGAAGCCAAAGCTAAGGCAACCTCTTATTGCAACTAGAGTGGCAGAGTCATATGTGGCTTATCAGGCAGCAGCAGCATTAGAACTGTAAATGGCAAGATCTCGAGGGAGAACCCAAGCTGAGCCAATGCAACAGAGTGTGCAGCAACAGCAAGCTAGTAGTCAACCTAGTGTGACGAGAGTACCATTTTCTATTCCTTCTGCCAGTGGTACTTCCTCCATGATATCCAAATCCAGGCGGATGTTCAGGAAATCCAAGAAGCAGTATCACTGGCAAGTTTCCTCTGGTACTGCGCAGCAAGTAGCACCCTCTTCTTTTCAACGACAGGGATCGGTGGCTAGTCAGCCGAGACCATGTCCGAGGTGTGGCAGTAATCATTTGGGTAGACTGTGTTCGATGCCCGTGGTGTGTTTTCGATGTGATCAGGTGGGTCACGTGGTTCGTGATTGTCCGTTGAGGCCGAAGCAGCCTGTTACATTTTCAGAACCATAAAAGTTCTGACCTCCACCACCATCACAGTCACAGTAGTACTCACATGCATCAGTATCATCATCGCAACAGTCTACGGTAGGTGGAAAGAAACAGAAAGGGAGAGTCACGCATATGACTCGTTCTGAAGCAGTTGTGTCTCATGTTGTGGAAGGTACCATTATGATTTATGGTCACGTAGCTCATGTTTTATTTGACTCAGGTGCTTCTCATTCATTTATTTCTGAAGATTTTGTTGCTTGTATTGAGGAGCCGACATCAGAGATGTCTTGTGAGTTAGTTGTTGAATTGCCTTCTGGAGAGTTCTTGTTCACTCCTTTCTGTCTTGATGAGACTCCTATGGTAATTGGGAATTAGCAGTTTCCAGCTAGGTTATATGCGTTGAAGCTGGTAGATTATGATGTTATTCTGGGCATGGATTGGTTAGAAGGCTATAGGGCCGTGGTTGATTGTAAATCGAAGAAATTTTATTTTAGCCATCTGGGAAAGGGCATTCTATTTTCAAGGTATTCGATCTCGTTCTCCTTTCTTGCTTATTTTCGCTATTCGAGCTTGTATATTACTTAATGCAGGTTGTCAGGGATTCTTTGCTTTTGTGGTTGCTGTCGAGGCACCACAGCAGGAGATGCGTGATATTCATGTGGTTTGTGAATTTCCTGATGTGTTTCCTGATGAGTTACTAGGCTTACCCCCATAGCGAGAGATTGATATGGTAATTGAATTACTTCCAGGTACGACACCTTTAGCAAAAGCACCTTACCGTATGGCTCCTGCCGAATTGAAAGAATTGAGAGCACAGTTGCTAGAATTACTTGAAAAAGGCTACATCCGTCCTAGGTTTTCTCCATGGGGTGCTCCTATGTTGTTTGTGTAGAAGAAAGATGGAAGCCTAAGGCTATGTATTGATTACAGGCAATTAGATCAGGTGACTGTCAAGAATAAATATCATTTTCCCAAGATCGATGATTTATTTGACCAACTTCAGTCGGCTAGTGTCTGTTCACGGATTGATCTTCGATCTGGTTATTACCAATTGAGGATTAAGGAATCTGATGTGGAGAAGACTACCTTTAGTACGAGGTATGGTCATTATGATTTTTTGGTTATGCCATTTGGGCTAAACAATGCTTCAGCAGTGTTTATGCACTTAATGCATCGTGTGTTTCGTCCATATTTAGACCAATTTATGGTGATCTTTGTCGATGATATTTTGGTCTATTCTGCCTCTGAGGAAGAGCATGTTCAGCATCTTAAGGTAGTATTGCAGACTCTGCGAGATCACAAGCTCTATGCAAATTTCAGCAAATGTGAGTTTTGGCTTCGGGAAGTTCATTTTCTGGGCCATGTGATTTCTGGCGATGGAGTTACAGTTGATCTTGTTAAAATTGAAGTTGTTCTTCAATGGCAGAGCCCTAAGATTGTGACAGAGATTAGGAGTTTTTTGGGTCTTGCTGGTTATTATAGAAGATTCATTCAAGATTTTGCATGAATTGTCACGCCAATGACTAAGTTGACTCAGAAAGATGTGCCATTTGTGTGGTCGGATAAGTGTGAACAGAGCTTTAATGAGTTGAAAAGGCTGCTCACCACTTCTCCAGTGCTTGTTTTGCCTTCTGGCTCGGGTGGATTCGTAGTGTGTACGGATGCTTCTTGAGTACATTTGGGTACAGTGCTTATGCAACATAGCAAGGTTGTGGCATATGCGTCTTGGCAATTAAAGCAAGAGGAAGAAAATTATCCCACTCATGATTTAGAGTTGGCGGCTGTGATTTTTGCATTGAAAATATGGAGACACTACTTGTATGGTGAAAAGTTTGAGATCTTCACAGATCATCAAAGCTTGAAATATGTGTTTTCACAAAAAGATTTGAATCTTCGTCAGCGCATGTGGATAGAGTATATGAAAGATTATGATTTTACTCTATCTTATCAACCTGGTAAGATGAATGTGGTAGCTGATGCATTGAGCAGGAAAGTGCAGATCAGTCATTTGTTGATGTGAGAATGGAAGTTATGGGAACAGTTTCCTTGTGAGACGCTCAGATTGAAAATTCCCCGTGATCCGATGGTAGCCGTGCTTGCTAGTCTAGTGATGACTCCAACGATTTACCAGCAGATCAGGGAGGCACATCAAGCAGATTCTGAGTTGTCTCGCATTATATTAATGTCATATGTGGAGTTTGGTGATGATTTAGTGGTTAGATTCAGAGGTAGACTCTATGTTCCAATCGATGAATCATTGAGGAATGTTATTTTACGTGAGGCGCATGGATCCCGTTATGTTATTCATCCCAGCACCACAAAAATGTACCAGAATGTTAAAAGGTAATTTTGTTGGCCAGGTATGAAGAGGGATGTAGCTGATTTCATGTCTAAGTGTTTGACATGTCAACAGGTCAAAGCTGAGCATCAAAGGCCTGGAGGAATGCTTCAACCCTTGGAAATTCCGATGTGGAAGTCGGATCATGTTACTACTGATTTTATTGTGGGTTACCCCACACTTCCTAAGGCTATGATGGTATTTGGCTGTTGGTTGATCGTCTAACTAAGACAGCAAGAATGTTGCCGATCAAGGTGACGTGGAATGTTCAGAAATTGGCAGAGCTTTATGTTGCAAGGATTGTGCCATTACATGGAATTCCAATATCCATTGTGTCAGATCGTGACCCGTGTTTTACTTCTGGCTTCTGGCGGAGTTTTCAAAAGGTGTTGGGTACAGAATTGGCATTTAGTTCGGCATATCATCCTCAATCTGATGGTCAGTCCGAGAGGACTATTCAGACATTAGAAGATATGTTGCGATCGTGTTGTATGGATTGGCAGGGTTCATGGAGTCAACACTTGCCACTGGTGGAATTCCTTTATAATAATAGTTATCATTCTAGTATTGATATGGCACCATATGAAGCTTTGTATGGACTGTTGAACATGTGTGCAACATGATTACTTTTATGGTTTTGATGATGTCTGCCTTTTTAGTCATTAATGAGCTTTACCTGCACTTGATAATGTTAATATTCATACATTTCATGTCATTATACCTCCAGTGCAGACGATCAAGATCAAGAGACATGGTTCAGCAAGTCTATACATCAACAAAGTCCATACACTTGTGTTCAGCAAGTCTATACATCAAACAAGATTCATCAAGTCTATACATCCAACAAGGTCTGTACACCCAGATTCATCAAGTCTATACATCCAACAAAGTTTGTACACTCGGCTTCAACTAGTCTATACATCCAACAAAGTCTATACGTTAGATGAAGTCTATACGTTACTGCAGATGAAGTCTGTACGTTGGCTGCATGTGTTGTGCCCCTGTGTCGTTTTGATGATGGCTGACACACAATGAGTCACACTGAGGTGTGCTAATTAATTTAGATGACTGTTTGACTGCTTGAATATCTGATTGTTTGCTTGAATAGCTAATTCATGAATATGGCTAGATTGGGTTAACGTAGTGGCTAATTGTTCATGCAGTGCGTTGACGCAGTTGGAGATTAGGTTGACGCATTGGCTGTCTGCTCACTAGCTACGTTGACGCTACAAGGACACTGCGTTGATGCAGTAGTTGCTGGTTCCCTAGCTGCGTTGACGCAGTGGATCAGCTGGGTTGACGCCATGCTACTTTGTCTACTTTTTGTTGCTCATTAAGTCTTAAAGTCTGTACAGGGTAGATCATGCATCACTCTATTTGCCAAGTGTATACATCAGTCAGCATTGCATCTTGTTCACGAAGTCTATACACTGCTGGATGTTCATGTCTGCACATTGATGCTTTTCCCTACGTTCTGGCCAAGTCTATACAGCCTCATCTTTACCTTCGTTCCAAGCCAAAGTCTACACATTCGTTTCCTTGGGCAATGTCTATACATCGTGGCCTTGAACTCTCAAGTCTGTACACTCTGTATTTCAAAGTCTGTACATTGTTGCCTTGAAGCCGTTCCAAGTCTATACATCCAGTTGAACGCAAAGTCTACACATCGCCTCACATCTTACAAGTCAGTACATTGTCCTTCAAGCGTTTCAACTCTATACATTGCTGCTTTGACCAAATCTGTACATCCGGTTGCCTGACTTCTGGTTCAAAGTCTACACAGTCATTGTTAAGGCAAGTCTATACATTGGCTCATTGGTCTTCAAGTCGATACAGAGTCTTCATCTTCTGAAGTCTGTACAGCCAGTCACTTGACAAAGTCTGTACAGTGTCTCATATTGGCCAAGTCTATACAGCCTGCCTTCACGTTCAGACTCTATACATCGTTCCTCAAAGGCTAAGTAGATACATCCGTCAAACGCCTCAAAGTCTGTACACTGGTTTTCACGTGAAGTCTATACACTGGACTTCCTTGATGTCTGTACATTGGCTCAGACTTACCAAGTCTGTACACTGCCTTTGGGTTCCAAGTCTATACACTCCCTCAGTGTACATACTTATTCACTTGCTGCTTTAAAGTCATACACTAGTTTCTAACACAAAGTCTATACAATCGTCCTTGAGCATCAAAGTCTGTACAGCCTGTCTGTCTTCATTGGTTCTGTGCTTTTAGTGCGTTGACGCACTTGGCTGACTGCGTAGATGCAATTGTGCGTCTTTCGCTTTCTGCCTTGTTCACTACGTCGACGCTGTCACAGGATGCGTTGACGCATTGGCCAGTTGCCAAGGGCGTGAGCATCTCGCACGAGGAGCTGAGGCGACGCTGCACGATGGAAGCGTTGACGCCTTGGGCTGATGTCCTCACGAAGTCTGTACACTCAGATAAACTTTCAAGTCTATACATCATCTGATATCTTCTTATGACTGTGTGACAGGTACTGCTCATGAAGCCTATGAAATGCACATGATCCGAGGTTGCCACCTGGCACGTGATCCGATGATAACGCCCTAAATGCTGCAGCTATAAATATTAAGCCGCCTCCATCTGAAGACGTAATGAAAAAGAGAAGATAGGAAAGGAAGATCGAAATGCAGAGAGTGCCTCCACGATATAGAGAATAGAGAAGAAGATGAAAAAGAGAAGATAAGAAAGGAAGATCGAAATGCAGAGACTGCCTCCACGATATAGAGAATAGAGAAGAAGAAGAAGAAAAGAAGTGAGAAGAAGGAGAAGGCAGAAGCAGTGAGAAGAAGAAGAAGTTAGAAAGAAGAAGAAGAAGAAAAGAGAGTTCGTGCTGGGAGAAAGAGAGAAACAGAAGAAGAAGAAGCTCCTGCTGGACCGTGGATCAAATCCAAGCCAGCCAGCTCCTGCGAGAGCCACATTTGATTTTATCTTTTCAGCTTTATGTTACTGGGTTTTGTTTTTCCTTTGAACTATTCACTTGATGTTCTTCCGATTCTCTAGTGTGAGATCGGGTTCCCTCCGGTGTGGAGGAAGAGAGACTTGCGTCTCTGGTTGCCTTCGACTGGTCGTCATTAGTTGTTTCCCTCCGGTTGGGAGGAAGAGAGGTTCGAGACCTCTAGTCTGCAGGTGACTTGGTGTCACCTGTGATGCCCTCTGGGTTTCAGAGGAAGAGAGACTTGGGTCTCTAGGTTCCCCTCCGGTTTGGAGGAAGGGAGGTTTGGTCCTCCGGTTCTGGGCTTGTGGGTAGCAAGTCCAGGGGTTCCCTCCGGGTCTGGAAGAAGAGAGACCGTGTTTCTCTAGTTTCCATGTGGCTGGGAGTCACTTGGGGTGTCCCTCCGGTTGGGAGGAAGAGGGGAGGGTGTTCCCCTGGTCAAGCTGTTTGGCAGCATTTGTTGCAGACTGAGTCTGCTGTGCTAGTGTTACTAGTGGAAGCCTCACTCCGGTTGGGAGTGAGGGGTGGACGTAGGTCTTTGGACCGAACCACCTAAAAATTATTGTGCAGTGGTTTGGTTGATTGCCTGCTTCCGCTAGATGCATCCTAGGACCGTGATTTAATTGATTATCTATCCCTAGAGTTTAATTGAGTTTGCATATCTTATGTTTGATCAATTGTCCACAGATCTAGTTGTTATCATCTCATGTGAATTTTAAATTGGGTAGAATTCTTTGAAAGATCCATTCACCCCCCCTCTAGATCTGTGTTTAGCAATCGCACCTAGCTAACAATTGGTATCAGAGCGGTTACTGCTTCAAGATCCAACGATCTACAGTGATCCTCGTGCTTCTCGGTGCTTATTCCGGTTTGCTGCTCCTTGATTTTTTGTCTAATTGATCATAGCCTAAATGGCTCTTCCACTGGTTTTCAATGTGTCTAACTTTGATTCATGGTTCAGTAGTTTGCGTAACTACGTCAATCTAGATAATCCTGATTTGTGGAAGTTAATTACTCATGGTCCTCATAGGTTACCACGAAAAGAGTCCAAATGGACTGATCATCATAGATCATTGCATAGAGAAAATCAGAAAGCTATAAATCTGATAAAAGCATCCATTAACAAGGCCTTACACTTTTGCCTTCATGATTCCAGGTCTGCTAGGGATATTCTGGACAAGATGAAACTAACTTGCAGAACAGGGAAGGAAAACTGCATGATGGCTGATGGGAGCGACCATAGCAGCAGCCACAGTGATAAAGAAGAGAACGAAGTTCAGGTAAATCCCTTTGCGGACTATACCTTAGATGATTGGGTAGATGCTTATTCCAAGCTGTTAAGATCTAGCAATAAATTGAGCAAGAAAAATAGATCTATCAAAAAACGGTTAGACAGGTTTGAGAATTCTAAACTTACTGGTGAGGACAGTGATACTCTGAAAACTAAAAATCAGATATTTAGAAGACAGCTGATTGATCTTGATTCTATTACTTCAGATCTGGAATATCTGAAATCTGAAAATGGTAGACTCAAAAAACAAACTGAGGAATCTGGATCTAAATCAGTGAGCCTTGAAAATGAAAATAGATTGATTTCTGAAACTTTGGAGACTGTCAGAATAAAAAACTCAGAACTTCAGAAAAGGCTTGAAAATCTTCAATCTGAAGATGAACAAGAAGTGTTTAGTGAATGTCAGACCTCCTTAAGTGTTTTGAAATTTGATGATGAAATCCTGGAACAAAATGGTAAAATGAGACAGGAGATCTGCAAGCTAAAATAATTAAATACAGCTATGTCTGAGAGACTTATCACTCTTGAAAAAGGGAAGATTGTTAGCCTGGATAGCTCTGATGAGCTAATGGAAGCTGAACAGGAAATTGAAAGTCTTAGGACTGTTAATCAAATGTTGAAAGAAGATGATGTTTGCTATAAAAAGAAAGCTGATGAATATGAAATCCATGTATCAAAGCTTGGATCAGAAGTTACAGAATTGAGGAAATCTCTTGAGAAATTTGTCAGTGGAAAAGAAAATCTTGATAAAATTCTTGGATCTAAAGTGAATCTCCGAAGAGAGGGTTTGGGCTACAAACCAATAAATAAAAAGGGCTTTGAAAGTAAGCTTCAAACTTCATTCGTGAGTAGCTCTAAGTCTGGCAGCACATTGAATGTGCCTATTTTGAATTTAGTGCTAAGAAGAATCAAAATTCCACTGACAGCCCTAAGTCTGAGAAACAAGTTCAAAAATAGAAAAAGACTGTTCATGTTCAGAACAAAGATTCAAGGAACTCTCATGATAAAACTGAGAATGCTGTGCCTAAATTGAACAAACACATTCATGCAAATAAAAAGAAAATTTCATGCCATTACTATCATAGGTTTGGTCACTTGATGCATGAATGTAAATTGATGGAACAGGATAATAGAATGCATGCTAGAAAGTACAATAACAAAAACAGTCATGTTGAACAGAAAAGAAAAAGTTATTGTTATCATTGTGGAAAAACAGGTCATGTTAGTGAACAATGTTGGTTTGCCAAAGCTAAAGGCAAATATTTTTCAAATTCTAATCATGTCAATTTGTATGAAAATCAGCATGTCTTTAAGAGGAACAAAAATGGGTCCAGGGGCCAACACATGGTGTGTTCCACCTGCAGCAAGTCAGGCCATAGGGCTGTTGACTGCTGGCTTAATGTTGGTAGAAGAAATTCCATCTTCTGCTATCACTGTGAGAAACCTGGCCATACAGTCAAAGACTGCTGGCATTCTCAGAGAAAGAAGGTCAACTCTAAATTTGTTAAACAAAGTGTGCTTGGTAGGAACAAATCTGTTCAAACAAGAAAATCCCTCACATGCTTTAAGTGTGGAAAGCAAGGTCACAAGGTGACTGATTGCTGGTTTTCTGACCATCTGAAACAAAGTGGTGGTAAAAACAGAAACATTCATGCTCATGAATTTAGCACACCTGCTTACATGCATAGTAAGAAATTCAGACCGAGTGGTTCATGTGATTATTGTGGTCGATCTGGACATTCCATGCCTAGTTGCTATATGAAAAAGCATGATGATATGATGGCTCAGAAGCTTTGGAAAACATCCCATCAAAATGCCACTAACCCTGCAGGACCCAAGGAAACTTGGGTACCAAAATGTGCCAAGTGAGAAACTTTTTGCAGGTGTGTCTTGGGAACGAGAAATAAAAGGGGCAAATAAACCAAGACACCCTAAGAAGGTAAACCCCACTCATGCACTTCTCAGGTAAGTCTCTTGACTTTTTAATGAGTCTGCTTAGATGGCATTAGGTATATAGATAGTTTTGTTAATTAGTGGTTTAAACATGCATGTTTGCATTTCCATGCAATAGTTGTTGCGTCTGGATATGCTCATTCTGTGACTGCATACATCTAGAATTTATGACTCATGAATGATTTTCAAATGTTTTGAATGCATACCGTCAGGGGGAGCTGCACTGCATATCATGCACATTTGACTAGTCTAATACCCTTCAGGGTCTTCATGCCCTTCATGAGTAGTTAATTCATCTAATTGCATCTTAGAGTGGCATCATTTAATCATGAAATTTTTCAAAAGAAAAGGGAGGGTTTCAGTTTATGCATTTAGTGAGGGGGAGCATTTCTCATTATTCATTCATGTAATTGCATGTGACCATCACACCTCTCATCAAAGCTCATGTCTGTTGACTAATACTCACCTTCCTGTTTGAACTGCAATCTTGACAAACTCCTTGGTGATTGTGAAATGCATTGTATTCAGCCTCTTGCTTCAACTCTTGTCAGCCATTGTCACTCATACTATCAATTGGTATCCATTGGCATTTGTTGACTTGGTGTTGACGCCTAAAAAATGAGCAATGGCGGAGACAAAAATTGCAAAGAGGAGCAGACTAGCAATGAAAGATTACTGATGAAACTCGTCAACCATCTACCCGGCTGAAGCCTTTGTCGGCAAAGCTGATGCCCGTTGTTGTCGTCATTCAAATGGCAGCACTGACGAAATCCCAGTCTACAAGACTGATGAGAAGTTATGAATAACCCTAATAGAAAGTGTATCACTAATAGAGGACCCTCTCAAGATTCAAATATACCCCAGGGTCTAATCTAGACCATGAATCGTGTATGAAGTTTAAAGAGCCCTAAATGGGCCTGTCCAGTGGGCCTCTGAGAGCCGCGCCGAGAACCTCCCCATGGCCACAGGCGCGTCGGGAAGCCCTCCATGGGAGCGCGTCGGGAACCCCTGCTATAGGTGCGCCGAGAATCACTTGTGATGGACAGGGTTATATAACCCCTTTTTCTCCCACGAGAAGAGGGGAGGAGGATCGAAAAGAAAGAAAAAGAAAAGGATAGCCAGATAAAGAGACCAACAGAGAGAGAGAGCCTCCTCCGCTGAGAAAAGAGAGAAGAGATCAATCAGAAGAGAAGGAGAAGAAGAAGAAGCTCTAGGTGGGCAGGCAGCTGGGGAGGGAGAGGAGTCAATGCTCCGCCCTCCCCCATGTTTTCTTTTCATCTTCATGTAATTATACGAGTTTTATCTCGATGCATCGGATGTAACCGGGATATCCCGGCCTCTGTTTTATCTCCTTTCCCTCACTCCCTCCTTGTAATTGGTCTGAGTCATGGAATGATATTATGAATGAAACGCTCCAATGGCCCGTTTGGGCGCTGGGTGATTGAAGTATCTGCCGGCTATCTCTCCGTCTGCTGCCATGTCTTTCCTTTATATGTTTTCATCTTTATCTCAACCGAAGCTCTGCCCTCTGTCTTTCTATGCATATATCTTTTATTTAAATGTGCAGACGATTCGGGTTTCAGAGTCGTTTCTATGAGTCTGTTCTTCGAAGAGGAATGAAGATAGGGCCCCTACCCTCATCTAATGGGTTATTGGGTTATGTTTCCTTCTCCCCTCATGTCTCGATGGCAGATCCCCGATATACATTCGAGTTTTCCTTCGAGGCTCCCCCCTTTATGCCGTTCAGGAACCAGATACATCGATTTCTCGGTTCCCTGAACTACTGGTTATGAGATATATGCTTAATCTGCAGATGAATGCAACCCCACGAGGTTATGATACGTGATGACCTCGACCCCGGGGCCCTCCATTCTAACCCGTGAATGATTAGGGCCTAGAATTCCAGTGCCGAGGGTTGTGTCGTTCCTCCATCGCTGGTTTGTTTCCTCGATGCCATTGGGCTCGTCCAGGTGATCAGAGGCAGTCATCCCTTGATCTCCTCGGACGGTTGGCAGCAAACAGATAAAAATTTCCACAGGACGTTGTGAGAGGGTCTTATTTCATCTACTGACTTTGCCTTCCAATTCCCTTGGCATCCCTCCAGCAGAAATCTTCATGTAATCCCAGAAATCTCTAGAACAGAGTGCCGTAATCAAGCCATAAACCCATTCTGGCCTTGAGCCCTTTCACCTTCCCGGCGCGGCCGTTGCCACGCCGAGAGCTATGCGGCCGAGAGGGCTTCCCCCTCTTCCCTTCAGTATGTTGACAAAACCCTCAATCCTGTTCATTTTCCAAGAAAACCCTTGGCAATACAGCCTTCCCGGCCCGGGGGCCTCCCGGCGCCAGGTTCCCGGCGCAGTGACGAGCGCGCCGAGAACCCCTGCGCCGATAAAAGCCGCGCCGAGAGCTTCCCCCCGGCCAATAAAACCCATGCTGAGGTTCCTTCTTTGGCCAATAAAACCCAGGCCAAGATCCACCTTCACACCATCACCCCGGTGACTGGCACGCCTAATAAATCAAAAATCCAAATAAAAAATATAAATAAATAATATAATTGAAATAAGATAAAATCCGCGTCCACAAGTCTGGCACGCCCGGTGGGACGGAGTCTCCCTTCATCTCTACGCCAAAATAGGAGGCCCAGTGGCCCCTCTTAAATTCTAACTGTGCGTTAATCCTAGCTCCAGGAACTAAAATAATGAGTGGATTCGCCTCCCTCCGCTTCGGCCAGCAGGACGTTGATGCTTATGTTCGCGAGGGCTACCTGGCGGTGCCCACGATGTCCGTGTCCATGCCCCCTGCTGACGGATTGCCCAACTGCTTGGGCCGCGTCTTCACCAACCTACTGGAGGTTGCTGACAAGGAACAAGGCACTGCTACAGGTGCCCCGATGAAGACTGCTGATGAGAAGGGAAGCTCACCAGAAAAGACGGCCTTGATAGTCGTCGCCTGCTTCGTCCACCATATCCAAAGGAGGGACACGGTCCCCGCTGCTGCCCTAAAAGGGAGAAGAGGTAACCGGAGGAGCCGGTATGCTGCTGCTAGCCGTCGTCTTTCAAATTCTGGAAAGACGACGATGATCGGAAATGTCCGGGTGAACCTTAGTGGTCGCCCCAGGAATATCAGACCAGACAGGGTTGTCTCAACAGTTCGAACTAACAATACATTCCAAATACTAGCCACCAGGAGGGCCAACCGGACGAATGATGAAGGAAAGCCGCTGGCTCCCAAGCCAGCAAGATATAGACAGATATGGAGGCCGAAGAAGATACAGAGCTGGATTCCGGCTCAAGAGCAAGGTGCCACTGCTATTCACCCTGAAGCCAGAGTCAGGAGAGATAAAAAAAAAGAAGAAACTATTTCCATCCGCCCCAAAGCAGGGGGCAGAAGATGGGAAAGAAAAGAAGAAATATCACTGCCATCTGCCCCAGAGCCGGGGCCAGGAGATGCCAGAAGAAAGAAGAATATGCCGCTATTATCCGCCCCAGGATTGGGAGTAGGATATGGAAGAAAGAAAAGAAGATGTTGCTGTCATCCACCCCAGAACTGGGGGCAGAGGAAAAGAAGATGTTGCTGTCTTTCACTCTGGAACTGGGGGCAGAAGATGTCAGAAGAAAGAAGAAAATGCTATTGTCATTCACCCCAGGGCTGGGGGCAAAGGAAAAGAAAATGCTACTGTCATTCACCCCAGGGCTGGGGGCAGAAGGAGAAAAGATGCCATCGCCACTCGCCATGAAGGGGGGGGGGACAATATATACTGCCAAAGGGAAAAACAAAGAAGAATGGAAGATCAAGCATGTGCTGCTATTCCAAAAGGACCAAAGGCCTGCGCCAGACAGGCTGATATCTTCAAATATTCCAAGGTGAAGCATTTGGCTGCCCAAATTTCAAGGCTGGTTTATCAGCTAAAAGATCGAAGAGAGGCTGCTGCCCCGATCAGATCTACAAAGGCATAGCCAAGAAGAAATGAACCAGGTGGTTCAAGACTACTTCCACTATCTAGGGAATTCTTCCCTATGGCAGCAAAGATTGTCTCGTGCCTTGGCACCCTACATGAAAAAGATGAAACCTCAGAAGAGGTGGCGTTTGGAGTCTCATCCTCAGACTCCAACGACTAAAGACAGCCCCAAGAGGGAAGAAGCAGAAGCAGAAGAAAGGACTTTAGTCTTTGACCGCCTCACATATCCGAGTCGGGTCAGAAGGAAAGTCCACAGCCGGAAGGGAAAGACGCAGGCTTTTTCCCTGCAATATGGCCGGTGTCACCAGGAGATATGACACACTGCCAAACCAGCCTGAAGAGCTGATTAAATTGGCACACATGCCAAATGCCGTCACAAGAAGAAACCAAGTAGCGAAAGAAAAGATAATGGCTGCCGATGAAGCTCAAGAAATCACTATGATGACAGTCAAAGTAGTGACTGTAGAAGAAGAAGACAACCCTCAGGGTGTTTCCACTGAAGAAATATCGGGAGAAATACAGATCCCGACAACCCTGGATCCCATGATCCAGATGATGTTCAAGAGATATCAGCAGGAGATTGACTCCCTTAGAAGATAGCTCAATGAAAGCGGCGAGCATACACTTGTCTCCAAGCATGCTGAACCAGCTGGACAGACTTCTGGCTCGATAGGGGTGGCCTCTTCGATCCATCCTGCTCAAACTGACAAAGGCAAGGCCCCGAGTCAACCTTCTCTACAACAAGCGGCAGCTCAGCCCTCTACGTCTCAAACGCAGCTTGCCGTGCCTGCTCTGCATACAACAATTATGACAACCCCCTTCGGCTGGCAGCGGGCACACTTCTTCTCAGATCCATAGATCCGAATGTGGCTGGCAGGCTGATGATAGAAAAGATTATTGAAATGAAGCTGTCCGAAAGGACCAAGAATTCCAGTGCCCATGATGTTTATAAGGTACCATATCATGCGCATTATGCTACTAAGAAACTACCACCAGGCGTCAGCAAGCCGCCGAAATTTGAAAGATTCGATGGCCAGGGCTCTCCCAAAGAGCATATAGCCTACTATACAACAATTATGGGCGACCTGGCGTCTGATGAAGCCTACCTCCTGAAGTTCTTCGGCTCGTCCCTTACAGGGTTAGCCTTTGAATGGTACTCTGGCCCACCGGCTGGGTCAGTGGCTGACTGGCCCGATATGCAACGGAAGTTCTGGGGCAGATTCCATATTACAGAAAGAGAAATTACAGTAGCCGAACTGTATGCAACCAGGCAGAAGCAAGATGAGACCGCTCTGGATTATATAAAAAGATGGAGGGATCTCGCCATGAGATGTAGGCGGCCTCCACACCAAGAGGACGCCGTCCAGATTTGCAAGCAGAATCTTCAGCGAGAGACTCTCGAAAGAATGATTGGGATGGAGATAAGGTCATTTGACCGACTAAACAATGCTACAGTGAAGGTTGAGGCCTTCCTCTCCAGTGGCCCTTCGACTGCTACTGCTATATACCACAAAGCTAGATCAGCTGATAAATGGCCCGTGCCTACAGAAGTTGATACAATAGACTTCAAGATGTTTGAGCAACAAAAAGATAAAGAAAAAGGCGTTGCCTGCCCTCCTCCCGCCGGAACGGCTGATCAGAAGGATGGCCCCGCTCTACGAGCCAAGATGAGCAAGCCTTATCCCTTTCCTAAGGAAAAGACTTGGCTCCTGTTTAAATGGGCCGCCCAATTTGACAAAATTGTCCTTCCAGATCCAAAGAGACCTGGTGATGCCAAAAGAAAAAATGACCCCCGCTTCTGCCCATACCACCAGGCGTTGGGTCATCCCATTGAAGATTGCTATGAATTCAGAGATGCTATTGAAAGAATGACTAAGAAAGGGGAACCACACCTGGGTGAATACGGGGTGGACCCGCCATGCCCGCATGAGCTGCCTGAGCTAAAAAAGAGCAGTCAATGTGATATCCCTATACCGGCAGTTGCCTAAAGTGACGTCAAAAGCCTGTGCAGAAAGCACCGATGGACCCGTCCTGCGGGAGCATGTCAAATCCCCGGGCCTGATGAAGAAAATGAAAAGTGAATCAAAAGTGCCAGATGTGCTAGATGACCCCTTAGCGGTACAGATGCCGACCGCCAAAAGGAAGGAAAAGCGACATGCAAAGAAATACGAGGAAGGACAAAGTCTGCTCCTGTAACATGATGTCTGTCTCGCCCGGCAATGGCCAGACTCTCAAAGAAGATGATAAAGAGATATGCTCCGCACCAGTAAGGTCAGGGCAAGCCAAAGCTTTAGTCTCCCGTCATGATGATAAAACCAGGGAGAAGTATGGGCAGACGCCCGCCACCAAAAGAAGAAGCATGCTACCCCACTCCTCCTCCATATGGAGGCATAAGGGCAAAGATGTCAATCTCTGAAAACCAAGGCGCGTCTAGCGTCTTTAATAAAACACCGCCAGTCCCTCCTGAGGTCAGGATAGGGGGCAACATTCTTGGCCTTGCCATGATGATAGAATTATATGAAAAATTGCAAGAAGTTGAATTGCTACAGAGCAAGATGAATGAAATGGGTTTTCATACACCTGGTCTGCACTCAAATCCACCAATTCTGGCGGTGACGGGTGGGCCCCAAATAGAACAGGTGAGGGAAATGAAACCTGCCAAGGAAGAAATTACTAAGGCAGAACTGTATGAGACTAAACAAGGGGCTGATGAACCTGCTCTGGATTATATCTGCCGATGAAAGAACCGTTGCGCTAGATGTCGGCACCCGCCGTACCATGAGGAGGCTGTCCAGATATGCAAGCGCAACCTGAAGATAGAAATATTAACAAGGTTGATTGGCATCGAAGTCAGGTCCTTTGATCTCCTGAATGAGATTGTGGCTGATATTGAGGCCTTTGTGACAAAATATTGCCCACCCGCTGCCTCCCTAAGTCAAAAGAACAAGCCTGCCAGTGAACAACTGATGCATAAATATATTCACATTGCCAATTTTCAAAGCTTTCAAGAAATGAAGGAAGAAGGCAAAGAAGGCAGCTATCTCTTCGTCGGCAAAGACTGGCGAGCTAGGCCATTCCCTAAGGAGCAAAACGACTAAACCCTACTCCTTTCTTAAGGAAAAGACTCGGGCCCTGTTCGAGTGGGTCACCCACTACAACAAGGATATACTCCCGGCCCCAAAGAAGCCCGGTGATGCTACAAGAAAAGATGACACCCCGCTCTGGGGTAGATGTATATCAAAAAAAAGGGGGGGGGAGAAAAAAATGATGATGGTGAAGGATGCCAATGATACCCCTTCCTAGGGGCAGATGTACACATGAAAGATTTAAAAAAAATGATGAGGGATGCAGATGATGCCTCGTTTTGGGGGCATATGTATTAACACAAAAAAAAAGATGATGAAATGATGCAAGATACAGATGATACCTCATTCTGAGGAGGGGGATGCATATAAAAAAAAAGAAGAAGAAGAAGAAGAAATAGGAAGAAAAATGATGATTATAAGATGATGGAAGTTTCAAATGGTACCCCATCCCGGGGGCAAATGTATGCCAAACAATGAGAAATATTGATGGTATCCCATTCTTGGGACAAATGTACACCAAAAGAATAATGGAAGACACACATGGTTCCCCATTCTAGGGGTAAATGTATGAAATATCAATGGCGGCATGCCTGGCCGTTGCTGGATATGCTCATCCCTTTAAAGGGGCAATGATCATTTATGGCAATGATGAATAAAATTGGAGCATTGACCTTGCAAGGGCCATCCTGTCACAGACTCTTACACTGCACGTCTGTTGCTGATGTCAGGGACTATCCGAATGATGGAATCCCAGATGGCAATGAACAATGAATGATGGATCAATGAAGAATGATGGAAGCTCGCCTAACCACCGGCGTTCAGGTCAACAGATGCTCGATGAGATCCAAATATATATATATATATCAAACATCAAGGTGTCGGCATGTAAGCTGATGGACGAACAATGGCGCTCGAATGAGTGAATGATAGATACATCGGTAATCAGACCAATAGATGCTCCAAGATGAAGATGATGAATACATCGGCGCCCAAGCTGATAGAAGTTCAACAGTGCCTACAAGATGTTCATAGAAGTTCAACAATGCCCCCAGATGTCAACTATCGGCGTTCGCGCCAACCGATGTTCAACTACTTTCCACGGTTGCCAAATGTATACCCATCGGCGTCCAAACCGACAGATGTCGAGGTTCAATCATTCACTTTCAAGCCAACATCCATCGGCATCGTAGCCGATATATGTTAAAGATTCAGTCATCGGCACCCTCGTCGATAGATGCCCGATGAGCCTCCGGAGTGCCAAAGATGTCTAACCTTTGGCACTCGAGATGATAGATGTTCCCAAGCATGAGTCGCCAGCATGCCAACCAAAAGAAGTCAAAACTCTAGCTATCGGCACCCAAGCAGACAGGCGTCAGATATTTAGCTGATCGGAGCTCAAGCCGACAAATGTTCTGCTAACCAAGCCTCAGGCCAACGGATGTTAAAATACTCAGGCAACGAGGTTCGTGCTGACAAATTATTCAACAAGTATTCAAAGGGGGTAGATATCCCACCATCGGCATCTTAGCCGACATATGTCGAGCATTCAGCCATCGGCACCCTGGCCGATAGATGCCCGATGATCCTCTGGAGTGCCAGAGATGTCTAGCCATCAGCATTCGAGATGACGGATGCTCATAAATATGGATTGCCAGTATGGCCAGCTAAGAGAAATCAAAATTCTAGCTATCGGCGCTCAGGCAGACAGATATTCTACCATCGGCACTCAAGCCGACCAATGTGTAAAGATTGCCAAAGAAAAGTCAACAGAATCAGTGATATGCAAAGATGAAGATATCCAGCTGATCAAACCCCAACATTGACGATGAAACATACATGCCCAGCAAACAACCCTTTTCCTTGGTCTAGTGGCATTCCGCCCTGATCAAGCTACCTTTCCTTGGTCTAGTGGCATTCCGCCCTGATCGAGCTACCCTTTCCTTGGTCTAGCGGCACTCCGCCCTAACCGAGCTACCTTTCCCTTGGTCTAGTGGCACTCCGCCCTGATCAAGCTACCATTCCTTGGTCTAGTGGCATTCCGCCCTGGTCGAGCTACCCTTTCCTTGGATTAGTGGCACTCCGCCCTAACCAAGCTACCTTTCCTTGGCTTAGTGGCATCCAGCCCTAGCCGAGATACACCCTTTCCTTGGTCTAGCGGCATCCCGCCCTAGCCGAGCTACACCCTTCCTTGGTCTAGTGGCACTCCGCCCTAACCAAGCTACCTTTCCTCGGCCTAGTGGCATCTCACCTTAGCCGAGCTACACCCTTTCCTTGGATTAGTGGCACTCCGCCCTAACCAAGCTACCTTTCCTTGTCTTAGTGGCATCCAGCCCTAGCCGAGATACACCCTTTCCTTGGATTAGTGGCACTCCGCCCTAACCAAGCTACCTTTCCTTGGCTTAGTGGCATCCAGCCCTAGCCGAGATACACCCTTTCCTTGGTCTAGCGGCATCCCGCCCTAGCCGAGCTACACCCTTCCTTGGTCTAGTGGCACTCCGCCCTAACCAAGCTACCTTTCCTTGGCCTGGTGGCATCCCGCCTTAGCCGAGCTACACCCTTTCCTTGGATTAGTGGCACTCCGCCCTAAAAGCTACCTTTCCTTAGCTTAGTGGCATCCAGCCCTAGCCGAGATACACCCTTTCCTTGGTCTAGCGGCATCCCGCCCTAGCCGAGCTACACCCTTTCTTGGTATAGCGGCACTCCGCCCTAACCAAGCCATCCCTCATCATGATCTAGTGACATTCCGACTTGTCACCCTCCCAAAAAAGAGGGGAAGAGAGAATAAAAGAATGAAAATAATAAATAATAAAAGATGGGATTAAAAATAGAGATACCCCGCCGGTCTTGTTCAGGTTTTCTGAGCAAGGGCAAAAATGGCTAGAACCCAGCTGTGGTGAAAACCCGAAAGGGCACTTCAGGCAAAATCGGGTACCCCGCCACGTGAAAACCCGAAAGGGCGCGTGGGCAAAAGTAAGAGGGGGCTGGCCCCGGCGAAAACCTGAAAGGGCGCTTGAGTCAGTAACGTGGTGATCCTAAAGAAGCCTCACCTCCCGCCATAAACCTCTCGTCGATCGACCGGCACCTTGCCCGATCAACGATCAAACCCACCCAGTATAGACCCTACGTCTGTCCTGATAAAACCCTCATACCTTGTCCAAAGTCCCACCATGGTGAAGTTCACCGTTGATCGATCGGCATCCTGCCCGATCAATGATCAAACCTATTCAGTTTAGACCCTACGTTTATCCTGATGAAACATATGAAATCTTTGCATTGGTATAAACCCAATACCGATGATGAATCCTGCTGTTGATCGATTGGCGCACTGCCCGATCAGCGATGAAACCTGTCCAGTTTAGATCTTACGTCTATCCTGATGAAACCTATGAATTCCTTTGCATTGGTATAAACCCAATACCGATGATGAAACCTACCTTTGGTTGACGGGCTCGCTGTCCGATCGGTAAAGAAACCGGTCCGGTTTAGACCTTACGTCTGTTCCGACAAGATCTGCATATCTCTTTACGTCCCGCCGTGATGAAACCTGCTGTTGATCGATTGGCGCACTGCCTGATCAGCGATGAAACCTGTCCGGGCTAGACCCTACGTCTATCCTGATGAAACATATGAAATCTTCGCATTAGTATAAACCCAATACCGATGATGAAACCTGTTGTTGATCGATTGGCACACTGCCCGATCAGCGATGAAACCTGTCCAGTTTAGACCTTATGTCTATCCTGATGAAACTTACGAAATCCTTGCATTGGTATAAACCCAATACCAATGATGAAACTCGCTGCCGATCGACTGGCACACTGCCCGATCAGCGATGAAACCTGTCCGGGCTAGACCCTACGTCTATCCTGATGAAACATATGAAATCTTTGCATTGGTATAAACCCAATACCGATGATGAAACCTGTTGTTGATCGATTGGCGCACTGCCCGATCAACGATGAAACCTATCCAGTTTAGACCCTACGTCTATCCTGATGAAACCTATGAAATCCTTGCATTGGTATAAACCCAATACCGATGATGAAACCTGCTGTTGATCGATTGGTATACTGCCCGATCAACGATGAAACCTATCCAGTTTAGACCCTACGTCTATCCGGATGAAACCTATGAAATCCTTGCATTGGTATAAACCCAATACCGATGATGAAACCTGCTGTTGATCGATTGGTACACTGCCCGATCAACGATGAAACATATCCAGTTTAGACCCTACGTCTATCCTGATGAAACCTATGAAATCCTTGCATTGGTATATACCCAATACCGATGATAAGAGCAGCTACTAATGAAGCGGCCCGCTTCCTGATCAATGCTAAAACCCGTCCGGGGTAGACTTTCTGTCTGCTTTGACGAAAATGATGCACCCATTCTCAAATCAACTCGGACCATCTGTCCAGATAGATGATAAAACCTCATCCCTTTGCGTTAATGTTAAACCCCACATTAACGATGAAACCTACATTTTCAGCGAATGGCTTCGTGCTTAAGCTGCTACACACATTCTCGAGTCAATCTGGACCTTCCGTCTTGATGGATGATGAAACCCTATTCCCCTTGCGTTGATGGCAATCCCTACATCAACGATACCGCCATGCTCCCGGCAAACGGCTTCGCGCCTAAGCCGCAAAACACACTCAAGTCGACCAAGGCCTTCCGCCTAGGTAGACGATGAAAACTTATGCCCCTTGCATTGGTGTTAGCACCCACATCAATGATGATACATACACAAGCTGAGCCCATGGGCTATAAAACCAAAGTTTCTATAAAAAAAAAAGAAGAAGAAGAGGAAAAGAAGAGACAAAAATGGGGTTAAAAATAGAGATACCCCGCCAGTCTTGTTCAGGCATTCTGAACAAGGGCAAAAATGGCTAAGACCCAGCTATGGTGAAAACTCGAAAGGGCACTGCGGGCAAAATCGGGTACCCCGCTACGTGAAAACCCGAAAGGGCGCGTGGGCAAAAGCAAGAGGGGGCTGGCTCCGGTGAAAATCCGAAAGGGCACTTGGGTCAGTAATGTGGTAATTCAAAAGTTCCATGCCAACCGGCACGCTACCTTTACCTCCCCTTCATTGATGAAGCCTTCCGTCGGTCAACTGGCTCCACGCCCCACCGATGATAAAACCTTTCTGGGATGGACCTTACGTCTACCCTGATGAAACCTACATACCCTCTTTCAAAGTCCCACCCGTGATAAAACCGATTGGAAAAGACCTTACATCTATCCTGATGAGACCTATACTCCTACCTGCATCCCACCGTTGATCGACCGGCACCTCGCCCGATCAATGATGAAATCCTCTATCCGGTTTAGACCTTACGTCTATACTGATGAAACCTATGAGACTCTTTGCATCGATATAAACCCAATATCGATGATGAAACCAACTGTTGATCGACCGGCACCTCGCCCGATCAATGATGAAACCCTGCCAGTTTAGACCTTTCGTCTATTCTGATGAAACTTCAACTCTTCTTTGCATCGATATCAACCCAATATCGATGATGAAACCAGCTGTTGATCGACCGACACCTCGCCCGATCAATGATGAAATCCTCTATCCGGTTTAGACCTTACGTCTATACTGATGAAACTTCAACTCTTCTTTGCATCGATATCAACCCAATATCGATGATGAAACCAACTGTTGATCGACCGGCACCTCGCCCGATCAATGATGAAACCCTGCCAGTTTAGACCTTTCGTCTATTCTGATGAAACTTCAACTCTTCTTTGCATCGATATCAACCCAATATCGATGATGAAACCAGCTGTTGATCGATCGGTACCTCGCTCGATCAATGATGAAACCCTGCCAGTTTAGACCTTTCGTCTATTCTGATGAAACTTCAACTCTTCTTTGCATCGATATCAACCCAATATCGATGATGAAACCAACTGTTGATCGACCGGCACCTCGCCCGATCAATGATGAAACCCTGCCAGTTTAGACCTTTCGTCTATTCTGATGAAACTTCAACTCTTCTTTGCATCGATATCAACCCAATATCGATGATGAAACCAGCTGTTGATCGATCGGTACCTCGCTCGATCAATGATGAAACCCTGCCAGTTTAGACCTTTCGTCTATTCTGATGAAACTTCAACTCTTCTTTGCATCGATATCAACCCAATATCGATGATGAAACCAACCGTTGATCGACCGGCACCTCGCCCGATCAATGATGAAATCCTGCCAGTTTAGACCTTACGTCTATACTGATGAAACCTATGAGACTCTTTGCATCGATATAAACCCAATATCGATGATGAAACTAGCTGTTGATCGACCGGCACCTCGCCCGATCAATGATGAAACCCTGCCAGTTTAGACCTTTCGTCTATTCTGATGAAACTTCAACTCTTCTCTGCATCGATATCAACCCAATATCGATGATGAAACCAACCGTTGATCGATCGGCACCTCGCCCGATCAATGATGAAACCCTGCCAGTCTAGACCTTTCGTCTATTCTGATGAAATTTATAACACTTTCTTTGCATCAATATAAACTCAATATCGATGATGAAATCAACTATTGATCGATTGGCACCTCGCCCGGTCAATGATGAAACCCTGCCAGTGTAGACCTTTCGTCTATTCTGATGAAATTTATAAAACTTTCTTTGCATCGATATAAACCCAATATCGATGATGAAATCAACTATTGATCGATTGGCACCTCGCCCGGTCAATGATGAAACCCTGCCAGTGTAGACCTTTCGTCTATTCTGATGAAATTTATAACACTTTCTTTGCATCGATATAAACCCAATATCGATGATGAAACCAACTATTGATCGATTGGCACCTCGCCCGATCAATGATGAAACCCTGCCAGTGTAGACCATTCATCTATTCTGATGAAACTTATAACACTTTCTTTGCATCGATATAAACCCAGTATCGATGATGAAACCAACTGTTGATCGACCGGCACCTCACCCGATCAATGATGAAACCCTGCCAGTGTAGACCGTTCATCTGAGGCAGTTGGATCAACGATGAAACCCTACCGGGATAGACCTTACGTCTGTTCTGATAAAACTACATATCCTTTCATGTCCCACCTGCAATGGACCTACCCAGTTTAGACCTTTCGTCTATTCTGATGAAACTTAGACTCCTTTGCATCGACATAAGCCCAATGTCGACGATGAAACCACGCACTGGTCGGTCGGAAAATCGCCACGGTCAGCTTTGAGGAACAGACCTCTCGTCTGTTCCAGATGCATGTCTTCCGTTAGCCAACAGGCCCAGCAAAGGCAATCCCACCAGATACCGATACGCGGTGGAGCGAGCCCCATTCTTTCCCTGAGAGGATGGACGCTCTCCTGCTGAACACGGGTCGTCCGTATAAAGGTAGCTGAGACTGCCACTCTTCCACATGAAGGAAGTAATAGCACATGATGTCAGATGTACAGCCGATCGGGGCTTCAAGCCGACATATACAAGATGTTCAGCCAATCGGGGCTTCAAGCCGACAGATGCAAGATGTCCAGCCAATCGGGGCTTAAAGCCAACAGATGCCCAAATATGCCGTCAATCAGGGCTCAAAATCGCCAGACGTCGGATGTGCCAGTTGATCAGGGTTCAAGCCGATAGATGTTCAGCTGATCGAGGCTCAAGCCAAGAAGATCGTACCAGGATGAAATCCCAGTATGAGGATACTGCCAAGCTATAACTGAAGGAATGAGTCAATAGCATTGAGCCAAAGATACACCTACGGACACCATGCCGCTTATTCTGCGCTTACGCCATCCGTAGGTGGGGGGCATTTGTTGACGCCTAAAAAATGAGCAATGGCGGAGACAAAAATTGCAAAGAGGAGCAGACCAGCAATGAAAGATTACTGATGAAACTCGTCAACCATCTACCCGGCTGAAGCCTTTGTCGACAAAGCTGATGCCCGTTGTTGTCATCATTCAAATGGCAGCACTGACGAAATCCCAGTCTACAAGACTGATGAGAAGTTATGAATAACCCTAATAGAAAGTGTATCACTAATAGAGGACCCTCCCAAGATTCAAATATACCCCAGGGTCTAATCTAGACCATGAATCGTGTATGAAGTTTAAAGAGCCCTAAATGGGCCTGTCCAGTGGGCCTCTGAGAGCCGCGCCGAGAACCTCCCCATGGCCACAGGCGCGCCGGGAAGCCCCTCCATGGGAGCGCGCCGGGAACCCCTGCTATAGGCGCGCCGAGAATCACTTGCGATGGACAGGGTTATATAACCCCTTTTTCTCCCACGAGAAGAGGGGAGGAGGATCGAAAAGAAAGAAAAAGAAAAGGATAGCTAGATAAAGAGACCAACAGAGAGAGAGAGCCTCCTCCGCTGAGAAAAGAGAGAAGAGATCAATCAGAAGAGAAGGAGAAGAAGAAGAAGCTCTAGGTGGGCAGGCAGCTGGGGAGGGAGAGGAGTCAATGCTCCGCCCTCCCCCATGTTTTCTTTTCTTCTTCATGTAATTATACGAGTTTTATCTCGATGCATCGGATGTAACCGGGATATCCCGGCCTCTATTTTATCTCCTTTCCCTCACTCCCTCCTTGTAATTAGTCTGAGTCTTGGAATGATATTATGAATGAAACGATCCAATGGCCCGTTTGGGCGCTGGGTGATTGAAGTATCTGTCGGCTATCTCTCCGTCTGTTGCCATGTCTTTCCTTTATATGTCTTCATCTTTATCTCAACCGAAGCTCTGCCCTCTGTCTTTCTATGCATATATCTTTTATTTAAATGTCCAGACGATTCGGGTTTCAGAGTCGTTTCTATGAGTCTGTTCTTCGAAGAGGAATGAAGATAGGGCCCCTACCCTCATCTAATGGGTTATTGGGTTCTGTTTCCTTCTCCCCTCATGTCTCGATGGCAGATCCCCGATATACATTCGAGTTTTCCTTCGAGGCTCCCCCCTTTATGCCGTTCAGGAACCAGATACATCGATTTCTCGGTTCCCTGAACTGCTGGTTATGAGATATATGCTTAATCTGCAGATGAATGCAACCCCACGAGGTTATGATACGTGATGACCTCGACCCCGGGGCCCTCCATTCTAACCCGTGAATGATTAGGGCCTAGAATTCCAGTGCCGAGGGTTGTGTCGTTCCTCCATCGCTGGTTTGTTTCCTCGATGCCATTGGGCTCATCCAGGTGATCAGAGGCAGTCATCCCTTGATCTCCTCGAACGGCTGGCGGCAAACAGATAAAAATTTCCACATGACGTTGTGAGAGGGTCTTATTTCATCTACTGACTTCGCCTTCCAATTCCCTTGGCATCCCTCCAGCAGAAATCTTCATGTAATCCCAGAAATCTCTAGAACAGAGTGCCGTAATCAAGCCATAAACCCATTCTGGCCTTGAGCCCTTTCACCTTCCCGGCGCGGCCATTGCCACGCCGAGAGCTATGCGGCCGAGAGGGCTTCCCCCTCTTCCCTTCAGTATGTTGACAAAACCCTCAATCCTGTTCATTTTCTAAGAAAACCCTTGGCAATACAGCCTTCCCGGCCCGGGGGCCTCCCGGCGCCAGGTTCCCGGTGCGGTGACGAGCGCGCCGAGAACCCCTGCACCGAGAACCCCCCTTGGCCAATAAAAGCCACGCCAAGAACCCCTTGGCCGATAAAAGCCGCGCCGAGAGCTTCCCCCCGGCCAATAAAACCCATGCTGAGGTTCCTTCTTTGGCCAATAAAACCCAGGCCAAGATCCACCTTCACACCATCACCCCGGTGACTGGCACGCCTAATAAATCAAAAATCCAAATAAAAAATATAAATAAATAATATAATTGAAATAAGATAAAATCCGCGTCCACACTTGGCTGTACCTGAAAAATGCTCTTGCCTTCCTTGAAGTCCCAGAAAGATTTCTCTGCGCATATCTTGATCATAAATCCAAAAACATTGTTTTTAAGAAAAATTCTATCATATAGGACTATGAATGTCTGAAGTTTTCAGCCGGTTGAAGTTTCATGTATTTCTTGTGTTTGCTTATGAATTCTTCTTGAAAATATCTGAGTTAGTCTTAATAAACTTTAACCAACCCTTTCATGTTGTCTTTTAAACTCTTCTGAAATCTGAAATTCTGAAATCATGATTTTCCTTGACTGATTTGTATGAAAATATGTATTGTTTTTAAACATCAGGGAATATGGATTATGTCAAATACCAAATCTTGTCAGAGCAATATCTTTGGTCACTGAGAAACACATCTCATTCATCAAAGAAGTGAATTAAGATATGTCATGAAGTGCCATAGTTATCTCTGCTTAAATATGTTGATTAAAAATCTGGTAGAACAATGGCAGGCACACTGAGAAATACATGTCCCTCATCAAAGAAATGAGTTTCAGTGTGTCATGAGGTGTAAATGCTATCTCTGTTCTTAATAAGCATGACAGTTAGTCCTTCCAAGCACTTAGGGATACTGGCGTCTAAACAACGTGTATCCTCCAGTTGTAAGGATGTACTTAACTTAACTGCTCCTGAATATTGTTGTTAAAAATTCGTTGCCTATCTAGTATATCATCTGAAATTGTTTGAAAGAGAATCTTCTTTCAATAGAAACTTTGACAGAAATAAATGGTTTCTTGTTTGTTTATCCTCAATACTATCGATTGCATTTCTTGAGGAAATCTTTGAAATTAAGTGAGTAAGAATGAAGAAGGTTAAAAAGGTCTCTCAATATGAAAACTTGGTTCACTTGTTATTTAAGAAAACTGATTTCAGATATGAGTAGAAAAGGCTCATGTTCAAACCCTGCATACATAAAATTCTGATCTGGTTTGTCAACGTAGGTTCATTCATAGGTTTCTATGATGGAAGAGTCTGTAATCATCTGTTTAAATCAGATTTATAAAAGTTGATATTCCATTGAAAATCTTTCTCATTCTATCTGAATTCTTTTTACTCTCTCATATTGGACTCCAGTCATTCAGACCAATCTGACTGTTTCCTTTGCACTCAATTCTATCAATTGGTCCCAACTGTCAACTTCCACTCATATCTTGGGCCTGCATAAGCATGGTGGATGCATAAGGGCTGTATGACTAAGGGGGAGCTAGTCAAACTAAATGCATAACATGCCTTTCAATTTTTGACTCATGCATAGTTCCAATATCCTACATGAATTGTCAATGATTGTGCACTCATATAGTTAATTGCACTGCATTCATAACATCCTTTTAGTTGACGATTTTTGATTGCATTCATATAGTTAATTGCACTCAGAGAGTCAATTTTCAATGTTATTTTTGCTGAGATGACCTTATGTTCTGATGCATAAGTCACTGCTTGCTGTGTTCATGGGTCGACCCCATGGGTCGACTCAGATCCAATTGGAACTCCCTGTGTGCTTGCTGCTATGCTCCACTTCGTTAAGGGAAATTTGTTATGTCAGAAATTTTCAATTGGTGTCAGAAAATAGCTGCTCTTTCCATAATTCAAAAAAAAGGGGGGAGACTTGATTCATGCATTTTATTGAGCTCCTAACACCTTACATGATTGAGTTCTTCATACTTCAGTGCACCTGTGTGATTGAAGATATGACACATCTACAGGGGGAGAAGCTCTTGAAAGGATACATTTGGAAGATAGTTGTCCCCAAAGAAAAGGCCTCCTTTGAACCATCAACACTCCAAAGGGAAGTATAACATTCCTGTGCTTTACTGAATTGTTTCCCTATTTCATTTTTTTTTATGACGACAAAGGGGGAGAAGAATCTAATCTGAGTCAGTGTAACTCATAGTGTTGCCATCATCAAAAAGGGGGAGATTGTTGTGCCCCTGTGTGGTTTTGATGATGGCTGACACACCATGAGTCACACTAAGGTGTGCTAATTAATTTAGATGACTGTTTGACTGCTTGAATATCTGATTGTTTGCTTGAATAGCTAATTCATGAATATGGCTAGATTGGGTTAACGTAGTGGCTAATTGTTCATGCAGTGCGTTGACGCAGTTGGAGATTGGGTTGACGCATTGGCTGTCTGTTCACTAGCTGCGTTGACGCTACAAGGACATTGCGTTGACGCAATAGTTGCTGGTTCACTAGCTGCGTTGACGCAGTGGATCAGCTGGGTTGACGCCATGCTGCTTTGTCTACTTTTTGTTGCTCATTAAGTCTTAAAGTCTGTACAGGGTAGATCATGCATCACTCTATTTGCCAAGTGTATACATCAGTCAGCATTGCATCTTGTTCACGAAGTCTATACACTGCTGGATGTTCATGTCTGCACATTGGTGCTTTTCCCTACGTTCTGGCCAAGTCTATACAGCCTCATCTTTACCTTCGTTCCAAGCCAAAGTCTACACATTCGTTTCCTTGGGCAAAGTATATACATCGTGGCCTTGAACTCTCAAGTCTGTACACTCTATATTTCAAAGTCTGTACATTGTTGCCTTAAAGCCGTTCCAAGTCTATACATCCAGTTGAACGCAAAGTCTACACATCGCCTCACATCTTACAAGTCTGTACATTGTCCTTCAAGCGTTTCAACTCTATACATTGCTACTTTGACCAACTCTGTACATCCGGTTGCCTGACTTCTGGTTCAAAGTCTACACAGTCATTGTTAAGGCAAGTCTATACATTAGCTCATTGGTCTTCAAGTCGATACAGAGTCTTCATCTTCTGAAGTCTGTACAGCCAGTCACTTGACAAAGTCTGTACAGTGTCTCATATTGGCCAAGTCTATACAGCCTGCCTTCACGTTCAGACTCTATACATCGTTCCTCAAAGGCTAAGTATATACATCCGTCAAACGCCTCAATGTCTGTACACTGGTTTTCACGTGAAGTCTATACACTGGACTTCTTGATGTCTGTACATTGGCTCAGACTTACCAAGTCTGTACACTGCCTTTGGGTTCCAAGTCTATACACTCCCTCAGTGTACATACTTATTCATTTGCTGCTTTAAAGTCCATACACTAGTTTCTAACACAAAGTCTATACAATCGTCCTTGAGCATCAAAGTTTGTACAGCCTATCTGTCTTCATTGGTTCTGTGCTTTTAGTGCGTTGACGCACTTGGCTGACTGCGTAGACGCAATTGTGCGTCTTTCACTTTCTGCCTTGTTCACTGCGTCGACGCTGTCACAGGATGCGTTGACGCATTGGCCAGTTGCCAAGGGCGTGAGCATCTCGCATGAGGAGCTGAGGCGACGCTGCACGATGGAAGCGTTGACGCCTTAGGCTGATGTCCTCACGAAGTCTGTACACTCAGATAAACTTTCAAGTCTATACATCATCTGATATCTTCTTATGACTGTGTGACAGGTACTGCTCGTGAAGCCTATGAAATGCACGTGATTCGAGGTTGCCACCTGGCACGTGATCCGATGATAATGCCCTAAATGCTGCAGCTATAAATATTAAGCCGCCTCCATCTAAAGACGTAATGAAAAAGAGAAGATAAGAAAGGAAGATCGAAATGCAGGGAGTGCCTCCACGATATAGAGAATAGAGAAGAAGATGAAAAAGAGAAGATAAGAAAGGAAGATCGAAATGCAGAGAGTGCCTCCACGATATAGAGAATAGAGAAGAAGAAGAAGAAAAGAAGTGAGAAGAAGGAGAAGGCAGAAGCAGTGAGAAGAAGAAGAAGTAAGAAAGAAGAAGAAGAAGAAAAGAGAGTTCGTGCTGGGAGAAAGAGAGAAACAGAAGAAGAAGAAGCTCCTGCTTGACCGTGGATCAAATCCAGGCCAGCCAGCTCCTGCGAGAGCCACATTTGATTTTATCTTTTCAGCTTTATGTTGCTGGGTTTTGTTTTTCCTTTGAACTATTCACTTGCTATTCTTCCGATTCTCTAGTGTGAGATCGGGTTCCCTCCGGTGTGGAGGAAGAGAGACTTGCGTCTCTGGTTGCCTTTGACTGGTCGTCATTGGTTGTTTCCCTCCGGTTGGGAGGAAGAGAGGTCCGAGACATCTAGTCTGCAGGTGACTTGGTGTCACTTGTGCTGCCCTCTGGGTTTCAGAGGAAGAGAGACTTGGGTCTCTAGGTTCCCCTCCGGTTTGAAGGAAGGAAGGTTTGGTCCTCCGGTTCTGGGCTTGTGGGTAGCAAGTCCAGGGGTTCCCTCCGGGTCTGGAGGAAGAGAGACCGTGTGTCTCTGGTTTCCATGTGGCTGGGAGTCACTTGGGGTGTCCCTCCGGTTGGGAGGAAGAGGGGAGGGTGTTCCCCTGGTCAAGCTGTTTGGCAGCATTTGTTGCAGACTGAGTCTGCTGTGCTAGTGTTACTAGTGGAAGCCTCACTCCGGTTGGGAGTGAGGGGTGGACGTAGGTCTTTGGACCGAACCACCTAAAAATTATTGTGCAGTGGTTTGGTTGATTGCCTGCTTCCGCTAGATGCATCCTAGGACCGTGATTTAATTGATTATATATCCCTAGAGTTTAATTGAGTTTGCATATCTTATGTTTGATCAATTGTCCACAGATCTAGTTGTTATCATCTCATGCGAATTTTAAATTGGGTAGAATTCTTTGAAAGATCCATTCACCCCCCCTCTGGATCTGTGTTTATCAATCGCACCTAGCTAACAGCATGCACAACACAAAGTCTGTACGTTGCGACAGATGAGGTATGTACGTTGCGGCAGATGAAGTCTATACGTTGCTGCAGATGAAGTTTGTATGTTGGCTGCATGCACAACACAAAGTCTGTACGTTGCGGCAGATGAAGTCTATACATTGCTGCAGATGAAGTCTGTACGTTGGCTACATGCGCAACTCAAAGTATGTACGTTGCACAAGACAAAGTCTGTACGTTGGCTGCTAGCATAACTCCAAGTCTATACGTTGGTTGATGGTTGCAACACAAGTCTATACATTGGCCGGCTGCTTCACACACAAAGTCTATACATTGCGTTTTGTTGTGTTCGTGCATCAAGTTACCAAGTTTGTACGCTCATGAAGCAAGGCTGTATAGGCTCATGCATGATCAAGGTATAAAGTCTATACAGAGTTCATACATGCACACAAAGTCTACACGTCCAAGCCTTGATGCAAAGTCTATACAACAACTACAAGCTTCATTCAAATAGCCAAGGTCACTGAACAAGATGAGAGTCCAAAGGCAAAGATTCAGTTGGTACCTTCTAGACCAACAAGGATGAAGTTACAGACATGAACGGGCTACTAATGGACTCAAGCGACTGAGCTGGAGGGTTGACGAACCGACCCGGACTGAACTAGGGGGCTGCCCAGCTGGCGGTCGACTGCCAGCACAGGGGCGGTCGTCGACCGCCCCAGCCAGCAGACTCCCGTCTGCAGTTCTATCAGCTGTAGGTCGACCGCCAGCCAGTAGCGGTCGACCGAAAATCCCAGGGACCGCCCGTTTGCAGATTTCTCAGTAGAGGTCGACCGCCAAAAGTTGGAGGTCGACCGCCAGCCCCGAGCCATCAATTGTTGACTTTTGTTTCCACTTCGAAAAGGGCCATTCAACATGGATTTGTTTAATCCAAAAGTCACCTAATCACCCATGATTTGTGGATCTGGTCTGGGGCTTGTCTATAGACCATTCAAAGTCTATAAAACCAATACAAGAGGGTTAGAAACCGAAGTTGATGTAGTTGATGAAGTGAATCAAAGAGAGCTCAAGGGAGGACATTTCGCAAGCACCGTAGCACCTCCGTGAACAGTACTTCAGGGTGGAGTTCTTCATCCTTCCAAGGTGATTCAAGCTCAGATCTGAAGCCAAGCAACCTCCAAGCAAGCAAGAAGCATTCAAGGCTCTCAAAGGTGATCAAAGCTACATCCAATATTCCTCTTCATCAACTCAAGGAGATTCAAGAAAAGATCAAGCTACATCTAACATTCTTCTTCATCAACTTAAGGAGATTCAAAGGAAAGATCAAGCTACATCCCATATCTACTCCATCAACTCAAAAGGATCAAAGGAAGATCAAATCCTCAACAAATTCAAGATCCAACAATCTCAGACAAGATCTAATTCATTCTAGCATATCTTTATATCTTGTTTGAGCATTTTCATCTTGTTTCTTTCTTCATTTCATTCAATCTCTTGAAACTGAAGATCGTCCCTACCGGTGGTTAGTGAGAAGGCAATCGGGAGTTCTCCGATCTGCGGTGTAGCCGTCCCTATCGGCTTTATGTGTAGGAAGATAGAAAAAGGGTTTTCTCTATTCTGTGGTTTGGGGCGTATCCCCGGTCAAGCTGTGAGTCAGCAAGGAAGCCTCACTGGGTTTTGGTGAGGGGTGGACGTAGGTTGCGGGGTTGCAACTGAACCACCTTAAAAATCCTTGTGTTGTGGGTTGTTTATCGTGTGTGATTGATCTATATCTTCTAACCCTATTCATAGGTTCGTGTGCTTCCATATTTGGTTAGATTGTTTACACACATATGCACTTTGAGTAATCAACATATCACACACACACACACACGGTTGTTGCAAGCTATTGCATGCTCTAGTGTTATGCTTTATGATCCCTGCACTACAAGGCTTATTTCTTTCAAGATCACAAATGTGCTTAAAGAAGTGTGGGCGTTTCATAGCTTGTAATCCAAGTCTTTCATTTGAGCCACTCTACTTAATTCTGCTGTGCATTGTCCCTAAGTGATTCATTCACTTTATAAGAGTGGTTCATGCTTCCGATAGCTAAGAGTTTTAAATAGGCCATAACTTATGATTGGATCTATTCAACCCCCCCTTCTAGATCCGTTTACACCTCGCGGGACCCAACAAGTGGTATCAGAGCGAGGCTCTATCATTCCCAGATCCAACAATCTGCAGGGAAAGATCCCGGTGTTTGTTATTAAGATGGATTCACATGCTACACATGATTCGATGGCTTCTCCGCCCATTTATGATGGTTCAGATTTTTCTACATGGGTTGGAAGAATGTTCATCTATGTTAGCTCCATAGATCCACAATTGTGGACTCTTATATACAATGGTCCTCATGAGCTGCCATCAAATTCAATTGATTGGTTAGCCGAACATGAGACCAAACGCAATGATAATCATCTTGCATATAACTTAATTACAGCTGCAGTTGATCTAAGACTAACTCATCTTGTGTCCTCTTGCAGCACAGCCAAGCAAGTACTCGACAAGTTGGTGAAAATCCATGAAGGGAAGGAACAAGAACAAGAATGCTTATGGAAGCCTATTCAATACATCCACATCACAGGTAAACTCTGACTCCGAGGAATTCACTCTTGAAGAACTTATGGAAGCCTATGATGAGTTCATCACACAATACAAAAAGGTAAAAACAGAAAATAAAAATTTGAAAAAGGATCTCAAGAAAATTAACAAAAATGAAAGCTCGATTTGTAAAAAGTGTTCTATTTTTGAAGAGCTCAACAACACTCTCTCTTTTGATCTAGATACGCATAAACAAAACATTCCATGTCTAAGGGATGAAAATGAAAATCTTCATGGTGAAATCACTAGGTTGGAAGAAATTGTAATAAAACTTCAAAGCCAACCTAAGTCAATCTCCAATGATCTTGAATGGCAACAAAAACTGATTGACTCTCTGAAAGAAGAGAATAGAGAGTTGTTGGAAAAGAAAATTGAACATGAAAAGGTTGAAGAAGAATTGCATGAAAAACTGGTTGCACATGAAAAAGTCAAATCTGTCATTAATGATCGCTCTGAAACTTTGCATGCTCTCGAACAACAAAATCAAAATCTTAAAGCAGTAAATGCCATGCTCAATGAGCAATTGGCAGCATGCGAAGAGGGCCTTGTTGAATCTAAACAGCACATTTCCTCACTTGAAAATGAAATTCAAGGTTTGAATGATTTCCTGTCAATGTTTGCCCAAATCCAAGATTATGGCTCACCGAAAGCCACCACTTCCTGTGGTCACCAAAAAGGGCATACTGCTCGAAAGAAAAGCAAAACTCAACATACTCATCAAAACATGCACCATAACATGTCCAATGCTAAATATCATGCTTTCCACAAAATGAATGTCCATTGTTATTATTGTGGTAAACATGGTCACACTGTTATCTTGAGAAATGATGAGCTTAGAGCAGGAGAGCAAGTGAAAGAGCAAGGAAAGAAACATGTCAATACTGGCAGAGGACCTACTCAGCAGATATCTGCACAGAATTACACGAGGAGTCAAAAGAGTCGACCCTTCCATACAAGCAGGTCGACACTCTCCATGGCTTTAAACAAAAAACTTCCTCCTTGCTGCTTTCATTGTGGTAAGTCTGGCCATACTGTCCAAGAGTGCTGGCACTTGAAGGGAAAGCATCACCTTCATGCCATGAAAGGTAAATCCCATGCTCTTCCACAAAAATAAAATGCATATGCACACGCTCATGAACATAAAAAGCATGCTCAATCTTTTGTGCGCTATTTTTACTGTGGGAAAAATGGTCATGACATGTATGATTGTCATACAATGAGAAAGGATGATCTAATTTCCCTAAAACAGATGAGCTACATTGGTGAATATGATAAAGCTGCTAACCTACAAGGACCCAAGCAATCTTGGGTACCTAAAAATTCCAAATGAGAATTTTGGGTACAGGATGTCTTAGAGCTGAACAATAGATTATAAGGTAAATAAAAGCTCAAGACACAGGTATGTACATAAACCTTTAAGTTTAGACATCTTGCATGTTTAGTCTTGACATGTAGATAGTGCATCATACGTCTGCTCAATGTCATTAGATTCTACAAACTGAATTGCTCTTTGAAATGCAAAACCCCCAAGGTGTGAGATGAACTTTTGAGCTTGATAACTTGCTCACATCATGCTTGATTTCAGCTGTTTAATTCATGAAAAACTTATTATGCTGATGAAGTTGATGTGATGATGAGTTGCTTAAGTCTTGCTATCAGCTACATGAAATGCTTGGACTTTGGTTTTGATGATGCATACCATGGCTGCATTCTCAACTTGTTATTCATGTTAGCATTGCTCAAAAGCCTGAGTCTAGCAATTGACATCATCATGTTGCATTCAGTTCAAAATCAATTGTGAATGATTTGTGTTTGCATCATCTTATGATCTCATACTATTTTAATGCAAATCATGTTTAGGAAAACAAGAAAAAATGTTCGGACCTAAGCATGCATCTAGAATGAGCAATCATCTTGCAGCATCTTCATTGCTTTGAGCATTCACATAAGACTTAGGCTGCATAATTCATTGCCAATCCATGCATAATAAAATTGAATTCATGTTCACGATACATTGCATGGTTTGTATAGCATCATTCATGCATGGCCATGGTATATCAAATGTTGATGTATGGAAAGGCAGGTTATGCTTGCCTAGAAGCACGCAATATGCGTGAGGTTTCACCTCCGCCACGTACCATGCGTCAATGTCGCATATAGGCCATATAGTAAGGGGGAGCTGTCTCTTTGCAGCATTCATGCATATGTTTTATCTTCATTCTGTTGACATCATGGCATAGAATGCATCTTCTCAGGGGGCGCTTGTTCATCATGAAAATCCAATCAAAATTCTGCCGGTCGACCTCACTCCTTTGACAGGTCGACCCCACATTTCTTTCTGTCTAAAAATAACTTTTGTCTGAGCTCAGTGCATAACCTCAGGGGGAGTGTTCTTCATCTATTCTTGCCTACCAGTTATGCAACACTCTCTTCTTAAACCAAGCCACTGCATGATATTGCATAATCCTTTTGTGGTTCAACTTGGATTCAAAGTGCCTTGAACTTCTTGGAGAATTCCCACTCTATTATTGAGGTTGTTTATCAGAGTAAATCTTCAAGAAGAATTTTCTCTTATAGAATCTTGTGATTGCCTTGAACATGAATGATTTTGGTTTAACATTAATGATTTCTTGAGTCTTGAAGTTTGATGGTCTTGAACATGTTTGTGATCGGGTTTAATAGACTTGAACTAGTTTCTCATGTTTTGACTTGTTATGCCATCTTGAATCTGAAAAATTTTGAGTACAAAGGCATCCTTGATCGAGAAACTTCAGCTAAGTATTGTTTTTAAACATTTGTTGAATCTGTTTATTTCATAAAGTGGCTATACTTAAAGTCAGCTCAAGGTAGAGCAATGTCACTGTTGCTGCGAAATATATCTCCTCATCAAAGAAAATGAGGTTCGATATGTCATGAGGTGACTATGCTATCTTTGTTCTAAGTGAAGCAAAATCGTGAGCTACACTGAGTAACTAGGGGTGCTTGCATCTGGTAAACGTGCACACTCACGTCAAAAGGTGGTTGCTACAGTTGACTGCTCGTAAAATGATAGCAATCATCTTTCAAATGATTTCAAAAGAAAAATCTGAATGTGTAGCTCTCATGAATCAAATCTAAGTCATCTAAGTATTTAGCCTCAATACTTATTGTGGTCACTCTCAAGAGAACCAATGAAACTGAATGAGTAAGATAAGAGAAGGTTAATCTGGTTTTGACATGAATTTCTGGTTCACTACTATTAAACTTGCATGCAAATGTTTTCATGTGATTCTACTGAGTAGGCCAAAACTCATTAGCATTAAACCAATCTGAATGTAAGAGCTGGTACATTTGGGTTCTATAATTAAAAATTCTGAAAAATCCATAACTCTGATTTATGAACTTGGTTTCAGATTCAAGAACCTCCATTCTCTCTTGAGAAGTCATATCTTGATGCTCCTTGTTGTTTGCCTTTATCTGCCATATCTACATATATAAATCATTCAGGCTGCCCCTATTACATCACCATACTACACAAGTGGTATAATCCAACAAGTGGTATCATCTTGATACACCTTTTAAGTCGTCTCCAAAATCATTGGTGTCCTCTGTCAAATGATATCACATTGCTTTCTCATTCATTGGCATTTGGTATAAGTCCTAGCATAATTGTCATCATGTTTTCATGCATTAGGGTGGCATGCATGTCTTGACTTCATACAATTGTAGCTTGCATCAAAATTTGATCATTTCCGTACACTGCATAGAAAATCCAAACAAAATCTGAATATTGGAAAACCACTAAAAATCTGCAAAATTTGAAATCAAAAATTTGATCTTTGGCTACTCTATCCATCTCCACTATTTGAGGAATTAAATCATGTTGCTGTGGCTCCACCTCTCACACTTACATTATCTTTGCCAAGCCTCGAGTCCCTCGTTCTCTTTCTGGATCTTTTGATGTTTTCAAAGGGGGAGAAGATTATGTGAGTCATTCATCAAAAAGGATGTGGTAAGAACCATGTGCGTCATTGTCAAAAGGGGATATAGTAAGAACCATGTGAGTCATTGTCACAAGATGATGTTGTTGACACATAGTTGTCATGTGAATTACTAATGCATGTGAATCTCTAATGACTCATAGTTCAGAATGACTCATAGTTGCCATCATCAAAAAGGGGGAGACCGTTGAACATGTGTGCAACATGATTACTTTTATGGTTTTGATGATGTCTGCCTCTGTAGTCATTAATGAGCTATACCTGCACTTGATAATGTTAATATTCATACATTTCAGGTCATTATACCTCCAGTGCAGACGATCAAGATCAAGAGACATGGTTCAGCAAGTCTATACATCAACAAAGTCCATACACTTGGGTTCAGCAAGTCTATACATCCAACAAGGTCTGTACACTCGGATTCATCAAGTCTATACATCCAACAAAGTTTGTACACTCGGCTTCAGCAAGTCTATACATCCAACAAAGTCTATACGTTAGATGAAGTCTATACGTTGCTGTAGATGAAGTCTGTACGTTGGCTGCATGCACAACACAAAGTCTGTACGTTACGGCAGATGAAGTATGTACGTTGCGGCATATGAAGTCTATACGTTGCTGCAGATGAAGTGTGTATGTTGGCTGCATGCACAACACAAAGTATGTACGTTGCGGCAGATGAAGTCTATACGTTGCTCCAGATGAAGTCTGTACGTTGGCTGCATGCACAACTCAAAGTCTGTACGTTGCACAAGACAAAGTCTGTACGTTGGCTGCTAGCACAACTCCAAGTCTGTACGTTGGTTGCTAGCACAACTCCAAGTCTATACGTTGGTTGATGGTTGCAACACAAGTCTATACATAGGCCGGTTGCTTCACACGCAAAGTCTATACATTGTGTTTTGTTGTGTTCGTCCATCAAGTTAACAAGTTTGTACGCTCATGAAGCAAGGCTGTACAGGCTCATGCATGATCAAGGTATAAGGTCTATACAGAGTTCATACATGCACACAAAGTCTACACGTCCAAGCCTTGATGCAAAGTCTATACAACAACTACAAGCTTCATTCAAATAGCCAAGGTCACTGAACAAGATGAGAGTCCAAAGACAAAGATTCAGTTGGTACCTTCTACACCAACAAGGATGAAGTTACAGACATGAACGGGCTGCTAATGGACTCAAGCGACTGAGCTGGAGGGCTGACGAACCGACCCGGACTGAACTGGGGGGCTGCCCAGCTGGCGGTCGACCGCCAGCACAGGGGCGGTCGACCGCCCCAGCCAGCAGACTCCCGTCTGTAGTTCTGTCAGCTACAGGTCGACCGCCAGCCAGTAGCGGTCAACCGAAAATCCCAGGGACCGCCCGTTTGCAAATTTCTCAGTAGTGGTCGACCGCCAGAAGCTGTAGGTCGACCGCCAGCGCCGAGCCATCAATTGTTGACTTTTGTTTCCACTTCGAAAAGGGCCATTCAACATGGATTTGTTTAATCCAAAAGTCACCTAATCACCCATGATTTGTGGATCTGGTCTGGGGCTTGTCTATAGACCATTCAAAGTCTATAAAACCAATACAAGAGGGTTAGAAACCGAAGTTGATGTAGTTGATGAAGTGAATCAAAAAGAGCTCAAGGGAGGCCATTTCGCAAGCACTGTAGCACCTCCGTGAACAGTACTTCGGGCTGGAGTTCTTCATCCTTCCAAGGTGATTCAAGCTCAGCTCTGAAGCCAAGTAACCTCCAAGCAAGCAAGAAGCATTCAAGGCTCTCAAAGGTGATCAAAGCTACATCCAATATTCCTCTTCATCAACTCAAGGAAATTCAAGAAAAGATCAAGCTACATCCAACATTCTTCCTCATCAACTCAAGGAGATTCAAAGGAAAGATCAAGCTACATCCCATATCTACTCCATCAACTCAAAAGGATCAAAGGAAGATCAAATCCTCAACAGATTCAAGATCCAACAATCTCAGATAAGATCTAATTCATTCTAGCATATCTTTATATCGTGTTTGAGCATTTTCATCTTGTTTCTTTCTTCATTTCATTCAATCTATTGAAACTGAAGATCGTCCCTACCGGTGGTTAGTAGGAAGGCAATCGGGAGTTCTCCGATCTGTGGTGTACCCGTCCCTATCGGCTTTGTGTGTAGGAAGATAGAAAGAGGGTTTTCTCTGTTCTATGGTATGAGGCGTGTCCCCGGTCAAACTGTGAGTCAACAAGGAAGCCTCACCGGGTTTTGGTGAGGGGTGGACGTAGGTTGCGGGGTTGCAACTGAACCACCTTAAAAATCCCTGTGTTGTGGGTTGTTTATCATGTGTGATTGATCTATATCTTCTAACCCCATTCACAGGTTCGTGTGCTTCCATACTTGGTTAGATTGTTCACACACATATGCACTTTGAGTAATCAACATATCACACACACACGGTTGTTGCAAGCTATTGCATGCTCTAGTGTTATGCTTTATGATCCCTGCACTACAAGGCTTATTTCTTTCAAAATCACAAATGTGCTTAAAGAAGTGTGGATGTTTCATAACTTGTAATCCAAGTCTTTTCATTTGAGCCACTCCACTTAATTCTGCTGTGCATTGTCCCTAAGTGATTCATTCACTTTATAAGAGTGGTTCATGCTTCCGATAGCTAAGAGTTTTAAATAGGCCATAACTTGTGATAGGATCTATTCAACCCCCCCATTCTAGATCTGTTTACACCTCGCGGGACCCAACATGGACGTCCTTGTCGTACACCATTGGACTAGTTTGAGGCTGGTGACCGACTGTTGACAAGACCAGATATGATTCAGCAATGTGTTGATGTGGTACGTCTGATCATGCAGAAAATGTTGACAGCTCAAAGTCGATAGAAAAGCTATGCAGATCGGCGTAGAAGACCATTGCAGTTTGAGCATGAAGATTCTATTTTTATGAAAATATCTCCAATGAAGGGCATCATGAGATTTGGGAAGCATGGAAAGCTTAGTCCCCGATATATTGGTCTGTTTCCTATCTTGGAATGTGTGGGCCAAGTGGCTTATCGACTTCATTTGCCATCGGTGATGCAAGCGATCTACGATGTGTTTCATGTTTCTCAGTTAAGAAAGTATGTTCTTGATGCATCTCACGTATTAGATGATTCAATGTGGCCTGAAGTGACAGCGGATCAATCCACGCCAGAGTTTCCGATACAGATTGATGATCGTCATGAACAACGACTAAGGAATAAGGTAAACCCTCTGGTAAAGGTAGTGTGGCAGTGTCACTCGGGTAATGAAGCTACTTGGGAACGTGAGGATGATATGTGTCAGCAGTTTCCATTTTTATTTGAGTAAGGTATATTTTTTCTTCAGTTCTCACCTTGTGCTTCCTTTTGAATTTCGACGATGAAATTTCTATTAGGAGGGAGGGACTGTAAGACACGGTAGTTAACGGATTCTTATCAGTATTGAAATATAAAAAAATTCAATTTTAAGGGAAGTTAGACCTTACTATAATGAACGAAATCTTCTAAAGAACTTATCTCAAATAATGCTTCCTTACCTTAGTTCCATGCGAGCCAAAAGTAAGGGTCGCGCATGTGAAACTTGGGATCTATTTATAGGGTTAGCTAGGGTTTTGAGGATTTGAATGAACCTAGAGTCCCAATTAGACCTTGCACTCGATCCTTACACCTTCTACACCCCTCCAATTAACAGATAACATCGATCCCAGATGATTTGGATGCCAAAGATCCAAACTTTTCATGTTTTCACTCATTCACAGAATTAGGAGGGCGTAACGGTCATGGGAGGACCGTTATGGTGGCCCTGGCAGTCGCGTGATAGACCGCTAGGGTTCATAAATTCCAAAATTTTTGGATTTTCGTATTATCCCTCCATTTATCTCCTAATTGAAGTGTATATCCCATTTAAATCTATAAATCACTTAATTTATGTTTCTATTAATGGGCTTGGGTCTAAAAAGTCTTAAAAATAAGTCTTTGGGCCTATTTAAGTTGGGCTTAGCCCTTTAGTTGATATATAGGGTTTCTTTAAATGAATTAAATAAATCCTTAATTCTTCTTAATAGCCCATTTAGCCTTTAAAAATGCTTCATAATAAATATTTTAAATATGAAAATTTCTAGAAAATTCTCGGGCATTACAGTGCATGTCTATTGCGCTCTGATTATATTGCTAGCTTAAGGCGTATTACCGGCTGTTCACGTTCTCCAATATTACTTCCGTTGTACATATGTCTCGGGGTGTGACAGTTAAGTTGGTATTAGAGCCTAGGCTTAAGTATGTCCTAGGAAAATGTCATAGGCTAAGTCCAAGGTTAAGGACCCAATCCTATGAGCTTGGAAGAAAGTTCCAAACCCATGTGAGAATTGGGTAAAGCCGGGATGAGATAGTTAAATTAGAAATTTTCTAAGCTAATCTTATTAATTCCATAGGAATTAACTAATTGATTATCCTCGTAAGTACCTTATTTTTCACAATGGCACACCGTGTTGATTGGGACAGGATGCAACAGACTGTTGCAAGTCTCACCCAGGCACTATAGAATATGGCCCAAGCTGGCGCAAGGACTGGTGCCACGATTTACATCAAAATTTCTAAAGCTTAAATCCTCCACGGTTTTTTGGCTCTTCTAATCCGGATGAAGCAGAGAACTAGATAGATAAGATGGAAAGAATCTTTAATGTTATGCAGTGTGCGGATCAAGATAAGGTCCGTCTCGCAACCTTTCAACTTAATAAGGATGCGTGTACGTGGTGGAAGGCCACTTCAGCACAACCCCAGAATGCCCAGCCTACATGGAATGACTTTCTTACACTCTTCCGGGTGAAATACTTCTCTGAGCATGTAAGACCCAGTAGTTAACGAATTCTTATCAATATTGAAATATAAAAAGATTCATGAGTTTAGGCTCGTTTAATGGGCTACATTTGTATAAGCTTTTAGAAAGGAAATAAGGCGTATTTGTAATTTTGCTTATATTAAGGCCTGATTGCAATTTAAGTTTTTTTAACAAAAAATAACAAATTTTTTTTTGTGAACCCACGAAGGGTTCTCTCTCTCTCCCCTCACCCACTCATTCTCTCGACGCACGTCCCCTCTCTCTCTTTGCTTTCTCGGTGGTGTCATCAGCCCGGGACTTCGCAGGGATTGCAGGAGGCAGCCTTGGCAAGCCCGAGGCATGGGAGGAGCGGTGTTGTCGTTGTGGAGGCAACGGTGGAGCGTGGAGGCGGGAAACCCCACGTGTGAAGCATGGTTTCTTCACGTAGAACGAGCGTAGAACGGCGTTTTTGGCTTAAACCAAGTAGGGGGATGGCTTCCTTACATCGTTAGGATTGATTCCCCGTCCTTTGGCATGTTAATAGCAGGCCTATATGCATGAACATCGTCGTTATGTTTTAAAAGCATGAATGATGTGACACGACCTAAGGGTGTACTAGTAACAACCAAATGAACCTTGGACCTAGACTTGCAAGCCCACTTACAAATTGGCGGACTCGATGTTGGCGGACCGATATCGCAACACAACCCTTTTCCCGTGGTGACTAAATGATGGTAGGGTGGATTTGAGAGTCTAAACCCTGCTGCTTAGGGTGATTGACTTGGCCAATGAGTTCCCCTCCCTTGGATCGGAGCACCCGCATCAGTGGGGCGGACGTCGTGCCTTGAGGGTACGGGGGTCTCTCCTCACTCAATCCGCGGTGGCCACTCGCGATCGGGAATCACGGGATCGGGCACTCTCTTCCTTGCCGGCTGAACTAAGAGATGATACTAATAAAACACAAATATTCAGGGAGGGTTCAGCTTATACCTGACCGGTGTGAGGACACCGGCCCCGAGTCGGAGACGTGGGCGAGCGGGGAAGCGTGGGTTCCCCACACGCCGCGCCGGGGAAGCTTGATCTGCCCAAACAAAGTACACCACTACACCTCTCGCAGGAGGGGGATCTTGGGGTGGGGATTAAAGCAATTACAAATAATAATACCTCCACGCAGGGAGGGGCCTTCAGCCGGCCAAGCGGGATGGGGAAGGCGAGGCAAGAACAACGACTAATAGTGGATGCCGAGTCTGCCAACTGTCTACGAACAGAGACAGTGGGTTGGTGTTGCAGCTATAGATTCCACTCACGAATTTCACGGATGGCACGGTCAGTGGCAAAAGCTTCGTAACAGGAAGGGGAATGCTTCAGAATTTTTGTGATTTCTTCTGGAGAAGCTACCGATCGGGGCAGAAGATGGAACAGGACCTCTGTTTCTCGGACTAGCAGGGACTGACTTCCAACAGTAGGATGCAGAGGGTACTCCGGCCGTTCCCGTTGTTGAAATCAGGCGCCGTCAGAGTCGTTGGAATAGTAGTCAAGTTCTCTTCGCATAAAAACTGACGGGGAAGCCTTCCGATGTCGGGGGAGGTCTGAGGACGCCGAACACTGCTGACAGGTCGAAGCAGACTGTGTTGTAGCAGAGCGACGCAGCAGAGGGAAAAAAATGGTAACTTCGGCCACCGGAGGCCAAATGGAACTCCGCTTCTTGATTCTGAAAATAGACAGGGAGAAGTAGAACTTTGTAGAAGAAATGGTAGACAAATTCCTCCGAGGTTTGACGTGGCAGGACTCTCAATCCGGTTATGTTGCTCAGCAGGATCTGTTCTGCGCAGTCGGGGGAGAACGGAGTTTCTGAACAGCCCCGAGCTCCGATGAAGACGAAACCACTTCTGTTGCGAAGAAGACCCGGAGACGCTTCCAACGATGGCTCTTGTGTCTTCAAACTCGTCCAGATGGCGTCGTGGTGGTCGCTGCAACAGACTGATTTGTCTGTAACCTGTGGACAGCAACCTGTAGCTCTTGTGTTGGCTTCTAAAGAAGGAGATGGGGGAGGTGTATGTATGAGAGGGGTGATGGGGTGGAAGAAGTAGTGTGTATGGAGGGATGGGGAATGCTAATGGAGATAGGAAGAGGATGGGAGGGGCAGTGGGGCAGGTCCTCAGCTGGAGGTAGGGGAAGGTGGAGTCAATGGAGGTGAATGGAGGGAGATGAGAGGGGCGACCAAGACTAGAAGGGAGGAGAGGGGGGCGGCCAAAACATGGAGGGAAGGTGGATTTCAAATTTGAATTGGCCTAGGGAGGTGGAGGGTTGTGTGGGAACTAGTGGCATTGCATTGGGAGGGAGGAGATTATGTTGGAAGTGGAGGAGATGCCACCTAGGGACAATGGAAGTGGAGTAATGGCAACTTGGGGAAGTGGAGGGGTATTGAATGAGGTGGGTAGCTAGTGGAGGTGGTTGGGGAGGGGAGGAGAGAGAAGGAAATTTGAAATTGGGGTTGGAGGAGAGAGAAAGAGGGGTGAAATAGAGAGATTAAGAGGGGAATGGGTGGGAATCTCTCCCCTAGGGTCTCTCACCCAAAAACTAGAGGAATCACTCCTTAAACTAGATTTGAACACTCAAATAGAAGGCTTTGTATTCATTCATTCATTAAGTTCAAATGGAGGAAATGGGGTCCTATATATAGGAAACCCACATTTCTACAAAAGACCCTGACAAAAGACTCATTGACAAATAACCGAAGGGGTAGGGGAGCTCATTGGGTTAAGCCCGAAGAAATGGACCCAATTAGCACATTACACATTCTAATGACACTCAAACATAGGAAAATAAATGCTAGACCTAGGGACATGACTCTAAAAAATTAAAATTACATCAATGACTCAAATAAAAATTACATTGGACTCAAAATTAAATGGCTAGACCATGCCGGATGAAATAGGAGGTGATGTTCTCATCATACTCCCGGGGTGCGAAGAACTCGACTCCGTCGAGTAAGAGTCTTTCCTAGCTCGCCCATGTCTCCACCATCGTGGTCGGCCCTTCCACCTCATAAGATACTGCTGGATTGCCCTGCTCCTGATGGTGTCGTTATGTTCAACCAGTATCAAATCTTTGTGCTCATGCCGGGCTCTCAAGGTTAGAAGGGGATTCTTATTGGTGGGGTCACTCTTAAAGGGGGGTATGGGCTCAATATCCTCGCTAGGTGCCACCGCGGGGCCCTTGCAGGGCACAAGGTCCGCCACACTACAATGAGGGTTGACCCCACATTCCTTCAGAAGGAACAACTCATTGGCATATATACTCAATCGCCCCAAGACCTTAAAGGGTCCAGTCTCACGATCCCTGAGCGTAAAGGCGACTCTAGGGAAGAGCCTCTTTATCCTGACCATCAGATAGTCACCCTCTTGGAAGTCTAGGTTTCTTTTGCGGGTATCAATTCGCCTTTGACAAATCCTTTTACCTTTGATGATGGGCTTGCAAGTATGCAATCCTGAGACATAGTTGGTGAATGCTGGCACTCTATTGGATGTTGGGGGTCCCGGGCACCCAAATGTGGACCTAGCATGTCTAGACTCCCTATGAAGATTAGTGAAGATAGGAGGGCCTGGACCTCCAAATGTAGCTCTATCATGCAAAGGGGTGGTAAATGCCGGGGGACCTGGACATCCAAGAATGCTCCTATCATGCTTAAGACTCATGATGAATGGAGGTGGACCATTACATCCGAAAATGGCCCATTCATGCTTCCTACTTGACATGTGGGTGATGTGAATGAATGGAACCGTCTTATGAATCATGCCAAGTGATGTGTTGTGCCAAGACTTATGCATTCCTATCGCAAAGATCACTTCTATGTGTATGGGTGTGGGATGACCTTTGAACTTCCATGTAAAAGGGTCAAACATATCTAGGAAGGTGGGCATTATGGAGAGGGGCTCTTTCTTGCTTCCTAGGCAGACGTTATCTATGGCGATGGTTCCCTTTGTGTAGTCCAAGTCTTGTAAGAGGTGATCTTGGTCCAACATGGTTGGTTGGGGTAGGGAAATGTGAGTTGTGGGTAAGGTGGGTGTATCACATGGGTAACTAAGCTCCCATTGGAAGGAATCAAAGGGGTCATGGACTGGGCTTCCTAGAGGAAGGAACTCTATGTCCACATGGCCTATGCATGGTGGGTCATCCTTACTAAGGTCTTTAGTGGGCCAGTTGATCAAGGTACTTGGGATTTTAATGGTAGTGGAGTGGACCATGATGGGTTCTTCATCCATGGGGAGAATGAGAAGGAGGTCACTAGTGTAGCAACCAATGGTGAAGACTGAGGTGATAGAACCATCACATGGGTGGATGAGACTAAGTCTTCTTGGGTGGGCCGCTCCTATGGTCAATAAGCAAGTCAACTTTAGTTGCCATTCTAAACCCTTGAGGAGATCATCCCAACTATTTACCTCATAGTAGGATTGGAATGTGGTGTGATAGGAGTTAATGGGTGCTAATTGAAAAGGGTGCTCCATGGTTGGGGTTTGAAAGTATAAGGCATGAGGGATGGGATTTTGCTTGAGCCATTTGATGATGAGTTCTCCTACGGTCACAACCTTTTGCGTGAGATTGAGTGATTTGGGGAGGCATGTGTTTGTTTGGACGGGGATGAGTTGATGTCTTTCTTCCTTATTGATTGGGGTATGAATTTTCCTTGAATGTGGGGAAGAGATTTGTGTTGGTGTCCAATCCCGGGGATTTGGTTTTGTGGGCCGGGTTCTCCTCATGTTCACTCATGACCTCATTCATTCTTTGTAGTGGGTTGAGAGGGCATGGTGGCCGGGTATGGGGCTCCGGTGGGTGAGGGAACAAAAGGTTGTTGAAACCATAGGCTCCCGGGAGATGTGGGGGATGAACTAGGCAAGACCAACGCAATGGGTGGAAGGTGGTATTCCGTTCATCAAGCCATTGTTTTCCTAGGATTATGCAAGGGCTTTTCAAAGTACCAATTTGACACCAAGCTCCATCAAAGTATTTGATTTCTCCAAATCATTTATGAAATTCAACGAAGACTAGGTCTCCGTTGTGCACAATTTGTCCGGTCGTAGAGAGGGTGGCTACAATTTCGGGGGATACCCAATTATCTTCTACCATGTAGATGAAGTCAATTTCTGTGGGGCTCCCATTAGGTAGGTATGCTTGGGATATGATGGGAATTTGGGCCTTTTGGTCTGTAGACTCAATGACAATGGGAGGTGGATAATGCATGGAACGATCTGATGAGAACTCTAATGCAAGCGTGCCCATGGACTTGACTTGATAGAGACAAGTCAATGACTTGCTCTGATACCACTTGATGTGACACGACCTAAGGGTGTACTAGTAACAACCAAATGAACCTTGGACCTAGACTTGCAAGCCCACTTACAAATTGGCGGACTCGATGTTGGCTGGACCGATATCGCAACACAACCATTTTCCCGTGGTGACTAAATGATGGTAGGGTGGATTTGAGAGTCTAAACCATGCTGCTTAGGGTGATTGACTTGGCCAATGAGTTCCCCTCCCTTGGATCGGAGCACCCACATCAGTGGGGCGGACGCCGTGCCTTGAGGGTACGGGGGTCTCTCCTCACTCAATCCGCGGTGGCCACTCGCGATCGGGAATCACGGGATCGGGCACTCTCTTCCTTGCCGGCTGAACTAAGAGATGATACTAATAAAACACAAATATTCAGGGAGGGTTCAGCTTATACCTGACGGTGTGAGGACACCGGCCCCGAGTCGGAGACGTGGGCGAGCGGGGAAGCGTGGGTTCCCCACACGCCGCGCCGGGGAAGCTTGATCTGCCCAAACAAAGTACACCACTACACCTCTCGCAGGAGGGGGATCTTGGGGTGGGGATTAAAGCAATTACAAATAATAATACCTCCACGCAGGGAGGGGCCTTCAGCCGGCCAAGCGGGATGGGGAAGGCGAGGCAAGAACAACGACTAATAGTGGATGCCAAGTCTGCCAACTGTCTACGAACAGAGACAGTGGGTTGGTGTTGCAGCTATAGATTCCACTCATGAATTTCTCTGATGGCGAGGTCAGTGGCAAAAGCTTCGTAACAGGAAGGGGAATGCTTCAGAATTTTTGTGATTTCTTCTGGAGAAGCTACCGATCGGGGCAGAAGATGGAACAGGACCTCTGTTTCTCGGACTAGCAGGGACTGACTTCCAACAGTAGGATCCAGAGGGTACTCCGGCTGCTCCCTTTGTTGAAATCAGGCGCCGTCAGAGTCGTTGGAATAGTAGTCAAGTTCTCTTCGCAGAAAAACTGACGGGGAAGCCTTCCGATGTCGGGCGAGGTCTGAGGACGCCGAACACTGCTGACAGGTCGAAGCAGACTATGTTGTAGCAGAGCGACGCAGCAGAGGGAAAAAAATGTAACTTCGGCCACCGGAGGCCAAATGGAACTCCGCTTCTTGATTCTGAAAATAGACAGGGAGAAGTAGAACTTTTTAGAAGAAATGGTAGACAAATTCCTCCGAGGTTTGACGTGGCAGGACTCTAAATCCGGTTATGTTGCTCAGCAGGATCTGTTCCGCGCAGTCGGGGGAGAACGGAGTTTCTGAACAGCCCCAAGCTCCGATGAAGACTAAACCACTTCTGTTGCGAAGAAGACCCGGAGACGCTTCCAACGATGGCTCTTGTGTCTTCAAACTCGTCCGGATGGCGTCGTCGTGGTCGCTGCAACAGACTGATTTGTCTGTAACCTGTGGACAGCAACCTGCAGCTCTTGTGTTGGCTTCTAAAGAAGGAGATGGGGGAGGTGTATGTATGAGAGGGGTGATGGGGTGGAAGAAGTAGTGTGTATGGAGGGATGGGGAATGCTAATGGAGATAGGAAGAGGATGGGAGGGGCAGTGGGGCAGGTCCTCAGCTGGAGGTAGGGGAAGGTGGAGTCAATGGAGGTGAATGGAGGGAGATGAGAGGGGCGACCAAGACTAGAAGGGAGGAGAGGGGGGCGGCCAAAACATGGAGGGAAGGTGGATTTCAAATTTGAATTGGCCTAGGGAGGTGGAGGGTTGTGTGGGAACTAGTGGCATTACATTGGGAGGGAGGAGATTATGTTGGAAGTGGAGGAGATGCCACCTAGGGACAATGGAAGTGGAGTAATGGCAACTTGGGGAAGTGGAGGGGTATTGAATGAGGTGGGTAGCTAGTGGAGGTGGTTGGGGAGGGGAGGAGAGAGAAGAAAATTCGAAATTGAGGTTGGAGGAGAGAGAAAGAGGGGTGAAATAGAGAGATTAAGAGGGGAATGGGTGGGGAATCTCTCCCCTAGGGTCTCTCACCCAAAAACTAGAGGAATCACTCCTTAAACTAGATTTGAACACTCAAATAGAAGGCTTTGTATTCATTCATTCATTAAGTTCAAATGGAGGAAATGGGGTCCTATATATAGGAAACCCACATTTCTACAAAAGACCCTGACAAAAGACTCATTGACAAATAACCGAAGGGGTAGGGGAGCTCATTGGGCTAAGCCCGAAGAAATGGGCCCAATTAGCACATTACACATTCTAATGACACTCAAACATAGGAAAATAAATGCTAGACCTAGGGACATGACTCTAAAAAATTAAAATTACATCAATGACTCAAATAAAAATTACATTGGACTCAAAATTAAATGGCTAGACCATGCCGGATGAAATAGGAGGTGATGTTCTCATCAATGAACATGGTTATTTATGTTTTTGATCCATCCATGGCCATTGTTTTATGTTTTTGGACGTTTAATTGTTGTGGAATGGACGTAGGAAGGCAGGGAACAGGTGTAACCATGTTTTCCCATCGATTTGAATCAATTGGGAGGGAACTCCAATGAGTTTCCCACATTTCGGGTCCTCTGGACGGCTTGCGATCATTCCAGGGACCGTTTTCCCCATTGAATAAGGCGGTGGACCTTGGCGGTCTCGGCCTAGAGCGTTTGTAGACCTTGGCGGTCCTTCGACCGACCGTTTATGAACCTTAGCGGCCTAGTAAATGACCGCTAAGACCCTTTGACCGAGTAAGGTGCTGTAAGCCTAGCGGCCTTTGACCTGACCATTTCCATCCCTAAGCAGTCAATCGTATGACCGTTTCCTGATTGAGGTTTTATTTTATTCAAATGTATGAAATGTTCGTAGCTAAGTGGTCATGTAGAAGATCGCATGGGTCAGCGTGGCGGTCAATCGTTTGACCATTTTCCAGCTCCTTGTGGCCCTGTACTTGACCGTTTAGTCCTACATAACATGAATTTAATTCCGTTCATTTAATTATGCGTTCAATGATGCATGTTCGCCATGTTTAAATAGTTTTACAAACTGTGACATATTTTTAGATCCCAATAGAACTAGTTTCTCTTTCCTTGTGATGGAACCAGTAGTTATAGCCCGACGACCTTTAGTGTCAGCCCACCTTGGAGAGGTGGCATGGTAGTCCCGGTGTACGGTTTTTAAGCTGATTTCTGTGGGCCCCCTTACTTAGCAGTAGCGTCCTACTAGGGGGGGAACTAGCTAGAGGCCTGACTCAAGGCATTGAGCCTGTGTGTGCACACGTAGTCAGGGGCTTGGACTGACACTGACGAGTGTGACCCTGACTAGTTCTTAACCTTGGTTATTGTTACATGTCTCACTTGTCGCGTTCCAGGCTCGTGGAGATACTCGAGACGCAGTGTAAGTCATCAGTGGATGCGTCTGATCTTCTTTCTGGTGGTCCTTTCTCTCTCCTGTCACTTGGAAATGTTGAATTTTCATTCTATTGGTAGATTATGATTCTCGTGTTTAATTGCTCGTTGAATATTAGATGACATTTAAATTAGTTGTCTTTAAATTGTTCATGTACCTGTACATCCTTATTAATTGTCATTTTCTTATGCTTACGCTATTGCATGATTAATTCCTGTGATTGATTGCTGCTTAAGTTTAGTTGCGAGGTAGGGATCCATGTGAACCCTACTGAGTCTATGTTGTGACACTCACCCTTTCTTTCCAGGTGAGACAGAGCAGTAGACCGCAGGTTTCCCTCATGCTTTTGGCTAGAAGTCATAGGTGCCAGCAGTGGTCCGCCTATCTTTTGGTTCCCTTTTGACCGGGGTATGCCCCGTGTAGTTGTTTATTTTGACTTCTGTATAGTGTTGGACTTGTGTTGTATGGATCTGGACTATTTTATATAAATATATCACTTTGATATTGTTAATTGCTTCCGCTTAAAATTGCCATTTTATAATGCGCGTGTAATTCCAGTTCATTATACACCTCCTCAACCAATCCTCCCAACCCTTACCGGGCCTCACAGCCTATTGGGTGGGGTCTCCGAGTCTTGGTATCGATTTACCGGTATCCAGATCTCCGGGTCGTTACAGAGCACGTCAAGGAGCGAAAGGCTGCCGAATTCACTTCTTTACGCCAAGGCATGATGTCAGTGGCAGAATATGAGCTCCAATTCTCCTGTTTGACCCCTTATGCCGAACATCTGGTGAGCACAAATATTCTAAAGGCCAAGCATTTTCTGGATGGATTAAGGCCCATCTTCATTCAACAACTTGGCTCACAAAATATTCAGACCTATGCAGAGATGGTCCAACGAGCACATTTATATGAAAGGACCTTGGAGAAGGTCGAGAAACTTAAGGGCAAGGGAGAGGAATCTAGCCAAAAGATGGATCGGTGTGGAAAGAAGGAGAGGTTCAGCATCACGGAACCTTACAAATCTCGTGATAATAAGAAGAGATCCAAGAATGGGAGTGGTAGTGGCTACCACAAGAATAAGAAGGCGAAGGAGGAAGACAAGCAAGTCATGGCAGCTTGCACATTCTGTGAGAAATTCAGCCATGTAGCCGAGGAATGCTGGAAGCATCTTGGCGCTTACTTAAGATGTGGAAGCTGGGAGCATCGCATGCCAGACTGTCTCCTCATGAAGGAACAACCCTCCAGGAATGACGGCGGATGAAGGCGGCAGGCTCGTCTCAATGCTGTTGTGGATGAAGAAGCTACCGAAAAAGGGGAACTGATGGAAGGTACCATCCAAATTCACTCGCATCCTACATTTGTATTATTTGGTACTGGTGCTTCTCATTCCTTTATTTTTAATTCTTTTGCGAAGACCTTGTCAATTTCACCTATCCGGTTACCTTTAAATTTAACTATAAGTACACCCTTAGGTTAAGGAATGGAACTTAAAACGTATCTCCTCGATAGTGAAGTTATCATGGAAGGTCACAATCTCCCTGCAAATCTCATATGCCTTGACATGGAGGGCTACGATGCCATATTAGGAGTAGATTGACTTTGTGACCATTATGTCGACATTAATTGTCGTAATAAACGGATTTCTTTTCATAAACTAGATTTTCCAAAGTTCTCTTTCCTTGGCATTAAGTATAGAAAGCACTCTACTCTTATTTATTCTCTTTACGCCTGTAAACTCATCTCACAAGGGTGTGAAGCTTTTCATGCTTCCGTTATCATTACTGAGTCTAAGGAAATCCTTATAGAAGAAATCCCCATTGTAAAAGAATTTTCGGACATCTTTCCTTTGGACTTACCCGGTATACCACCCGAGAGGGAGGTTAATTTTTCCATTGAACTCACACTTGGAGCAGCACCTGTGTCAAAGGCCCCTTATAGGATGTCCCCCACGGAGCTCAAGGAATTGAAAAAGCAACTTCAAGAGTTGCTGGAGAAAGGCTTTATTCGACCCAGCACATCCCCTTGGGGTGCGCCGGTTCTATTTGTCAAGAAGAAGGATGGATCCCTCATGCTGTGTATCGACTACCGGCAGTTGAATCAACTTACCATCAAGAACAAGTACCCACTACTACGTATTGATGAGCTATTCGACCAGATCTCCGATGCGGAGTATTTATCCAAGATTGACCTCAGGTCTGGCTATCATCAGCTGAAGATTAAGGAAACGGATATTCACAAGATGGCTTTCCGTAGTAGATACAGACATTTTAAGTTTGTGGTTATGCCGTTCAGGTTAACGAACACTCCCGCAGCATTTATGCAACTCATGAACAATGTCTTCAGACCATATCTCGACCGCTTTGTGGTTGTATTTATTGATGGCATCTTTATCTATTCCAAGATGAAAAAAGAACATGAGGAACATCTGAGAACTGCCTTACAAACATTAAAAGAACACCAACTATATGCCAAGCTAAATAAATGTGAATTCTAGCTAAAGGAGATTTCTTTCCTTGGCCATGTTATTTCCAAAGAAGGAGTTGACGTGGATCCTTCTAAAGTAGAGGCTGTCAAAAACTAGAGTCGACTGACGACGATATCGAAAATTAGAAGTTTCCTTGGTCTCGCTGGTTATTATCGACGGTTCATCAAACAATTTTCCAAAATCGCCGTTCCTCTCACAAGACTCACTAGAAAGGAAAATCCATTTTTATGGACCACAGAGTGCGAGGAGAGTTTCTTGACTCTCAAGGAACATCTCACCACTGCCCCTATTCTGGCACTACCTGTCGAAGGCGGCAGATTTAAAGTATACACGGATGCATCAGGCATTGTCCTCGGGTGTGTTCTTATGCAAAGTGGCAAAGTGATTTGCTATACCTCAAGACAATTGAAGCGGCACGAGGAAAATTACCCAGTTCATGATCTGGAACTAGCTGCCGTTATATTTGCTCTAAAGATCTGGCGTCACTATCTTTATGGAGAAAAGTTCACGGTATATTCGGACCACAAAAGTCTGAAATATCTCTTTTCTCAAAAGGAGCTAAATATGAGACAAAGGCGATGGCTGGAATATCTTAAGGATTTTGACTTCGCCATCCAATATCATCCAGGCAATGTGAATGTTGTGGCCGATGCGCTCAGCAGGAAACCAATGGGATAGTTATCAAGCCGCACGAAAGGTATGACTAATCTCATTGTTGAATTTGCCCAATTAAATCTAGATATAAATACAGAGAATGAAGAATGCTTTATTGCCAATATTCAGTCACAACCTACATTAATAGAAGGCCTGGTCAAGTTGCAAGAAAATGACCCTACACTGATGGAAATCAAGGATGATATAGATCAACGGTCAAAATTCTCTATTGTAACTGACGGAAGAATACTATTTCAAGGTCGAATTTGTGTCCCAGATCATGCGGATACTAAGAAACTGGTTATGGACCAAGCACATAAATCAAGGTATGCCATTCACCCTGGTGCTACCAAAATGTACCAAGACCTTAAAAGAAATTATTGGTGGCCTTGTTGTGTGTGTGATTTTGATGATTACAAAATATTGTTTTTGTGATTTCACCATGTGGATGCACTTGTGACTTTGTGTGGCTCTCTATATATGTGTTTCCACATGGACTGTTAATGTCAATGGTTTTTGGTTGCCCTGTGATGGACTGATGCTTATTTTATTGAGTGAGTGATTAATTCAATGTGAGCTTTAATGAATCAATCATTCATATTTTTGGAAAGACTTCAAATGTTCAATGAAATTGCCCATTCATGTGTAAATGCTTATCACTCTCTTGAAGCATTTGAGAGTTGAAGTTTTGAAAGACACAAGGATCAATTTGTATGTTTGAGCTCACATGTCTTTATATTTAGTTGGCTGATAGATTCAAGTTCATCATAACAAAACCTTATCATTTGGTGGAATGTGTTTTTGTTGGTTGATATGATAAGTCTAAAACATGTTTGAATGGGTTCAATGATCTATTTTAATGTGAACAAGTTTAAAGTGTTAATACTAGATGCAAGTATTTTGATTCTCATCTAACCTCTTGCTTTATCATGTTTTTCAGGATGAAATTAATGGTTGATCCTCATTAAATTATGATAATATCTAATCACATGTTTTCCCTTGGATGCATGGAGGTTTGAGGATGAATTTTAACCCATTCTGGCATGGGTCGACCCATAGGGTCGAACCTTATAGTTTCTGGACTGGACAGAAGCTATTTTTTGAAGACACGTTGCAGGCGTCGACCCCTGGGGTCGACCCACTTCAAGGGTCGACCCCAGGTGTAGTGCCCCAGAATTTATATAAGTTATTTCTAGATTATTTTATAATTTATTTGTAATTTATAAGGGCTAAATAAATTTATAAAAGGATTATTGAGTTTATTAGCCATTATAAGGCCCAATTGTGTTAATCAATTAACCTAATCTACTAAACAAATCAAAAAGGTTTAAAGACCAGGCCCATTTATTTTGGCCCATATTCTAGAAGGTTATTAAGCCTATTCACGGATTTTAAAGGATAAACACCACTTAATAGGATAACTAGATGAAAAATAAATAAAAGAGTTTTATTAAAATTAAAATTCTGAATGCATCGAATGTAACGGTCCATCAGGCGACCGCCACAGCCTTGTGACACGTATACCCTAGACCGTCACAGCCAGCAAGTTCCGTAAGTAAGAGAATGTATAAAAAGATTAGAACTTGATGATCCTATCCATAAGAGACCTAATTAGAATGACATATAAAATCACTAGGGACTCTTAGAAGTCAGGTTTTAGCAGAATAAGGATAGATACAAATTATATAAATAATTATATAGGATAATTAGCAAAAGAGTTTGATTAATGTTGAACTCAGGGAACGTTGAATGTAACGGTCTATCGTGAGACCGTCACAGGCTTGTAACGCAGGGGTCTACAACCGTTACACTCTATTAGTTCCGTGAAGGAAAGAACGAGTAGAAAGATCAGAACCTTGAGATCTTATCCACTAGGGATCGACTTGGAGAGTTCATAACACTACTAAGGACTCTTAGGGATTAGATTCTGGCAGTTTAAGGACTCTAGAATCGATCTAATCCTCAAACCCTAGCTAGAACTCTATAAATATGACCTAGTTCTGAACTGCGCGACCCTTACTTTTACTCGCGTGGAATCAAGGTAAGGAGTCATAATCTCAGGTAAGTTCTTTAGAGGAATTTGTTTACAATACCTTAGACTAATTCCTCTCCAAATTTCACATCTTTAGGTAAAGAGGTCGTGGAGTTAGAGCGCAAGGAAGTTGCTGAAAAGTCACAGGAAGAGGAGAGCTAGGGCACATTTTTTCAAACCCTAAATTGGAAGTTTAAAGCCAAGTTAAGAGGTAGGTTATCTCATGAACGGCCAAAACATCTTGATAGGACTAAAAGTCCTCTGATTTGATTGGATTCCATGCATGATAGATCATGAATTTCATGTTTTAATAGTTCTATGCATGCATACATCTCTTAGCCCTAAGTAGAAAAATAAAAGATATTATCTATCTATTTCATTGAGACCTATGCATGTAGTTGGCTTACACTTCATTAACATGTCTCAAACTACATGATGTTTGATTTACAGACATGATGTGAGTTGATCTCTTGGATTTCATACTATTTTCTGTTAGCAGATTCTCTGACGGATCATAGTAGGACCGTCACAGTGATATAATGGCCTTACGATAGATCGTCACACACTATGTTATATTTTTATTTCACTGTTGTCTCTAACGCACCTAGACAGGAACGTTACAACTGTAACGGCCCCTTGATAGACCGTCACAAACCATGTGACGCACCCCTGTTAGACCGTTAGACGTTGTGTTCTGTCAGCTCATGACAGAATAGTTACCAATTAAGTTTACTTATAATTAAACCTAGATAGCTAAGGTTTAACATGGTATGTGACTCTTCAGTTATCTAATTGTTCATGATAGATATTGCATGTTATTTTAAGTTATGCTAGTTTCATGTACCAAAAATTCTATAGTTTGTATTTAAATCATGATTTTCCAAAATTGTATTAATGGAGTTTTATCATGGTTTCACATCATTACACCTTCACTCTTTATCAATAGAGTCATTTCTTTAAGTACATGGAACATATTCCGGTATGTTATCCATTAGTTCACTTTGCACTATCGGAACATTATTCTTGGACTTGAGGACCTCTCTATTGGATATTCCTTCCAATGGACTAGGAAATCTTGTTTCAAGGCCTCCGTAATTCTCCGCGAGCCTGGGATTCCTACTAGGACGCCGAGTTGGTTGTACCATTAAAGCCCATTGATTAGAGTACACTATCGATGTTTTCTGGTTATCAGTAGTGTAGCGGCTCTATATTGGACCGTCAGGCAATGTAACGGCCCAATATAAGACCGTCACATTCATCTGAGTTCGATTGCTTGATTCTGGTCTCAGACTACTGTAACGGCCTAATCATGGACCGTCACACAACGTAACGGCCCAATGAATGACCGTCACACTTCTCTGAGTCTATTTGATCGTTCTGAATTCGGATCATTGTAACGGCCCACTATTGGAGCGTTATATTATGTAACGGCCCAGTGAACGACCGTAACATTGCTTAAGTATTTAACCCAAGATTTGACCCAAGGGTTGATATTCCAAAGGTTCTAGATAGACTAATGATAGTCTATAACTTATAATGTTGATCAAGAAACTTAATATAATGATTGGAAAAGAAAAGAATGTACCGTTATACTGCCGATTTATTTCCGTGAGCATGACATTGTTTAAGTCTTTTTATTGATCTCTCATACTCTAAATTGAAGCATTCATTCATTGATTGTTGTTATCATGAGTTATTGAACTTATTATATTCATGGTCATACTTTATTATTTCACTCATGGAAGTAGCTTGATTTATACGTGAAGATACAGTTCGGGCGCTGATTGTGTCCAAGGGCTCTATGCTAGTCCCCACGGATGATTGCCGGAAACATACTATTTTATAAATCTTGGGGTATGATGCTACTGGCGTCGCATTGCGCTGGGAGTACTTTCTTTATAAATAAGTGAAATTCATGAGCACTCGTGAAAATCTAGTGAATTGCTACATGATTGACATTCTCGTGCGTAACCTTTATGGTTATGAAAGTGAAAGTGCATTCTCGTTACATTCTTGTTCATGAAAGGCCAAATATCATGTTCTTATTACATTTTTGCTAGTTCATTCTTGTTCACTGTATCTTAAATGATTATCGTGTTACTTTGGTTTAATCGCATGATATTCGCATTCGCATGATTTTGCCTTACTTCTTTAGAGCTAAATTGTTAATTACTTTAATAGTGCCTTCATGTTGATGCGAAGATACCTACTGGGCAAGTGTGCTCATTACCTATTTCCAATCTTTTTCAGGAATGAGAGTGAGTCTGATTCGGATTCAGAATGTTCAAGTAGCAGATCCGAGAGTGAATAAAGATGAGCGAAGACTTAGGAAGTTTATATTGTTTAGATGGAGTCAATGTAATTTTCTTATTTCTTGAGTCTTGTAGAGTGAAAGATGGTGGAAAAGTTATTATATTTTTGAATATTTGATTGATAATGGAATGAAGTTGGATTTTTAGTAAATATTGTGCAATTGCATTCATTTTGTGTGATTATCTTGCGTTCTGATCGTTCTTGCTTACAAGAGGCTTGCCATGCCGGCTGTTCGCGCTCCCCGAGTTAGTCTTCCACTGAAATAAAGGCTCGGGATGTGACAGTTAAGTTGGTATCAGAGCCTAAGTCTCAGGATTTAGGAAGAAGAGTCATGTCATAGGAAAAGTCCAAGGTTTAAGGACCCCTACCTATAAACTAAGGAAGAAATTTCCATACCCATGTGAGAATTTGTTAGAACCCGGGATAAGATAGTTAATTAGCTTTAAGATTGATTTTCCTTCCTTGGCATTAAGTACAAGAAGCATCCTACTATCATATCTTCTCTTCACGCTTGCAAACTTATCTCGCAAGGATGTGAAGTTTTTCTTGCTTCTATTATTGTTACCGAATCTATGAAGATTATCTTAGCGGACATTCCTATTATAAATGAGTTCCCCGATGTGTTTCCGTCCAAATTACGCAGTTTACCACCCGAGAGGGAAGTGAACTTCACTATTGAACTCATTCCGAGAGCAGCACCTGTTTCTATACCCCTTACAAGATGTCCCCCACAGAACTCAAGGAATTGAAGAAGCAGTTGCAGGAACTTCTGGACAAGGGTTTCATCAGACCTGGCACATCCCCTTGGGGTGCGTCGGTTCTATTTTTCAAGAAGAAGGATGTTTCTCTTAGGCTAGGCATCGATTACCGGCGACTGAATCAACTCACAATTAAAAACAAGTATCCGTTGCTGCGTATTAATGAGCTCTTCAATCAGCTTTCGGGAGCATAATATTTCTCTAAGATAGACCTCAGATCAGGTTATCATCAGCTTAGAATTAAAGAAGAGGACATTTATAAATCAGTTTTTCGAAGTCGTTATGGCCACTATGAATTCGTAGTGATGTCGTTTGGATTAACTAATGCCCCAACAGCATTCATGCAACTTATGAACAACGTCTTCCAGCCATATCTGGACCAGTTCATCGTCGTCTTCATTGATGACATCTTAATATATTCCAAGACGAAAGAGGAACATGAACAACATTTGAAAGTAGCTTTACAAACACTTAGAGAGCACAAGCTTTATGCCAAACTCAATATGTGTGAATTCTGGCTTGAGGAAGTCTCATTCCTAGGACACATTATTTCAAAAGAAGGTATTGCTGTGGATCCTTCTAAGGTAGAAGCTGTCAAGAATTGGAGTCAGCCTACGACTGTGTCTGAAGTAAGGAGCTTTCTGGGTCTAGCTGGTTATTATAGAAGATTCATTAAGGACTTCTCAAAGATAGCAGTTCCTTTAACTAGACTCACCAGAAAAGAAAATCCTTTTGTCTGGTCAGAGGAATGTGAGAAGAATTTCCAAACTCTTAAGAATCATCTTACAACAGCCCCTGTTTTGTCACTACCAATGGAGGGTGGTGGTTTCGAAGTGTATACGGATGCGTCTGGCATTGGCTTAGGATGCGTTCTCATGCACAATGTAAAGGTGATCTGTTATTCTTCAAGACAACCGAAACAGCATGAGGAAAACTATCATGTGCATGATTTAGAATTGGCAGCAGTTATTTTCACCTTGAAAATTTGGTGTCATTATCTTTATGGAGAAAAGTTTACGGTCTACTCAGACCACAAGAGCTTGAAATACTTATTCTCTCAAAAAGAGCTTAACATGAGGCAGAGGAGGTGGTTAGAATACCTTAAAGACTTCTATTTTGCTATTCAGTATCATCCTGGCAAAGCTAATGTTGTAGCAGATGCACTCAGCAGAAAATCAATGGGTATGGTATCAAGTCTTATGATAAGTGTAACTAACCTTGTTCCTAAATTTGCTCAGTTGAACTTATATATTGACATAAAGGATGAAGACTGTTTCCTAGCTAATATCCGAGCTCAACCTACATTGATAGAGGATTTGGTCAAGTTACAAGATGATGATCTGGTTTTACTAGAAATTAAGGCCAATATAGAACAAAGGCCGGATTTTTCTATTCCAAGGATGGAAAATTGCTATTCAAGGGCCGAATATGTGTACCAGATCATGAGGTTACAAGGAAACGGATCCTAGATGAATCACATAATTCCAAGTACACCATTCATCCAGGAGGTACAAAGATGTATCAAGATCTCGAAAGAAATTTCTGGTGGCCCAATATGAATAGAGAGATAGCTGATTTCGTGTCCCGTTGCCTCACTTGTCAACAAGTAAAAGCAGAACATTTTTGACCCGCAGGTAAATTGCATCCCTTACATATTCCCAAATGGAAGTGGGAGAGTATTGTGATGGATTTCATTATGGGGTTACCTAAGACACGAGGTGGACATGATGGCATATGGGTAATCATAGATCGATTGACTAAATCTGTACATTTTATACCAATAAAGAGTCGATAGTCTGTGGATATCCTGGCAGCATTATACATAAAAGAAATCGTCAAGTTACATGGTGTCCCTGTCACTATTGTATCAGATAGAGGTCCCCGATTTACATCACAATTCTGGAAGGGTCTACAACATTCACTGGGGACTAGGTTGAATTTTAGCACAGCCTTTCATCCACAAACTGATGGACAGACGGAAAGAACAAATCAGGTAGTAGAGGATATGCTCAGGGGTTATGCTATTGACTTTGGAGGTAGTTGGCAGGATCACTTACCTCTAGTAGAGTTTGCTTATAAGAATAGCTATCAAGCAAGCATACAAATGGCACCTTTTGAAGCCTTATATGGAAAAAGCTGTCGATCACCAATATGTTGGAGTGAAATGGGGGAAAGACAATTCTTAGGCCCCGATATTATCAGAGATTCTACAGAGAAAATAAAACTAATTTAGGAAAAAATGAAGATGGCGCAAGATAGGCAAAAATCTTATGCCGACAATCGAAGACGTGACTTGGAGTTTCAGGTAAGAGATCTTGTATATTTGAAGGTTTCTCCAGGTCGTGGTATTCGAAGATTTGACATTAAAGGAAAGCTAACTCCAAGATTCATTGACCCGTTTAAAATTCTTGAAAGGGTCGGTGAAGTAGCTTACAAGCTGGCTTTACCTCCACAATTAGCAGGAGTTCATCACGTATTTCATGTCTCCATGTTAAAGAAGTATGTATATGATCCTGACCACATTATCACTTATGACAATCTGGAGATTCAGAAGGACTTGACATACGAACAAACACCGATAAAGATTCTGGAATGAGAAGTGCGTCAACTAAGAAATAAGGTTATCCCGATGGTCAAAATTCAGTGGAAGAAAACATGGCCATATGAAGCAACATGGGAAATCGAAGCAGCCATGAGAAAAAGATTTTCAGAATTATTTAACTGTAAGTATACTCTCCACAATCCATGTATTAAATTTAGGGACCAAATTCTTCTAAGTGGGGGAGGGTGTAGTGCCCCAGAATTTATATAAGTTATTTCTAGATTATTTTATAATTTATTTGTAATTTATAAGGGCTAAATAAATTTATAAAAGGATTATTGAGTTTATTAGCCATTATAAGGCCCAATTGTGTTAATCAATTAACCTAATCTACGAAACAAAACAAAAAGGTTTAAAGACCAGGCCCATTTAATTTGGCCCATATTCTAAAGGTTATTAAGCCTATTCACGGATTTTAAAGGATAAACACCACTTAATAGGATAACTAGATGAAAAATAAATAAAAGAGTTTTATTAAAATTAAAATTCTGAATGCGTCAAATGTAACGGTCCATCAGGCGATCGCCACAGCCTTGTGACGCGTATACCCTAGACCATCACAGCCTACAAGTTCTGTAAGTAAGAGAATGTATAAAAAGATTAGAACTTGATGATCCTATCCATAAGAGACCTAATTAGAATGACATGTAAAATCACTAGGGACTCTTAGAAGTCAGGTTTTAGCAGAATAAGGATAGATACAAATTATATAACTAATTATATAGGATAATTAGCAAAAGAGTTTGATTAATGTTGAACTCTGGGAACGTTGAATATAACGGTCTATCGTGAGACCGTCACATGCTTGTAACGTAGGGGTCTACAATCGTTACACTCTGTTAGTTCCTTGAAGGAAAGAACGAGTAGAAAGATCAAAAACTTGAGATCCTATCCACTAGGGATCGACTTGGGAGAGTTCATAACACTACTAAGGACTCTTAGGGATTAGATTCTGGTAGATTAAGGACTCTAGAATCAATCTAATCCTCAAACCCTAGCTAGAACTCTATAAATAGGACCTAGTTCTGAACTGCGCGACCCTTAAATACTTTTACTCACGTGGAATCAAGGTAAAGAGTCATAATCTCAGGAAAGTTCTTTAGAAGAATTTTTTTACAATACTTTAGACTAACTCATCTCCAAATTTCACGTCCTTAGGTCAAGAGGTTGTGGAGTTAGAGCCCAAGGAAGTTGCTGAAAAGTCACAGGAAGAGGAGAGCTAGGGCACGTTTTTCAAACCCTAAATTGGAAGTTTAAAGCCAAGTTAAGAGGTAGGTTATCTCATGAACGGCAAAAACATCTTGATATGACTAAAAGCCCTCTGATTTGATTGGATTCCATGCATGATAGATCATGAATTTCATGATTTAATAATTCTATGCATGCATACATCTCTTAGCCCTAAGTTGAAAAATAAAAGATATTATCTATCTATTTCACTGAGACCTATGCATGTAGTTGGCTTACACTTCATTAACATGTCTCAAACTACATGATGTTTGATTTACAGACATGATGTGAGTTGATCTCTTGGATTTCATACCATTTTCTGTTAGGAGATTCTCTGACGGATCATAGTAGGACCGTCACAGTGATATAACGGCCTTACGATAGACCGTCACACACTCTGTTATATTTTTATTTCACTGTTGCCTCTAACGCACCGGGACAAGAGCGTTACATACTGTAACGGCCCCTCGATAGACCGTCACAGACCCTGTGACGCACCCCAGTTCGACCGTTAGACGCTGTGTTCTGTCAGCTCATGATAGAATAGTTACCAATTAAGTTTACTTATAATTAAACCTAGATAGCTAAGTTTTAAGCTGTTATGTGACTCTTCAGTTATCTAATTATTCATGATAGGTATTGCATGTTATTTTAAGTTATGCTAGTTTCATGTACCAAAAATTCTATAGTTTGTATTTAAATCATGATTTTCCAAAATTGTATTAATGGAGTTTTATCATGGTTTCACATCATTACACCTTCACTCTTTATCAATAGAGTCATTTCTTTAAGTACATGGAACATATTCCGGTATGTTATCCATTAGTTCACTTTGCACTATAGGAACATTATTCTTGGACTTGAGGACCTCTCTATTGGATATTCCTTCCAATGGACTAGGAAATCTTGTTTCAAGGCCTCCGTAATTCTCCGCGAGCCTGGGATTCCTACTAGGACGCCGAGTTGGTTGTACCATTAAAGCCCATTGATTAGAGTACACTATCGATGTTTTCTGGTTATCAGTAGTGTAGCGGCTCTATATTGGACCGTCAGGCAATGTAACGGCCCAATATAAGACCGTCACATTCATCTGAGTTCGATTGCTTGATTCTGGTCTCAGACTACTGTAACGGCCTAATCATGGACCGTCACACAACGTAACGGCCCAATGAATGACCGTCACACTTCTCTGAGTCTATTTGATCGTTCTGAATTCGGATCATTGTAACGGCCCACTATTGGAGCGTTATATTATGTAACGGCCTAGTGAACGACCGTAACATTGCTTAAGTATTTAACCCAAGATTTGACCCAAGGGTTGATATTCCAAAGGTTCTAGATAGACTAATGATAGTCTATAACTTATAATGTTGATCAAGAAACTTAATATAATGATTGGAAAAGAAAAGAATGTACCGTTATACTGCCGATTTATTTCCGTGAGCATGACATTGTTTAAGTCTTTTTATTGATCTCTCATACTCTAAATTGAAGCATTCATTCATTGATTGTTGTTATCATGAGTTATTGAACTTATTATATTCTTGGCCATACTTTATTATTTCACTCATGGAAGTAGCTTGATTTATACGTGAAGATACAGTTCGGGCGCTGATTGTGTCCAAGGGCTCTATGCTAGTCCCCACGGATGATTGCCGGAAACATACTATTTTATAAATCTTGGGGTATGATGCTACTGGCGTCGCATTGCGCCGGGAGTAATTTATTTATAAATAAGTGAAATTCATGAGCACTCGTGAAAATCTAGTGAATTGCTACATGATTGACATTCTCGTGCGTAACCTTTATGGTTATGAAAGTGAAAGTGCATTCTCGTTACATTCTTGTTCATGAAAGGCCAAATATCATGTTCTTATTATATTTTTGCTAGTTCATTCTTGTTCACTGTATCTTAAATGATTATCGTGTTACTTTGGTTTAATCGCATGATATTCGCATTCGCATGATTTTGCCTTTCTTCTTTAGAGCTAAATTGTTAATTACTTTAATAGTGCCTTCATGTTGATGCGAAGATACCTACTGGGCAAGTGTGCTCATTACCTATTTCCAATCTTTTTCAGGAAATGAGAGTGAGTCTGATTCGGATTCAGAATGTTCAAGTAACGGATCCGAGAGTGAATAAAGATAAGCGAAGACTTAGGAAGTCTATATTGTTTAGATGGAGTCAATGTAATTTTCTTATTTCTTGAGTCTAGTAGAGTGAAAGATGGTGGAAAAGTTATTGTATATTTGAATATTTGATTGATAACGGAATGAAGTTGGATTTTTAGTAAATATTGTGCAATTGCATTCATTTTGTGTGATTGTCATGCGCTCTGATCGTTCTTGCTTGCAAGAGGCTTACCATGCCGGCTGTTCGCGCTCCCCGAGTCAGTCTTCCGCTGAAATAAAGGCTCAGGGCATGACACCAGGGGTCGATCCTTATGTTCCAGAACTATTTTTCTTGTTGTGTGGCCTCTGTAAACTCAGGGGTCGACCCATGGGGCGACCCTTTCCGGTCGGGCTTCATGAAAACGTCCATAACTCATTTGTTCGCCCTCGAAACATTACCAAATTACCCCCAAAAGTTTCCCAGATATAAGAGGGTGTTTTTAACATGTTTTAGGCGGGTTTTATGCGTCAATTGGCCAGCCTATCTTGTATATATACATAAGCTATGAATTTGCATACAAGAACCCTAATGCTTATTTGTTCTATCTTGTAGGTGAAGAAAAGGGGGAAAAGGTAGAGGAGCTCTTGCAATGAGGTTATCATCTACATCAAGGCATCTTTGGAGCTCGTGGTAGAAGGAAAAGAGGAGCGGCTCGAGGAGAGGAACAAGATGAAGTCATGCGATCAATGACACCCAAGAGGGGGGTGAATTGGGTGTTTACAAACTTTTAGAAAATTCTTGGCCAAATGAAACAAGTGTGAAGAATAGCCGTAATGAAAATATAGATCTATATGTAAACACTTAGATCTAATAAAATCTATCACACTCAACTGATCTTAGGTACGGTGGCGGAGGTAAAACTCCGAAGATTCAACTCACGCAAGATGTTATCTTCCTGACAAGATTTGCCTTGCCGATCCGAACCCACCTTTTAATATACCCGAGATCTAATATGAGAATGATAAATTATGCTAGATCTAACACAAATAATACAACAAAATAAATCTACGTGTGTGCTGCACAATATGGGGATGGAAGAAAAGGAACAAACCACACAATGGATAGTGATTTTTAGGTGGTTCGGATGCAAAAATAGTAACCTACGTCCCCCCCTCATGATCTGTGAGGATTCTAAACTATCTTGTAATGGATTACAAGATCAAAACACACACACACACACACACACGTACGCACACACAACTCCCACGAAGGTGCACAAGTACCGAATCACAAAGATATGTGAAAACTAGAAGAAACACACACACATACACACACACACACGAATCTGCGTAGATCTACACACACACAAGTGTTTAAAAGTACAAGATAACACACTTGAAGCTTGATGAAAAACAAGGGAGAAACACAAAATGAAAAACTCAGATTTAAGCTCCCCCTTAATGGATGAGGATGGTCTTGGATGAAGCTTCCTCCACAGCTTGATCTTCACTTGAATGGCTTGCAGATGATCTTGAAAACTTGGAGATGGATGAAGAAGTTCTTCCCCGAAACACTGTTCACGGAGCTACAGTGGCAGCACTCTTTCTCCCCTTGATAGCCTCTTTGATCTCCCTCTTATTATTAGTGTTTTTGACCTCAATATGATGCATTTATAGATCTTGGATGGTCAAGGGTCAAGCCAGGAACCAGATCCACAAATCATGGCAAGTCTGGTGACTTTGGGATTAAACAAACCCAAAGAAAGGGCCTTCCCACGTTGAAGAACACAAGCCAACAATTGTTGTCTCGAGGCTGGCGGTCGACCGGCTGGAGGGGGCGGTCAACTGGAAATTTATAGAGTTTGAACTTTTTAGCGCTGGGAAAATCGGTCGACCGGGATAGGGCCGGCGGTCGACCGAACTGTAAATTCCTGTAGATTTTTGAACGCTGTTAATTCAGGTCGATCGGCCCATGCTCTCAGGTCGACTGGACTGTTAAAATCCTGCCAAAATAAGTTGTTAGCCTAGCAAATCATATCCATATGATCGAGGCTTGAATTGACCTTATGTTGTTATTGATTTCAAGTCCATTTGAGCTCATTTTTGGCATTTGGAAGGGAATGAACACTTAAGCATAATGCATGATGAAATTAGACCTTGATTGCGTATGAAGGTCGAACTTGATTGCTAATACATGGCACATGATAGAACGCATGTCCTGGGTTTTGTTATCATCAAAATCACATGGATATACTCAACACAAGATGATACCGGAATCGTGACCATCCGACAATGAGCCGAGAAGAGCCGAATTATTCCTAGAAGGGGGAGTTTCATACATGCTATATCTTCTTTGATTCAGTCCCTAGAGTTTGTTTGGAGTCTATTGTATACATCCGTGAACATTTCATCTACTTCTGAATGATTATTTTGTGTGGGTGTATGGAGAGAGGGTTCTCCGAGTGTTTGTGTTGACGCTTGTGCGTCGTATTGTGCGGTAGATATCCGCGTGTGTGTTGGGGTTTTGACCCCGTGTGCGTGTGGGGAGAAATCCCCATGTTTGCTGTAGTCGTAGCGTGTGTGTTGGGGTTTTTACCCTGTGTGTGTGGGGGAAGAAATCCCCATGTTTGCTGCATTTGCAGCGTGTTGAGTAAGCCTGTGACGACCCAGGGTCCAGATACCGGGTAAACCCGATACCACTTGGATCCTGCGAGGCCTCCCAAGAGCGAAAAAGTTCCTTAGAGGGATAAAAGGGTTGTCGTGGGATGTACAGTAATGTAAAATAAGTGCAGGAACTAAGTAACTGAAGTTTAAAATTTCTTTTCATATAATTTACATTGTTTACATGCTTTAAACAAGATAGCAGTCCAGTCACTGTACAAGATCCCAAAGTACAACTCAAAAGAAAGGTACAAAGCCTAGGGGCATACCCCGGTTGACACGTGCCAGTTGACCTATCAACAGTCTTCAAACCACGCAAGAAAGTCAAGCCTACTGCGCTTCACCTGTAACCACAAAGGGTGAGCCTCATTTCATTGGCTCAGTAGGGGTCACGCAGATTTCTACCTCGCAGCAAACATTACGAGAAAAATATCACAATTGCATGGAACATAAGCAATTAAATAGAATAACGTGAAAATATCAACAGATTAACATAGCTAAGAATTACTAGAAAGACAAGTAATCAGGATATCACACATTATATGAAGATGAACAGTTCATTGCACTTCTGAACACCATTAAGAGATGCAATTATATACAAAAACTACGCATTCATCATGAGAATTTAATAAATCACATGAAGAAATAATGAAAGCTAAACATGAATATCAAGAATTAACACATGAATGAAACTAGCTACTTTATTGAATACATTCTACCATATGTTCTACAACATGGAAACGAACATATGAATAAGAATATTTCGATATTCAATATATTCGAAAACCATTAAATGAATATATAAAAATATTCTAGCATATTCGAGGACCTTTATACGAATATAGAAGTATTCTAATATCCAATTGAGCCAAGTTCCTATAATCCATCTGACAGGAGAAAAAAAGAAGCCACCAGAAGCAAGACCAGATGCGTCCACTGACAACTTACACTGCGTCTCAGGAGTCTCTCACTCGTGACGAACACGGGAACAGGAGACACCGTAGTAAGTACAAGGGATAATAGTAATGAGTGACTAGTCAGGGTTGCACCCGTCGGCGCTAGTCCAAGCCCATGACCACGTGTGCACACACAAGCTCTTACCTTGAGCCAGGTCTCTAACTAGTTTTTCCCCCCAGTAGGACGCTACTGTAAAATAGGGGCCCACGGAAACTAGCTTAAAAACCATGTATCGGGATTACCTAGCCACCCCTCCTAGGTGGTTCGACTCGTCGTCGCTAGGCTACGTCTAGTGGATCAGTCAAATAGAGATAAGAAGTTAACTTTAATGGAATTTGAAAACACGTTATAAGCGAAGTAAATAATAATACGCAATATAACAACATATCATGATTTATAACTGTGTCTAAGCATGCACATAATCAGGAGAATGTGATGAAAATGCAATAAAACTATATGCTAGAAAGAATGACGGTCTAGACTTGGCCGCAAAGGTCAATAGGTAGTCACTCGACAGGCCATTTACATGACGATAATGGTTAGTCTAACGGCCGCTACATTCTTGCCGCTTAATAGAATGGAAACTTGTAAATAGTGTACGAAGATGGAACAGTCTAGCCTGAACCGCTAAGCCGAGAGACGATCATGGGAAAAGGCCGCTCGACAACAATAGCAGTCAGCCATACGATCGCTACACTGTCAGTTCAACACACATGATTTCCATATTAATGAAGATTTAAATACACATGAGAAATACATCTAAACAGTTCATAAGTCATGGAATCAATTCATCATTTAATACGTTCACATTATTAGCATAGCATAGGAACATATGGAAGACATAACTCATAACTCATGTATCAATAAATGTGCCATAATTTATCAAATTATTTAAACATGGCGAAGATGCAATATTAAATGCACAATTAAACGAACACGCATAAATTGCAGAACAAGCGGTCGAACTTGGGCCGCTATAGTCTTAGGCGGTCGAATAACAAACCGCTCCGTGCTGCTAAACAGTTTGGCCGCGAGGCTTCCACCGCCATACGGATTTAAAATATTTACGCGGTCAAATTGTCAGTCGCTCGGGTCAGTAGACGGTTTATGAGTGAACCATTACAAACTCTGAAATAATCTAAACATGGTCCTTACCGGAGAACCGAATCGACGGGAATCATAACCGGATCCCCTCCCGGTCGACCCAAATCGACGGGAAATCATAACTTTTAACATGTTCCATGCCCTTCCACCATCATAATATGACAGTTTGTCGTCTATGAACTCAGCAACGATGGGCATGCTCCAAAAACATAAAGACGATGGGCATGCTTCAAAAACATAAAGATGATGGGCATGCTTCAAAAACATAAAGACGATGGCCATGATGTTTAAAACATAAAGACAATGGGCATGGCATTAGGAACAATCTAACGAGCTAGGGCATCGATCCCCCTACCTTAATCGTGACGAAAACTCTGTTTCGATCGCAAGCAAGCTGAGGGTCGCCGCGGCTCGCCTTTGTCCGGTCGTCACCACGCTCCATGGTTCGTCTCGGGGTTGATGCTACGGCGTTCCTCGCATCGCCGGGAACCTCCCGTCGGTCCTAGTGAGGCTAGAAGCCCATCCCCCTACCGGATTTAAGCCGAGGATGTTGATTCTTCCGTGAGAAGGGGAGGGAGAGAGCCGCGTCGTCTTCCGCAGGATCCGCCTCCATGCGCCGCGTCTGGCTCCGACGAGGGCGTCGTCGCATTCTCACCTTGCTAGGTCGCCGGCGAAGCCACGGCTCCTCCGCTGTGGCCGCCGGGTGGCCGCGCGCTGGGAAGAGAGAAAGGGGGAGAGGGTCGCGGGCGTTCGGGTCGGTGCGGTGCGAAAGAGGGTTTGGTAGAGAGAGAAGAGAACCGTCGGTTCTCTTCTCAAGAAAAAAACTTGCGATATTATTTTTTTTCAAAAAAACCCTCTAATTGCTAAAAGACCTTAAGTTAAGCAAAATTGTATATATGCCCCATTTAATTTCTAAAAACCTTTTACTAAATGGATTAAATGCATAGAAAAAGCCCATTAAACCCATTAAAAGCTTCTAACTTCATAAATTTTTATATTTTATGATCCAATAGGAAATCTGAATTCTACGGGTCTTACAGTCCCTCCCTCCTTACAGAAATTTCATCCTCAAAATTTAGGACTACTAACTCAGGGTACAGGAAGAACTCACCCAAGCATAATATATAATGCCCCCTAAAATAGGTTCTGATTTACTCGACATGAACGAGATAAAACTCACTACTCCACGTAAAACCTAACCTCACGCTAACAATGGAACACTAAAACAATAAAATAAATAATACAGAACACCAAATTCACATAGAAGCATAAACAAAGCACCAATTCCTGTCCAACTACGAGGAAGTCAATTACCTTCTCAAAAGACTAACCATGCATCTAGCAACGCTGAGAATCTAATCTCGCCACATCCAAAACTTAATACAATGGCTAAGACAGCTCCTCAGGACAACCTCACACCAAAAGTCTTACTCGGTTGCACCTGCAGTACCCCCGAACTTTAGGAACCATCCTTTAAGGCTAAAATAAAACCTAAGGATACACGTCAATGCATAAATCATGGGGCAAAACATCAATTTCCCAAATTAAACAAAGCTATATAGAAATCATGACCGAACCTTTCAAGACGAACTCCACATGCTTGCCCAACAAAAGCATGTGACACTTCCACTATCTATGAGTCACTCTATCAAGATGGTTGAGGACACTCACGGAGATAGTGTCCCACCTGACCACATCTATAGCAACTACGAAACGGGCATTGACTCGGCACATGGCCCTCTTCAGTGCACGCAGAAAAAATCCTGGCTGTAACAACTTCTGGACAAACTTGTCTAGGATAAGGACACTGCACAGGCTGCTTAGGTCTCAACGGACAATCACGGACCACGTGTCCTAGCTGGTCACACTGAAAACACACCACTGGCATTGAACACGGTCGTCCCCGATGATGACCGCCACACCTCGGACATGGTCTCGGCTGACTTATAACCGATCCTTGTCGCTGAGAAGGTGCAGATTGTGGTACACCGCCAGCTGAAGCTTGCCGGTCACGCCACTTCTTGATCTTCTAATCATCCGCTTAAACTTCAGCTTCTGATTCTATTTTTCCTCCTGAGGTTGACTCGGAACAAGTGTAGTAGGTCTAGGTAACATCACTTGCTACACGGAAAATCGCTGTGAGTCACCCTGATGAACTTGTGCCATTCGGTTCTGTTCCTAAACTCTCAGAAAGTCCATCTCTAAGATAGTCGTTGTGACGACCAGGATCTCGGATACCGGATATACCCGATAGGACTACCGAGCAGACCCGGTACCATTTGGAACCCGCGAAACCTCCCAAGAGCTGTAAAGCTCCGAAGGGAAAAAGGATTGTCGTGTAGTACATTGAAGCCACAGAGATATAACAGTAAGTAATTAAATTTCATTAGATCATTTTGCTAAAGTAGCAGAAATAAAATTACTTTGATGTGACATACCCTTAGACTTAGGCAAACAAGCACATTCGTAATCAAAACGGGCCAATTTGGGCCGCCGCTCTCTCGTCGCTCACCCAAGCCCGGGGTAACTTGGCAATGTCAAGGTGAGGTTGAGGGGTTGGGCCCTTGCTAGTAGAGGGCCAGCAAGGCCAAGATGGGATTCCCAATGGGTGTGGATGCCCAATTCAAGGGGGCTGACAAAGTGCCAAAGGCACCGGTTGCACTTCTCCCACATGATCACTCAAGACAACGGGGCTTGAGGATCGGGCTCTCACTCGCATAACCAGCGGAATTAAGAACTAATATTGAAAGACAAGCACTAAATGGAGTGAAGGTTTGAGCACTTACTCGACCGGTTTGAAGAAACCGGTCCCGGTCGGAGACGAGGGCGAGCGGGGAGGCGAGTGGATTTCCACACGCCGCGTCGGGGTAGCTTGACCTGCCCAAACAAGTTACAACACTACACCTCTCGCAGGAGGGGGATCTTGGGGTGGGGGTTAAAAGATATTACAACCAAAATTACCTCCACACAGAGAGGGGCCTTCAGCCGGCCAAGCGGGGAGGGGAAACTAGGATTAAAAGTATTGAACGATGAAGTCACCGGTTCTGCCTGCTCTCTCCGAACAGGGACAGGTAGTCGGTGTTGCTACTGTAGAACTCGCTCAGGAATTTTTCTGATGACGAGACCAGTGGGGAAATCTTCGTAGCTGGGAAGGGAATGCCTCAGAATTTCTTTAATTTCTTATGGAGCCGCTGCTGACCGGGATGGAGGTTTGAACAGAGCATCAGATTCTTGGACCTGCAGTTGCAGACTTCTAACAGAAGATTGCAGAGAACGCCCCGGCAGCTCCCGACCTTGGAATCAAGCGCTGTTGGAGTCGTTGGAATCGTGGACGAGTCCTCTTCGCAGAAAAACTGACGAGGAAGCTAACCGATGTCGGAGAAGACTAGGGAATGCAGAACAATGGCGACTGGTCGATGCAGACTGTGGGTAGCAGGACGACGGAGATGAGGGAAAAAAATGATAACTCCTGCCACAGGCTGCCGAACGGAATTCTGCTTCTTGATTCTGAACGTAGACAGGGAGAAGAAGAACTTTTCAGAAGAGCTTGTGGGATGATTCCTCCGAGGTTCATCATGGCAGAGCTTCTAATCCGGTTCAGGTCCTCAGCCGAGGTAGAACTGCGAAGTTGTGGGAGATTGGACCCCTTGGACGGCTCGGAGATCAGAAAAAGATGAAACCACTTCTGTCGCGAAGGAGACTGGTAGACGCTTCCGACGATGGCTCTTGGGTCTTCAAACTCGTCTGGAGGAAGTCGGGGTGGCCGCTGCAAGTTACTGGTTCACCTGCAACTCTTGGACCACCAGTAGCTTCTTTGCCATAGCCTTCAAGTGACCTAAGAAGAAGAAGAGGTGGTAGTATATGGTGAAGGGGTGGATGAAGAATGGTGGAGGGGAGGTATGGGAGGTATGGAGGGTGTCAAATGGTGGTGGAGAGGCATGAGAAAGGGGGGAATGGCGCAAGGAAGAGGGCTGGTTCAGCTAGAGGGAGAGGGGTGGGGTGTGCAAGGGGTGGTGGAGAATGGAGGGGAGAGGGGCGAACTATCCTAATGGAGATGGGAGAGGGGCGGCCAAGACCTTGGAGGGAAGGTGGATTTCAAATTTGAAATGGCCTTGGAAGTTGAGGGATTGTGTGGGGAAGGGGGTGATTTTGTGGGAATGGGGAAAATTATATTGGAATGTGGAAGGTGGTGTTGGAATGGGCAAGATTCTATCTTGGAACTAGGGGGGGAGTAATGGAGGCTATGGGAAGTGGAGTGGTCTAAATGGAGGTGGTTGGGGGTTGGAGGTGGTTGGGAGGAGGAAGAGAGAAAGAGGGGGGCGAACCTCCCTTGGGGTAGAGAGAGAGAAAGAGAGAGAAATAGAGAGAGAGGTAGAGGGAATCACTCCCAAGGGCTTCTCACCCTAACTAATGGAATCTCTCCAAATTGGACTCAAAATGGCAATTTTCATTCAATGATTCATTTCTTTCAAATGAAGGAAATGGGGCCCTATATATAGGAAACCCACGTTTACAATAAGTCCCTTACAAAAGACTCAATGACAAATAACCGAAGGGGTAGGGGGGTGTCTTGGGCCAAGCCCGAAGAATTGGGCCCAATAGCACATTACACAATCTAATGACACTCAAACTTAGGAAAATAAATGCAAGACCTAGGGACATGACTCAAATAAAATAAAAATTACATCAAAATGACTCAAATAGTTCGCACAAAAGGGATAATTGGGCCTTTATAGAGAGAGGCCCGAACTCAAACGATGCCGGAGTGTGAAGAAGACCCTAGCCAAAGGGTGTTGTGGATGATGCCTCCATCATACTTTTTAATTAACAGTTTAAATTTAACAATTATACCAGAGTCCAGTCCAAAGGAAAGACAAGCAGTACAGTCGACAGAAAAGAAGGACGTACATTGAGGTCGGGAGAAGCCCGACGCAGGTACAGCTGGTAGCTACGGACACGCCACACCAGGAACCACGGAAGTAGAACGACGTAACCCACCTGAAAAGCAGGGGTGAGCCTCGTGTCACTAGCCTAGTAGGGGTCACGTGGATCCCCACTGAAAAATAACGCAGTAACACGGAACAACTAAAACAGCAAGCAAGCAGCAGGAGTAGTAAAGCAGGAAAACTAAACTACAAAGCTATAAAAGAAAACCGAAAACGGAAGGAAGCAGGAACAGCTAAAAGAAAAGGGAAAAGTCGTACCGGAAGGAGAACACGACTGCTGAACAAACCTCGGCTCCGAAAGCTGACCTACGAGACAGGCAAGAAACCTAGAAAGATCTAAACAGACATGGACGCCCTAAAGCATACACGACTCGATTGCTGTGCATGATCTTCTAGACATGACCATACATACACACGACTAGAACGTCATGCACACGACACAACACAATCCTCGGGCAAGACCACGAGAGGGCTAACCCGGAAAGGTCATGACACATGAGAAACGCGAGAGTCACATGTCACGTGACGGAAGCACCCCCTCACTAGAAGAACAACCAGCTGCGTCAACTGACGTCTTATGCTTCGCCTACAAGTGTCTCGTCTACGCTGCCACCTGAAACACGACAGAGACTAAGACACGCTCAGAACCAGAACAGGACTATAGTCGCGAGTGACTAGACAGGGTAACGCCCGTCGGCGTCAGTCCAAACGCCCTAACCCTGTGTGCACACACCGACGCTTGCTGGAAAGCCAGGCCTCTAGCTAGTTTTCCCCACCCAGTAGGATGCTACTGTACAGCGGGGGCCCACGGAAACTAGCTTAAAAACTGTATATCTGGTACTGCCCTGCCACATGGGCCGACACGCCGTAACGTGTCGTAAGGCTACGACTAGTGGAGGCTCACTAGACACAGAACTCTAAAGGACGAGTGCCGAAGTATAGACAGGCAAGGAAGCACTGTCACACGTACTACGAAGCACCAAGGCAGCAAGATGACTGTCGACAGACTCAGGACAAGGCAACTAGACTTATCAACGCAACGATCCTTGAGTCTCATGACTCAGAGTCAAGATCATTGCACAAAGCGGAACAAGCCGCCAATCGGTCTATTCCTAAGCCAGAGGAAACGCCACAATCGAAGGAAATGACTCACGAAGACCTGAGGGAATACTGAGAACCCTCAGCACATCTGGACATGCAAATCGAGGTAAGACGATACCCCGAGACATCCAGAACCATGACTCGAACTGGACGGAACCGCCGAGACACACAAGGTTACCTGTCAACCACTGGGTCACCTCGGGTTGACTGGAACCAGACAACGATTCTGAAGCGATACAAAGGCACTCTTGGCTACCTGACTATGGTTGTAGCCCTCATAGGGTGTCAGAAGACATCCACAGGATGACGGGCAAACCACGAGGTCAAGCCAAGATAATCAGAAGCCAAAACATCAGGAAACAACACTCAAAAATTAAGCGGAGGAACATACGCTGGCTGTCATAGAATGGGCGGCTAGGTGACTGTAGCGGTCAAGGATTAGGCCGCTAAACCCAGTCAACCCTGAACCGACCTATTCGAACAAACCACCAAAGCGGTCTCACATAGACCCGCCACACGGACTAGACGGTCCAAGAGACAACTGTCACACCAACTGCCCTAAAACATTGACCTAAGACAACGACATGTAGCGGCCTAAGAAAGACGCGCTACAACAAGGAAAAGCATGAAGGTTGGGCCGTCAAGGCCAACCGACTTAAAATCTTGACTAGATCTAAGACCACGATAACACGAATAGCGAGGCAGACCATAAATCACAGAGACCATCCCTTCAAGACGGGAACTCAAGGGAGGCCACACACATGCGGGGGAAACACCACCGCACTCACACCGATACACGGTGACTCGATCGAGCGTAACACAAAGCCCGAGATACACACATCTATGGGCACGCTAATCGAAGTAACATGGAACTTTTCGACACCCCAGAAATACGGACACGGAACCCACATGGTGTCTGCAACACTCGCGAGGCCATAGGTCGGTCATTGGCTCTCAACCAGACCGACCGGAACTCAAAACGATCAAAAGCCCTGGAATTCGGTCGACCTAACCCCCAAGGTCGGTCGACCTAATAGGGTCGGTCGACCGGCCCTGGGCGGTCGGTCGACCGGACCGACAGGTCCAACCGCCCGCTGCTGTGGACGCCGGTCGGTCGACCGGCCAGCCCGTGGCGGTCGGCCGGTCACGGCGGGAAATCGACCGGATCGAGCCCTAAACCCCGAATCCACGCCCCGTTCGATCCCGATCGAAGGGGAAACGGTCCTAATGGACAAAAACAACCTTTCACAAGCCGGAAGGGGCACATGCAATAATTAAATCGCAAGAAACGGATTGAAACGGGTAATTCCACCGAATTAACCCTATTAGAGTCACCGGGGTTCCCGGGCTCGTACCAGCCCTAAATGACAACCGATCGACACGAAACCAGTGAATCTGGAACACTGGCATTCCATGTGTTCCATTGATACCAACTGATCTAAAAACCGTCGTCGTTTTTCGGCGAACCCTGCGAACACCCTAAAAGCATGATTTTACTAAAATGAGCCCAAACTCGCTCGTTCTCACACCGTTTGACGTGAAACTGTGAGGGAACGTGCAGAAGGAGTAGGTGATCTGTCTCCCTACCTCCACTGAAGAAACCGTGCGCCGAAGCGACTAAACCGCACCGAAAATGCTAAATCCACGAACCGCGCCTTCTCGGAATCCACCGAGAGATCGCGCCTCGCCACGCTCAAATCGTCGCCCCATCCCGCGTCCCGATCACTCCATCGCGTCCTCACCTCGGCCAGCTCCGCAACGGTGTGCACCCTGCGCCGAGAGACCTAGAGACGAGAGAGAATGAGAGAGAGAAAGATATGAGAGAAATGAGGGAGGAGAGAGGGTGGAAAGAAATAAATAGAAAGGAAATTAAGAAATTTTCCTAATTTCTGAAAATTTAATTATTAGCCCAAAAATCCATAAATTCTGAAAAATATGCAAAAATAGTCGAAACGATCCTCGGGAAGAGTGCAACGCAACTGCGGCATCCACGAGTCGATGAACTAAGAAATAAACTCTCCACTAGGTTCCGTAACTAGTACGAGAGAAAAACCCACGTGGATCGTTAAACTCAACTCAGGACCCACAAAAGAGATTCGAAACTCTCTGAAAAGGATCGAAAGACCCAATAAGAATCTAATAATGATCCAAGGTATTACATCCTCCCCTCCTTCAAGAAATTTCATCCTCAAAATTTAAGGACTAGCAAAGGAGTAGCAGGGAAGAACAACCCCAAGACATAACTTGAAACATCACGAATCTCGAGAGAACACAGTTCAGAGGGACACAGTCAGACTACAATCATGAGTACATGCTCTGGAGCGAGCACGACACAAGTGAACACAAGTCCAACACCTTCGAAACAAGGCAACGTCGCTTATGTCTCGCAGAGAAGGACACACGACACATGCCACGACAACAGATATCGGAAAAATAAAATGACAGACACGGCGAGTATCAGCTTAAACAAGGAAGCATAGTCCTCTCAGCTGACAGCTCGACAACATCATCGGCTCCAGTGCCAAAGGCAACAGGGAACACCTGGCACACAGGACGCCAACGACAGCACCTGACCACAAGCACAATCAAGTCAGTCCTCTTTCAGATATTACATCTGATCGAGTCGCAAGCTAACTCTACCAGGCAAAGAGAGTACAGCAAAGCTAACCGGCAAGACCTGGTTCACACAGTGCCAAGACAAATACACAAAATCATAGAGAAACAATGATAAAATGACAACAATGTTAGCACTTGCAGGATCCCGGCTCCGTACTGAACACAGAACCACAGAATACCACTGCAAGCTGGGTCACATCAAGGCATAATGACAACCGAACACATGACCACGAGGGACTAGTCATGCATGAAGCATCTCACCAAGAAAAGACCAACGATAATGAAATGACAAAGAATCGCGAACCTAATGCCAGCTGAAGACTGTACTGGACTTTCAGGACTCTGGAAACTGTATATCTCGGATTCCCATGTGCTTCACACAATAATGCTCTGATACCACATGTGACGACCTGGATACTGGATACCGGATATACCCGATAGGACTACAGAGCAGACTCGGTATCACTTGGAATTCGCGAAGCCTCCCAAGAACTATAAAGCTCCGAAGGGAAAAAGGATTGTCGTGTAGTACATTGAAGCCACAGAGATATAATAGTAAGTAATTAAATTTCATTAGATCAGTTTGCTAAAGTAGCAGAAAAAAAATTACTTTTTAATTAACAGTTTAAATTTAACAATTATACCAGAGTCCAGTCCAAAGGAAAGACAAGCAGTACAGTTGATAGAAAAGAAGGACGTACACTGAGGTCGGGAGAAGCCCGACGCAGGTACCGCTGGCAGCTACGGACATGCCACACTAGGAACCGTTGAAGTAGAATGACGTAACCCACCTGAAAAGTAGGGGTGAGCCTCGTGTCACTAGCCTAGTAGGGGTCACGCGGATCCCTACTGAAAAATAACGCAGTAACACGGAACAACTAAAACAGCAAGCAAGTAGCAGGAGTAGTAAAGCATGAAAACTAAACTACAAAGCTATAAAAGAAAACCGAAAACGGAAGGAAGTAGGAATAGCTAAAAGAAAAGGGAAAAGCCGTACCTGAAGGAGAACACGGCTGCCAAACTAACCTCGGCTCCCAAAGCTGACCTACGAGATAGGCAAGAAACCTAGAAAGATCAAGACAGACACTGACGCCCTAAAGCATACATGACTCGATTGCCGTGCACGATCTTCTAGACACGACCACACACACACACATGACTAGAACGTCGTGCACATGACACAACACTAACATCGGGCAAGACCACGAGAGGGCTAACCCGGAAAGGTCATGACGCATGAGAAACGCGAGAGTCACGTGTCACGTGACGAAATCACCCCCTCACTAGAAGAACAACCAGATGCGTCCACTGACGTCTTATGCTTCGCCTACAAGTGTCTCGTCTACGTTGCCACCTGAAACACGACAGAGACTAAGACACGCTCAGAACCAGAACAGGACTACAGTCGCGAGTGACTAGACAGGGTAACGCCCATCGACGTCAGTCCAAACGCCCTAACCACGTGTGCACACACTGACTCTTGCTGGAAAGCCAAGCGTCTAGCTAGTTTTCCCCACCCAGTAGGACTCCACTGTACAGCACGGGCCCACGAAAACTAGCTTAAAAACTGTATATCTGGAACTGCCCCGCCACATGGGCCGACACGCCGTAACGTGTCGTAAGGCTACGACTAGTGGAGGCTCACTAGACATAAAACTCTAAAGGATGAGTGCCAAAGTATAGACATGCAAGGAAGCACTGTCACACGTACTACGAAGCACCAAGGCAGCAAGATGACTGTCGACAGACTCAGGACAAGGCAACTAGACTTATCAACGCAACGATCCTTGAGTCTCATGACTCAGAGTCAAGATCGTTGCACAAAGTGGAACAAGGCACCAATCGGTCTATTCCTAAGCAAGAGGAAACGCCACAATCGAAGGAAATGACTCACGAAGACCTGAGGGAATACCGAGAACCCTCAGCACATCTGGACATGCAAATCGAGGTAAGACGATACCCCGAGACATCCAGAACCATGTCTCAAACTGGACGGAACCGTCGAGACACACAAGGTTACCTGTCAACCACTGGGTCACCCCGGGTTGACTGGAACCGGACAACGATTCTGAAGCTATACAAAGGCACTCCTGGCTACCTGACTATGGTTGTAGCCCTCATAGGGTGTCAGAAGACATCCACGGGACGACGGCCAAACCACAAGGTCAAGCAAAGATAATCAGAAGCCAAAACATCGGGAAACGACACTTGAAATCTAAGCGGAGGAACATACGCTGGCGGTCATAGAATGGGCCACTAGGTGACTGTTGCGGTCAAGGATTAGGCTGCTAAACCCAGTCAACCTTGAATCGACCTATTCGAACAAACAACCAAAGCGGTCTAACATAGACCCGCCACACAGACTAAATGGTCCAAGAGACAACCGTCACAGCAACCGCCCTAAAACATTGACCTAAGACAACGACATGTAACGGCCTAAGAAAGACACACTACAGCAAGGAAATGCATGAAGGTTGGGCCGCCAAGGCCAACCGACTTAAAATCTTGACTAGGTCTAAGACCACGGTAACACGAATACCAAGGTAGACCACAAACCACCGAGTCCATCCCTTCAAGACGGGAACTCGAGGGAGGCCACACACATGTGGGGGAAACCCCACCGCACTCACACCGATACACGGTGACTCGATCAAGCGTAACACAAAGCCTGAGATACACACATCTACGGGCATGCTAATCGAAGTAACACGGCACTTCCTGACACCCCAGAAACACGGAAACAGAACCAACATGGTGTCCGAAACACTTGCGAGGCCATAGGTCGGTCATTGGCTCTCATCCGGACTGACCGGGACTCAAAACGGTCAAAAGCACTGGAATTTGGTCGACCTAACCCCCAGGGTCGGTCGACCTAATAGGGTCGGTCGACCGGCCCTGGGTGGTTAGTCGACCGGACCGATAGGTCCAACTGCCCGCTACTGCGGACGCTGGCCGGTCGACCGGCCAGCCCGTGGCGGTCGATCGCTCACGGCGGGAAACCGGCCGGATCGAGCCCTAAAGCTCGAATCCACGCCCCGTTCGATCCCGATCGAAGGGGAAACAGTCCAAATGGACAAAAACAACCTTCTACATGTCAGAAGGGGCACATGCAACAATTTAATCGCAAGAAACGGATTGAAACGGGAAATTCCACCGAATTAACCCTATTAGAGTCATCGGGGTTCCCGGGCTCGTATCGGCCCCAATTGACAACCGATCGACACGAAATCAGCTAATTTGAAACGCTGGCATTCCAGGCGTTCGATTGATACCAACTGATCTAAAAATCGTCGCCATTTTCCGGTGAACCATGCGAACACCCTAAAAGCGTGATTTTATTAAAATGAGCCCAAACTTGCTCGTTCTCGCACCGTTTGACGTGAAACTGCGAGGGAACGCGTACATGGAGTAGGTGATCTGTCTCCCTACCTCCACAGAAGAAATCGTGCACCGAAGCGACTAAACCGCGCCGAAAATGCCAAATCCATGAACCGCGCCTTCTCGGAATCCACTGAGGGATCACACCCCGTCACGCTCAAACCGTCATCCCATCCCGCATCCCGATCATTCCATCGCGTCCTCGCCTCTGCCAAATCTGCAACGGTGTGCACCCCGCACCGAGAGACCTGGAGACGAGAAAGAACGAGAGAGAGAAAGTGATGAGAGAAATGAGGGAGGAGAGAGGGTGGAAAGAAATAAATAGAAAAAAAATTAGGAAATTTTCCTAATTTCTAAAAATTCAATTATTAGCCCAAAAATTCATAAATTCAATAAAATACGTAAAAATAGTCGAAACGATCCTCGGGAAGATTGCAACGCAACTGCGGCGTCCATGAGTCGATGAACTGAGAAATAAACTCTCCACTGTGTTCCGTAACTAGTACGAGAGAAAACCTCACGTGGATCGTTAAACTCAGCTCAGGACCCACAAAAGCGATCCGAAACACTCCGAAAAAGATCCGAAAGACCCCATAACAATCCAATAAGGATCGAGGGCATTACAGCCGTAGTCCGAATAGCTGTTTCCAAATCACTCACACTAGCCATCATAAGAGTACGACGGATCTCTGACCTCAACCCTGCGAAGAACTGTTGGGTCAGTATCACTTGATTTATCATGATAGGTGGAGCGAACCTGCTCAACTCTCTGAATCTGGACACATAAGTAGCAACTGGAAATCCTTCCTGTCGCAAAGCTAGAAACTGAGATGATAAGAACAGATCTGTCGGTCTCGGTGCTTCAGGTACTACAGTAGTGGGCAAAGGTAACATTCCAACATGCACCACTGGAGCTCTCGATGTCTGATCCACCGGAAGCCGACCTTCTACTCGTTGCGCCATAGCGCCATAGAAATCCTAAACGCACAAAACGGAAACGATTAAGAGGAAAGCACAGAATAACCTAAACCAGCAGATGAGTGTACGGGACTTCTGGACTAGCAATCACTGCATTTACTTTACATTCCTATACACCAACACAACAATGCTCTGATACCATCTGTGACGACTCAGGGTCTGGATACCGGGTAAACGCGATACCACTTCGATCCTGCGAGACCTCCCAAGAGCGGAAAAGCTCCTTAAAGGGATAAAAGGGTTGTCGTGGGATGTACAGCAATGTAAAATAAGTGCAGGAAAGAAGGAACTGAAATTTAAAATTTCTTTTCATATAATTTACATCGTTTACATGCTTTAAACAAGACAGCAGCCCATTCACTATACAAGCTCCCAAAGTACAACTCAAAAGAAAGGTACAAAGCCTAGGGGCATACCCCGGCTGACACGTGCCAGTTGACCTATCAACAATCTTCAAACCACGCAAGAAAGTCAAGCCTACTGTGCTTCACCTGTAACCACAAAGGGTGAGCCTCATTTCATTGGCTCAGTAGGTGTCACGCAGATCCCTACCTCGCAGCAAACATTACGAGAAAAATATCACAATTGCATGGAACATAAGCAATTAAATAGAATTGCATGAAAATATCAATAGATTAACATAGCTAAGAATTACTAGAAAGACAAGTAATCAGGATATCATACATTATATGAAGATGAACAGTTCATGGCGCTTCTGAACACCATTAAGACATGTAATTATATACAAAAACTACGCATTCATCATGAGAATTTAATAAATCACAAGAAGAAATAATGAAAGCTAAACATGAATATCAAGAATTAACACATGGATGAAACTAGCTATTTTATTGAATACATTCTACCATATGTTCTACAACATGGAAACGAACATTTGAATAAGAATATTCCGATATTCAATATATTTGAAAAACATTAAATGAATATATAAAAATATTCTAGCATATTCGAGGACCTTTATACGAATATAGAAGTAGTCTAATATCAAATTGAGCCAAGTTCCTATAATCCATCTGACAGGAGAAAGAAGGAAGCCACCCGAAGCAAGACCAGATGCGTCCACTAATGACTTACACTGCGTCTCAAGAGTCTCTCACTCGTGATGAACACGGGAACAGGAGACACCGTAGTAAGTACAATGGACAATAGTAATGAGTGACTAGTCAGGGTTGCACCCGTCGGTGCTAGTCCAAGCCCTTGACCATGTGTGCACACACAAGCTCTTGCCTTGCGCCAGGTCTCTAACTAGTTCCCCCCAAGTAGGACGCTACTGTAAAGCAGGGGCCCACGGAAACTAGCTTAAAAACCATGTATCGGGATTACCTAGCCACCCCTCCCAGGTGGTTCGACTCGTCGTCGCTAGGCTACGTCTAGTGGATCAGTCAAATAGAGATAAGAAGTTAACTTTAATGGAATATGAAAACATGTTATATGCGAAAGAAATAATAATACACAATATAACAACTTATTATGATTTATAACTATGTCTAAGCATGCTAAACATTCAGCATTAAGCACATAATCAGGAGAATGTGATGAAAATGCAATAAAACTATATCCTAGAAAGAATGACGGTCTAGACTTGGCCGCAAAGGTCAATAGGTAGTCACTCGATAGGCCATTTACATGATGATAACGGTTAGTCTAACGGCCGCTACATTCTTGCCGCTTAATAGAATAGAAACCTGTAAATAGTGTACGAAGATGGAACGATCTAGCCTGAACTGCTAAGCCGAGAGACGGTCATGGGAAAAGGCCGCTCGACAACAATAGCAGTCAGCCATACGATCGCTACACTGTCAGTTCAACACACATGATTTCCATATTAATGAGGATTTAAATACACATGAGGAATAAATCTAAACAGTTCATAAATCATGGAATCAATTCATCATTTAATACGTTCACATTATTAGCATAGCATAGGAACATATGGAAGACATAACTCATAACTCATGCATCAATAAATGTGCCATAGTTTATCAAATTATTTAGACATGGCGAAGATGCGATATTAAATGCATAATTAAACGAACACGCATAAATTGCAGAACAAGCGTTCGAACTAGGGCCGCTATAGTCTTAGGCGGTCGAATAACAAACCACTGCGTGCTGCTAAACGGTTTGGCCGTGAGACTTCCATCGCCATATAGATTTAGAATATTTATGCAGTGAAATTATCAGCCGCTCAAGTCAGTAGACGGTTTATGAGCGGACCGTTACAAACTCTGAAATAATCTAAACATGGTCCTTACCGGAGAGCCGAATCCACGGGAATCATAACCGGATCCCCTCCCAGTCGACCCAAATCGACAGGAAATCATAACTTTTAACCTGTTCCCTGCCCTTCCACCATCATAATACGACAGTTTATCATCTATGAACTCAGCAATGATGGGCATGCTCCAAAAACATAAAGACGATGGGCATGTTTCAAAAACATAAAGACGATGGGCATGTCGTTTAAAACATAAAGACAATGGGCATGGCATTAGGAACGATCTAACGAGCTAGGGCATGGATCCCCCTACCTTAATCGTGACGAAAACACCATTACGACCACAAGCAAGTCGAGGGTCGCCGAGGCTCGCCTTTGTCCGGTCATCACCACGCTCCGTGGTTCGTCTCGGGGTTGATGCTATGGCGTTCCTCGCGTCGTGGGGAACCTCCCGACGGTCCTAGCGAGGCTAGAAGGCCATCCCCCCACCGGATTTAAGCCAAGGATGCCGATTCCGCCGTGAGAAGGGGAGGGAGAGAGCCGCGCCGTCCTTCACAGGGTCCGCCTCCACGCGCCGAGTCCGGCTCCGACGAGGGCGCTACCGCGCTCTCACCTTGCTAGGTCACCGGCAAAGCCACCGGCTCCTCCGCCGTGGCCGTCGGGTCACCGTGCGTTGGGAAGAGAGAAAAGGGGAGAGGGCCGCGGGCGTTCGGGTCGGTGCGGTGTGAAAGAGGGTTGGGGAGAGAGAGAAGAGAACCGTCGGTTCTCTTCTCAGGAAAAAAACTTGCGATATTATTTTTTTTTCAAAAAAACCCTCTAATTGCTCTAAGACCTTAAGTTAAGCAAAAGTGTATATATGCCCCATTTAATTTCTAAAAACCTTTAAGTAAATGGATTAAATGCATAGAAAAAGCCCATTAAACCCATTAAAAGCTTCTAACTTCATGAATTTTAATATTTTATGATCCGATAGGAAATCTGAATTCTACGGGTCTTACAAAGCCTTACCGGTTTGGTAAGGGGTGGACGTAGGGAGCCCGTCGTTGTCCCGAACCACCTTAAAAATCCCCGTGTCTTATGGTTTGATTTGTGTGATTGTGTGTGCTTCACTGTCTATTCTATTTTCGCAATTGTGTGAGCTCGGTAAGATTAAGAGAATTAAGTGTATACTGTTTAGTTTAAATTCCTCAATCTTATTAATCTTGTCAATTCTGCAGTGAGTAAGTTTGATTTTTTAATTGGACATATTTTTAGAAGAGAGATCAATTCACCCCCCCCCTCTAGATCCGTGTTCTTATACTACGGGACCCAACAATTGGTATCAGAGCAAGGCTCTGTTGTCCTTAGATCTAGCGATCTACAGAGTGATCCCAGTGCTTTGTTCATTCATGAATTTTCCTGTCAAATAATTTTTGATGAATTCCGCACATGTTTTTAATGGCTCTGATTTTCCCTAGTGGTTGGGTAGATTATGTAGGGCTATAAACTATGTTAATCATAATCTTTGAAAGTTGATTTATGATGGTCCTCACATATTGCCTCTAGATAAGACAGAGTGGTCTAATCAAGATAAATTGAAGAACCATGAAAATGTTATTGTCTTGAGCGTATTGAAAGCCTCTATGAATGCTAATATGTTTACATTTGTCTCATCTTGTAGGATGGCAAAGGAGCTCATGGACTGATTGATTAATGCTCAAGAGAAGGAAGGACAAAAAGGTCTCATGGCTGACGATGCTGATCAACACAATGATGAAATTGCTGAAGATGTAAACTCTAATTCTGATGAAGATGAAATGTCATTTGACGAACTACTTGATGCTTATGAGGAGTTGTCGAGTAGATATAAGAAAATTAAGTCAGAAAATAAAAAATTGTAAAAGGGAGTTCAAGATAATGTCTGTAACTCTTCTTGTAAAAAATGTTCTGAACTTGAAAAATTAAGCGAGGCTTGCATGTTTGATGTTGAAGAACACAAAGAGATGATTGCAGATCTTAGAATTGAAAATAAATCTTTACTGGCTATAATTTAAGAACATCAACAAATAGAAAAAGATAATGAGAATCTGAAAGAGTTGAATACTGCTATATCTAAAAAACTACTCCTTCTTGAAAAAGAGAAAGCTACTCTAAATGTTGACAAATCTAAAAGACTAAAGGAGCTAAGACATGAGATAGAAAGTTTTAAGAACATGAATGATAAAACTGTTGAATTGGAAGAGGAGTTGAGAAATCTGAAGAATGACTTGTCTAAGTCTATTGACTCCAATGAAACCATGAATGCAATGCCTGATGAAAAAGTGAGTTTTCAAATGAACGAATTTGAATACTCTTCTATGAACAGAGATTCATTTGAAAAACTCTAAAAGGAAAATAGTGCTTTGTTAATTCAGATGTCTTTACTTGAAGGTAGATTGAAAAGTCTTGAAAATTTTGAAAAAGGGAAATCTGTGAATGTTGATGAATCAGAACAATTGATTGAGTTAAGACATGAAATAGAAAATCACATAACAATAAATGCCATGTTGAATGGAAGAATCATTTCCTGTGAGGATGAGATAGCTAGCTATGAATTGCATGTTTCAACTCTTGAATCTGAAATTGTTGATTTGAATGCTTCCATGTCTACATTTGTCAAAGGGGAAGATAATCTGGAGAAAATTTTGGGGACTAACGTGAATTTTCAACGGGAAGGTCTTGGGTATGAACCCACTAAAAAGAAAACCTTTGGTATGAAAACTCAAACGTCATTTGTGCATGCTTCCTATTCTAATAATGCATCTTTTGTTGAGAAACCCAAGATTAAAACTCAGGCCCAACCTAGGACCAAGAAATATGCTCCCTCACCAAACTGTCTAAATGGTCCTATGAGTAAGAATAGAAAATTTGATTCTCACCAAAGTCACATGAAGCATGCTCATATCCGGAAAACTTCAAAGTTTAGTTGTTATTACTGTGGTCAGCCTGGGCATGTTATGAGTAACTGTCCAGTTATGAAACTTGATGATTTGAAAGCATGTGAAAATGATTATGCCTCCAAAAGAAGGAGTAGTTCTTATTTCACTAGTGGAAAGCCTAGACACTATGTGTCACAGTGTTGGCAAGCCAATAGAAGAAAGAACTTTCATGTCAAAAATAATTACATTTTTACCAACCCATAAAAATTCCAAGCTTATCCTGTTAAGAAGAGTGCAAAGTCTTTTATTAGTTGTAACTACTATGGCAATTTTGGGCATACCATGCACGATTACTTTTTAATGAAAATTGATGATTTGAATGCCTTGAAGAAATTGAACACTCATGTTAACGATCTGGGACCCAAGAAGGTTTGAAAATCCAAAACTGTGAAATGAGAACTTTGTTCCAGGGATGCCTTGAGGCCAAGTGGAAGGCTTGAAAATAATGGCTGTTCAAGGCATAGGTTTTGAAAATAAATTTCTAAGTTCTTTTTGAATAACTAAAATTTGCTTTAACCAAATTTTCATCTATGAAGATCATGAAAAATCTATTTTTCTTATGAGTTTGCATTGCATTTTTTAGATTCTCATTTCATGACTACATGGTATATAAAATGGTGACACATGGAAGGATAGGTCAAGCCTGTCTGAAAGCTATCACTATGCGTAAAAATGTGCCTCTGCCTAGTACCATGAGTCTATCATCTATTGGTTGCATATGGCATCAAACTTGATTGTATTTTCTGAAATTCATGCATTTGATTAAAGGGGAGTTTTACTAGCTGAAAAAAATTGAGATTGATGCTATTCCATTCTCTTAGGATGGTGATGTTATTCTGAGGCTGCACATTTTGAGGATTGAATTTGATCAACTATTTTGTGGTCATTACCAATGTGTTACTCATCTTTTTGGATAAAAATAAAAATATTTTTAAGGAGAGTTTGTTACTTGTCTAATGTGAATTTTTAATGAAAATCTATCTTGCACATAGATAAACTATCAGTTCACATGTGATGATTTTGATGCTTTGAATGAATTTCCTGAATTCTTATTTCAAAATAAGACTGTGTTCTCACATTTGTAAAAATGCATTTCATGCATTAGTTGCATTAGATGCATATAGAATTTTCATGTGAAACCTGAAATCTTGCACTGCATTTTCATATAGGTTACATGTTGCATGTTTTAGAATTCATATATTAGGTGCATTCAGTTCATTCAAGAAAAATCTGAACTCTTGCATTGTGCACCCACATCACATTATACATTGCATACTATATATCTTCCTCACTGTGTGCTTGCATGTTAATATATGCTACAACCCCTTCCTTGAAAATTCTAAGACCTTACACTCCCTTGATAAATAATGTTGCACCTGAGTCCCATCACTAGTGTGCTTCATGTCAAACACTCAGGGGGAGCATTTCATGTTTAGTACATTTACATAGGGGGAGCTGCACTATCTTGTTTTGAGTAAAATTTTCTCCATACATGTTAAATCAAATTCGCACACTTCATGCACTATAATGTGAAAAAGAGTGTTATTCATAAGGACATAGGAATTTCTTTTGAACACACTAGAAAAATTGTACATGATGCATGTATTTTGAAGAGGCAGTTGAGGAAAAAGTTTCCTGCCTCAGCTTAAAAAATTTAGATGAAATGAAAGGCAGAGCAATGCTCAGTCTCACTGAGTAAACTGGATGCACGTCACTTGAGATGTGATGTGGTTCATTTTTGAATGGTGCTGTACTGTAGTATATCCACTCAAAATGAGGTGAAATGGTCTAATATTCTGAGTAACTGGGGAGTCTGGCATGAGCTCCATGTGTCTCCTCGTGTAAAAAGGAATTATTTGAACTTCATCACTCTAAGAAAAATTCATATTGTCATTGTGAAATTTTTGAGAAAAAATCTGATGAAAAATTGATTAAGGCATAGCGAAGCCTCTAATACGTTGTTCTCTAGATTGAAATGTAGTTTGTGTAATTACTCTTGTGTTTAATTGAAAATCTGGATATCCATATGGCTAAAATTCATTCTCATGTTACTCACTCACACATTTGGTAATTTGATTTGATATGTATTTGAAATTTTGATTAACTGCATGATTATTGTATGTCTTTTTCTATCTATCTACATACTCTCCTAGGTGTACACATGAGCATCCTGGTTTTACTGACTCACCTGCACTTTTCGTACACCTATCCCTTCACTTTAAGTAAAATGGGGGAGCTATATTGCATGTATATACATTTATCTGCTTGGAGGTCAATCATACTTGACCATTCTACTTGCACTCTGTATGTCCATATTGTCCATACTTGCATTTCAAACTTGTGCAATTAGATCATGCATATTGTGCATATTTGGCATTTATAGCATTCACACATGCATATTCGGAATTATATCTTTTTGAACATATTGTGCATATGATTCTCATAATAACCCCATTGTCCGTCGTTTTTTGTCAATGACAAAGGGGGAGAAAGCATTGATGTTTTTGATTTTGCTACTATCGTGAATTCCCCTTGTTGATCCCCATTTCTGATTATGTCAAAGGGGGAGAGAGCATTAATACATAACATTTTATCATCATCAAAATGGGGGAGATTGTTGTGTGAGTGATTTTGATGATTACAAAATGTTATTTTTGTGATTTCATCATGTGGATGCATTTGTGACTTTGTGTGGCTCTCTATATATGTGTTTCCACATGGACTGTTAATGTCAATGGTTTTTGGTTGCCCTGTGATGGACTGATGCTTATTTGATTGAGTGAGTGATTAATTCAATGTGAGCTTTAATGAATCAATCATTCATGTTTTTGGAAAGACTTCAAATGTTCAATGAAATTGCCCATTCATGTGTTAATGCTTATCACTCTCTTGAAGCATTTGAGAGTTGAAGTTTTGAAAGACACAAGGATCAATTTGTATGTTTGAGCTCCCATTTCTTTATATTTAGTTGGTTGATAGATTCAAGTTCATCATAACAAAACCTTGTCATTTGGTGGAATGTGTTTTTGTTGGTTGATATGAGAAGTCTGAAACATGTTTGCATGGGTTCAATGATGTATTTTAATGTGAACAAGTTCAAAGTGTTAATACTTGATGCAAGTATTTTAATTCTCATCTTACCTCTTGCTTTATCATGTTTTTCAAGATGAAAATTCATGGTTGATCCTCATTGAATTATGGTAATATCTAATCACATGTTTTCCCTTGGATTCATGGAGGTTTGAGGATGAGTTTTAAACCATTCCGGCATGGGTCGACCCATAGGGTCGACCCTTATAGTTTCTGGACTGAACAGAAGCTATTTTTTGAAGACAAGTTGTAGGGGTCGACCCACTGCAAGGGTCGACCCCAGGGGTTCCAGAACCATTTTTCTTACTGTCTGGCCTCTGTAAACTCAAGGGTCGACCCATGGGGTCAACCCTTTCCAGTCGGGCTTCACGAAAACGTCCATAACTCATTCGTTTGGCCTCGAAACATTACCAAATTACCCCTAAAAGTTTACTAGACATATGAGGGTGTTTTTAACATGTTTTAGGAGGGTTTTATGGGTCATTTGGCCAGCCTAACTTGTATATATACATAAGCTATAAATTTGCATACAAGAACCCTAATACTTATTTGTTCTATCTTGTAGGTGAAGAAAAGGGGGAAAAGGAAGAGGAGCTCTTGCAATGAGGTTATCATCTACATTAAGGCATCTTTGGAGCTCGTGGTAGAAGGAAAAGAGGAGCGACTCGAGGAGAGGAACAAGATGATGTCAGAATCGCGACCATCCGACAACGAGACAAGAAGAGACGGATTATTCCTAGAAGGGGGAGTTTTATACATGCTATATCTTCTTTGATTCAGTCCTTAGAGTTTGTTTGGAGTCTATTGTATACATCTGTGAACATTTCATCTACTTCTGAATGATTATTTTGTGTGGGTGTTCGGAGAGAGGGCTCTCCGAGTGTTTGTGTTGACGCTTGTGCAACGTATTGTGTGGTAGATATCCGCGTGTGTGTTGGGGTTTTTACCCCGTGTGCATGTGGGGAGAAATCCCCGTGTTTGTTGCAGTCGCAGCGTGTGTGTTGGGGTTTTTACCCCGTGTGTGTGTGGGGAGAAATCCCCATGTTTGCTACATTTGCAGCGTGTTGAGGAAGCCTTACTGTAAGGCCCGTGCCTTAATGGATCCTTCGTGGTATTTGTTCTATTAATTGTTCTGGAATTTCCGACTATTTTCCTGGATTTTTAGGAATTTGTCTGGTATTTTTCTGGATTTATTTGGGGCTAATTGGGGGTTATTGAAATTAATAAGATTTTTATATATATAATGATTATATTATATATATATTAATTTTATTTTTTATAACCTCTCCCTCTCTCTCTCTCTCCCTTCCCGTCGATCTCACTCTCACCCTCTCCCTCTCTCTCTTCTCACGATCGTCCCCTCCCTCTCCTAGGGAACTCGGGCGAAACGAGATCGGATTGAGGCGAGGTTGGCACCGTTGGATTCCTCGCGTCGAGTAGTGCGCGTGGGTGTCCACTTCGGCGTGGATCGGTGATCGTAGGAGCGAGGTGGAGCGTGGAAGCTCCGTGGCTCTTCCTCCTTGCATGCGGCCCGTTCGACGGTTTCGGCTTGCGAAAGGTAGGGGGATGGAATCTCGATCTTGCTAGGATCGTTTCCCTTAGCCTGTTTGTTGATTAGCACCCCGTAGCATGCATGATGTTCATATTTCCATTTTTGGGGTTCTAGCCTAAATCTTGAGTTTAATGCGTTTTAGGCCTTGCATGTGTTAGATTTAGATGTTAAATTGTTGTCTGGCATGCGTGGTTTGACAGGTTATCAGGTTTTTCGTCGATACCCGGCGTTTTCAGCCGTCTGGGAGGGCTTCGGTTTATAAACCGTACCCGCCCGTAACCCAGGTGCAGTGACGGTCCTGCCAGGAACCGTCACTTGCCTGACGGTCCAAGATGGATGCGTCGCTTCCCAAATAACGGCCTATCGAGGGGCGTCGTTTGGAGAGTAACGGTGGGAACCCCATCCGTTACTCGTTCGTTGTTTTCCGTTAGCCCGGTGAGGCGGTGAGCCCGGCGGTCTGTCGACCAGCCGTCGCTTGTAACGACGCGCCGAGACTGGGGCGTCGCTTCATCTGCTATCGTTTTGGAACGCTGTTAGTTGGTTTGAGCCTCGGGTGAAAGTAACGGCGGAGTTCCCGCGCGTCGCTTGGAAGCAACGCATAGGACCCCCACCGTCACTCTCCCCTTCAGGGTTTTTGGGTTTGGTACTCGGGAGGATGTAACGGCGGTGACCTACCGCGCCGCTTGGAAGCGACGCGCAGGGCCCCTACCGTCACATTCCCCCCTGCACCTGTGAGTCGGAACTCGGGAGGGAGTAACGGCTGGAGACCAGCGCGTCACTCTTGATGTAACGCACCAGTCTCCGACCGTCACTTCCAAGTAGCGCGTGGGCCTCTGACCGCCGCTTGCCCGTCAGTCTGGTTATGTTCCCAGCCCATTGCTTATGCGTTCCGTTCTATATTCATGCCATGGTTGTGTTGTTTTACTATATTGTGGCGTGTTTTATATACCAATAGAGTAGCTTTTCTTTCCAGGCAATGGAGCCACTGTTGTTGCCCTAAGGTCTGTTGAGTACCGACCCGCTTGAGGATGGCGGAGGGGTATGTTTCCCATTCACGGTTTGTAAGCTAGTTCCGTGGGCTCCCAGCCAATGGTAGCGTCCTGCCAAGGGAGAAAACTAGTTAGAGGGCCTGGCTCAGGCTAGAGTCAGTGTGTGCACACGTGGTCGGAGACTGTGGACTGACACCGACGGGTGCCACTCCGACTGGTCACTTGGTTTCGTACTGTTTACGCGCTTAGCTTGTCGCTTCGTCGACTGCGAGTGCTTGATACGCAGTGTAAGCCGTCAGTGGGCGCTTTTGGTTTCTGCTCCAGTGGTTGTCCTTCCTTGTTGTCTGGATTAGTTGCAGCTCCTTCTATTTGGTAGTTTTAGCTTTAATCGCTTGCATTTAATTAGTAGTGGCATGTGTTAGCTGTTACACTTGCTTAGGAGAGTTTACAGCTTTCTTGTGTTTGGTTATTCATGCCATTGCCTGTGTGTTTATTTAAATGCATGCTTTAATTGCTTTATTTATGCATGTCTGCTTGTTTAGTGCGAGGTAGGGATCCGCGTGACCCCTACTGAGTCTGGCTGTGACTCACCCTTCTCCTTTCAGGTGAGCTGCGCCCGCCGTCTCCCGGACTTTAGTGTGCTGTTTCGGGACCGTTCCTAGCTGCCAGCTGCGCACGAGCTGCCTTTTTGAGGCTTGTGTTGTACTTTTGCCGAGGTATGCCCCGCGTAGTTGTACCTTGAGGACTGGTGTTTGTGACTCTGGACTAGTTATACATATATCACTCTGGTTATTTTTAAATTGCTTCCGCACTTGTGTTTAAATCTTAAATACTTACAGTATTGCGCGCCCCAATTCGTAATTAATTATGCATATTCCTCAGCTAACCCCCACTAACCCTTCAGGGGCCTCATCAGCCTCTTGGGTGGCCTCCCCAGTTCTTGGCGTCGGTGTATCGATGTTATCGGTATATCGGTGTCCTGAACTCTGGGTCGTCACAGATGGTATCAGAGCTTGAGTTGAGGATTTGCGTAAAGAATTGGAATTGACGCTTTGTCCAGAGCTAGTCCTGTTGTCGTCTCATGCTGGCATAGGATGTTTTCCGTATGATTGATGGATTTTATTGTTGATTGTGTTTTTGGCAGCATAGTTATGCCGCCTCGTCGAGGAAGACCTCCTCGTGTTCCTCGAGATGCGCCCAGGGAAGATAGCGGTTCTGCACCTCCTCCTGCAGTTCCCGATGTTCCTGTCGTTCCAGTTGCTCCTCCAGTGCCGATCGTTCTAGCTGAAGTGCCTGGCAGTCGAGGCAAGGCTTTGAAGGAATTTCTGATGTTCAATCCGCCTGCTTTCGATGGCCAAGCTGATCCAGAAGTCGCGAGGCAATGGCTGGATGCGATAGAGCGTGTGTTTGTCTCGATGGAGTGTGCTGAAGATGAGAAAGTCATGCTCGCTGCTTTTCAACTCCAGGGTACATCCATTGCGTGGTGGAAAGCCGAGTGGCAGATTTCCTTTCGATCCAGACCTCTTCGGCAAATCACTTGGGCAGAGTTCGTTGCTACTTTTGAGCGTGCCTATACTCCTGCCTGCTTGCAGATGGATAAGATGTATCAGTTTATGGAATTGATTCAGGGCAATATGACCGTGCTTCAGTACAGAATAAGTTCTTGGAATTGGTTCAGTATGCGCCCCATGTGCTGGCCAGTGAAGCTTTGAAGACCCAGCAATTTTTGCGTGGGTTGAGGCCAGAGTTGAAGATGCCGCTGATAGCGAGTCGTGTTGCAGATCTCGATACTACGTGTCAGACAGCTGTAGCTTTAGAGCTGGAGATGGCGAGACCGGGTGGATATCCCCAAGTAGGGTCAGTGCAGCCGGTAGCTCAGGTTCAGCAGACTTACCGACAGCACGTGCCTAGTGTTCCTTCGGTCCAGTCAGAGGTTTCCAGTGCTTCCTCTCCTTCTAAGCCCAAGTTTAAAAGGTTCAAGAAGAAGAAGAAGTTTTTTCAGCAGCCGTCTGGTACAGATTCTGTTCAGCAGCCGACAGCGCCTTCTTCTCAGACTCGGCAGAGCTCAGCTGCTAGTCAGCCGTGGACGTGTCGGAGATGCGGTGGTCATCACAAGGGCCAGCCGTGTTCTCTTCCTATTGTTTGCTTCAGGTGTGACCAGCCTGGTCATGTGGTTCGGGATTGCCCGCTGAGGCCGACTCAATTGCAAGCTCCTCAGTTGTCTCAACCTCAGCCGCAGTTTAGACCTCTTGCACCTCAAGCTCCACAACAATTTTTCTCTCAAGCGTCGGCGTCTTCTCAGCAATCTTCAGCTGGTTCCAAGAAGCAGAAAGGCAAGGTTTCTCATTTGACAAGAGCTGATGCTGTTGCGTCTCATCTTGTGGAAGGTACGATTATGCTTTATGGACATTCAGCTCATGTCTTATTTGATTCTGGTGCTTCTCATTCTTTTATTTCTGAGGATTTCATGGCTTGTATTGAGGAACCGACATCTGAGCTGTCTTGTGAGTTATTTGTGGAATTGCCTTCTGGAGATTTCATGGTTACTCCTCTGTGTTTGGATAAGTCTCCTGTGATGATTGATAATCACCAGTTGCCGGCGAGATTGTATGCGTTGCAGCTGGCAGATTATGATGTTATTCTGGGAATGGATTGGTTGGAGCATTATGGAGCTGTGGTTGACTGCAGATCGAAGAAAGTCTATTTTCAGCCCCAGGGAAAATCAGCCTTTTATTTTCAAGGTATTCGATCCCGATCTTCTCGTATGATTATTTCTGCTATTCGAGCCTATAGGTTGCTTAGCGCAGGTTGTCAGGGATTCCTTGCTTCAGTAGTGGCTGTTGAAAAACCACGACGGGATGTCTGTGATATTCCGGTTGTCTGTGAGTTTCCTGATGTGTTTCCTGACGAGTTGCCAGGCTTGCCCCCAGAGCGAGAGATTGAGATGGTGATTGAACTGATTCCAGGTATTGGCCCCTTAGCAAAGCCGCCGTACCGTATGGCTCCAGCTGAATTGAAAGTACTGCGTGCACAGCTACTAGAGTTATTGGAGAAAGGTTATATTCGTCCCAGTTTTTCTCCGTGGAGTGCCCCAGTGCTGTTTGTGAAAAAGAAAGATGGAAACCTGAGGATTTGTATTGATTACAGGCAGCTGAATCAGGCGACTATCAAGAATAAGTATCCGCTCCCCAGGATTGATGATTTGTTTGACCAGTTACAGTCTGCTACTGTCTTTTCACGGATTGATCTCCGGTCTGGCTATTTTCAGTTACGGATCCGGGAATCTGATGTGGAGAAGACTGCTTTCAGTACTCGTTATGGTCACTTTGAATTTTTAGTCATGCCGTTTGGTTTGAGTAATGCCCCAGCAGCTTTCATGGACCTAATGCAGTGTATCTTTCGTCCATTTCTAGACCAGTTTGTGGTGATCTTTGTTGATGATATCTTGATATATTCTGCCTCTGTTGATGATCATGTGCAGCATTTGAGGATCGTTCTGCAGACTATAAGAGGTCACGAGCTTTATGCGAAGCTCAGTAAATGTGAATTTTGGCTTCGGGAGATTCATTTTCTTGGCCATGTGATTTCTGGTGATGGAGTGGCAGTAGACCCTGCAAAGATTAATGCCGTTTTGAGTTGGCAGAGACCGAGGACCATCACTGAGATACGAAGTTTTTTAGGATTGGCTGGGTATTACCGCAGATTCATTCAGGATTTTACGAAGATTGCAGCACCGATGACTAAATTGACACGGAAGGATGTGCCTTTTGTCTGGTCGGATCAGTGTGAGGCTAGCTTTGTTGAATTGAAAAGGCTATTGACTTCTTCCCCAGTGTTGACTTTGCCTTCCGACTCGGGTGGTTTTCTTGTTTGTACAGATGCGTCTCGAGTAGGTTTGGGTGCAGTGCTGATGCAACATGGTAAGGTTATCGCATATGCATCTCGGCAATTGAAACAGCATGAAGGGAATTATCCCACTCATGATCTAGAGCTAGCTGCAGTTATTTTTGCCTTGAAGATCTGGAGACATTATCTGTATGGTGAGAAATTTCAGATTCTTACTGATCATCAGAGTTTACAGTATATTTTCTCCCAGAAAGATCTGAACCTCAGGCAGAGGCGATGGATGGAATACATGAAAGATTATGACTTTACACTCTCCTATCAGCCAGGTAAAATGAATGTTGTGGCCGATGCTTTGAGTAGGAAAGTGCAGGTCAGCCATTTGTTGCTTCACGAATGGAAATTGTGGGAACAGCTTTCGAGCGAGGCATTGTGTGTAGAGATTCCTGCCGATCTGAAGATGGCAGTTTGTGCTAGCTTGGTTTTGGGTTCAGCTTTGTATCAGCAGATTTTAGAAGCCCAGCAAGCTGATTCTGATTTGGCCCGTGTTATATCAAGATATGATGTGGAATTTGATGACGAGCTAGTTGTCAGTTTCCAGGGCAGATTGTATATTCCTGTTGATGATGATTTAAGGAATGAGATTCTGAGTGAAGCCCATGGTTCCCGTTTTGCTATTCACCCTGGTGTCACTAAGATGTATCAGAATTTGAAGAAACAGTTCTGGTGGCCTGGCATGAAGAAGGACGTGGCTATTTTTGTTTCTAAGTGCTTGACTTGTCAGTTAGTTAAAGCCGAACATCAAAAGCCAGGTGGTCTGCTTCAGCCATTAGAGATTCCGATGTGGAAATGGGACCATGTTACTACAGATTTTGTGGTGGGTTTGCCTCGAACTTCTCAATGTTTTGATGGAATCTTGCTGCTTATCGACAGATTGACGAAAACCGCCAGATTATTGCCAAGTAAAGTTACTTGGAGTGTGCAGAGATTGGCCGAGCTCTATGTGCAGAAGATCGTGCCGCTGCATGGAATTCCTATTTCACTTGTGTCAGATCGTGACCCGCGTTTTACTTCTGGCTTCTGGCGTAGTTTCCAGAAAGCTTTGGGCACTGAGTTAGCTTTCAGTTCAGCGTATCACCCACAGTCAGATGGACAGTCAGAGAGAACCATTCAGACTTTGGAGGACATGCTGAGATCGTGTTGCCTTGATTGGCAAGGGTCGTGGGGTCAGCATTTGCCACTTGTTGAGTTCGCTTATAATAATAGTTTTCACTCCAGTATTGGCATGGCTCCTTATGAAGCGCTGTATGGTCATCCTTGTCGTACTCCTCTGAACTGGTTTGATGTTGGGGACCGACTGTTGATAGGACCGGACATGGTACAGCAGTGTTCTGATGTGGTTCGTCTGATCAGACAGAGATTGTTGACGGCTCAGAGTCGACAGAAAAGTTATGCAGATCAACGCAGACGTCCACTACAATTTGAGCCTGGAGATATGGTGTTTGTTAAAATATCTCCGATGAAAGGTGTTTCCAGGTTTGGGAAGCGTGGAAAGCTTAGTCCGCGGTATGTTGGCCCTTTTCCGATTGCTGACGCTATTGGTTCAGTGGCTTATCGTTTGCAACTGCCGGCGGCCATGCAAGCTATTCATGATGTGTTCCACGTGTCTCAGTTGAGGAAATATGTGTCTGATGCTTCTCATGTTCTCGATGATTCAGTGTGGCCCGAGGTGACTGCTGATTTGTCCACACCAGAGTTTCCTATCCGAATTGAAGACCGTCGTGAGCAGCGGTTGAGAAATAAGGTCATTCCTCTGGTAAGGGTTGCTTGGCAGCGTCACTCTGGTAACGAGTCTACTTGGGAGCGTGAAGATGAGATGCGTAAGCTTTTTCCTTTCTTGTTCCAGTGAGTATAAGTCCTTTCTCAGTTTCCTCCTTTTCGGTTGTTGTAAATTTCGAGGGCGAAATTTCTGTAAGGAGGGAGGGACTGTAAGGCCCGTGCCTTAATGGATCCTTCGTGGTATTTGTTCTATTAATTGTTCTGGAATTTCCGACTATTTTCCTGGATTTTTAGGAATTTGTCTGGTATTTTTCCGGATTTATTTGGGGCTAATTGGGGGTTATTGAAATTAATAAGATTTTTATATATATAATGATTATATTATATATATATATTAATTTTATTTTTTATAACCTCTCCCTCTCTCTCTCTCTCTCCCTTCCCGTCGATCTCACTCTCACCCTCTCCCTCTCTCTCTTCTCACGATCGTCCCCTCCCTCTCCTAGGGAACTCGGGCGAAACGAGATCGGATTGAGGCGAGGTTGGCACCGTTGGATTCCTCGCGTCGAGTAGTGCGCGTGGGTGTCCACTTCGGCGTGGATCGGTGATCGTAGGAGCGAGGTGGAGCGTGGAAGCTCCGTGGCTCTTCCTCCTTGCATGCGGCCCGTTCGACGGTTTCGGCTTGCGAAAGGTAGGGGGATGGAATCTCGATCTTGCTAGGATCGTTTCCCTTAGCCTGTTTGTTGATTAGCACCCCGTAGCATGCATGATGTTCATATTTCCATTTTTGGGGTTCTAGCCTAAATCTTGAGTTTAATGCGTTTTAGGCCTTGCATGTGTTAGATTTAGATGTTAAATTGTTGTCTGGCATGCGTGGTTTGACAGGTTATCAGGTTTTTCGTCGATACCCGGCGTTTTCAGCCGTCCGGGAGGGCTTCGGTTTATAAACCGTACCCGCCCGTAACCCAGGTGCAGTGACGGTCCTGCCAGGAACCGTCACTTGCCTGACGGTCCAAGATGGATGCGTCGCTTCCCAAATAACGGCCTATCGAGGGGCGTCGTTTGGAGAGTAACGGTGGGAATCCCATCCGTTACTCGTTCATTGTTTTCCGTTAGCCCGGTGAGGCGGTGAGCCCGGCGGTCTGTCGACCGGCCGTCGCTTGTAACGACGCGCCGAGACTGGGGCGTCGCTTCATCTGCTATCGTTTTGGAACGCTGTTAGTTGGTTTGAGCCTCGGGTGAAAGTAACGGCGGAGTTCCCGCGCGTCGCTTGGAAGCAACGCATAGGACCCCCACCGTCACTCTCCCCTTCAGGGTTTTTGGGTTTGGTACTCGGGAGGATGTAACGACGGTGACCTACCGCGCCGCTTGGAAGCGATGCGCAGGGCCCCTACCGTCACATTCCCCCCTGCACCTGTGAGTCGGAACTCGGGAGGGAGTAACGGCTGGAGACCAGCGCGTCACTCTTGATGTAACGCACCAGTCTCCGACCGTCACTTCCAAGTAGCGCGTGGGCCTCTGACCGCCGCTTGCCCGTTAGTCTGGTTATGTTCCCAGCCCATTGCTTATGCGTTCCGTTCTATATTCATGCCATGGTTGTGTTGTTTTACTATATTGTGGCGTGTTTTATATACCAATAGAGTAGCTTTTCTTTCCAGGCAATGGAGCCACTGTTGTTGCCCTAAGGTCTGTTGAGTACCGACCCGCTTGAGGATGGCGGAGGGGTATGTTTCCCATTCACAGTTTGTAAGCTAGTTCCGTGGGCTCCCAGCCAATGGTAGCGTCCTGCCAAGGGAGAAAACTAGTTAGAGGGCCTGGCTCAGGCTAGAGTCAGTGTGTGCACACGTGGTCGGAGACTGTGGACTGACACCGACGGGTGCCACTCCGACTGGTCACTTGGTTTGGTACTGTTTACGCGCTTAGCTTGTCGCTTCGTCGACTGCGAGTGCTTGAGACGCAGTGTAAGCCGTCAGTGGGCGCTTTTGGTTTCTGCTCCAGTGGTTGTCCTTCCTTGTTGTCTGGATTAGTTGCAGCTCCTTCTATTTGGTAGTTTTAGCTTTAATCGCTTGCATTTAATTAGTAGTGGCATGTGTTAGCTGTTACACTTGCTTAGGAGAGTTTACAGCTTTCTTGTGTTTGGTTATTCATGCCATTGCTTGTGTGTTTATTTAAATGCATGCTTTAATTGCTTTATTTATGCATGTCTGCTTGTTTAGTGCGAGGTAGGGATCCGCGTGACCCCTACTGAGTCTGGCTGTGACTCACCCTTCTCCTTTCAGGTGAGTCGCGCCCGCCGTCTCCCGGACTTTAGTGTGCTGTTTCGGGACCGTTCCTAGCTGCCAGCTGCGCACGAGCTGCCTTTTTGAGGCTTGTGTTGTACTTTTGCCGGGGTATGCCCCGCGTAGTTGTACCTTGAGGACTGGTGTTTGTGACTCTGGACTAGTTATACATATATCACTCTGGTTATTTTTAAATTGCTTCCGCACTTGTGTTTAAATCTTAAATACTTATAGTATTGCGCGCCCCAATTCGCAATTAATTATGCATATTCCTCAGCTAACCCCCACTAACCCTTCAGGGCCTCATCAGCCTCTTGGGTGGCCTCCCCAGTTCTTGGCGTCGGTGTATCGATGTTATCGGTATATCGGTGTCCTGAACTCTGGGTCGTCACACTTACCGGTTTGATAAGGGGTGGACGTAGGGAGCCTATCGTGGTCCCGAACCACCTTAAAAATCCCCGTGTCTTATGGTTTGATTTGTGTGATTATGTGTGCTTCACTGTCTATTCTATTTTCACATTCGTGTGAGCTCGGTAAGATTGAGAGAATTAAATTTATACTGTTTAGTTTAAATTCCTCAATCTTATTAATCTTGTTAATTCCGCTGTGAGTAAGTTTGAGTTTTTAATTGGACATACTTTTAGTAGAGGGATCTATTCACCCCCCCCCTCTAGATCTGTGTTCCTACACTATGGGACCCAACAGGCCAAATATGAAAAGAGAAGTGGCGGACTACGTATCACGCTGCCTCACTTGTCAACAAGTTAAGGTAGAGCATCTGTAGCCTATTGGAAAGCTACATCCCTTGGCGATTCCCGAGTGAAAATGGGAGAGTATAAGGATGGATTTTGTCATGGGTCTACCTAAATCAAGAGGAGGACATGACGGTATTTGGGTAATCATTGACCGCTTGACCAAGTCGGCTCACTTCCTACCTATTAAGAGTCAATGGTCTGTGGACGTCTTGGATGCCTTGTATGTAAGAGAAATTTTGAAATTGCATGGAGTCCCTATCACTATTATATCAGATCAAGACCCTCGATTTACATCTCAATTCTGAAAGTGTCTACAACATTCATTAGGGACCTGGTTGAATTTCAACACCGCATTCCACCCACAGACTGATGGTCAAATCGAAAGAACCAATCAGGTGGTGGAAGATATGCTTCGGGCATGTATACTTGATTTTAGTGGAAGTTGGCTCGACCACTTGCCTCTAGTAGAATTCTCCTACAATAATAGCTATCAAGCTAGCATTAAAATAGCACCATTTGAAGCCCTATATGGCAAGAGTTACCGCTCACCTATATGCTGGAGTGAGGTTAGAGAAATGCAATTTCTAGGCACGGAACTCATTCGGGATACTACTGAAAAAGTCAAGCTGATTCAAGAAAGACTCAAGATGGCTCAAGATAGGCAAAAGTCTTATGCTGATAATCGAAGGCGTGACCTGGAATTCCAAATAGGAGATCACGTATTTCTCAAAGTTTCTCCGAGTCGAGGTATCTGAAGATTCGGCATCAAAGGAAAACTTACTCCAAGATTTATAGGACCTTTTGAAATTCTTGAAAGGGTTCGTGAGGTTGCTTATCGACTAGCGTTACCTCCTTAACTAGCAGGAGTTCATGACGTCTTCCACGTCTCAATGCTAAAAAGGTACGTCCATGATCCATTCCATGTCATCACTTATGATAGCTTGGAGATATAGGAAGACTTAACGTACAATCAAAGGCCACTCAAGATAATTGAGAGAGAAGTACGTCAGTTTCGAAATAAAAATATTCCCATGGTCAAAATCTAATGGAGCAAATCCTGGCCATACGAGGCGACATGGGAAACGGAAGAAGCTATGTGCAAGAGGTTCCCAGAATTATTCGATTATAAGTATACTCTCCATAAAACTCATGCATTGAATTTAGGGGCCAAATTCTTTTAAGTGGGGGAGGGTGTAATGCCCGAGAATTTTCTAGAAATTTTCTAGGATTTAATATAATTATTAAGCATTTAAATAGACTAAATGGGTTATTTAATAAATAGAGGTCTATTTAATAATTGTTTAAAGGCCCATATATTATGTTAGGTGTAAATCCACCTAAATAGGCCCACAAGACCCAGATCCAAGACCTTTAGACCCAAGCCCATTAATAGAAATGTAAATTAGGTAATTTACTGATTTAAAATTAGATATATATATATCAATTAAAAGATAAATAAGAAATAATAGGAAAATCTAATTTTTTTTGGATTTAACGCCAATTGGCAGTCTATCGCGAAACTGCTAAATTCACCCTAGCGGTCCCTCCATGACCGCTAAGCCCTTTTGATTCCATGAATGGAAGAAATGTGAAAAGCTTGAATTTTTGACAACCAAATCGCCTTGGATCGAAGCTATCCAGCCTGGGAGACTCTCTAGGACTCTTAGGGATCGATCCTACACCTAATTAGGACTCCCAACTCGATCAAATCCCCAACCCTAACTCAAAACCCTATAAATAGACCCTAACTTCGACCCATGCAAACCCTAATGTTGGCTCGCGTATTTCGAAGGTAAAGACACATCTTCTCAGGTTAGTTCTTTAGAATAATTTGTTCTCTTAGTTTTACCTAGCTCCCCTCAAATTTTCGTGCTAGAAGACCCAGCCGTTGAAGAATTAGGGCGTCCACAAGTTGCTGGTTTGCTACGGGCTGCATAGGAACCAGTGCGCCTGTCCAGTGAAGATCAGGAGACTAGAAGCCCTAATCGAGGTATTTAGAAGTTGAACCTTTAGAACTTTTTGTTTCCCTTCATATGTTCTACCTACCCTCTAAATTTCATGATTTTAGGTCAAGAGATTCTGAAGATAGAGGGGCGGGAAGTTGCTGGTTTGGCAGAGGACGTGTAGGAACCTGAGCGATCTTCCAGTTAGAAATTCGAAGTCTAAAGCTTGTCACAGAGGTAGGTTATCTCGTGGATGGCTAGACTAATATGTCAAGAGTAAAAGCCCTCTGTTACCTCATGATTTCATGCACTGTACTTAGAGTATTTGGTGTTTTATTTCAACTGTGCATCTATGTTATCACAGCATGCATGAATCCTACCCTTTAAAGAGAAATTGATAAATTTGGCTTAATTCATGTGAACCATGCATCTCCATGTGTTTGTTATACTCTAACATGTCTTATCCTTCTGTTTAGCATGATTTTCATTTATCTATTCCTAACAATAAGACCTAAATGACCAATTTCACTTCTGTCTATCACAGATGAGAAACGGTCTCTATTGGACCGCCATATGTGTTTAGCGATTCTGGGATAGACTGCTAAGCGCCTGCATGTGGTCCTCACCTGACCGCTATTCTCTGCAACATGTTAACTCTAAACAGATTGCATATTGACTCTATTAACTATATGTTAAGCCTAGGTAAATAGGTTTTATTCCTAGTTTTGACTTCATATTCATAATATAGGTTATATTGTGCATTATCCTTGATAGGTTGCATGTCTTAGATGGTTAAAATGCCTATTTTATCTTATGTTAATTTCATGCCAAAACCATGTACTCTTGTATTAAAGCTAAAGTTCATGTGCTTATGAGACTTGTGTCGTTGATGATATTTGATCGTTGTTTATCTCGATTCACTCTTATCTAGTGTCTTTTCTTAAGTACATGGTGCGTACCCCGGTGCGTGGCCATTAGATACACTTTTGCACTTGTAAGCACACCTCTTGGACTTGTGATCCTCTCCATTAGATATTCCTTCCACTGGACTAGGTGATCTTGTTGCAAGGCCTCCGTAAGTCTTTGTGAGCCTGGGATTCCCACTAAGACGCTGAGCTGGTTGTACCCTCAAAACCCAATTGTCTAGAAAGCACTTTACAGGAGTTTCCTGTGTTTTGGTCATTAGCGGCCCTCTAGAAACCACAATTGTCTAGTAGCGGCCCTTTCCTTGACTACCACAGACACCTAGCGGCCCTACCATGACCGCATAGTTCCAGTTCATTCACTACGTCGACTCTATCAATAAATGGTCTTATACTGACCGCTACAGTCTATAAACGGTCCAATAAACGACCGCTATTTCCAATAAATGGTCTAGTTATGACCGTAATTGTCTCAAGTGTTCTTAACCCAAGGTTTGACCTAAGGGTTAATTTTCCTAAGTTCCTAGATGGTCTATTGATTATCTAGAACCTAACACTTTGTTCAAAAGCTATCTAATAAATTATGGAAGTTAAAGAATATGCTGTTATGCTATCGGATTCCTTCGGTAGTATGACCTTGTCTTAACTTCATCTTTGACTTCTCATAATCTTACATTGGTGTGTTCACTACCTTGGTTACATTCTCATGAAACTATTATTGAATTGAACATTATTGGCTGAAACTTTACTATATTCTCATGGAAGTAGCTTGATCTGTAACTTTAAGATGCAAGAGCGGGCACGGACAGTGTCCAAGGGCTCCATACTAGCCCCCTCGATAGATAGTCGGAAACGTGCTGAAAACCATGGGGTACGATGAGTACTGGCGTTGCATTGCGCCTGGAGTACATTTTTTATAGACGGGTGAAAACCATGAGACAACTTGCGATAATTTACATGCTTGCTAGTACATTCTTGTTCATGACTTTCTAGTGCATAGCCTTTATGGTTATGAAGTACATTCTTGTTAATGAAAGGCCACTTTACCTTATAAATCTTGCTTGATCATGCTCTATTGTCTATTCATATTTTTCATATCTCTATAGTTCATATCTTGTTACTTGGATTTTGTTCAAGCATTTTATCGCATTTTCTTTTACCTTATTATGTTGATGCAAAGATACGTATTGGGCAAGTGTGCTCATTACCCTATTTTTCCAATCTTTTCGAGAAGTTCAAGTGAGTCAGATTTGGAGTACTCTAGTAACGGGTCCGAGAGTGATGATTGATGGTCGAGAGAAGACTTAGAATGTCCAGTGTATTTAAGTAGTGTAGAGTCATGATGTAATTTTTACTTTATTGAGTCATATTAACTGAATTTCATTTTTCTTGAGTCTAGTAGACCATGAGTCAACATTATGTAATTATGGATCATTATTATCAATGAAAGTTAGAATTTTGGTCAAATATTATGTACTCCATCTTTATGTAGATGTCTATTGCGCTCTGATTATATTGCTAGCTTGAGGCGTATTACCGGCTGTTCACGTTCTCCGATATTACTTCCTCTGTACATATGTCTCGGGGTGTGACAGTCATCTTTTTGTAGATGACAAAAAGGGGGAGAATGGGTTTGGGTTTGTGTGCTTAATGCTCGATCTTTCATAGATGGTTTGTGTACTTAATGCTTGATCTTTCATAAATGTTACAAAACTGTTCACACTAATGATTGAATGAAATGCTTCTATTCTATCTTTTCGAACTCTTGCACACATCATTTTGTCATCATCAAAAAGGGGGAGATTGTTGCATCCCCTAGTTGATTTTGGTGTTTTGTTTTAATGAGAACAAAACGATTGTGCTTGTGTGTGTGTTTCATTGAGCAACATGTTTTGAAACTTGACTAATTGATTTCATCAATGTGTTTTCAAAGTCATGATTGGGTATTTTCATGCATTTTTCACATAAGATTATTGGGCTTGAAATATGATCAATCTATTTATTTGAAACTTGATTAATGTGATTTGAATGGTATTCATACATTAGTCAAATGCTTGGCTAATTGATCTTGTATTTGGTTGAGGGAAACTGAGCTTTGCTTGCTTTTACATGAATATCTTTCATGATTGTTAAGACCTCTAATGCGCTTAAGCATTTAACATATGTCCTGAAGCAACTTGGCTTGAATGACGCTTATTCATGGTATGGATGTATGGTTATTTGGTATCAAGTGTTAGTGAAGGAATATGTGTTGAAAAGGGGCTTAATTCTCATTGTTCATAGAATGCTTGAAATCCAAACTTGATAAAACTGTGACTGTGCAAGTTCTCATTTGCATGAACTCAAATCTCATGATTCCTCTCTTGAGTCTATGCAATTGGGTTGTTTGAGTTTTAGCTTGAACTACATGTGAAATTTCATATTTTCTTGAAGGGAGCATCTAGTGATAAAGGGTTGAAATGCTTGATTATCAATTCAATACTAACATGGTTCCATTGTGTTATTTGTAGGAAAGAAATGGTTGGATCACACTTAAATATCACATGGATGCATGGTAATATCATCTCACTTTTCTGTCTAATAGGGTTTTGGAGATTGTGAAGAATGGCCTTTATGGAATGAGGTTTCCTGGGTCTTTTGTATAGTCTTGAATGCATTCCATCTATATTCCTCTTGAGGTACTAAAAGTCATGACAGTGAGTATTGGTTGAGATTTTCACATAAAACTTGTTAAGCTAGCATACACTCACTTCCTATCTTCATGCATGTTTTTCATAGGACTTTTGAGGTAGAGTTCTATTCTATTCATGTGAATCTTGGTAGAATGTGGTTGATATGTGTTTTCACATTGCTTAGATACCAAGGAATACTTGGTTGTTTGATTTATCAACTAACCCTCTCCTATTTTCATTGTGATTACACTCTTTTGGACTGAACTACTGAAAACTAGAAGTGCAGCAGAGTTCGGTCAACCGAACTTGAGATTTCGGTCGACCGACCCTCAATTTCAGTCGACCAATTCCGTCGGGCTCCGGATCAGACTTCACACATCACATCCAAAACCCATCAAACTTGATCCATTTGGGTCCCAACTTTTACCCTTATGCCCATAGGGTCTTGGTAGACATGCTAGGGTCTTTCTGGATTGTTCTAGAAAGGTTTTATTGGTCTTTTGCACTCTCTTATATATACATACATATGACCTACGAATTTCATGAGAGAAACCCTTATGTGCTTATTTGTTCTATCTTGCAGGTGAAGGAAAGGGGAGAAAGCAAGGAGGAGCTCAAGAGGAAAGGATTTCATCTGCCTCAAGTCATTTCTAGAGCTCGTGGAAGAAGGAAAAAGGGAACGGCTTGAAGCGAGGATCGAGAATATGTCAAAAGCGCAATCATCCGTCTACGACCAAAGGAGGGATAGATAGTTTAGATAGGGGGAAGCTTTACACTTGCTATATTCTCTTTGCTTCAATCTTGAGAGTTCAGTTGGGGCATATTGTATTCATTTGTGAGCATTTTGTTTATTTCTAAAAGAATACTCTGTGTGTGTGTGACCGTATGCATACGGTCGTGTGTCTTCGGTGCTGCATTTGTTGCAGCATGTGTGTGTGTTTGTGATCCGATCGTCGGATAGTGTTGGAGACTTCGTCTCCATGTGTGTGTTGGGGCGTGTCCCCGTGTGTGTGCAGGCATCGTCCTGCGTGTGTGTGTTGGAGCGTGGCTCCGTGTTGGGGATTTATCCCTGTGTGTGTTGGAGCGTCGCTCCGTGTTGGGGAGTCATCCCCGTGCTAGTTCTCAGCGAGTTAAGCCTTACCGGTTTGGTAAGGGGTTGACGTAGGGAGCCCGTCGTGGTCCCGAACCACCTTAAAAATTTCTGTGTCGTGTGGTTTGATTTGTGCGTTTGTTTCCTTATCATCTACCCCATTCAAAGAAGATTGGTTTCAGATTTATCTAGTTCACACACATTGTTATTTATCTTGTTCACACACTTTGCTTGTTTGTCCAGATCCGTTGTGTGTCGTGTTTACTTGATATATACGTTTAGTCAATCATGTGAGATCGGTGAGATTGAGAGAACTTAGCTTACATTGCTTAGTTTGTTTTCATCAATCTCGTCAATCCTGTTAATTCCGCTTAGTAATATCACGTGGGGGAGAATTCAACCCCCCTTTCTTGTCCGCTCGCCTACCGAGGCCAACAAGTGTGGACACTGTATGTCGGGGAGAACGACACTACTCAATCATGGGTAGTGAATGGGTGACCATGGTTCTGTAGAGACATTGTGCTCTTCTGTGTGAACCTGCGGGAGCCACTCTACCTCCGATTAGTCCAACGGATCCTTGGGTGGCATCAGCCACCAGTAGTGATACCTGAGGGGCACGGGTCTGACTAGGGGCAGCGCCGAACGTCAGCCAATGACCAAGACTGGGCCTCGTTGTACAAGACAAAGGCAGAGGCGCTACAGGATGGTGCTCCCTTAGTTCCAAATCTGGGACTAAGTACTTGGCAGACTACAGGTGCCGGTATGCCGGATGGCTTTGTCTCAACACCCGTACAGTGAGCCTTTCTTTTCTCCTAAACCCCTATCTCAATTATGTTTCCTGCATCTAATCTTTAATGGGAGTTGAATGCATATGCCAGAGACGAAGGCTACCCGCATCCTCCAAGACCGGATCATGACCCTAGATCATGAGAATATGGATTTGAGGCATCAAATCTGTGAGCTGGTGAGTCAAGTTGAATAAATTGAATGGTTGTTTCTTTCATGCTTGACTAACCATCTAGTCTCTTCGCAACGAGGGGAGTTGGAGTTTGTCCGGATGAGGGCCAGCATGGCAGCAGAGGTGGGACCTTCATCCCAGGCAGCGGGGACGGAGGACTTGGAAGCACGTCTGGAGGCAACACTCGAGCGGGCTGAGGCGAGGGAGACCGAGCTAAGAGAGATTGTATGACTTATGCAATTCTTTTCCAGAATAGAATGCCTCCCTATATTATTTTATGTGACTTTAGGCTTATGTTTGTGCTTGCAGTGGGTAGAGTTGGAGGCTAGTTTGGCTTCCAGGAGAGAGATCGAGACACGGTTAGGCAAGGCCGCCACCCGTATAAAGGATCTTACATGCCATCTGGCCGAGGCGGAGACGGACGTGCTGCTGAGAGGTCACCTTGTCGAGGTGAAGGGGAGAGAGGCCGAGGCGCAAGCTCGAGAGATGGAGGTTATGGTCCAAGAGTGGCGAGCTCTCAAGGAGGCTACTTTTGCTCGGCAGCAATTGGAGACTTTGCGGCAGAGGGTACTGAAGAAGTACCAGAGCAAGGCTCCTACGGGCGAGGCTACAGGTGGGCATGTTGCCCCTTCAGAGTTATTGCAGACCTGAGGGCCACTCGCCTTCTCTTTGAGGGAGTTGCTGGCACTCGGAACCTCTTTACCTGATGCACAGTTGCCAGCTCAGCCAGCACCTTCGGGGCTTCTCGTCCCCCGAGATCAAGTGTGAGGCGGGACTGAGACGAGGTGGAGGTGAGCAGTCGACATAGCCAAGCTTGTCCGGATGAGGATCGAGAGGGTGGGGGAGAGAGAGTGGATTGGACATAGTGATTATACACTGGGGGTATGCCCCTAGAGATGTTTGTAAATAATGAATGAATAGACATTTTGTCAAATGAAAGGATGGTTTCCAGTGTACTTGCTTGCTTGTGACGACACCATCTTGGTTCCCTTTTTAACCTCTTTCAACCACACTTAAAAGGGAAAAAGTTAATGTAGTTTTGATTTTAACCCCTTGCCTGAAAAGTTCATACCTTCCTTGATGCAAGGTCAGGGGGCTAAATTTTATTAACCAGATTTGAGAGAAGCGATAACCGTGGATGCAAATGCACATGTAAGCAGACAAAATGCAAGAAGGAAATAAAACGTGATCATGCGATACACAGACAGATGTAATATATTTTTGTTTCTCTCTTTTTTATTTTTTTTTATTTTGTTTTTTTAGCTCTGTGTTTTTTTTTTTCTTTTATTTGTGTTTTTTTAGTTTTTTTTAGACTTTGGACTCTTTTGGGTTTTTGTTGTCAATGCCTGGCAACCATCCATATGGCCCCTGACATAAACGAGGATAAGGATCTCCCAAATGTCTCCCAAGCATCCTAAATACACATCTAGGTTGATTTGGGCTTCTAGACTCCTCAAATAATAATCCCACCGGTTAAGACTTACCCTAATGACAATTCCATCATGCCATGCTTAGGCTCCCAGTTGCTTCCGACTGCAAGAATACACCCAAAAAGTGTTCAAGGTAAATGGTTTGCCTAACCCAGGTCTTATTTCCTCACAACCATAGACGATATAAGATGGAATCCCCTAAAATTCAAATGGCCAACCACACGACGCTGACCCAGAATCAGACGCCGTCGCACCGACAGGTGACGCGCTTGCATTGCCCTAAGCCCGAGGCTAAAGGAGAAAACACTAAGGCGGTAGACGAGGATCTTGGCCTACCAAAAATGTCGAGACTTATTCACAATAATAGCTTCTGCCTTTCAAAGTGGGACAACCATAACTGTGTTTTACAAAATAGGTTACAAGACGAGACATGAATTCACCCTTCAGAGCTTCTATTGGGCTTTCATCCACGGGGGAGAAGGAAGAAAGTAGGGGGTAAACCTCGCAAGAGGACTGGCAAAGCTGTTAACTCAGCGAGCGAAAAGGCGAGCTTACTTTATTCCTCCCTTTAGGGCAACTTCGGATCATCCTTAGAGTTCTTGGCTTTACATATTGCCCCTCGGATATGTTCTTGGTTTGTTTGCAGGGCTCCACTCATTTTGTGCCAGGCATGGTCACAGCCAGGATTTTTTTTCTTTTTTAATTTTTTTTGGTGGGAGAGTTTGGATTTGATATTTTGATTCTCGAATCCCTCTTATGTGTCTGCGGGGACACTGCCCTCTTCTCGTGCTCTGACTACACTCGAGACATGAATCCTACTCTCGCCTTAGGGGTTTCGTATTTCAGCTACCTTGCTCAACGCTTTAAGGGCGTCGGCTATCTTGCTTGGTCGAGTGAGAAGAGGAGTATTAAGGACCTTAGGAGGCCTTTGGGGCGAAGGCCCATCTATTGGCATTGCCACTGAAGTCTTGAAAACACGTGTGTGTGTGTGTGTGTGCATGTTGTCTTTCCTTCTAAAAGCATAGACCGACATGGCCAGACAGAAGTCTCCCCGATTCTGGTAGACCAAGATCCATAATATACCAGGACTTTAATGCACCCTATCCTATCATGTAGGGTGGATGCATGACTCGTAAACACGTGATCGGCACCATACAATTAACAAGGATTTTTTTTCTTTTTTTTTCTTTTTTTTTGTGTGTATGTTTGTTTTTTTTTTGGGGGGGGGGGGCATTGGCTTGGCTATATACAAGTCTCACGGATATAATTTCTTTAAGTAGACTCTGCTCTAGGGGTGTGGCAATTCACCCCTTCGGCATCCACTAACCTGTAGGCATTTCCCGAAAAGACTTATTTGACAACATAATGACCTTCCCAATTCTCTTGCAGTTTACACTTAGGACCAGTGATTTTAGTGAGTTTCCTCTTTAAGACCAGTTCACCTTCTTTGAACTTTCTATCAAGAACTTTCTTAGCATAGAAACGTGCAATTCTTTGGTGATAGACTTGCGCATGATCGGCCGTGATCATTAGCCTTTCATCTATTAGTTCTAGCTGGGCCAATAGGTTTTCACGATGCTGCTCAGGATCTAGCTCGGGGTCTAGCTGCACTCTTAGTGAAGGGATGAATATTTCGTATGGGAGTACTGCCTCTGTCCCGAAAGTTAGGGCGTACGGGATTTGCCCCGTTTGAGTATGGACAGAGATATGATAAGCCCAGAGAGCTTCGATGAGGTGATCTGGCCAGTCAGAATAATGATGAGACTTGCAAGTTTTCTTAATAATTCTTATGAGAGATTTGTTCGTATCTTCCGCTTGACCATTCCCTTAAGGGTAATATGGAGAGGAATGATGCAAAATAATACCATATTTATTGCACATGTCGCATAGCTCTTCCGAAGTGAACAGCGGCCCGTTGTCGGGGACGAGGTCACGCGGGACACCAAACCTAACGAGGATATTGCACTTGATGAACTTGACCACTGTTGATGCCTTGACTTCCATGAATGCTTTAACTTCTGCCCATTTCATGAAGTACTCTATGGTGGTGAGAATAAAGGATTTTCTCCAGATTTCTCTAGTTCTATCCTCCAGAGGACCGACAAAATCAAATGCCCACATGGCAAAGGGCCAAGGAGCGATGAGAGGGTGAAGTGAAGATGAAGGAGCATGGACTTTGTTCGCGTATGGTTGGCATTTGGCACAGTGACGGAAAAATCGGGTGCAATCCTCCTTCATGGTGGGCCAATAGTAGTGCCTGAGGAGTTTCTGCGCTAACATGCCACCATTGACATGGCCACCACATTCACTGGAATGTGCATCTTCGACAACTGCATGGGATTTGATTTTATCTAGGCATCTAAGGTAAACTCTACTAAGAGATCTTCTATGCAAGACGTCACCTATGATCGCGAAACATTTAGAGCCACGGAAAATAGCCCGCATGTCAGGGGTAGTAGCGTACTCGGGAAAGGATCTATCATGACGATAGTTTTTGATGTCAAAAAACCACGGATGACCATCATCGAGGTCGACTTCGGGCTCATGAGAAAGGGAATGCACCCGGGGTGAAGACTCTTGGAACTGCTGGAACCAAGGGTCCGAGTGTGAAGCGGTATGCATTCTCTGCACAATGACGGTTGTTGAGGATTTCCCAAGCGAAATTGTGAGGGAAGAGGATAAGGAAGCCAAAGAGTCGGCGAGGATATTCTAGGCTCTAGGGGTGTGCACCAGAGTGAGCTTCCTAAACCGCTAGACTACTTTGCTAACCAAATCTTGATATGGCTTTGGCTTCGATCCCGGGTTTGGTACTTGCTGAGGGATTATTGGAGTATAAGCTGTGAATCCCTGATTATCATTAATTCTTTGACTCCGAGTACCAATGCCATCTTTAAGCCTGTGAGGAGTGCTTCGTACTCGGCAACATTGTTCGTGGCAGGGAAGGACAACTGGCAAGCTCGTGGAATGATCACCTATAGCAACCCAATAAAACATAACCCATAATGAAAATAATAATAGTCCTTAACTATTAAAATTATTAAATGCAGCCCACTTAACTTATAGGCTTTTGAAAAGAAATAAAAATCGTTAATGGGCTCCAATATAAATTCCCATCTAAAACCTTTTAGTGGGCTTGTTTGAATGGGCTTAGGTCGACAGAGGGTTTGTCGATTTAGTAGTGTCTTATCTTGTTAAAACCCTAAGAGAGGTCGATTGAAGGATTGGCTACTGGAGGCTTCAATTAAGGTAGGATATGGATTAACACGGAAGGGGTTGGGTTCTAATAGAAATTGGATTCTGTGAACCCTAGTAAGACTCGCAAAGAGTTAAACCTTATATATAGGACCCTTGTGAGAACGGCAGAAGCTATTGCTACTACTGCTGGGACCGAGAGGCTTAGGAGTTAGGCGTCGTGCATGATGTGCTGTTGCAGAGGAACCATAGGCGTATTAGCATCATTCTTCTTCCCTTTCTTCTTCTATCTTCGATTAAGGTAGGTGTTCTCTCAGGCATAAATCTAATAAGTAACTACATGATTAGTGTAACGGCATGAAATCCTTCTATCTAGATCCCCATCATCTTTTTCCATCATGATTAGTCAATAAAAATCTGATTTTATCCTGTTCTAGAACGTTTTTGTTCTAAAAAATATTCACGACCAGAGTAGTGGACGCGTGTCAATCTGTTCTAAAAAGAATTCGTGCTCTACACAGACACGAATTCCTGATTTCGCATTAGGCCCCTGGAAGCATATTAATACACATCGACTACTTAGACGTGAATTCCAAGATAATAATATATTGGTTTAACGCCTTAAAAATCAATATCTCATTAACCGTGTTAATTAAAATTATGATATGAATGTTTTTAGGATCCCTAAAATTTCCTCTTAGTTATCATGTCCTCTATTTTGTTAAAATCCCCGTAGAATGAAAGTGCTATTGTTCATCCCCACTTATAAGAAATGAACAGTGTAATGAGTCAGTAATTGTATCTGTCGGATGTGACTTGATGTGTATTGAGAATCTGCGTCCCCAGGTAAGACGCAGATTTCACGTAAAATTAGCGTCCTCGTAGTAGACGCATATTCTTGAATATGCGCATTTCCAAAAAGATGCGTTTTAATTTGCGTCTGCTACCTCAACTCTAATTCATAGTAAAATAATTAATTAAATCTAGAAATCTAATGAAATTAACACCTCTTTACATGGCCATGAATTAAAGAATTAACACCTTGTAGTGAGACGCGAATTCCTGTAGTCGCGTTTTTTGCGCTGTTTTGATCCAAGATCATGGATCCGTGGCACCGTGGTCTCACTGCCAAGACATGGTCCCTATTTTTTGTGTTTTCACGTTACACCCTATTTCTTGGGGAAGGAAGGACCCTCCGTCGGGAATCCCTCTCGCCAGATTGAAAATTCTTTCTCTAAGGCCTCCATAAGTCCTCGACATCGAAGGATTCCCTTTTCGATCACCAGGCTGGTTGTACCCCAAAAACCCTAAACCCGGTTTTGGTCAGGTCACTCTGAAGAAACATGACACCTAGCCTTCATGGAGCACCAAGACTTTGGTCTTCTGTGAGAGTCCTGACATTGTCAAGTCGCTATGAAATTGGCGTCTTGGACAGTCGTCACAAATTCTTGAATTTACGTCCATGATAGTGACGCGAATTCTTCGTGCCTACACTGTTTACAAGAATTACCGACTTGAGCAAAAGACGTGAATTCTTGAATTCAAGGTGACCTGAGTGGACGCCAATTTTCCCAGATTCTCGCATCCCGCGGTTTTAAATGATAGATTTCTCGGGATTCTTTCCTATGTCATGGCTCTATCCTTGAACTCTAATGTCTTCATGGATCTTCCCAAGTATTCCTACAAAGCTTAATCCTTGCAATTCTATTTGCTATTAAATAAAGTGGATGTCAAGATATTTACAAGGGATCTTTGATCTATAACTTCAATGTCTGGCGTTAATAGGGCCCAGTCTAGTCTTGGGAGGAGCACTCGAAAGTACTTGTGTCCATGGGAGCTATTATTGACTATGGTGTTGCATTGCACCGAAGTGCTTGACTTGCTAGATTGATCTAACGCATTCCACTCTTGACTTGCTATTATTTAATGACTTGATGTGTAGCACCCTGAAAACTTAAATGGAAATTATATGATAATAACTATACCATACTAATAAATATCAAATGGAGATAGCCAATAAAAATTTAAAGGACCTTAAACGTTAAAGATATTAAAAAGAGATTAGGATCGAACCTGCCTCTGATACCCAAGATAATGATTAAGAAGGTAAATAAAGTGAAGGAAATTATAAGAAATAAAATCCCTATATGAATGAAGTACTACCTTAAACAAACTCTCAATCGATTAAGACCCTGGTATATATCATGACCCACCTACAATATAAGCTTAATACAACCCCATAGGAAATGGGCTTAGCATTCAAGGCCAACTCATGTACACTAGCAGACCCCACGTATGGGTTAGTATCAAAGCATAATGGGCTTCAAGAAATATATATGTATATATACATGCAAACTATTAATAGATATAAGCCGCGTATGTAAGGGTTTAAAAAACAACAAATGAGTTTAATTATATATCGAACAAAACTCCTAAATAAATTAAACTTGTGTAAAAAGGTCAAATAGAAATAACTAGTTATATATATAGATACACTTAATGGGCCTTAACACATATATTATATTTTATTTTTCTATTAATACAATTTTATAGAAGCCTAAAATGGAATAAATGCATGATATTCAAGGGCTTCCACCCACACATATGGAGATACTCATTCACTGATTATATATATATATATAACCTTAGCCTAAAATAAATACAACATATATATATGGGCCTAAATCATGGGGTTTACATATATAGAACCCATTTATAAGACCACCCATGTACACCCGTAAAACACATGGGCTAAACTCATTCACCCATTAAGACCACCCACCAAGGTGGGCCTCTCCACATAAACCCACTGACAAGCCCAAACAATACAACCCTATATATATATGCTACCCAACCCATGATCACCTATATAAAAGCCTACGATTTAAACCCAACAACCGCTCACGTGCACCCCATATACATGCATACCCATTCGAGCCCAACCCAGAAGCATGCTCGGACGTTGCAGGGTGTTAGTTTTAGGGTTTTTACATGCAAATGATAGCAGGCGGCTGCTAACCAGGAAGGGAGAAACAATGCATGGAAGGTCTTAAAACCTTTCCGTTACAGACTTTCAAACCCTCCAGAACCATGTATCTCTATAAGAACACCCCACCCCGAACACGGCAGGTTTTCCTGTTGCTGTTCGTGAAACCAAAGGAGGAGTCTTCTTCCGTCAAGGCCGCTGCGTCCCCTTCACCCTACTACCGCCATCTTCCTCCTGCTGCCATCCAAGCAATGAAGGAGCCCTACTTCTTCTCCTCTTCTTCCTCCTGTAAGTACCCTGCGGCATCTACTCTTCTACCCTTCTTCTTCCTATACGTGGGAGGAGCTCTATCCATCTATGTCATGTCCTGCACCCTGAGCTCTCGATCTACACACCAAAAAGGTATGTTTTCTCAGAGAATTGAAGCCCAAGATAGTAGTAATTGAGTTATATTAATGTTTGCGTTCTCTAACTTATGGTTTGCATGTTTATTTTCATTAATTAAATAATCATAACATGTTTAAACATTTTATTTCCATGTAATCACATATCTAAAAATCACAAAATATACGTGACTAGAATCATCATGATTTATCCTTAATTTCCATGTAGTTATATGGTGTATTAACTAGTTAATAATTAAGCTTAGAAAATAAATGAGTTAAAACAATTTACACAGTGAATAGCATTGTGACTGTAGCATCTTAGTTATAGCATTTTATCTTACCATCCTTTTCGTGGGCGCCGTAGTGTCCTTTGGACATGAGATTTTACGAGGGTATTATTGGGGTGGAGACCGGGGTAGTGAGGGTGGTACAACCATTTTCCGTGCCTCCTATCTCAAGATCCACCATCTCTCAACGAAAAATTATTTTGAACACCCGATTAGGTAGAGTTTTTCAAGCGCGTCATTTCGGTATACAGTATGCGCGATTCTGACGTGATTACGTCGAGAAACAGGTGATTTTAAGAAGTTGACAATTTCACTATTTAAACAACCGCCACTCATTCTTTATAGATATATATATATATATATATATATTTATATATGTATATATACATAACTCTTAACTATATCTTTGAAAATCTATATCTATTAAACTATGTAACATAAAATAATAAAAATTATATATCTGGAATCCTCATATTTTTCTCCTAATTATCATATATTCTATTTCTCTAAACTTTTTATATAAATAAATGCATCTTTGAATGTATACTTTAAAATTATTCAATTAAATAGGTATTGACGTGAAATCTTGTACAATAAATTAAGTTAAAAATTATAGAATTAATGTCCCTCCAAGTGGACGCAAATTAATAAATGACGTCACCAAGGGCGTCAATTAATATAAGTTTATTTAATTATAGTTAATTATAGAATTAGATGGACGTAAATTCTATAATTAACGTATTCATGTTCTCACCGTTTTCTTCCGATTTTGACCCATACCGTGGGTTCTTGGCACTCTCATCTCACATCCGTAGATGGAGTCCATATTTTGATTTATATCATTTTCCCCTCAATTCTTGGTGACATACGAGCCCTCCGTTGGACATTCCGTTCCTTCGGACTGGCGAGTTAGTCATTGAGACCTCTGTAAGTCTCCTCGTAGCCTTGGATTCCCTCAAGGCCGACTGAGCTGGTTGTACCTTAAATGCCTTGTACCGTTTTAATTACCATGTCACTCTGGAGAAACATTGTAACCCGGCCCTTTCATGGTGCTACGCTTGGCCCATGAGAGAAATCTCTCAAGCCGATGGAGTGGGTGACCGTTCCACTAGGTGAATTATTGAATTGGGTAACCTATGGTTAGGTGCCAATTCTTCAGCTTGCTTCATGTCCATTGAATTCATGACTCTTGTTAGTCATTTATTCAACGTATCATGGCAACCTATCTAGGTGCCAATTCCACCTAGTTTATCGACATGTCACGGTTTGTCTATACTCTTTGCGTGGATTTTATCGCTAGTCTGTCCTTGCCCAAGGGCCTTGCCTTGAGTTCCATAATCTCTGAAGGGGCGTGATCTCGTGCTGGTCCTGAGCTGGGAGGATGATCACCGGATAGTGAACTGCAGAGAAAGGGAAACGAATCAGGGGGCCCATGGATGGTTCCCTGGGGAAAACCCTCCGATGCTTAAGTCAGTAGAGCAATGGTGGAAGATATTGAGGGAGGTTGAAAGAGATGTGCGAGATTCTCCAACACCAAGATGGTGAAGTGATTCCTGCTCAGGGAGTGTTAGGCGTGTATCAACCTTACCTGCTGCCGGAGGGAGTCCTTGGTTTATATAGTGAGCTCCCTCGAAGAGTCCCATAAGCAGAGGAGTTTTAGGCGGGAGTTACGTCCTCATCATGGGATCGTTACGTCCTCATCGTGGGCTCTTCATGACCTTGGGAGATCGTGGCACCCTTATCCCGCTGAACTCCTGCTCATAAAGGACTGTCAACGGCTACATGGATAAGCATTCGTCAGTTGATCCAAGCATGAGAAGTGCCAACCCTGTCCAGGCGATGGGCGTAGCTTGGTTGCAGTCAGATCGGAGTGGGCACGGAGCGCCTGCCCTTATCTCGATGGGGAGATGGCTCGGGCGTGGGTCTTCCTCCGTTCTATCGTTCGGGCCTTCCGAGCCTAAGGGCCACCGAGGAAGGATGGGATCCTGAGTAATCTTTATTGGGCTTTTCTGCCGAAGTGGGCCCTAGAGGGCTGTCACTCGGATGAGCTGTGCCTCGTTCGGTCCTGATGGGCCTAGTTTGGCTGCTCTTAATTGGGCTACAGAAATCCCCCTCTCCACTTGTCCCCCTCCTACTCCCGAGCTTTAGTAAGCTCGGTCGAGTAGTTGTTTGGGGTTTCGGACCAGCGTGGCTCAGGTGGGTGTAAATCTAGCGGTGTTTAGGAAGCCATGTGTCGTGGTCACCTGTGCCCGTGTTAATGATGATCCTGACGGATTTGAACTGAAGGGGCCCCCTTTCCTCGGAGGTCGGAACGACACGCCGCCTCCCGCGTGGGTTTATAGGCGTTGCGCGCTTGATATCATTCCAGACTCCCTCCGTTTCTTAGGGTTTTGGCTCTCCTTCGTTCTCATTTTTGGGGCTCTTCGATGCGCCATGAGGACACGACGGAGGAGCAGAGGCTTGCGGCGGCATTCGAGGAGTTGGCGGCGATAATCACGGAGGCCGTCCAGCAGCTTCCTCCTCCCCCGGAATCTTTAGGGTCTCGGGACCATCTTCTCTCAGAGTCTTCTTCTGACTCCATGGCTGGCCAGCGCCCAGATGTTGAGGAGGGGGAGGACGAGCCGGTGGCGAGGGCGCCGGTCCCCAACTGCAGCGAACTGGGGGAGGCGGATGTAAGGAGGCTGGAGCACCTGTATCGCCTGCCCCACAAGTATAGTTTTGCCGCTGCTGCTCCATACGAGACGAGCCTAGACTCTCGTACATGTCACATCTGTATGTTTCTTCTATCGTGGAAGGGTGGATTCCGCCTTCCTTTTGAACCTTTCATCCTGCAGCTTCTCAATTTTTTTCGGTTGGCGCCCATTCAGTTGGTAGCCAACTCTTATCTCCTCCTTTCCGCCTTTCGTATTCTCTGTCGTCTGTGCGGAGTCCCCCCTTCCATGGACCTCTTCCACTTTTTCTTTGAGTTGAAAGTGCATCCTTCGGCGGGAAAGGGCTTCGATTTCATCCAGGTGAGGCAAAATAGGAGTTGTATTTCTTTGGCGGCGAAGGATTCTTCGCATAAGGGGTGGAAGGCCCAATTCTTCTGGGTGGGGATTTGCTCAGTGGAGGAAACCTGGAGGTGCCCGTTAATCCCCAATTTCCAACCTAACGTCCCTCCCAGACAGGACGAGTTTCCTCCTCATGTGGAGGAGTATGCTGCCATTTTGCTGAAGCACCGCCAGTCCACCGAAGAGCTGGTGACGCCGGAGAATATCGAGCGGTGTCTTCTTACGCGGCTACATCCGTCGGGATCAGGTGCGACAACTTAGATCCTCCTTCGGATGTGGGGGTCATCTTTCCTGAATACGTCTTCTTCTTTGTGCAGACACCAGGCGGGAGCCTCTGAAGGAGACCGCAGAGGTGATCGAGTTTGGAGATGACTCGGCTGCCGACGAACCGACTGCTCCCGCGGGACGCTCCTGAACCAAAGATAAGGGCAAGGGAGTGGCCCAAGGTAAATCCTCCGGACCGTGGGGACCCAAGCGCAAGGACCCTGTGGAGGGTATGATCCGGGCCGCTGCGAGGGCCAGAAAACGGCCCAAGAAGGCCGGGGTCGTACCCACGGTCGAAGGCGACCCTACCGCGGCTCACCCCTCTACTGGGCACAGTGGGGCCGACCCTACCGAGTGGGCTCTCCCACCAGCCGAGCCAGAGGGGGCCGAGGAGGTCAGGGCTGCCCCTACGGGCAGTGGTGATGTAGGCTTGGTTCCTTCTTTGGTTGGGACCGAGGGGGCCGAGGGGGCTCCTGCAACCGGCAGTGGGGCCGACCCGGCTCTCCCCTCGGCCAGAGCCAAGGTAGGCACTTCAGGCGGCGACGCTGTGACTGCGGCCGGGGCTGGCGCTTCAGGCGGCGGCGCAGGTGGCGAGCCGATCCAGGTTGAGGGGCCGCAAGAAAATCCTGCCGAGGCGCGAGGGGCGACCGAGGCTGGGGCTCGATCCGAGCCATGCAGTGGGGCACCGGGCGATAGGGGGTTCTCCGTTCCGGCGGCCTTGGAGAGGCTCGGTATCTCGAGCCCCCTTCACCAGGTATGCCGCGATATAGCCGCGAAGGCGAGGGGGGAGGTAGGCAGCACTCCCCGTCTACGGCTCTCGTCGGGGTTATAGAGGGCGGTCAGGCCCTGGCCCAGATGGGGGCTGCCCTAGCGGAAGCGTATGCCCGGTCGGAATGGGAGCGAGCGAACCTGGCCTGGACCCTTGGTGGGTCGGACAAGAGGTTGGCTCAGCTCACCGAGGAGCGTGAAGGGCTTCGGCGGGAGCTCTCCTCAGTCAATGGGCTGATGTGGTCGAGCCAGGTGGAGACCCGAGCACTAACCGAGCAGCTAGCCAAGGCTCGTGAATCGCTCGAGAGGAAGAACAAGCTTCTCGAGGAGGAGCGCCTCGTGCGTGCTGAGCTGGAGGGCCAGTGGGAGACCGAGCGGGCCGAGCTGGTAGACCGAGCAGAGGAAGCCGAGCGCCTTCGGCGGGAGGCCGAGGCCGATCGGGCCGAGGCGGAGAAGCAGGTGGCGGCGGCCGAAGGGCGGACTGCTGAGGCCGAGCGGAGGTCAGCCGTGGCGGAGCGGAGGGAGGCCGAGCAGGCTGGTAGGGTGGGATCGGTCGGGGCGGAGGCCCTCGAGTAGTACAAGAGCTCAGAGGCCTACCGGGTCGACCTTAAGGAGGCTGCCCTTCCCTACTATGAGTTAGCGCTTCGCCGAGGCATCCGCAAGGGGTTCAAGCAGGGCTACGACCGAGCGGTATGTTATGCCGGGGAACAGGATTCTGGGATGGAATTCCCATCCGGACAGTGCTACGACTCGGATCTGTCGTCCTCGGGCTCCTTTGTCTCGGCACTAGACGAAGAGGATCAGGAGGGTTCTTCGCCCGAGGGATCGCCAACTCCGGATGCATCGGGAGGGCGCACAACCGAGTCTGTTCCCACGCCGGTGGGGTCAGTGCCAGGGTCGGCCGTCGCTGAGCATTCCGGGGGTGGACTATCTGAGCCTTCCACTTCCGAGCTTCAGGGTGTGCCGGAGGCCTGATGTTCCCGCTTCGCTTCCTTTCTTTGTATACCTTTTTCTTTTTGGAAGGAGAAAACTTCCTTTTTTTATGTTGAGATAAATAAGACAGTGGTATTGTGATGAAGACTTATCTGTTCCATACCGCCGTTGCCGTATTCTGTTCAGCGTATCTACGGTTGTTGGAAAGAGCCGATATTTTCTGCGTGAATCTCGCACGATGGTTGGGTGGGCGTCTGACAGGGTGTCTTCCCGTTTTCCCACGCTTTAAATGCCTGGCCGCTTCGTGTGTCCCGCTGGGGCGGAAGATGAGAAGTTTGAGGTGACAGTTTGTAGGGAGAAATCCTTCTGGCGTGTTTTCGAGGGGGGAGATCATTTAAGGCAAGTAGCCTCCCTTTGCCTATAAAAAGGACTGAAGGGCATACCTTCCTCTCCACCGCTTAGGGTTTTCCCTGACAGTCTTTCCTCATTCCTTCTTTACGTTGCGTTGTGCCGTGGTATTCGGAGCATGGAGGAAGCTCTAGATGAGGAGGCTGCCGACGACGGGGGGCAGGGAGTTCCTGCTGCTCTGGACTTGAAAAGGAGTTGACGGTCGGCGGGCAGACTTGAAAAGGGGCCGACGCGCAGAGGCACGCCGTTTTCCCTTTATCAGTTCCGGTGACACTTGCAGGGGGGCGAGATGGAGGATGGATGGGGGGATCAGACATCCCTGCTGCCCGTTCCTTCCTGCTCGCCTCACGGATGGGAGGAGGAAGCCAACTAAGCTCCATCCCTTCAGGGCCTTCCCCTGCCTCCTCAACCAGCTCTGCTGGTTTCTTTTTCTTTCTGGCAGCCTCTTTTTCCCTCTTCTACTCTGCTCCTCCTTTCTTTCACTCTTCGGAGGGTGCCTGCACTCTCTTTCTTCCAAGGAGTTGGCAGTTTGGTGGGGAAGATGCTTTCATATGCATTCCCTCTCCTCCTTCTCTTCCAAGTTCAACTTGGAAGGTGGCCTTCTCTTTCTTAATCCCTCTGTCACCTTTGTCTCGAGTTGCCCGAGCCAACGGGGTCAACTATCCTTTATCCGAGCCAGTTTCTACACTAGGCAGAGTCAGTGGTTGGACGCAGGAAGGTCATCCGAGTCAGCCGAGCGACGGGCTCATACGACGGCGCTAGATGGATCTTTTGCTTTTTTGACATGTAATTTATTAGCTTTGGCCTTCCTGATGTACAAACGGGTTATTTGAATAAAAAGAAAGGAGCCTTTTATCTTATCTCATGTCGTTTGCACGATACTTAGTACTCAGAAGTAGAACTTGCGTAATGTAGTTGCGTTCCAGGTCCGAGGGACGGGCTCTCCTTCCATCGTGGACAGATGATATGCTCCTTTTCCGAGCGTCTCGACCACTCGGTAGGGGCCTTCCCAGTTAGGGGATAGCTTGCCCGCCGCCTCAAGTGGTCGAGAGGCTTCGGCTTTCCTGAGGATGAAATCTCCCGGCTGGAAGTGTCTGTCTCGGACTTTGGCATTGTAGTATCGAGTGAGGCGGCGTTGGTACTCCGTTGCTCTGATGCTGGCGATCTCCCAGATTTCATCTACTAAGTCGAGGTTGTCAAGCAGTTTTTGGTCGTTTGCCTCGGACGAGAAGCGTATGACTCTGAGGGAGGGGTTGCCAATCTCCAACGGGATCACGGCCTCGGTGCCATACACTAGTTGAAAAGGACTCTCACCGGTTGCCGTTCTGGGATTCGTTCTGTGCGACCAAAGTACGTTCGGCAATTCCTCGAGCCAGCTGCCCTTGGCTTTGCCGAGCCTAGTCTTGATGCCTTTCAAGATAGGCTTGTTGGCATTTTCGACCAGTCCATTAGCCTGAGGGTGGGCGACCAAAGTGAAGTGATTGCGAATATTGAGGTCGGCGCATCTGTCTCAGAAGTACCAAGAATCAAATTGCCGACCATTATCACTCACTATCACTCGGGGGATGCCGTAGCGACAGATGATCGACTTCCAGATGAAATTCTAGATGATTGTCTCGGTGATCCTTGCAGTGGCTTCGGCCTCGATCCACTTAGTAAAGTAGTCGATGGCGACGATGATGAACTTCTTCTGGGCCTGGGCCGTGGGGAATGGCACGAGGATGTCGATTCCTCAGCGAGCGAAAGGATAAGGCTTGGCTAGGGTGATAAGCTCCGTTGCTGGCTGATGGACAAAGTGGTCGAATCGCTGGCAACGGTCACAATGTTGTGTGTAGGTCGAGCAGTCACGCTGTAGGGTGGGCCACCAATAACCTCACCGTAGCAAGATTGATGTGGGACGGACCGAGGAGACGACGCTATATGAGACGGACACGACTCGACTAGCAATGACACGACTACTAGAGCAACCTCGGCTCGACACTAAGAGCTCCTACGGGCTACACGTCGCTAACAGAAGTGCAAACTCACTCATCGTCCCAGGCAAGGGAAGCGTGGATCGTGCGTGGTTAAGGAACCGGCAGAGTTCAAGGTAGTCTGACTCAACTTCCGGACTCGGATCGAGTCACGGGACGGGTCACTCTCACACTCACAGCGGCAACATGGACACACGGGCTAGAATCCTACACTCTCACAGCGGCATAAGACCGTATACTAGCTAAGCAAAGTAACGCCGAGAACTTTACACCGTTATCTCCACGCACCCGGCGTGGCGAAGACAACCCCGGCCGATTTACGGACTCCCGGTTAAATAATTTTACAGCGGTACAAATGTTGGACCCACTCCACGCAGGGATGTAAAAGGTCACATGTGGGGCCCGGGAATCACGCGAATCGGGTTGACGGGCAGCATCTTGATGTCGCCCGGCGGTGCCGAACACGCGTCTAAAGTGCTGTCCGGACGGCGCGATCTACGGGTCCGTGGGGCCCACGGATGGTGCTGTCCTCCCGGCCTGCTGGGGTGGGGCCCGCTGTGATGGGGACCCCTGGTGGCGCGCCTCCATGGACGGCGGTCGGCCGGCAACTCCGGTCGGAGGCCGAACGGCTCCGATATCCAAGTTGTGATGTGGCTGCCCACGGATTTCCGATTTTGTTTTCCGGCGCGCGCTCCGGCGAGATCGGCCGCTGCAACCAATCCCGATGTCGGATTGGGGCACAGGAGCTATCTTTCGAAAGCTCTCTTGAAATCCTTCAATATAGGCCCAGAAAGAGGACCTGGATCTGCGCTGATCTAGATGTTGTTGAATTTTGAAGCTTCTGTTGTACAGTACCCGAACTCTCAGATCTGCAGGTGAGTTATCTGAAAACTTCCATTGGCCGCGAGGTAGACGTCCGATTCAGCTCCTGAGCTCTTCAACAAAGTTGTAGGGATTTGAACAAGGAAAACGGAAATAATTGTTTTGGATGGATTGGTGGAGGCTATGATTTGTTATGATTTTAACACTGGCAGGTGGTCGGATCTGGAAACTGGTAGATAGTACTATAGATGGATCAGAAAATGAATTTTTAAAAATATGAGATGGCCTCATGAAATTTCAAGAAAAATTGGGGAAGATGGGGTTGGTGAATATAACTCCCAGTAAAATTGGGAGATCTTGAAAAAATCAAAATATGGGTCGAAGATGGGAAACTCAGGAAAGATGGAAATCAGATCTGAAACTGGCAGAACTGAAATTGAAAGTTGGATGAAAATGGAAAATTATAAAAAAGTGAACTAGAAGGCCAACCGAATTTATGTGGTGTGGTTGACATCCCTAGAACATCCCCTCCAAATTTGGTGCCATGAAGATTACGGGGGAGAGCTGTAAAATTCGGACAAGCTGCTGCTGCACTTTGCGGACAGAATACCGATGAGAACCGTGGCGGTGCGAGGGCGGCACGATGGCGGCGGCGGCGATCACCGGAACGATAAGGGAGGCGTCACACCTCAGAATGGCAACCGTCACAGCTGCAAGGGGGAGAGGGAGTAGAGAGGAGGGGTGCGCCTAAGGGCTTGCTCCAAGAAAATTTCTGATTTCAAATGGCATTAATTCTTCCAAATGGGAAAATACAAGGTTTTATAGGTTACATATCAAATTCATTATCCACCATTGGATCTAGGGATGGGGAAATGGATGGCCTAGATTAAGTGTGACCAACACACACAAAAAAATAAATAAAATACAAGGGGGGGCTATTGACCAGGGGGACATGGTTGACATGGTAGGTGGCCTACCTTGGACTTTGAAGTCTAATTGTCTCCCATGTGTCATTTACCATTCAACTCTTCTAGATGCCTCCATTTGACATGTTGACTGACCCCACATGGGGCCCTAGGCTGAGGTGGATCAATGGGAGGGGTCTGGGGGGCCCGTGGGACCCGAGGGTCCCATTTTGCAAATAAACTCCTCTTACAATCAAAATTACAAACCGAATGAAATGAAACAAACACACATTACACACAAATAAAGTCTAAACAAATATGATAAATATCTGGACTCAAGGGGGAGTCTCCATGCTGTCTCCAAGTCAGATGGATGCTGACATGGCTCGAGTCGTGCTCCGCGTGCGGTACCGGTGGCTCGGCGTATCGCGCCTCTCAACTGCTCGGGTGTCCGCACCAATTCTCCCCGGGTGGGAGAAACTCGACCCTGTCGAGTAAGGGTCTGCATCGCTCCGGTATCGCTCCAGAAGGTCCGGATCAATCCACTGCAACTCTCCATGCGTGATCCATGTGTCCTCGATAGCGGGCCGTCCTCTCCATCGCACTAGATAGCGCGGGTAGGATCCACTCCTGGTAACTGTCACCTGCTCATCCAGTATATGATCTATATGCTCACGCTGCCATGATAAGGGGGCTGGAGGTGGACACTCAGGTGTGGGATCACTCTCAAGGGGAGGAGATGGCTCTAAAGGCTCACTAGGGATCACCGTTGGGTCCCTACATGCAACTAGATCTGAAACATTAAAAGTAGAGCTTATACCGTATTCCATGGGCAGGTCTACAACATACGTATTGGATCCAACGCGTTTCAACACTCTAAATGGACCGGCTTCGTGAGCTTGCAACTTCTTAACGGTTCCAGAGGGAAACCGTTCAGGTCTTACCCTGATCATGACATATTCGCCCTCTTAGAACTCTCGGTGGTGTCGGTGGGCATCGGCTAACTCCTTGTATCGTGCATTGCTGGCCTCAATGTGACGACGGACGTCATCATGCAGACTCCTAACATGCTTAGCAAAAGAAAAAAAAACACACGGATGCACACACAACCCTACACAAACCTAATGTTAGTCCGACCCAATCATATGCAAGGTGGTCCAGGACATCCGAATGTGTGCCATGCATACACTAGAGGCAACCGAAAGTTGATGGAATGTGGACGGCATCCTAAAGTGATCCATTCATGCACGGATGGCCTTTTAGATTTGGGAGATTTGGGCAGGCCATCTTCTACATCACCCCGATATGTAGGAGGTTTATGAACGGATTTGGAGGTTGTAGATGGATCGGCCCGTTGAGAAGGGGTATGATGGTGGACTCTCTCGAAAAGGTGGAGTAAATATGGTGGGTCTCGGGATCCACAAGAGAATGTGTCGAAAGGATCAAAGAAGGTATGACCCCTTGGACTAGGCTTCCACAAATCACTATCCCACATTTGGAATTCTTGGAGGTGTAAATGATCACCTTCATTCATTGTGAGAGGTGGGACGACAGTCATAGGTAGAAAGTAAGATTCCTTCCTTGGGCAAATGGGAATGAAGTCGGGCTCGACCGGCATAGGGAGGAGTAGAAGAACCTCCTGGGTAACATGACCCACGGTGTACACGGAGGTGATGGACCCTAAAGCGGGATGAGTGAAACTACGACCTGTGGGTCGATCGAAGCTTGGAGCCAACAAGTGTGTAAATGTCAATTGCTGGTCTAACTCTTTAAGAAGGTCATCCAATGTATCCACATAGTGACTAGACCGAAAAGTGGTGTGAAATGAATTGATTGGCACCAGAGGTAGGATAGGGTCCATAGATGGGAGGGAAGATGGGACCAGGCCATTCTTAAGCCAGCTAAGGAGTGGCTCGGCTATAAGTAGCTTTCCCGTTAGAAACACGGGTAGCTGTGGCTGAGGTGGCTCCAAATAAAGATCGGAGAGTGAGGCTTCTTCAACCCTTTTATCCCCTAGGGCTAGAGATGTCCGAGTGGGACACTGTCCGGCAAAGTGACCGAACCCCTGGCAGAGATGACACTGCTGTCGTGATCCACTACGCTCCTTGATAAGTGTGTCCTTACCCTTATCCTCCTGACGGACAGGGGGTGCAGGCAATGTGATGGGGACATCGAGACAAGACCGTCCGCATTTTGTTTGCATTTATGTCCTTTCATATTTGTATGTATACCCTTGTGTTATATGGGTACGCAATTGTAAGTCTTAGTGTGTTTATATGTAAAATTCAGTAGGCCCAAACAAGGGGGCCCTCACCCCTTTCCCATTGGTCCACCTAGACATGTGGGGCTAGTCAACTATCCTAGGTGACCATCTAGAAGGTTGGAATGCCAATTGACCACATGGGAGACAAGTGGATTAAAAATTCAAAGGTAGGCTACCTACCTCAGCTACCTTGTCCCCCCATTAGAATTAATTAGGAATTTTATTTTTTTTTTATTTTATTTGGATCAAATATGAAGTCCCTTAAATGCCCCTCCAGATCCTAGATCTAAGGGTATTCATGGTCTTTTTTATTTATTATATAAGTAATGTATTTTTATTATTCTAGAATTAATGAAAGTGAAAAAAGCATTGTGCAAGAGCCCCCCCTTGTGGGAATTTCGACCTCCCCTCTCTCCCCCCTGGTTTTCTTCATCCCCAACCCCCAATTCTACAGTGGAACCCTTCTATCTCCTCCCCCTCAATCTCTGAGTTCATCTCCGGTGCCGCCGCCGCTGTTCGTGCCGCCTTCGAGCCGCCGCGAAGTCGACTTCGGTGTTCTGTCCATCCTGGGCAGAAGCTTCTTCTCGAAATTCCTTCTATCAACTCCGACATCCTCTTGATCTGAAATTTTCAGAGGTTGTTCCTATCTTGTATTCCCATCTCCACAAAAAATTTCACGTCCAAAATCCTTCTTTTGATATTTTTACATTTTCGGTCTTTAATCTTTCGCAGATCTGTCAGCTGTCTGTCCACTGTAACAGTCCCCCTGAGTTTCCTATCTTCGGCCCTTTTTGTGATTTTTCCAAGGGCTCCCAATTTTAATGGGGGTTCCGTCCATCAACCCCTCCACCCATAATTTTTTTTGATTTTTCAAAATTCGTTCTCAGAGCTAGCTACAGTGCTATCCACCTGTCTCCAGATCCGTCCTCTGTCCAGTGCAAAAATCATATCAATTCGTATCCACCTCCAATCAGCCCACAAAAAATATTTCCGTCTTCCTGGTTCGATTTACTACAACTTTGATGAAGACCTCAGGAGCTGAATCAGACATCTACCTTGCGGTCAACGGTAGTTCTCAGAGAACAGCCCTGCAGATCTGAGAGCTCAAGTACTATACAACAGGAACTCAAAAATTCAATAAAGCCCAGATTTGTGCAGATCCAGGTCCGATCTCTTGGCCTAGGTTGAAGTACTTCCAGAGAGCTTTCCAACGGCGCCGGTTTTGTGTCAATCCGACATCGGGGTTGATCGCAGCGTCCGTTCTCACCGAATCGTGCACCGGAAGATAGAACCGGCAGATCCATGGCCGGTTATTCTGACCGGTGCCGAACGAAGCCGCCCGGTCTCTGGTCGACGGTAGCGTGCCGCCAACCTCGGGAGCGCTTCCCCAAGTGTCCCCACTACAGCGGTGCCACCGGACCCCACACGGCCCCTGCGGCCAGAACGCGGGCCCCACAGTCACGACTTCGGGTGTTGCCGAAGCTACGCGAGAAGCCGCCCGTCAACCCGGAATCGGTCCTCCCGGACCCCATTGTGTCGCCCTTTAACTCCCTGCGTGGAGTGGGCTGTAACTCATTGTTGTAATCTTCATGTATTAACAGTCCCGGGAGTACGAGTTCGGCCGGGTCCGTCTTCCCCACGCCGAGATCGTGGAGGTATCGTATTCGCTCATACACTCGGCATTTCGCTTATTTCCTTATATGCTTTATATGCCGCTGCTAGAGAGCATGTGTAGGGCCGTTAGCTCATAATATTTATTTCACTGCTGCTGAGAGAGAGAGAGCGTGACCGTCCCGTGACCCGATCTGGGCACAAAAGAGAATTGACCACCCTAGCTCTTGCCGGTTTCTCAACCGTGCACGTCTGACGCTTCCCTCGTTAAGGGACAATCACGAGCTCACCTAGAGTTCGAGGACTGCATTCCTCATTCGAGTCGTGTCAGTGGTCTCGTCCCCCATCAGTTTGGTATCAGAGCAGGTTGAGTCTAGGGTGTCTAAAAACAAAAAAAAAGAGTGTCATTTAAGTCTAAGTGTCTACGTTAGGAGTTGCATTTGCATACCATTAGTCGGTATATCAAAAGGTGTTGTCCGAACGTTAGGCTACGCCTATCGGGAAGGCCGCACACTTGCGCGAGTGATCTTCGGATCGAGTAGCTCCGCAAGGTACCGAGTCTTGATCGTCATGTCTAGGGTTGTAGTACATTGTCTAGTTGGTTTATCTACTAGTGTCGGCATGGCCATCCTGTAGCTTCCCCGTGTCCCATGGATTATTGAACACCCGGATCTTATCCATGGTGGCGATACTATCTCAAATGGAAGGACCACCCGAATCACCCCACTAGGCCCGAAACCCAGGAATTCTACGGGTCCGATGACCGAGGTGACTACCTAGAGTGGGAAGCCATTATGGACAACTACTTTGAGGTGTACAATATGTACGGGCCCATGCAAGTCGATGTTGCCAAAAGGTGACTTTTTGGTGAAGCCGCCGAAACTTGGAGGGACATCAAATATTGGAGGGAGGATAGGAATCTAAGGCCCATCGAGTCATGGTGGGAAATGAAGAGAGCGCTTAGGAGGGTCTACTTTCCCCGCCCACCTACCTCCAACCACGGAGGTCATACCACTCACCAACCCCACCAACTCACCCACAATTAAGTGGGCCACACCTCTACCCAATCCCACCCCTTCACCGCCGTCCAAGCCCACCAAGGCGACCCCAATCTAGTGGCCCGCCCAGTCACCTCCAACCAGCCTCCCCTTGGCACCCCCATCCCAACCCACTCAAGTACCTCCAACCTAGTGGAAGCCCCGCTTATAGCCGAGCCTAGGACCACACCTAGGCCGAGGGATGAGGAGCGAGTCCACCCCAAGGTCCCTACTCCAACCCGCTCCTTTGAGGAATTCGAGAAAATGATTTCGAATTTGTTGGAAAGGATAAGAGCTTATTCACCCTCGAGAGCTCCAATGCCACCACCCTCTACGTCTGAACGTGATTCGGAACCATCTCATTTGGAGCCACCAAGGCCCGAGCCACCCATATTTCTAACGGGTACACTATACATCGCCGAGCCGCTTTTTAGTTGGCTCAAGGATGGCTTGGTCCCACCTCCCTTTCGATCCATGGACCCCATCCTCCCTTTAGTGCCGATCAACTCCTTCCATACCACATTTAGATCTAGTCACCATGTTGACACATTGGACGATCTTGTCATGGGATTAGATTCATAATGGAAGTTGACGCATCTTTTGGCGCGAGGCTTTGACCAACCCGCTAGTCTTAGCTTCACCTATCCGGCCTTCGGGTCAATTACCTCCGAGTGCACCGTGGGTTGCATCACCACGGAGGTTCTTCTACTTCTCCCTCTATCGGACGAGCCCGAATTCATACCCTTTTGTCCGAGGGAGGAAGCATACTTCTTGCCTACGATCCCCGTCCCACCCGTCACAATTCAAGAAGGTGACTATCCACACCTTCAAAACTTCTACACGTGGGACCGTGACTTGTGGGAACCCACCACAAGGGATCATGCCTTCTTTGATCCCTTTGACCCATTCCCTAGTGGATCCTTAGACCCTTCATATTCACTTCACTTATTCGAGGGAGTCCGCTACCACACCCCTTCCCCACGGGCCAGGTCGTCTATGCCCACCAAGCCCGTACCCTTACAAGATACACCATCATCTAGGGGAGATACTTTTGGCCCTCCCACATCCACATCCCATATGCATGCATGGCCCACCTTATGAGGTCTAGGATTTCCACATGATGTCAACCACCGGTTACGTCAGATGCATGCATGGCATACGTTCGGGTGCCCTGGTCCGCCGTCATCCATGTACGGGTCGGACTAACCATAGATTTGTCTAGAGTCATGCATGAGTCTGTTTCTTATTTGTGTGGTTTGCATAGGTGTGTTAGTGCATGGTGAGTTTGCATGTGTCTTGTGTCAGCTCGTTGTCATTCTCTTATGAGTAAGAGGCGATTGGACTCGCTCGATGAGTATGGGATCGATTCTACATCTATACCCGGATCAGTCACCTACAGGGACTCAGCGGTGATTCCTAGTGAGTATTCAAGCCGCCTCCTCCCATTTTGAGAGTGCCCCACCCGGAGTGTCCACCTCTAGCCCACAGCAGCTTGTGCATATCGAGTATATATGGAATGAGCAGGTGACGGTCACTTGGAGTGGAGCATACCCGTGTTACTTGGCACGGTGACAGATCCGCCGGAGTACTCGAGCATCCATACCCCTACTCGACGGGGTCGAGTTCCTCCCACCCGGGGAGAATTGATGGGGACATCGAGGCAAGACTGTCCACATTTTGTTTGCATTTATGTCCTTTCATAGTTGTATATATACCCTTGTGCTATATGGGTACGCAATTTTAAGTCTTTGTGAGTTTATATGTAAAATTCTAGTAGGCCCAGGCAAGGGGGCCCTCACCCCTTTCCCATTGGTCCACCTAGACCATGTGGCGTTGGTCAACCATCCTAGGTGGCCATCTAGAAGGTTGGAATGCCAATTGACCACATGGGAGACAAGTGGATTAAAAATTCAAAGGTAGGCTACCTACCTCACCTACCTTGTCCCCCCATTAGAATTAATTAGGAATTTCATTTTTTTTTGATTTGGATCAAATATGAAGTCCCTTAAATGCCCCTCCAGATCCTAGATCTAAGGGTTGTTGTGCTCCTGATTTTGATGATGATCACCATGATATGACAGGGTGTATTATTATCTGACAATATGGTTAGTGGCAAGAATTTCTGTTGAACTTTAATGCAGGCAATAGTCAGCATCGACGCCACAAGATCAAAGGGTCGACGCAGCCTTCAGCTCCTCCAAGTTGAAGCATACTTCATCTAAACTGCGTCTACGCCTCAAGCAAGATAACGTCGACGCTGTGACTAGATCTCAAGATGTTTGAGTCATGCGCATGCTAACTGCGTCAACGCCACTCGGATGCAGCGTCGACTCGCATGCCTTCAGAAGATATCTTCACACAGCGTTGACGCTACCAGCTACCAGCGTCGACGCAGCGGGTGCCAAAAGACTAAGAAGCTATCTTCACATAGCGTCGACGCCACCAGTTATCAGCGTCAACGCAGTGATAGGCTGAGGTCAAATATCGAAGGAAGATAAGAAGCTGTCTTCACACAGCGTCTACGCATTCAAATGCTGGCGTCGACGCACCCAGTCCCAGACAAGCTCTCGGGCAAAAGGACTGGATAAAGTGGGCCAGCCATGTCTGCAAACAAACTACACTCTCCCTCCTTTAGTCCAGAAGCTTCTCCACACGTGAGCGAATGATTGGGAATCTCGTAGGGCCCAATCTTGCGCGGGAAAAATGAAAAAGGAAATGTAGAAGTGGATCGAAGTGGGATGAGGAGAGTAGACGAATAGAAGAGACGAAGAAGGACCAGTATATGGAGAAAAATGTGCAGAGCCTAGCATCGTGAAGAAGGTCCAGTGCGTGGATTGAAAGATAGGCTCGTTCTCCTGGTGAGAAAGATAGGCTCGTTCAGAAGCTGAAGAACCATGAAGGCTTCAGACTGATCTAGTCTCAACTGAAGGGAAGATCACACTCAGATCATACTGTTCATCTCTTCGGGCTCTACTCTCTTCTGCTGTGCAAGAAGTCTGAAGATCCATTGATCAGCATATTCTGAGTTTACCTCTTACCTTGTATTTTCGTTTTCTTATACAATTCTATTCTCGGATTACTGTTCCAGTGGGATTCAGTGGTCAGGTGTGTTCTGATCCAGAGAGTGTTCTGAGATCAGAGTGTGTATAGACTCTGTGTCTACAAGCTGTTCGACAGCGGTTCTAAGACAGGATATAGTTGTCTTCTGCAGATTGGATCTGCAGGTCAGAGAAGGATTCTTCTCTGGTGTTAGCTAAGCTGTAAGGCTCAGCGGTGATCCCCACCGGTTTGGTGAGGGGGTGGACGTAGGTCTCGAGATAGAGACTGAACCACCTTAAAAACTCTGATCTACTGTGACTTGTGCTTGTGGCTTGTTATTGTGTCCATTGTCTCGTTAGACCGCTTAGATATTGCGCTAGCTCTTTAGAGATTCACGAACCGGATTTTTGTCTGTGCTATGATAGAGAGTGCAATTGTCTTATTCCGCCTAAAATTTTTAAGTGGTCAATCTATTCACCCCCTCCCCCTCTAGTTTGACGATCCTCTGCTCCCAACAAGTGGTATCAGAGCGCCAGGCTCTCTTGAACGGTTTAACAGCCTAGAGAGAAGTAATGGAGAGCAAAGGATTTATGCCAGAGGGTTATGCTGTGAATAGACCACCATTTTTCGATGGCACTAACTATTCCTATTGGAAGAATCGCATGCAAGTTTTTCTCAGGGCCCAGGACTATGAAGTATGGAAAGTTGTGAGCAAGGGGCCCTACATAATAGAAGGCGACGAAGAATTATGGGTAAAGGAGCAAGTAAGAAAATCAACCGTCAACTGGCAGGCAATGAACATTATGCAATGCTCTCTGCATCCCAAGGAATTCTCGCGCGTCTCCTCATGCGCAAGTGCGAAAGAAATGTGGGATCGACTCGAGGTAATATACGAGGGTACCTCGGAGGTAAGGGAGACCAAGGCTAACATGCTAATTTCTGAATATGAGTCGTTCCATATGAAACCTGAAGAAAGTATTTCTGAGATGTATGCTCGTTTAACCGTACTTGTCAATGGTCTCAAAGGTCTAGGGAAGGCCTATACAGATTATGAGCTGGTGAGAAAGATTCTTAGATCTTTGACATCCGTGTGGCACACAAAAGCCACAGTGGTCGAAGAATCTAGGAATCTTCCCAGGACCACTCCTGACGAGTTGATAGGTTCCCTTATGGCCTATGAGCTAAATTTGAAAAGATCTGATGAGGAAATAAAGAAGAAAAAACCCCTAGCTCTCAAGGCTGCTCCAAGCTGCAAGGAGAGCTCAGATGAGAATCTGACCTCTTCTTCAGACAGTGATTCAGGTGAGATTGCGATGCTCACTAAGAAATTTCGAAAATTCTTACGAAGGGAAGGTAAAGCTGGTCGATTTAGAAGTTATCAAGGTAAAATGAATTCTAAATTTAAATCTGACCAAACTAAGAAATCTGACAAAGTTGTGTGTTATCAATGCAGGAAACAGGGACATATCAAGTCAGAGTGCCCCGAAAATTCTAAGAAAGCGTACTCCAAGTTCAAAAATAAAAAGCCCAAGGCCATGATCAGTACATGGAGTGATGAAGAAGAGGAAGAGGAGGATAGCACATCAGAGGAAGAAAAAGAAGTAAAGCTATGCCTAATGGCCAGGGGAGAGGCCTCTACTGAGGTAAATTCTCCACTTGATGAATTTACTTGTGATGACTGGGAAGAAGCTTTCAATGACCTTATGGATAAATATGATATTGTGAAGAAAGAAAATAAAATGCTTAAAAAGAAGAAAAACCCGGGAAGTCAAGAAAATTTGTCCAATGAAAAGGTTAAAATGCTAGAAGATGAAATTGTTTGTCTAAAGAAAACTCTGAATGAAGAAAATGAATACAGATCTGAATCGATTAAATTAAAAAGAGAGAATGACTTCTTACTAAAAACACATGATGAACTGAAGTTAAGAATGCAAAAACTTGAAAAGGACACCAAAATAGCTGAAGAGAAACATCAAGCTGTAAATGGTGTCAATTTGAAACTTCAGGAAGATTTGAAGAAAGTTGAAAAAGAAAAATTGGACAAACAAACTTCCCTAGAGAAAATGACACAAGGCAAACATAATCTTGATGCCTTAATGGGAACAAAATGCAATGTCGGCAAAGAAGGACTTGGATATAATCCAAGCTCAAAGAAAGAAATTGGACTTAAACTGGTGACCTTCATATCAGAAGAAAAGAAAGCTGAGGAGAAACAGGTGGCTGAAGTAAAAAATGTTGAAAGAGACAAAGGGAAACAGATTCAGAAAAATGAAGTGACAAAGGAGAAAGGAAAAGAAAAGATGAATGAATCTCCTAAGGCAAAATTTGCAAAGAATTTAACCAGCTGCAAGCATGTCATTTCATCACCACCTAAGGCCTCCAGCTCCAGACCCTTCGTTCACCAACATAGCACCAGAAAGATTGAAAATACCAAATCTGGCCAGAGTCAGATGCGTCCACGTAAGACCAGTAATGTGTCAACGCAACCTTCATACAATAATAGGTCTTCTGCATATAGGTCTAGGCACTCAACTAAGATGCGTCAACGCTACGGACATGTGGCGTCGACTCGGGCCGAATTCCAAAGAGTCCATAAGAATTGGAACGACCACATGGGTCGACGCATGCAGGGATATGCGTCCACGCACCCATACCACCATGGCCAACACTACAATCAATCTGGGTGGATGGGTCAACGCACACACCACAATGCTTCCACGCATCCTACATTCTATCAAACACATAGGAGCAACTATGGATGGGTGAGTCCACGCATTCATTCAGGAAGGTCGACGCATCCCATGTATGCATATCCTATAAGACAAACACATGTTCTTAGGGCAGTCAACCCACATCACCAAGAGGCTCTGTGGAACCAAAATAAACGATGGTTCAATAAAGCAGCTAAAACAACCTTAAAATCAAATCAGAAACCAGCTGCCTCCTCAACTAAAAGCCATCAAAAACCCCAACAAAGATAAATATGGATTCCTAAGAACCTACTGAATTTCTTGAAGTCTTCCAGTGATCCAATGGGACCCAAGTGTGTTTGGGTTCCAAAATCTTTTATTTGATGATTCTTGCAGGAATGCCTTGCAGCCATGCACAACAGATGGTATCTTGACAGCGGCTGCTCAAGGCATATGACAGGGGACAAGGCCAAGTTTTGTCTCCTGGTTGAGAAGGATGGAGGATTTGTTACCTTTGGTGGAAACAATAAAGGCAAAATAGTTGGTAAAGGTACAGTTGGCAAAAACCCTTCTACCTCCATTGATGATGTTCTTTTAGTAGAGGGTCTAGAGTATAACTTGCTCAGTATAAGTCAGTTGTGTGATAGAAATAATAAAGTAGTGTTTGATGCAAACACATGCACCATTTTAGAAGAAAAATCAGAAAAAATTAAATTTGTTGGAAAAAGAATAAACAACATGTACATGGTAGATTTAGATGATCCTGCACATAATAATCTTTGTCTCACTGTAAATAAAACTGAACTAGCTTGGTTGTGGCACCGTAGGCTAGGACATGCTAGCTATAGTGTACTGCATAAGTTAGCCAAACACAGCATGGTGAATGGCCTGCCTGATGCTTCGTTCAAGAAAAATGACAAAATCTGTAATGCATGCACCCAAGGTAAACAGACTAGGAAGTCATTTAAGTCCAAAATAAAGAGTCAGTCCACTAAACCTTTTGAACTCATTCATTTAGACTTATTTGGACCCACTAGAACAGCAAGCATTAGTGGTAATCGATATGGATTTGTCCTAGTAGATGATTTTACTAGATTTACCTGGGTATTCTTTCTAACACATAAGAATGAGGCATTTGAGGAATTTCAGGCATTCTTTAAGAAAACACAGCAGGAGGGTAAGTTTGTCATTTCTTCCATTATATCAGATCATGGTGGAGAATTTGACAATTCTGAATTTGGAGATTTCTGCAGAGCAACAGGGCTAAATCACAGGTTTTCTTCCCCAAGAACACCTGAACAAAATGGAGTCGTGGAGAGAAGAAACCGAACCCTTGTGGAGATGGGCAGAACCATGCTGATTGAAGGGCAACTACCAAGGAAGTATTGGGCAGAGGCTGTGAACACTGCATGCTACATTGTAAATCGGGCAATGGTAAGACCACAGTCCAAAAAGACTCCTTATGAAATGCTGAAAGGTAAGAAGCCCTCTGTTGCTCATTTTAAAGTTTTTGGTTCAAAATGCTTTGTTCAGAATAATGATAAACGAGCCTTAGATAAGTTTGAACCCAAGAGTGAACCCGCCATATTCTTAGGATACTCTAGTCACTCTAGGGCTTATAGGGTCCTAAATCTGAAGACTCAAACAGTTGAGGAATCACCTCACATCGTTTTTGATGAGCTAATTGAAAATTCACAAGTTGAATCTTCATGCAGGAACAAGGGTGATGAAGACTTCCTTGACAAGCCTGAGGAGGAAGAAACTTTGGAAGGAGATTCAAGACCAAAAGAGATGAGCCAGAGTCTAGTAATCAGGGCAATGCAGATATTAATGGAGGTGACCCTCTGATTAACATTAGGTTGTTAAGGGATCACCCCTCATCTAGCATAATAGGTAACTTGCATGAACCTGTTAGGACACGCTCTCAAATACAAGAAATGGATAACATGGCACTTGTGTCTCAAACTGAACCCAAGAATGTTGTGGAAGCCTTAAAAGATCCCAACTGGATAAATGCAATGCATGAAGAACTCAACCAATTCATAAGAAATAAAGTATGGCATCTAGTGCCCAGACCCAAGGATCAATCTATAATAGGAACTAAATGGGTCTATAAAAACAAACAAAATGAAAATGGTGTAATTGTTAGGAATAAAGCTAGACTGGTTGCACAGGGTTACAATCAAGAGTTCGGTATTGACTTCGAAGAGTCCTTTGCACCAGTAGCCAGATTAGAAGCCATTCGTTTGTTGCTTGCATATGCTGTAAGTCATGGAATAAAATTACAACAAATGGATGTAAAAAGTGCTTTTCTAAATGGAATAATAAAAGAAGAAGTATATGTGGAACAACCCCCTAGATTTGAATGTGCAGAAAATCCTAACCACGTATACAGATTGGACAAAGCATTGTATGGACTCAAGCAGGCACCTCGAGCCTGGTACGACCGGCTCAGCTCCTTCCTCACTGAAAAAGGGTACTCAAGAGGTAAAGTGGACCTGACATTGTTTACAAAGGTAAGGAATTCAGATATCATTTTAGTTCAAATATATGTTGATGACATTGTCTTCGGTTCCACTAAACCTAGTATGTGTAAGGAGTTTGCTAACTTAATGACAACAGAATTTGAAATGAGTCTCATGGGTGAACTTCAATTTTTTCTAGGTTTGCAGATCACCCAACGCAGAGAAGGATGCTCTATTAGTCAGACAAAGTACATCAAGGAGCTACTGAAGAAGTATAAAATGGAAAATCTGAAAGTAATCAGCACTCCCATGTGTACAAACACAACCTTGGATGCAGATCTGAAAGGTACACAAGTTGATGCCAAGACCTATCGAGGTATGATAGGGTCACTTCTATATCTTACTGCATCAAGGCCTGATATTCAATTTTGTGTTTGTATGTATGCTCGTTTTCAAGCTGATCCTAGAGAATCCCACTTAAGTTCTGTCAAGCGTATTTTTAGATACCTTGCTGGAACTCAAGACCTAGGGATTTGGTATCCTGCATCCTGCACCTTTGACTTGGTATCATATTCGGATGCAGACTATGCTGGATGTAAATTGGACAGAAAAAGCACTAGTGGCTACTGCCAATTTTTGGGTGGGTGCTTGATCTCTTGGGCCTCCAAGAAACAACATTCAGTGGCACTGTCCACTGCAGAGGCAGAATATGTCGCTGCAGGGAGCTGTGGCACTCAAGTGTTGTGGATCCAGCATCAGCTCCAAGATTACCAAACTGATCTTGGATGTGTCCCAATATTGTGCGATAACACAAGTGCTATAAACCTGGCCAAGAACCCCATCCAGCACTCTAGGACCAAGCATATTGAAATCAGACATCACTTCCTAAGAGATGAGGTCAGTAAAGGAAGTTTCAAGCTTGTATTTGTAGAATCTGAACGTCAACTAGCTGATATTTTTACCAAGCCTCTCAACAATGAGCGTTTTTCATACCTTAGGAGAGAGCTTGGACTCTGCAATTTGCATTCTGAATCTTGAATTGACTGCATGGCATCATATCTGAATGCTGCTTGATTGCTTTTGTGATGATCATTTGAAGTCCTGCTATGATAAAATTGTCAATGTTTGAATAAGTCATACACTTAGGGGGAGTATAAATTTTTTTTGGTATTTTGTTCATCTGAAATAAAACCTCAGCATGCTTACAAATTCATCAGTTTTAATCTCCTCTTTCATGCCTGAGTTAAGGGGGAGTAAGGTTTTATGCGGTAACGCACTCGTAAGGATGAGTCCACACTGCAATGGATTGACTTTGTTTAAATGTTAACCAATCCGTGCAGTATGGCATAGTGCGTCGACGCTTCAGGGATTCTGCGTTGACGCTATGCGAGTAACAGTGTGGTGTGATGGTGATTATGACCTCTCGTCTAACTCATAGGATTCTCTCGTTCATCCTTCTTGCTAGACTTGTTCTTCTTCAAGTATCACCTTACACTCAATCTTGTTCACCTTCTTAATCCCAAGATTTCTTGATGTACTCTCCTTCTATTCCTGAATGAGGGAATTGTCTCAACTGTCCTGGTGAAAAGTTAATGCCTCACATTCAGGGGGAGCTAAGGGAATAATTTCTAATGAAAACAAGTTTTTCTTAGAATAACTTCACACTACTTAATGATATAAAATGTGTGTCCTTCAATGTTTGAACTCACCAGAACTTGAACCTAAAAGTGGTTGAATCTGGAATAAGAACTAAACAAGTTAATGTGACTTGGTTCCTATCATTCTTTTTCCCAATTGATCAAAAGTAGAAGGATCTTTCTATATATGGAATTTTAATCGGTATTGTTGCTAAAGTTTGCTTAGGTCTAAAAAGAGCTTCAAGAAAAAGTGAATCACACAGTGTATCGGTTCCTTGCATTGCAATGGTAGATTTCCACAGAGAAACTTGCTCTAGGCACCAAAGAAGTGTTAAAGAGCAAGTCATGAGGTGGACTACTATCTCTGTCCTTTAATGAAACTTATCCATGTTAGAGCAATGGTGATTCTCAACCGAGAAACTACCTTCCTCACCAATGAAGTGTTGGAAGGCATGTCATGAGGTTGATCACTACCTCTGATTCTAAGCATAATGATTAGCTATGCTGAGTAACCGGGGACTCTGGTGCCTGATAAGCATGTGTACTCGTGTCACAAGGCTAGCTACATTTGACTGCTAATGGATGGAATCAATAAAATAAATACTAAGACTCATGTGTGATGGTATGAAATCAAAGGCTCAAAAGATCTAATGAACTTATCCTCAATGCTTCTTAAACTTCTTTCTTCAAAGATTCTTTCGAAATTGAGTAACGAAGGATAAAGTTATGAGAAGATCCTGAGTATGAAGCTAGTTTAGAAATTACTCCAATTCTACACTATTACTGTTCATTTCTGTGCTTCAAACTTCGCAGAGTATCAACATTTTATGTCACTAAATGGTTCGAAGCTAATCTAAGAAAATGTATTTTTCATGGGAATTTGAACTGAAGCTATTAAAAATCCCTGAGTTTGAGTGTTTTACATTATGAAACCAGGCTTCTAATGACATTTCCCAATTTCTGCTCTTTTAGCTGCATCTTCTACTTTTCACAAATCATGGTCTTGCAGCGTGTATTCACATTATGGCGTCGACGCATCCTATCTCTTAAGGTCGACGCCTCTGTGTTTTTTTTTTATATACACTTTTGTGCATAAGTGCTCATAGCGTCGACGCTTTGATTTCCTCGCGTCGACGCATCCACTCTATCTAAGTTCTTTTGGTTGTGATCTGGATCCGTTACCCGATTACCCAATAACAAAATTGGGGGTTTCGCGTGCCACCCGGTTAAAACCCTCAACCGAGGGAACAGTCGGCTACTTTTCATTCATCCTTCTGAGGCACGACGGTTCCTCTCCTTCCTCTGTCACACCTCTTGACTGTTCTTCTTCTCCTCTATCCATGAAAATGGCTCTCGCATACTCCAGGAAGGGTAAGAAGCCTGCTGAGGAACCATCTTCGGCTCCTCTAGCTCCTGCCATCGCTGCTGAAGCCCAAGTTTATGAATCACCTGCGGCGGCTCCTCCTCCTACATCTTCTTCTTCGCTTAAACGCAAAGACAAGGGGAAGCGTCCACGCAGCCCCTCCCCTCCTTCCAAGAAGAAGAAGGTCCGATCGTCCTCCAAGCCTTCATTGTCACAGAAGAAAGTCTTCTCCAAAAAATCCAGGTCTGGGGTTTCCGTCTCCACTCCTTCTTCTGGTAAAGACGAACCCCTGAAGGTTTTAATTCCTCGATATATCCTTGACTCGGACGAAGCCTTTCATGCTGTCTTCCTTGAGATTAGACCCACTTTGGAGTTTCAAGGTTGGTGGGGTTTTGCCACCAAGTACTCCGTCTATTATCCTACTCTTGTCAGGGAGTTTTACCGCAATTTATGCCATCAACCCGAACGTGGAAGACTGATCAGCTCTGTTCGGGGTGTTAAGTTTGAACTTACTGCTAGTTTGCTCGCCAAAGTATGGAAGATTCCTATGAAGGGGGCCGAACTTCACTCATTTCCATTGAATGAACATGAAGCGTTTGCTGTTTTGACCGGCCAGACAGAGGACCCTTCAGACATTAAGCAGACCCATTTGTCTAGCTTAAAAGCTAACCAGTTTTCACCTCATGTTCGACTCTTGCACCATATATGCACTTCCATCTTTACCCCTCAGAGCAGTGGTCGTGAAAGGGTTACAATCATGCAGAGATTTTTACTATACTGCATGTTGAAAGAAATCAATGTGTCGTTGATTGATGTAATCATCCAGACAATGGGGACTTGCCTGGACAACTCTAGGACTCTGCCCTACGCAGCACACCTCACAGCCTTATTCAGAAAGGTTGGAGTTCAGTTTGGCAATGAAAAGAAGTGTGTTGTTCCTAGAGGCAATGTGTACTCCATGTCGTTTGTTCAGAATTTTATGGGTGTCAAAATTGTAGATGGCAGGCCAGTCAGAGTGCTGCCAAGTCAACAATCTTCTGTTAGGGCAGCTGCTCCTCCTCCTGAGCCCGAACCAGAGTCAGTCAGGATATCTCCTGAACCTGTTGCTTCTCCTCCACATTGGGAGGGTCAGGAAAGAGTTGTGGACTTTGAGGTCCAAGGTGCAACACAAGCTCCAGCCAGGTCACCTCCACCTTTTGACACTCAGGATAGGCATGCTCATACTGTTGATGGTGAGCAGGTTTTTCCTTCGTATGTGGTGGAGTCTCCCAATGATGCTGATGAGGAAGGATTTCAATCTACAGTACCCCCTTTTCAAGATGATGAGCCTGAATGGTTTGACATTAGAGGGGAACCCAAGTCTCAGTGGGAACAAGGTGAGTCTAGCTCACATAATCTGAATAGAGAACTTGGGTCCAGTAGCCAACAACCTCAGGATGATTATTTTCAGGCTCCTCCTGGTGCAACTGAAAAGGAATTACTTGTTCACCTCATCCGAATGATGCAGCATCACGGGGATAAGCTTAACTCCTTTATTCTGTATACTGACTTTCAGCTGGAACGATTGTATAAAAGAATTGTCTTATCTGAAATTTCGATGATGGTCTTCTGGAGAGACTATATGAAGGCCAAGCAGAAAACTGACAAAGCAATGAGGAAGGTCCTGCAGAGTGTTGCAAAGATTGTCAACAAGATTGCAGAGTTAGTTTCCAATATGCACTCTACACAGCTGTCTTCTCTTCAGACCATGGCCAAGATGCAATCCATGTGTTATGATATTCAAATTGCTATGGTTACTTTGCAGTCTCAAGTCACCTCAACTCCCACAGGTTTTCAAGCCGTGTTTAACAAGCTGTCTAGTCTTTCATCATCGATGGAAACTATGTGCGGTACGCTTGAGTCGTTGACACGAGGATCTGACGATGTCCGCTCCGAGCTGGGAGGTCTTAAAAGCACTCTTTTATTTCAGTTGGGCGAGCTTTCACAGGCAATTCAAGCTCTGCATGCCCAGCAGACCTTCTCATCTCATCGTCCTCCACCTCCACCGGGCCAGTCCTCTAGTCACTCCTCTAGGAGACATTCTCAGTATTTCCCTCAGTAATGATCTGAAGATTCTGTTTTTCTTACTTGACTTCTAGCCTCCCCTTCTTGCTGATGTCCAAGGGGGAGACAATCACAATCTTGTCTTGTGAATGCACTTCGTTCTGTTTTTTAATTAAAATTGATCATGTGCGTAAGTGAATGATGAATGAGCTGAATGTGATACCTATGGTTATGCATGCCTCTGCTTGATTGTTATTGTATTGCATGATCATTAAAGTGCCAGAACTTCATCATGGTTGCCATCATCAAAAAGGGGGAGATTGTTGTGCTCCTGATTTTGATGATGATCACCATGATATGACAGGGTGTATTATTATCTGACAATATGGTTAGTGGCAAGAATTTCTGTTAAACTTTAATGCAGGCAATAGTCAGCGTCGACGCCACAAGATCAAAGGGTCGACGCAGCCTTCAGCTCCTCCAAGTTGAAGCATACTTCATCTAAACTGCGTCTACGCCTCAAGCAAGATAACGTCGACGCTGTGACTAGATCTCAAGATGTTTGAGTCATGCGCATGCTAACTGCGTCAACGCCACTCGGATGCAGCGTCGACTCGCATGCCTCCAGAAGATATCTTCACACAGCGTTGACGCTACCAGCTACCAGCGTCGACGCAGCGGGTGCCAAAAGACTAAGAAGCTATCTTCACATAGCGTCGACGCCACCGGTTATCAGCGTCAACGCAGTGATAGGCTGAGGTCAAATATCGAAGGAAGATAAGAAGCTATCTTCACACAGCGTCTACGCATTCAAATGCTGGCGTCGACGCACCCAGTCCCAGACAAGCTCTCGGGCAAAAGGACTGGATAAAGTGGGCCAGCCATGTCTGCAAACAAACTACACTCTCCCTCCTTTAGTCCAGAAGCTTCTCCACACGTGAGCGAATGATTGGGAATCTCGTAGGGCCCAATCTTGCGCGGGAAAAATGAATAAGGAAATGTAGAAGTGGATCGAAGTGGGATGAGGAGAGTAGACGAATAGAAGAGACGAAGAAGGACCAGTATATGGAGAAAAATGTGCAGAGCCTAGCATCGTGAAGAAGGTCCAGTGCGTGGATTGAAAGATAGGCTCGTTCTCCTGGTGAAGAAGATCAGAAGCTGAAGAACCATGAAGGCTTCAGACTGATCTAGTCTCAACTGAAGGGAAGATCACACTCAGATCATACTGTTCATCTCTTCGGGCTCTACTCTCTTCTGCTGCGCAAGAAGTCTGAAGATCCATTGATCAGCATATTCTGAGTTTACCTCTTACCTTGTATTTTCGTTTTCTTATACAATTCTATTCTCGGATTACTGTTCCAGTGGGATTCAGTGGTCAGGTGTGTTCTGATCCAGAGAGTGTTCTGAGATCAGAGTGTGTATAGACTCTGTGTCTACAAGCTGTTCGACAGCGGTTCTAAGACAGGATATAGTTGTCTTCTGCAGATTGGATCTGCAGGTCAGAGAAGGATTCTTCTCTGGTGTTAGCTAAGCTGTAAGGCTCAGCGGTGATCCCCACCGGTTTGGTGAGGGGGTGGACGTAGGTCTCGAGATAGAGACTGAACCACCTTAAAAACTCTGATCTACTGTGACTTGTGCTTGTGGCTTGTTATTGTGTCCATTGTCTCGTTAGACCGCTTAGATATTGCGCTAGCTCTTTAGAGATTCACGAACTGGATTTTTGTCTGTGCTATCACAGAGAGTGCAATTGTCTTATTCCGCCTAAAATTTTTAAGTGGTCAATCTATTCACCCCCTACCCCTCTAGTTTGACAATCCTCTGCTCCCAACAAGGGTATTCATGGTATTTTTTTTATTTATTATATAAGTCATATATTTCTATTATTCTAGAATTAATGAAAGTGAAAAAAGCATTGTGCAAGAGCCCCCCCTTGTGGGAATTTCAACCTCCCCTCTCTCCCCCCTGGTTTTCTTCATCCCCAACCCCCAATTCTAGAGTGGAACTCTTCTATCTCTTCCCCCTCAATCTCTGAGTTCATCTCCGGTGCCGCCGCCGCCGTTCGTGCCGCCTTCGAGCCGCCGCGAAGTCGACTTCGGTGTTCTGTCCATCCTGGGCAGAAGCTTCTTCTCGAAAGTCCTTCTATCAACTGCGACATCCTATTGACCTGAAATTTTCAGAGGTTGTTCCTATCTTGTATTCCCATCTCCACAAAAAATTTCACGTCCAAAATCCTTCTTTTGATATTTTTACATTTTCGGTCTTCGATCTTTCCCAGATCTGTCAGCTGTCTGTCCACTGTAACAGTCCGCCGGAGTTTCCTATCTTCGGCCCTTTTTGTGATTTTTCCTAGGGCTCCCAATTTTAATGGGGGTTCCGTCCATCAACCCCTCCACCCATAATTTTTCTTAATTTTTTAAAATTCGTTCTCAGAGCTAGCTACAGTGCTGTCCACCTGTTTCCAGATCCGACCTCTGTCCAGTGCAAAAATCATATCAATTCGTAGCCACCTCCAATCAGTCCACAAAAAATATTTCCGTATTTCTGGTTCGATTTCCTACAACTTTGATGAATACCTCAGGTGCTAAATCAGACATCTACCTTGCGGTCAACGGCAGTTCTCAGAGAACAGCCTTGCAGATCTGAGATCTCGAGTACTATATAATAGGAACTCAAAAATTCAATAAAGCCCAGATTTGTGCAGATCCAGGTCCGATATCTAGGCCTTGGTTGAAGCACTTCCAGAGAGCTTTCCAACGGCGCCAGTTTCGTGTCGATCCGACATCGGGGATGATTACAGCGTCCGTTCTCGCCGGAGCGTGCGCCGGAAGACAGAACCGGCAGATCCGTGGCCGGTTATTCCGACCGTCGCCGAACGGAGCCGCCCGGCCTCTGGTCGACGGTCCAGCATACTGCCATCCCCGGGAGCGCTTCCCCAAGCATCCCCACTACAGCGGTGCCACCGGGCCCCACACGACCCCTCCGGCGAGCACATGGGCCCCATAGTCACGACTTCGGGTGTTGCAGAAGCTACGCGAGAAGCCGCCCGTCAACCCGGAATCGGCCCTCCTGGACCCCATTGTGTCGCCCTTTACCTCCTGCGTGGAGTGGGCTGTAACTCATTGCTGTAATCTTCATGTATTAACTGTCCCGGGAGTACGAGTTCGGCCGGGTGCGTCATCCCCATGCCGAGAGCGTGGAGGTATCGTATTCGCTCTTACACTCAGCATTTCGCTTATTTCCATATGTGCTTTATATGCCGCTGCTAGAGAGCATGTGTAGGGCCGTTAGCTCGTAATATTTATTTCACCGCTGCTGAGAGAGAGAGAGAGCGTGACCGTCCCCTGACCCGATCCGGGCACAAAAGAGAATTGACCACCCTAGCTCTTGCCGGTTTCTCAACCGTGCATGTCCGACGCTTCCCTCGTTAAGGGACAATCACGAGCTCACCTAGAGTCCGAGGACTGCATTCCTCATTCGAGTCGTGTCTGTGGTCTCGTCCCGCATCAGTTTGGTATCAGAGCAGGTTGAGTCTAGGGTGTCTAAAAATAAAAAAAAGAGTGTCATTTAAGTCTTAGTGTCCACGTTAGGAGTTGCATTTGCATACCATTAGTCGGTATATCAAAAGGTGTTGTCCGAACGTTAGGCTACGCCTATCGGGAAGGCCGCACACTTGCGCGAGTGATCTTCGGATCGAGTAGCTCCGCCACGTACCGAGTCTTGGTCGTCATGTCTAGGGTTGTAGTCCATTGTCTAGTTGGTTTATCTACTAGTGTCGGCATGGCCATCCTCTAGCTTCCCCCGTGTCCCATGGATTACCGAAAACCCAGATCTTATCCATGGTGACGATACTATCTCAAATAGAAGGACCACCCGAATCACCCTACTAGGCCCGAAACCCGGGACTTCTACGGGTCCGATGACCGAGGTGACTACCTAGAGTGGGAAGCCATTATGGACGACTACTTTGAGGTGTACAATATGTACGGGCCCATGCAAGTTGATGTTGCCAAAAGGTGACTTTTTGGTGAAGCCGCCGAAACTTGGAGGGACATCAAATATTGGAGGGAGGATAGGAATCTAAGGCCCATCGAGTCATGGTGGGAAATGAAGAGAGCGCTTAGGAGGGTCTACTTTCCCCGCCCACCTACCTCCAACCACGGAGGTCATACCACTCACCAACCCCACCAACTCACCTACAATCAAGTGGGCCACACCTCTACCCAATCCCACCCCTTCACCGCAGTCCAAGCCCACCAAGGCGACCCCAATCTAGTGGCCCGCCCAGTCACCTCCAACCAGCCTCCCCTTGGCACCCCCATCCCAACCCACTCAAGTACCTCCAACCGAGTGGAAGCCCCGCTTATAGCCGAGCCTAGGACCACACCTAGGCCGAGGGACGAGGAGCGAGTCCACCCCAAGGTCCCTACTCCAACCCGCTCCTTTGAGGAATTCGAGAAAATGATTTCGGATTTGTTGGAAAGGATAAGAGCTTCTTCACCCTCGAGAGCTCCAATGCCACCACCCTCTACGTCCGAACGTGATTCGAAACCATCTCATTTGGAGCCAGCAAGGCCCGAGCCACCCGTATTTCTAACGGGTACACTATACATCGCCGAGCCGCTTTTTAGTTGGCTCAAGGATGGCTTGGTCCCACCTCCCTTTCCATCCATGGACCCCATCCTCCCTTTAGTGCCGATCAACTCCTTCCATACCACATTTTGATCTAGTCACCATGTTGACACATTGGACGATCTTGTCATGGGATTAGATTCACAATGGAAGTTGACGCATCTTTTGGCGCGAGGCTTTGACCAACCCGCTAGTCTTAGCTTCACCCATCCGGCCTTCGGGTCAATTACCTCCGAGTGCACCGTGGGTTGCATCACCACGGAGGTTCTTCTATTTCTCCCACTACCGGACGAGCCCGAATTCATACCCTTTTGTCCGAGGGAGGAAGCATACTTCTTGCCTACGATCCCCGTCCCACCCGTCACAATTCAAGAAGGTGACTATCCACACCTTCAAAACTTCTACACGTGGGACCGTGACTTGTGCAAACCCACCACAAGTGATCATACCTTCTTTGATCCCTTTGACCCATTCCCTAGTGGATCCTTATACCCTTCATATTCACTTCACTTATTCGAGGGAGTCCGCTACCACACCCCTTCCCCATGGGCCAGGTCGTCTATGCCCAGCAAGCCCGTACCCTTACAAGATACACCATCATCTAGGGGAGATACTCTTGGCCCTCCCACATCCACATCCCATATGCATGCATGGCCCACCTTATGAGGTCTAGGATTTCCGCATGATGTCAACCACCGGTTACGTCAGATGCATGCATGGCATACGTTCGGGTGTCCTGGTCCGCCGTCATCCATGTACGGGTCGGACTAACCATAGATTTGTCTAGAGTCATGCATGAGTCTGTTTCTTATTTGTGTGGTTTGCATATGTGTGTTAGTGCATGGTGAGTCTGCATGTGTCTTGTGTCAGCTCGTTGTCATTCTCTTATGAGTAAGAGGCGATTGGACTCGCTCGATGAGTATGGGATCGATTCTACATCTATACCCGGATCAGTCACCTACAGGGACTCAGCAGTGATTCCTAGTGAGTATTCAAGCCGCCTCCTCCCATTTTGAGAGTGCCCCACCCGGAGTGTCCACCTCTAGCCCACAGCAGCTTGTGCATATCGAGTATATATGGAATGAGCAGGTGACGGTCACTTGGAGTGGAGCATACCCGCGTTACTTGGCACGGTGACGGATCCGCCGGAGTACTCGAGCATCCATACCCCTACTCGACAGGGTCGAGTTCCTCCCACCTGGGGAGAATTGATGGGGACATCGAGGCAAGACCGTCCACATTTTTTTTGCATTTATGTCCTTTCATATTTGTATGTATACCCTTGTGTTATATGGGTACGCAATTGTAAGTCTTAGTGGGTTTATATGTAAAATTACAGTAGGCCCAAGCAAGGGGGCCCTCACCCCTTTCCCATTGGTCCACCTAGACCATGTGGGGCTGGTCAACCATCCTAGGTGGCCATCTAGAAGGTTGGAATGCCAATTGACCACATGGGAGACAAGTGGATTAAAAATTCAAAGGTAGGCTACCTACCTCACCTACCTTGTCCCCCCATTAGAATTAATTAGGAATTTCATTTTTTTTATTTGATTTGGATCAAATATGAAGTCCCTTAAATGCCCCTCCAGATCCTAGATCTAAGGGTATTCATGGTCTTTTTTTATTTATTATATAAGTCATGTATTTCTATTATTCTAGAATTAATGAAAGTGAAAAAAGCATTGTGCAAGAGCCCCCCCCTTGTGGGAATTTCAACCTCCCCTCTCTCCCCCATGGTTTTATTCATCCCCAACCCCCAATTCTAGAGTGGAACTCTTCTATCTCCTCCCCCTCAATCTCTGAGTTCATCTCCGGTGCCGCCGCCGCCGTTCGTGCCGCCTTCGAGCCGCCGCGAAGTCGACTTCGGTGTTCTGTCCATCCTGGGCAGAAGCTTCTTCTCGAAATTCCTTCTATCAACTCCGACATCCTATTGATTTGAAATTTTCAGAGGTTGTTCCTATCTTGTATTCCCATCTCCACAAAAAATTTCACGTCCAAAATCCTTCTTTTGATATTTTTACATTTTTGGTCTTCAATCTTTCCCAGATATGTCAGCTGTCTGTCCACTGTAACAGTCCGCCAAGAGTTTCCTATCTTCGGCCCTTTTTGTGATTTATCCTAGGGCTCCCAATTTTAATGGGGGTTCCGTCCATCAACCCCTCCACCCATAATTTTTCTTGATTTTTCAAAATTCGTTCTCAGAGCTAGCTACAGTGCTGTCCACCTGTTTCCAGATCCGACCTCTGTCCAGTTCAAAAATCATATCAATTCGTAGCCACCTCCAATCAGTCCACAAAAAATATTTCCATCTTTCTGGTTAGATTTCCTACAACTTTGATGAAGACCTCAGGAGCTGAATCAGACATCTACCTTGCGGTCAACAGCAGTTCTCAGAGAACAGCCCTGCAGATCTGAGAGCTCGAGTACTGTACAACAGGAACTCAAAAATTCAATAAAGCCCAGATTTGTGCAGATCTAGGTCCGATATCTAGGCCTAGGTTGAAGTACTTCCAGAGAGCTTTCCAACAGCATCCGTTTCGCGTCGATCTGACATCGGGGCTGATCGCAGCGTCCGTTCTCGCCGGAGCGTGCGCCAGAAGACAAAACCGGCAGATCCGTGGCCGGTTATTCCGACCGTCGCCGAACGGAGCCGCCCGGCCTCCAGTCGACGGTCCAGCGTACTGCCATCCCCGGGAGCGCTTCCCCAAGCGTCCCCACTACAGCGGTGCCACCGGGCCCCATACGACCCCTCCGGCGAGCACATGGGCCCCACAGTCACGACTTCGGGTGTTGCCGAAGCTACGTGAGAAGCCGCCCGTCAACTCAGAATCGGTCCTCCCGGACCCCATTGTGTCGCTCTTTACCTCCCTGCGTGGAGTGGGCTGTAACTCATTGCTGTAATCTTCATGTATTAACTATCCTGGGAGTACGAGTTCGGCCGGGTGCGTCTTCCCCACGCCGAGAGCGTGGAGGTATCGTATTCACTCTTACACTCGGCATTTCGCTTATTTCCTTATGTACTTTATATGCCGCTGCTAGAGAGCAAGTGTAGGGCGTTAGCTCGTAATATTTATTTCACTGCTGCTGAGAGAGCGAGAGCGTGACCGTCCCGTGACCCGATCCGGGCACAAAAGAGAATTGACCACCTAGCTCTTGCCGGTTTCTCAACCGTGCACGTCCGACGCTTCCCTCGTTAAGGGACAATCACGAGCTCACCTAGAGTCTGAGGACTGCATTCCTCATTCGAGTCATGTCCGTGGTCTCGTCCCGCATCAGTTTGGTATCAGAGCAGGTTGAGTCTAGGGTGTCTAAAAATAAAAAAAAGAGTTTCATTTAAGTCTAAGTGTATACGTTAGGAGTTGCATTTGCATATCATTAGTCGGTATATCAAAAGGTGTTGTCCGAACGTTAGGCTACGCCTATCGGGCAGGCCGCACACTTGCGCGAGTGATCTTCGGATCGAGTAGCTCCGCCACGTACCGAGTCTTGGTCGTCATGTCTAGGGTTGTAGTCCATTGTCTAGTTGGTTTATCTACTAGTGTCGGCATGGCCATCCTCTAGCTTCCCCGTGTCCCATGGATTACCGAACACCCGGATCTTATCCATGGTGGCGATACTATCTCAAATGGAAGGACCACCCGAATCACCCCACTAGGCCCGAAACCCGGGACTTCTACGGGTCCGATGAGCCAGGTGACTACCTAGAGTGGGAAGCCATTATGGACGACTACTTTGAGGTGTACAATATGTACGGGCCCATGCAAGTCGATGTTGCCAAAAGGTGACTTTTTGGTGAAGCCGCCGAAACTTGGTGGGACATCAAATATTGGAGGGAGGATAGGAATCTAAGGCCCATCGAGTCATGGTGGGAAATGAAGAGAGCTCTTAGGAGGGTCTACTTTCCCCGCCTGTGGATTCCTTTAAAATCCACACTTTGGGGTGAGGTTAAAAAGGAAGGGAAAAGGGAAACATTAAATAATGGTGGAGATGAAACAATGCACGAGGTGCACAAGGGGAGTGTGTGATCGCCAGAGGGTTTACCTCAATAAAAAAAAGAATAAGATCGCATATACCTGGTGAAAGATGGGATGCGGGATGAATGTGGATCTCCTCCTCCAACTCCAATCGGCCGGCCGACGAAGTGGGTTTTCTTGATTGATTACCTTGTAAGAAAGACAATGAAAGACAAGCAAAAGAAAGGGGATCAGCCAAAGTGCAGTAGTATCAGTCAAGAACCAACATAAAAATGATGAAAAGACATCAACATGCGCACCTTCTTTTTTGTTTTCTTTTTAAAACCCCTAGCAGAGAACTAGGGAAGGAGCTAATATGCTAGATGCAGTAAAAGAAATGACGACAGGAGATAGTGATGATGACAAGAATATGATGAACAACAAACAAGCTATATATATGTATCGCCCTGCTCTCCCTGACGAGAGTAAAGGGAACCAGAGAGACGCTGGACGGATGCAGAGGGATGAAGAAAATCAATGCTCGAAGGAGGAAGCTCTGCGCGCTTGAATACTTAAAAATCTTCAACCTTTTGAGTTGTTGTTGTTGTTAACCTTTTACATGATCAAACCAGATTTTCCTTTATAGCGTCAATCAGATGTGATCAAACAAGGGAATTGATAAGAACGGGTAATGAGGCATCCAAGGAAGGATTAAGATCGAGCAAGAGTCCAAGGATAGCAGGGAACTGTGAGAGAAAGATGGAAAAAGGAAGGACTCTGGAGTGAAACACGCCTTAATACAGGGCGTCTTTTATGAATTGACGACCTTCACAGAGACGTTTCTTGAAACACGACCTAGGAAAGGGCGTTTCTTCCTGGATTTAATTTTGGAAATAAAACCTTGCCTTGTTTGAAAACTGAGATAACACGCCTGAGATAACGGCGTTAATTAAAATCACGCCCTGAGAAAAGGCGTTACTCACAAAATGCCTTTTATTTTGAAAATAGATAATTCCAGAAATTAAGGGATAACACCATGAATTGACGCCCTCACTTACGGTCGTCCTTTCTTTGAAAACGCCCTACAATAGGTCGTTATTTTTGAAATTAACGCCCTTAATCAAGTCGTGACTCACAAAAATACAGGAAAAATGTAGAAAAACTCACAAAAATAGAAAAACTTCATGTTATAGGAATATTGAAGTCCACTTGGGGCATTTATATAATAACATGAGATTTGATCAACAAAACGTCAATTTTGGCATGTCTACAGCTGCCCCGCCTTGGCGTCTGCTTTGCAAGGGAGTGAGACGGAAATGGAGCGAAGTGTAATGAAAGGAATGAAGTGGAACGAACTGATAAGGAGACGCCAAGGTGTGATGTGACACGCCTCAGACACTAAGCATTGGAAATCTTTCCAAGATTCTGAATGAAACAACTCTGAGTGGTTCCAGGGAAACAATCGATTTGTTGGATAAAAGGAGGTTAAACTAAGTAATAAAGGGTGTGCGCGTGGGCACGACAGGGAAAGACCATTGGAGAGCGATTACCAGCCAATGTGGACGTGCTGCAACCAAGGTAAATTTTGCAGAAAAGTAAAGAGAATTGGGATAAAGATCCAACAAAAGGAACACTTTCAAGGAATCAGCCTGAATGGCTTCAAATAGAATGAAGTACTTGATTTAAAGTGGAATATCTCATGTCAATTCAATCGAGAGCGAGTGAACTTCATTATTGCCATAATATGAAGATTTTCAGCATGAAACTCAAAGTCCTACATGATGCATGCTGGGCTAAAAGAAAAGGTTAAAACAAATTAAAAAAATAGAAAATAATCAAGGATAATATTGCCAAGCTGTTTAGGTCTGGTCAAGAATCCATATTTCTGAGCTAACACTAAGCCGAAGCCCGTTTGTCCACGTATCAACTTAGAAAGTGGAACCATCGTCCCAAACTTTTAACAGCTCGACGGCCTATCCGTGTGATCAAGATTCTCCTGAAATCGTCATCGTTTTTGATGAAGGGGAACTCAAATTTCAGGTTCATCAGAACCACAAGGTCCTTGACATAATATAATAGCGTAGATATCATATAGTAACAATGCTTACAAGAAACAGATACAAGGTGGCAAGATGTTGCTCCTATGAGTGATCCAAACGCCTTGAATCCTGCAAACTTCTGCACTTGAAACTTATTAGCCTTTTTCCATCAATTCAGAACATGACATGATCATAAGTGCTTAATCATAGACAATTTCAGCAAAATAATAGCACTTAAGTTCATTAAAGCGTCAAAGCATGAAGAGGTCAAAATTCGTAATCCAATAAAACACGCCTAAGAATAGGGCGTTAACAGCATGAAAGCGCCTGACCATAGGTCGTTAAACATTTAAAACACGCCCTACTCAAAGGCGTAAACAGTAACGGAAGCTTAGAAAAAGACGCCCCATGCTAGGGCGTTAAATATAACACGTCGTCAGCCAGGTCGTCAATTTAAAAATCGACGCCCTAACCAACGTCGTTAATTCAGCACGAACTTCCGTTTCCTAATTTAACAGCACAGTCCTTAACCCAATCAAATTTCTAACTTCCAACAGCCTTACAATTCTCTAAATCTCTATTAATAGGAGGCCCTCCTTCAACATAATCAACCAAAACCCTGCAGCCGTCGAAACTCTCTGTTCTTGTTCTTCTTCTTCTTCATCTGCTCTGCAGGTTGCACCGTCCAAGCTTCTCCTGACGATGGACAGGGCACTGAAAAGGCCAAAATTCTCAACTCCCAGGATTAACGATATCCAAGGTCATATAAGCAACAGGATATGCATGAATCAGGTTAGTTTCAACTTTCTTTATCGTGCGTACTGTTCTGGCGAACTGCTCACATGCTTATTTCTTTGTTATTGAACATGTCATATGCTCATGTACCTCTTCTTTTTGTTTTCTTCCCCTCCTCTCACAGGAGTACCCAAATCTTCTAGGGGCTAGAAGATATGTCCAAATCAACTGGTTGCCCCTCATCCTCTCCAAATTCACATCAGACATGAGGGTATATGTAGCTAGATGGCATCTCTTGGGGTTGATAACCCATGCCAAGCATTATGATCAAATCCACATAGATTGGGCTGCCATAGGAGCATTGATTGAGACATGGCATCCTTCCACCCATACTTTCTTATTTTCCACTTTTGAGGCCACCATCTTGCTGGAGGAAATAGAGATGATCCTAGGCTTGAAAAAGATGAAGCACGGAGAAGAAGAAAAGATGGCCATCATGCCAAGGCCCATCTCCTCCCACGAGTTGCTAACCTCGTTAATACCTAGCCCGAATATAGTGAACCAAATCAAGGTCACTAAAGGAGTTAACCTCTTGAAGCTCGCCTCGTGGGTGTACAAGAGAGCGGATCAAGCTAAAGAGGAAGAGGAGATAGAAAGAGTGACCCATGCCTTCGTGGTGTGCTTGGCAGGAACACTCCTATTCCCATCCACGGAGGACTTTCTAGAGGAGTCCCAATTGAGCGCAGTGGTGAGCTTATGGGAAGAAGAGAGAGTTGGACCGGCGATCCTAGCATATCTCTATAGCGGGCTTACAGCGGCGTCCATGGGAAGGCCCATTTACGGGTGCATGCTAGCACTCTCAAGTTGGGTTGATCTACACTTCAAATTCGACTCATGCCACGAAGCCCAACAACCCTCAAGAATTTTCTCAAAGAGCCCACTCTCATATATAACCGGCTCATTAGGTATAAGCAATAGAGTGACCAACCGAATTCCTCAAATCAAGAAGAGAGGGGATTGGAGGGAGCACTTAAAGGTAATGCCAAAGAATCTTTTTACTTGCGCCCCGGGTGTATTCAAAATGCAGGAACTTCGTGCACGCTTCTCCATCGGGACGGACCTTCATCTTATCGGTGCTTCGGACTTCGTTTTATATAATGCACACCGGTGCCTTCCTCAGCTTGGGCTCCCAAGGCAACACTTAGAAGACACCTCTCATCTTCCTCCAATCAAATCAAGGGATCTAGGCAACAATGAAGATGGTGAGGAGGTTATCACCATTCAAGCTTTATGGAGGCTAAGCAAGCTTCATCAACCTGTAGAAGACTTGGACGAAGACAAAGAACAGTGGAAAAATTATATAACTTCATTGAGAAAAATAAGGCCCAAAGTGGCTCATTAGTCATTGTAGTTCCTCTTTTCAAAATAATAAAGATTGTTTTCTGATTGAGCCAACTGCCACTGTGATTATGATCGAAATCATCCAAAAAACTGTGTTTCTGTTGTGAATAACGCCTCCAAGAGCGTCGCGAATTAACAAATACACGCCTTATTTCAAGGCGCTTCAATGGGCCCATCGTCAACAATTGACGCCTGCGACAGTGGGCGTTACTTTGAATAACGACCTCAAGAAAGGCGTGAACAAATTCAAACCCAAAAGAATATAATCGTTGACTCCTCAAAAATAACGCCTTTTCCATAGTCACGTTTCAAGAATAACACGCCTTTACAAAAGGCGTTACTTCAAACAGCAATGATGACTTCCCTTACATCAATCAACGCCCATTCAATGCGTCTGACGACGGTTATCGTTCCCCATGCAAAACAAATTAACGCCTTAATCATCGTCGTCAACTTTCATAAAACGCCCAAGGGATGGTCGTGACTTCCATTAAAAACGCCCTTCTTAAGGGCGTGTCTCATTTTCGAAACCCAAAAGCCGTCGGGCCCCTTCTTCTTCCTCCTTCCATTCTCATTTCACCCCTTTTCTCTGCAAACCCTAACCGAAGCCCCCCCTCCGAAGCCTCTCTCTCAATCTCCTCTCTCTCATTCTCTCAAACATTCTCTCAATCTTAGCCATGGCCAAACGCCAAAGAGTCAGCGCCCCAGATGTGGTCGATCTTGATGCCTCCCACGCCCAAGAGGAAGAACTTTCCGTGGAGGAGCTCGCCATCGTGGCTTTTGAAGAAGAGCCGGCGACGGCCGGTGGCGACGAGGCCGACGGAGCAACAGCAGATGCAGAAGATGCAGACGGTGGAGAAGAAGAAGGAGAAGAAGAAGGAGAAGAAGAAGGACCGCCGTGCACGGCGGCGGTCGCTCCCCGGGGGCAACTCCGGCGGCCCAGACGGCCACTGCCACGGCCACAACCCCAGAAACACAAGAAGGTAGGTTCCCCCTCCCCAATTCCATTTTATTTTATTTTATTTATATTTTTCTTGATTTTTCATGGCCATCGGGGACGAAATCTGCAACCCAGAAAAAACACGCCCCCATCGGGGGCGTTACTCATAAACGAAACGCCCTAATCCAGGGCATTAATTATTTTTAATTTCTGAAAATTAATTATCCTTCATGAAAACGCCCTGAAGCATATCGTTTCTTAAAACTTATGATTTTTCATGAATTCCATGCTCATTAAACAATTTCCAAAAATATTTTCATGAATTATTTCGCATGCTGTCAGTTATTTGATTTTCTGTTAAATTGAGAAACCCACGCCCTCCAGTAGGGCGTTAATTCAACAAGAGACGCCCAAACCAGAGGGCGTCGCTTCATTCATTAACGATTCAAAATTAACCACCTTTAGGAAAACGCCCTACCACAGGGCGTTAATTCAACAAGAAACGCCCAACACCGAGGCGTGATTAGAAATATGTTTCAGAAATAGCAAAACAGCCACCAAAGAACGCCTAAGACTGGGGCGTGATTAACATAAAAAACGCCCTCATTAAGGGCGTTACATTAAAGTTCATTCTGAAAAACGCCTCCCACAGGGGCGTGAATTTATCAAGAAACGACCTGAGGGTGGCCGTGAATTCCAAAAATGCTAAAATTCAATATTTAACCCAAATCAAATGTAATTCCACATGGATACTCAAATAATTAAGAAAAATAATTCTCTTTTAATACATGCAGGGGTTGATGAGGACCCGTATCTCATGGGTCATGGTCTGGGCAGCATACCAGGGTCTCCCCGACTTCTAGAGGGTTAGGGTAGAGGCCATGGGATTTGGGGCTTTTCTATCCATCGAGCCTTTTAGACCTGACCTAGCACTGATCCAGGTTTTGAGGGAGAGATGGGATAGGGTTAGCCGGACTTTTCTGATGCCCTGGGGGCATATGGTTCCTAGTTTAGAGGATGTAGCCAGGATTACAGGTTTACGGGTAGATGGTGAGGCCGTGAGTGGGTTCACCTATTCTGATTATACAGAGATGGCCCAGAGGCTACTAGGGCTTGAGATGGTCTACGTGGGACCTAGCGAGTGTAGGACCATTTTCCGTACGGACCTGACTACGGTGATGGGTCTAGGAGATGCCAGGCATAGGTCGGGGGAGACCTTAGGTGAGTTTGCACAGCGACTGACCGACGGGGTGAGAGCGGCATGCTGCCAGGACCCGACTGACCATGAGAGAGCGGACCGAGACCTGAGGAGGTTCCTGCTGCTGCTGCTCGGGAGATTATTGCTGGGGACGAAAGCCGATGTCATCAACTGCCGCTTCTTAGGCATCTGATGTGGCACAGCCCAAAGACCACTAAATATGATAAGGTGACCCTAGGACTTAGACCCGCAAGCATACAAGCGCTCAATGATTCTCACAACGACGATTTCTGCTCACTCGGTTCACACGTTCACCCGGTGGGTCCGGGAGATGATGGTGAGGGTCCGAGGCGGGACCCAATTGTCCTAATGGACTTACAATGCTAAGGCTGACCTCCAATGGGCCAGGGAGTCCCAACTTTGTGGGTGGCTGGCCTGCAAGGCGGGGTGTGGGGTGGCACTCACTCACGGGCCGCGGTGGGCACGATATTGCTTAAAATGAATTCCGAGCACTCTCTTACCGTCCGACGGGCATTCAAGGCAATACTACATTTGCAGAAATGAAGCTACAAGGGTGTGATCAGAAGCTCACCTGATCGGTGTGAAGACACCGATCCCGTTCGGAGACGAGGGCGCGCCGGGAGGCGAGGGTATACACCCGATCGCCGCGGCGATGGAGCTTGACCTGAAAATGTGAAGAGGTACAGCACTACGCCCCTTGCAAGGGGGGGATCTTGGGGTGGGGTTAATGTATTACAACCAAAAATTACCTCCATGCAGGGAGGGGCCTTCAGCCGGCCAAGCGGGGAGGGGAACGAGCGAGATAGAGTCGACTTTCCGAGCTTTGCCGATTCTGCCTAGCTTCTGTAATTCTGGACAGAGGGCCGATGTCGATGCTGCCAATAATTCCACCGAACTTGGAATCTCATGAAACTTGCGCCAAAAGCTTGCTAACCGGAGAGGGGTGTGGCTTGAATTTTTTGGACGACGTTCTGATCTGGGGGCTGACTGCTCCAGTGACTGGAAGATGGATGCAGCTCTGGTCTCTGGCCGAGCTCAGTCTGAAACAGCAGGTTGTAGAAGCTGCCACGATCGCTCCTGAGCTCCAAATTTGGCACCGCTAGACTCTTTGGAATCGTGGACGAGTCTACTTTGCAGCAAAACAAACGGCGAAGTCTTCTGATGTTGGAGATGAGCTGGGTGTCCATAGAAGTGGACGGTGGTCGGTGCAGACTGTGAGGAGGCAGACCGGCGTGGGTGTGGTAGAAAATTGGTATCTCTGGTTGTCGATGCCGAACGGGGTTCCGCCTTCTGTTCCTGGACGCTGACAGGGGGAGGAAGAACTTTGTAGAAGACCTCGAAGACTGGTTCCTTCAAGGTTTGTCGTGGGAGAGTCTTCTCTGCCGCTCTGGCTCCTGGTCTGAGAGGTTCTGCGCAGTCGGGGAAGAACAGCCTTCACGGACGGCCACGAACTCGGAATGGAGTGATTCCACCTCGCCTGCGAAGAGCACAGGGAGGCCTTTCCAGAAAGTTAGGCCACGCCACCAGCAGAACCAGGATGCAGTCGTGGATGTCGCTGCAACAGATTGCTAAACTGCAGGTCGGCCTGCACACAAAGCTGGAGTGGAGAAGAGAGGAGGGGGTGAACTTGGCTTGAGGGGAGAGGAGGGGTGCGACCTAGGGAGCAAGGAGGGAAGGGGAGATTCGAATTTGGGCTTTGGAATGAGTTAATTCAGCCTTGGGAAGGTGGAGATATGCTTAGGGAAGTGAAAGGGGTAGATGGTGGTTGGAGGGTGGGGTTTTGAGTGGTGGAACTTCCTTGGGACTAGGTGAGGATTAAAGAGGGGTTGTGGGAAGTTGTGGGGAGTTAATGGAGGTAGGTGGGGGTTGAAAGTGGTTGAGAGGGGGTGGAGAGAGAGTGAATTTCGAAATTTAGAGAGAGGAGGAGAGAGAATGGAGAGATAATGAGAGAGAGAGAGATATTGAGAGAGTTTGAAAGGGTTTTCTTCAATATTCATCAAAAGTTGAATACAAGAGGAGAGATGGGGCCTATATATAGGCAACCATTCTTTACATGACCAAAATACCCTTGACAATAAGATAAAAGACCGAGCATATCCTAGACTCAATCCTATGGGCCCATAACTAAAGTAATAAGGCCCAATTAAACATAACAAGGGAAATGGACTAAAACCATATGACTCAATAAAGGAAAATACATAAGATAGGACTCAATAAAAAGAAAATACATAAAATGAAACTTGGGAAATGAAGATAACAAGTGTAGATCATGATCAATCCATATCAAGAGTGTGCAGGCGATCAAAGCTAGAGGGGTGTCGGGAGATGCCCTCATCAGCATCCTTGAGGATCTGGAGACGGTTGGCACATATGCTTGGGGAGCGGCCCTGCTGGCGCATTTGATGGCCGATCTGTCCACAGGGACAGGCCGTGAGACGACCGTCAGTGGCTTCTCACCTCTTCTTCAGGTATGCAATTTCTCATTTCTTATCTTTTCTTTGTTATGACGCATGTGAATATAGTACTAATTGTAATGCATGGATGCAGGTGTGGAGCCACCTATACATGCCGATGGGGCGCGTTGACCCACGGCCAGGAGCTGAGGGATCCTTCCCCCTGGCGCGACGCTGGGTGCCTGTTATCTTTGGCGCCCCACTTGACTACGAGTTGTGGGTTCTACGGAGAGAGTTCCGCGACTTCCCTCCCTCGCTGGTATGTATGAATGAATGATATGCATTTCTTTTTGTTGTTTATTTGAATATGATGAAATGATAATGATGCATGTTCATGAATGCAGGTGCAGTGGAGACCATATGAGGGGATGACCGATGATGGCCAGCCTTGGGTCGTATCGGGGCGACCTCGCTTCGGGCGTGAGCTGTGGCTACACTGCTTGAGCGAGATTGAGCCGTTACGGCTTCGGCTGGTGATGAGGACCCTGGGCCTGCCCCAGGAGTGGATCGAGGTCGGAGAGCCTCGAGGGATTGGCAAGAAGACCCGCGGTCGCACCAAGACGACCGACTGGAGGGTGCGATTCGAGGAGCAGTACGCCGACTGGCAGCGAGGCGGGACGACAGTCGTTTCCCACGCGACTGACAGCTCCGAGTACCTCCGGCGCTACTGGGAGGTTCACGCCGGCAGACCTCAGATGAGGGTCTTAGGGGTATGTATGAATGCACTTATTTCTAAATTAAATGCAAATGCTTATGTAACTATTATGCGATTAACATGTAATGAATGCAGGATGCGAGGGACATAGCGGCGATAGATGCACAGGCCCACCTCCACATCCTGGAGGACCAGCTAGCTGCCACACGGGCAGACTTGGAGACCCTGGTGAGTGTTTAAATTATTCCTATATGCAAATGAATTTTTTTTTTTATTGTGTTGAATTAATGATTAGCCACTGACGGTCTTAATGAATGCAGCGTGCCCAGCAGGGAGTAGCGAGGAGAGATCCAGGGGAGGCCTCCAGCTCGAGGGGGCCTAGTGCAGAGGTGACTGCACTGACGGAGCAGCTGGCTGGTGTGATAGCGCGAGCCGAGGTGGCGGAGCGTGACCTTACTTCACGGGTAAATTCTGAACTTGAAACCTCATTCAAATAATGATTAGATATAAATTGTGCACTAATAAAAATTCATTTTTACAGACTGAAGAGCTTCGAGCCACTCTTATCTGCGTAGATGAGGGCTTCCGAGCGACGAGCTCACAGGTGCGTGACCTACCTTTAGTCACATGTTGTTATTTCATTTCATGAATTATTGAACTGTGGAACTGATGATTTGTTTACCTGTTTGTAGGCTGCTCAGCTGAAGGCGATACGTACCGAGTTGTCGATCCGCGATCAGCGGATCGTAGAGCTTCAGCGGGCCTTGCAGCAACGCAGTGAGCTTCCTCAGGACGTAGCCGAGCTGCGAGTTGCCCTGGAGCTGGAGAGGAGGGAGCGTGCTCGGGAGCGCGAGGAGCGGGCTCGTGAGCGGGAGGAGCACCAGGCGGAGCGTGCCCGGTTCCAGGAGCAGTTGTTGGCACGAGAGCGTGAGCTGGCGGACTCGAGGACCCAGTTGATCCTTTCCCAGGAGCGGCTTCGAGTGTCCGAGGAGCGGTTGCAGCGAGGCCGTGAGCGAGCACGGGCTGCGGGGTACTCCTTCACCAGCTCCACCTTTGTGGCGGGTTCTTCCCTCCGAGAGAGGAGCGAGGCAGGAGGACACGTTCGGGTTCCGGCCTCTTCACGGGGGCCTATGCCTCCTCCACCGGCGCCAGTTCGGGATGGTGAGGAGGAGGTTGAGAGCAGGAGAGTAGAGGAGGGTGGAGGCGAGAGTTGAGAGTTCTGTACTTGTACTCCTCCACCTTCACACCTGTACATGATAGACATGATGATACATATATATATATGAGATTTGAGCTTTTGTTACCTGAGCACTTGTGTGGTTGTGGACTTGTGTTTGTGTACTTTTTTCTTCGCACGTTCCTCGTGTTTGCTTTACTTTGCCCTGTATCTGCGGCTGCGGTTTTCACTTGAACAAACAGGTTAATTCATCTGTTTGACTTGGCCCCTTGCCCGGTGAGCAAGGGGTGTAAATATTTTGACCTTAATAATGGGTCATGGGGCCAAGCCTTTAATAAGGCAAAATGAAATAATCAAAACTCGGGGATGCCTCATGCAATCACACGTATGCAAACAATAATTAAAAGGTGTCCAGGCAAGAATGCAATTCATGCAACATGAAGAATTTATTTTTGTTCTTTTCAGTATATATATATATATTTTTTTTTGAGGATTTTTCTAAAAAACACGCCTTAGATTAGGCCGTTACTATCGTGAAAGACGCCCTTGGAGACGGCGTTACCGTGCAAAGATTATTGAATTTTGTTGAAAACACGACCTTCCAGGAGGCGTTATGTTTAAAGAAACGACTATGATCTAGGCGTGAATCAGCATAAAAGCGCCTTGAACAAAGGCGTTAATTTTTATTCCTCCCAAATTGGGCTGATAAAGAAATCAAGGTGGTGGGCCCTACTTGGTCATCTTCTAAGTTCCATTAACCTTTCTTGAATAATTAAAAGGGGAATTGGCGTGAATATGGTTAAACTTATACACAAGATTTCATACAGTGCATTCTCTTCAGTTTGTCTCGACCATTCTGCTGGTTCATGACTTTTCCAAAAATAAAAGAGAAGCTATGAGGAAGCCCACAAAAGATTCAAAGATGCCTGAGGCAAAGCTACCTCCCCTATCCTTATGCCTGTTGGGGTTCGGTCTTTGGCGTAGGGACGCTTTGTTGCCTTTTTTACCTCTTCATAATGCATGCATACGCCCAAGGTTTTCCTTGCGGGGACTTTGCCCTCTTGACATGCTTTTCTTTTTCACCATTTGACTTTCACTTCGGAATTGATTTGCATTGAATAGATTTGAACTGATGAACAACCTAATTGTACTTGGGCTTTGGTGGCATTTGTTCCCTTTTGGGCCCTGACTTCCTCCTACTAGGGCGGCGGTTAGGCTTGGCGTGTCTACCTCAAGACCTCCCTTCCTCCCTTGTGGGCCGAAGAAGAAAAGAATGGATATCGTCTTTCGCCTTTAGTTTGATTTCGACTTTCCATCAGATTTTGCACTGCTTGAGCTCAAGAGTAAAGTGTGTAGTGTGTGCGGGGTCAACTCCCATTTTAAATTAGCAAGACTGACAAATGGATTTTGGATTTTGACCTTTCGGACCGGGGACCTTTGCATGTTATGTCAGCCCAAAAGGGAGAACCATGAAAGAAAACTCTTTTGTTTTGGATTTTGGAAATATTCAGATTTTTTTTTGGATTATCTGGGAGATTTCTATTTTCTTTGGATTTTTGTGAAGTTTTCAATTTTTGTTTGGATTTTTGTTCAGGGGTAATATTTCTTGAGATACAAACCATTCCAGGGGTGAGTTAATTCCTCTCCTTCAGCATTAACCAGTTTATAAGCATTGCCAGGATAAACATCTTTTATGACAAACGGCCCTTCCCAATTCGGTTGGAGCTTTGAACGAGGGCCACCCGGCTTTACGAAAATTCTTTTGATTACCATTTCACCGACCTTAAATTTTCTCTCAATTATCTTCTTTTGATAAAAACGTGAGAGCCTGTTTTGGTAAACGCGCGCATGCTCAGCGGCGACCAGACGCTTCTCATCTAGGAGTTCCAATTGGGCAAGGAGTGAATCACGACGTTCATCGATAGAGAGCTCCTCATCCAATTGTATTCGCAGAGAGGGGATAAGAATCTCATAAGGGACTACGGCCTCCATTCCATAAGTAAGGGCAAAAGGAGTTTGCCCAGTGGGGGTTCGAATAGAAGTGCGGTAGGCCCAAAGAGCTTCAACCAGCTTGTCTGGCCAATCCGAGAATTTATTAGCCTCGCACGTCTTCTTAACAATCTTGATTAAAGTTTTATTAGTGGCCTCTGCTTGGCCATTGCCCTGCGGATAATAGGGAGAAGAATGATGCAATGCAATGTTATACCTGTTGCAGAGATCCTTGAGATCTTGGGAGATAAATTGAGGTCCATTGTCGGTGACGATGGTGCTTGGGATGCCGAACCTCGTGATGATGTTCTTCATGATAAATTTGCAGACGGTTGATGCTTTAATTTCCACGTAAGCTTCTGCTTCCGCCCACTTGGTGAAGTACTCCGTTGCCGTGAGAATGAATGATTTTTGCTTGGTCAGGAGGTTCGAATCACCAAGAGGTCCAATGATATCAAAAGCCCACATGGAAAAGGGCCATGGGGAGGACGTAGGATGGAGTGAAGAAGCAGGAGAATGAATCTTGTCGGCGTGCAGTTGGCACTTAACACACCTTCGAACATAGATAGAACAATCCTCTTCAAGAGTGGGCCAATAGAACCCTAGTCTAAGAATCTTCTTAGCTAGCATCTGGCTGTTCACATGACCACCACACACACCAGAATGCGCCTCTTCCACAACTTTCCAAGATTCATCATCATCGAGGCATCTCAATAAAACACCGGTGAGCCCTCTTCTGTAGAGCACACCTCCAACCAAAGTATAACGTTGAGCCACTCTCCTAATTGCTTTCTTTTCTTCGGCAGTGGCTTCCTCGGGATAAGACTGATCATTACAGTATCTGGCAATCTCATAATACCAAGGCTTTTCTTCGTCAGCCAACTCTTCTTGCCAATCCAATAGCATGACCTCTTTGCCTTCAAGAGCTTCTTTCCGTCTAACCTTCTCAAGCACCTGATCCCTAATATCAAGAAAAGCACGATCCCTAATGGCTGGAGTATCACGCTGATGAATCAGGGGGACATGAAAATCACGCTCAGGAGGGAAGACTAAAGCGGAGGCTAAGGAAGCAAGTGCGTCGGCCAAAATGTTCTGGCTACGCGGGACATGAACGAAAATCAATTTAGTGAAGAGTTTGGCGTAAGCTGAAGCGAGTTCTTGGTAGGGCTTGAGCTTGGGATGGATGGTGCGGCACTTGACCAACACTTGGCGTAGAATAAGCTGACTGTCACCGACGATTCGCAAATGGGTGACACCATATTGATGAGCGGTTTTAAGACCGGCCAAAAGAGCTTCATACTCGGCTATGTTATTGGTGACGGGAAAAGTGAGCCGAGCAGCAAATGGAATGGTGACCCCTTCGGGTGTTAAAAGAACCATGCCGATCCCTCTTCCTTGAGAATTAAGAGCTCCATCAAAATGTAACGTCCACATAGGATCATGGGATTGATTCATGGACATTAATTCTTCATCTGGGAACTCTGAATTGACAGGATCAAAGCGGGGGAGAGGGTGGTGAGCAAGATGCTCGGCAATGGCATAACCTTTGATAGCTTTTTGTTGAATGTAAGTGATGTCAAATTGAGAAAGAAAGCTTTGCCAGCGTGCTAATCGATCAGTGAGGACAGATTTTTCAAGGAGGAATTTGATTGGATTCATACGAGCAATGAGGTGAACCTCGTGAGCTAGGAAATAGTGTTTTAGCTTCTGAACTACCCAAACCAAAGCTGCACAAGTTTTCTCCATGGCTGAGTATCTCTGCTCACAGGGGTTAAGGAGTTTAGATAAGTAGTATGCTGCCCTCTCTTTACCTTCCTCATCCACTTGAGCTAAGACAGCACCTACGGAGTCATCCAGGACCGAAACATAAAGAATAAGTGGTTTGCCTGGAATTGGCGGCCTCAGGACAGGAGGATTGACCAAATAATCCTTCAATCCGTCAAAGGCTGCCTGACATTTATCATCCCAATTAAACTTGACTCCTGGCTTAGTAAGCTCGTAAAACGGCCTACATCTTTGTGAATGCTGGGAGACGAAGCGGCGAATAAATTGCAACCTCCCGATTAATCCTCGAACTTCCTTCAAATTCTTGGGAGGAGGCATATCTCTAATGGCCTTCGCCTTGTTGGGATCAACTTCAATTCCCCTCTTGCTAACGATAAATCCAAGTAATTTCCCTGAAGAAACGCCAAATACGCACTTCTTGGGGTTCATTTTCAATTGAAATTCTCGTGATCTCTGCAAAACCTTAGCCAGAATCCCAGGATGCTCAATCCTTGTCCTTGATTTCACAACCAGGTCATCCACATACACCTCAATATAAATATGAATCATGTCATGAAAAATTGCCATCATAGCCCTTTGATAAGTGGCTCCAGCATTCTTAAGTCCAAAGGGCATGACCACATAACAATATGTGCCCCATGGTGTAGTGAATGAAGTTTTCTCTTGGTCTTCTTCGGCCAGACGAATCTGATTGTAGCCTGAAAAGCCGTCCATGAAAGAAAGAGTCTCAAATCCTGCTGTGTTATCAATCAGCACATCAATATGAGGGAGGGGGAAGTCATCCTTAGGACACGCCCGGTTGAGGTCCCGAAAATCTATGCAAATTCGAACTTTTCCATCTTTCTTCATAACCGGGACAATGTTAGCCACCCAATTGGGATAGAGGACGACTCTAACGAATCTAGCCTTATGGAGTTTATCGACCTCTTCTTTCATTTTCAAAGCCATGCTAGGGTGGAAACGCCTCAACCGTTGTTTTACCGGGACAGATCCTGGCTTAAGTGTAAGACGGTGTTCAACGAGCGCAGGGTCTAATCCAGGCATATCTTCATAGCTCCATGCGAACGTGTCCTTGTATTCTTGAAGAACTAAGATGAGCGCCTTCTCTTCGGAGGGCGGCAAATTTTTGCTTATGAGGACAATCCTAGGGTCTTCCTCGGTACCCAAATTGATTTCTTTGGTAGGTTCTTCTACTGAGGCTGATGGTTCGTCGAATCTTCTCATACCACTAGCAAAAGCATCAGCCTCGTCCTCATATTCTTCATAACTTTCATCCCCTTCTTCAATAGGGTCTTCATCATTCATGATTTCATAAACGCCCAAACCCTCATAAGAAGCAACAAAATCCTCAATTTCTAATTCTGGCAGGATAATTGGATCTTCCACAAACTCAGGGAGAGCTAAACAAGCTTGGCATCTAATGGCCAATTCCAACAAAAATCTGCGAGGAATCTGCTTACCCTTGGCCTTCTTGTGTGAATTTACCTCATGATTTTTATTAGAAGAAGAGGAAGAAAGGGAGGAAGAGCAACTAGCTTGATTATAAGGGAAAGAAGGAGGTGATAAAGTGGATACAGGAGGTGATACAGGGGAGGGCCCCTCACCAGAGGGGGAGAAAAGTTTTATCAAGGAATCTTGGAAGAGCGGCCCCTGGGTTGGGACGCGCTCGGGAGAAAAGTATGAGGTCTCCTCAATAGAAATGGAGGATTGGAATGTTGGAGATTTGGCGTTTTTTTTTCGTTTTCATGTTTTCCTTTGTTTTTATTTTCTTTCTCAAGTAAAAAGCAATGTGAAGGGGGAATAGTGGGAGGAGTGGAGATTGCAAGTTTGGAGAAAGATTTAATCAAAGATGGCCCATACGGGGGCGAGATGGAGATTTTGGAAAATCGCTCGAGGAGCGAAGGAGCAATAGGGAAGGAAATCTGAATTGAATTGGGAGATAAGTTGATGGTAATCGGTGGTGGTCGCGGCACGTGACCAAACCCACGGGAATAGAGAGAAACCAACACAGACGGATGCACAGAAGTGAGGGAAAAAAGGCCGGTCCACAGCCTATCCACGGAGAATCCTTCTTCAAAGGGGACATCTGGCTCTCCCGTATCTGTGTAGTCACTTAACATCTGCCTTTTATCTGTGATTGCGGCAGGCATTTCAATCAGTTCTTGAATCAATGGCGGCCATTCCGGATCTGTCGGCATGAACAGGCGGCTTAAAGAGAAAGTGATATCATTCATGTCAAACCACCTGTACCAGTCACATTCCGGGTCACCCATTTTTCTTCTTTTATCTGGCCTTAAAGTCTCCAAGGTTTTGTAAGTGGCCAGTGGGGCAATGTGCCGCGCAAACTGTCTGGCGTGCACATCCTGACAATCAAGTAATGAAGTAACGACGGTAGTCTGTTCATTGTTCTGAACGCCACCGGTGACAAAATGTGTCTTTAAAGTCCAGGTGAGTGGCTGGCGATCTGGCTTGAAGGTGGACGTCATAACAGCCCACGGCTCTCCTTCATTCTTGTCCGGTGCTTTGTAGCCTAAGCCGCCTCGTGCAATCACTTTTTGAGGCTTAATGGGCCTAATCTTGCCCTGGAGTTTGGCACCCAGGCCCTTGCCATCTTGATATCCCATCCTTATCAGAATGTTCCAGCCGGGGGTATTCATCATATTTTTCTTTTTCTTCTTCCCCTTAGAAGGCAGGGGTGTCATGGCAACGGTGGTAACAGTCTCAGATAGCATCGGTCGTGGACAGTGAATGTCCAACACAGATAATAACGGCTTGTTGGCTGGCCACATGGAAGGAACTGATGAAGCTACATGTATGTCCTCCTCTGGTAAGATCGGCACGCTGGTCACCTTGATAATGCGGCCCTTGTGCGGAAACTTAAGGCACTGATGGTTTGTAGAGGGCACTGCGTCAAGCTGCTGAATATAAGGGCGACCCAGGATACCATTAAAGGTCGGGTCCATATCCAGAATATGGAAATCTGCCGTAATGGTGGCTGGACCCAAACTGACTTTGAGAGTAATCATACCCAGAGGGGGTTTCTTTGTATTGTCATATGCTGTGACAGTAATGGTGGATGGCCGTATCTGGCTCTCAGGGATACCGCATAGCTTCAGAGTGCTCGGAGGCAACACATTGATAGATGCACCGGTGTCTACCAAACACTGCTTAACGGCTACTTTGTTGATATCAACCGTGATACATAGGGCATACTTTCTTGCTGGTAGAGGTGCTAACTCATGTTCATGGAATGTGATTGCCGGCTGACTGCTGGTAGGGGTTAAGACTGTAATTATCTGTTCAACCGGGAGGTCCTCATTGACCATAACCTTCTGCAGGTATTCCTTCAAGGCCAGCTGATGAGTGGTGGACCTCTTGATTAATTCAAGAATGGAGATTCTGGCTGGAGTGCGATCCAGGTGCTTTAACAGATCATACTGAGTTCCCGGCACTGAATCTTGTTCCTGTTCCTGCTCTTGCGTCCCCTGTACGGGCTCTAGCTCTCTCTGTGGGAAAACACGGTGGAACATCCGTCCACTACGGAGCGGCGCTACGCCTTGACGCGCCTCTGTCGGGGCAATATTAGGAGGAGGGTTGGAAGAGGAGGAAGGAATGTCGGTAGCAGAGATCCTGCTAGGGGATACCAAAGGGGAATTCAATGAAAGGGGCGCCCCTGTAGGAGGCGTAGTAGTGGTGTTTAATAGAGATGCCCCCGCGGGAGGCATTGGAGGAGTATTTGAAGAAGGTGCCCTCGCAGGAGGCGTGAAAGAAGAAAGGGATATCCGAATGCGAGGGGTATTGGCAGGTGGTGGAATAAGGAGAGATCGTGGCACAAAAGGTGGTTGTACTGATGGTGGAGGAACTCTTGCCGGTGTAGGAGTGGTAGAGGGGGTAGCGGGTGCTGTCGGTGAGCGGAGTAGGAGTGGCCTGGAGGTCGCGGATGTAGGATTGGTGGTGGAAGGTGGAATGGTAGGTTGCTGTGGTGGTAAGTGGTTAAGAAGAGAGCGAGCCGGCAAGGTCGCGGAATTGGTGGTGGTAGGTGGGTTGACGGGGCATAAAAGAGAACGTCCCGATAGGAGACTAGAAGGAGAAGGAGGAACGCGCAAAAGGCGCGGAGTTTGATTTCGGTTTGGATCATGGTGGAATGCCCCGACAGAGGCGTTTTCTTCGTGCCATCCCTGCCCTCTCTCCACCTCGTAGAGAGACGTGACAGGGTTCACGTGTTGATTAGGAGCGTGCTCCGGCAATGGATTACGGACAATCCCCATATCCTGCTGGGGTGCTGGAGCTTGCTGTGGCTGAGCTTGCTGCGGAGCTGGCTGCTGTTGATGCTGATTTTGCTGTTGCCGATGCGGCCTTCTCTCTTTCATGGTGGCGATGACTTGCCTCATTTCATCCCAATTAATGCCACCCTGGTCATTCAAATCATAAATATGATCTCTGAAATGGAAACAACGATCAAGGTTGTGACCAGGGGCGCGGTGAAATGCACAGTAACGGGATGTGTCAACATTGTCGGGCCACACCGTTCTTTCTTTTGGTAGGACGAGCAGGTTGGCGGCCATCAAAGCATTAAAAATGTCAGGGAGACTCTCTGGGAGTGGCGGATAATGGGCCCTCTTGGGGCCAAGCGGTGGTCTCCGTTGTTGTTGGCCATAGTTGGAAGGTGGGGGGACCTGATGGTATTGAGGTGGTGCTGGAGGGTCGGTGCGAGGCGCTTGGCTCGGTGATGGAGCAAAAGAAGGTTGGGGTGTGAAGTGGCGCTGTGGGGCGGAGGTAAAGTGGGGGTTTTGCTGTGGAGGTGGCGGAGGTCGTGGGTTTGACTGGTGGTGGGGGTGGCCAACTACGCCAACCTGCTCGTTTGTGACAGTGCCCTCAGTCGTGGGCCCACTGTTGACATTTGTATTCTTTTTAAACAGCCGAGGCTTCGGCTCAAACATGCCCATGATGGACGAATCCTTCATTTGTGTTTGTATATAACGAGCTCTTTCATAGAGCTCTTCCATCGTTGTCAGCCGATTCATGGCCAAAATATGCCGGAATTGAGGAGTTGCATTAGAAATGACCATTTTTACTTGCTCTTGTTCCGACAATGTGTCCTTCAATTTCTCGGCCATAGACCGCCACCTGTCAGCAAATATAATGAAGTCTTCATCGGGCTTCATTTTCTCAGCGACCAGATCTGTAACAGAAAGGGAAGGTCCCACCCGGTCTCTGTACTTTTGCAAGAATTTCCTTTGGATAACATCAAAGTCAACGGCATCAGCTGGCTCCAGAGAATAAAACCATTCGAGGGCGGGTCCCTCAAGAGATCTTCTGAATAAATAGGCCAGAGAGGCCTTATTGTCTTGCCAGAAAGAAGTCTCATATCGGAAGTCCTTTAAATGAATGAATGGGTTACCGGTCCCATTATATCGCCGGAAATTCGGCATTTCAGAAGGTGGTAAATGGAACACTGGCAACGTAGGAAGAGAAATTTCCGGAGCATTCTTGGTTGCTGTAACCTTCTTGAGCTGCTCCTCCATGCTGGCTAGCTTCTGAAGCAAGAGAGTGTTGGTATCGGGCTCGACTGGGGCCTGGTTCTGAATAAAAGAATGTGGTATAGGCGTTCGTAGAACCCGAGGAGGTTGGGAGGATTGATGCCTAACTGCTGAATAGCTCGCCTGCTGGGCCGGCATGGCCGCAGTAGGCGTTTGTGGACGAGAGGAGGGGGGATGCAAGACCGCCTGGTCATTAATGATTTGATGGCCACTCACGGCCGGAGGGGGATTAGAAGAAGAAGAAAGGACGGATTTCCCCTTTAAGGCGGCCTGAATGGCTTGCCGCTGGGAGTCGTCCAACTGGGAGAGAGCTTGGATCAAATCTGAGACATTAATGGATGGGGAAGGGTTCCCCGAAGTGTTGGAAGATGGAACTTGAGACGAAGGGTCCGCCTCATGGACAGTGGTATCGACCACATGGACTTGTGAGTAATGGGGGTGAGGAGGAAGGTAGTTCCCTTCATAATAAAAAGAATCCTGGGGAGGGTCCTCATATTGACCAAATATGTTCTCATTCTCATCATCATAAGAGTACCCGTGGCCTGACATGTTGATGGTTTTACCTGAACGGAGCTTCATTCTTAAGAAAGAGGATGTTCAATGAAGGAACTGTCACAAAATATACAATCCAAACAAGGCAATCAAATCACTCAACTATGTTTATGCAAACAAGGTTGGCAAGAAACGCAAGATTTTAATGTTTGATGTTCGAATTTAGGGTGGATTATTTGTGAAGGTTCACTCTTTTTGCCAAATGAGACCTAGTTTGATCCGAATGTAACCTCCGGGTCAACTAAGTTCTTCTCTCTTTTAACAACGTATAGGTTCTCTAAACTCCAGGTACTTCGAGGGTACAACCAGCCCGGCGTCCGTGAGGGAATCCACGGGTGCGGGGACTTATGGAGGTCTTGGAAAAGGGATTTCCGGTCCAAAGAGACGGAATGCTCAATGGAGGGTCGTCCCGATTCCAAGAAGGGTGTGTGGATCCTAGGATAGAGAGAGGAGGTCTCTCAACCAAGCCAGCAAACCAAGATGATCCAAGCAGTAATAATATCAAGACAAATGCTAAGCAATGAATAATAGCCAATCTGTGAAAAAGAACAGTAAAGACACGCCCTTGGAAAGGTCGTGTTCACAGCAAGAGGAAAGACACGCCCTGTGGCAGGTCGTGACTAAATGAAAACACGGCAGCGTGGCTGTCGTAAATTCTGTGAGGGGCTCACAGACCGTAGGGAACAAAACGCCTTAGGATGAGGCGTTATAAATAAAGGACGCCTGCAACTGAGGGCGTCAAAACTCAGAGACACGCCCTGATGGAAGGCGCTGATAATAAATGAAACGCCTCTGAGAGGGGCGTTAATTCACAGGCAATATGATAAGTATGCAGCGAACAGCAGTTATGATAAAGAGAAACGCCTTAATGACAGCCGTTGATAAGAAATGAAACGCCTTGAAGAGGGGCGTTATTCCACAGACAGTATAATCAGTATGCAACAGACCGCAGTTATAGAAACAGACGCCCTGGAGATGGGCGTTAATCAATGAAACACGTCCCTGTAAGGGGCGCTAAATAACAGACGAGAAAATAGTGAAGATCAGGCAAGCAGATGCAATAAAGACACGCCCTTGAGGGTGGCGTTAATTAATAAAAACACGGCCCTGTGAGGGGCGTTAAATCAAAAGACGCCCTCGTCGAAGGCGTTAATAAGCAACAATTGACTGATCCGGGGAGTGTGCAGGGTGCACAATGGAAGGTGCCCGAGGGGCACAAAGGAAAGGGTACCGAGGGTACCGAGGGGAAAGGGCACGCGAGGGTGCCTAAGGGGAAAGGACACACGAGGGTGTCAATGGGAAAGGACACACGAGGGTGTCAAAGGGGAAAGGGCACACGAGGGTGCCAATGGAGATGGTAATCAACAAAGAAAACAGTGGATGTCCCACCGTGATCGCCAATTTGTGGATTCCTTTAAAATCCACACTTTGGGGTGAGGTTAAAAAGGAAGGGAAAAGGGAAACATTAAATAATGGTGGAGATGAAACAATGCACGAGGTGCACAAGGGGAGTGTGTGATCGCCAGAGGGTTTACCTCAATAAAAAAAAAGAATAAGATCGCATATACCTGGTGAAAGATGGGATGCGGGATGAATGTGGATCTCCTCCTCCAACTCCAATCGGCCGGCCGACGAAGTGGGTTTTCTTGATTGATTACCTTGTAAGAAAGACAATGAAAGACAAGCAAAAGAAAGGGGATCAGCCAAAGTGCAGTAGTATCAGTCAAGAACCAACATAAAAATGATGAAAAGACATCAACATGCGCACCTTCTTTTTTGTTTTCTTTTTAAAACCCCTAGCAGAGAACTAGGGAAGGAGCTAATATGCTAGATGCAGTAAAAGAAATGACGACAGGAGATAGTGATGATGACAAGAATATGATGAACAACAAACAAGCTATATATATGTATCGCCCTGCTCTCCCTGACGAGAGTAAAGGGAACCAGAGAGACGCTGGACGGATGCAGAGGGATGAAGAAAATCAATGCTCGAAGGAGGAAGCTCTGCGCGCTTGAATACTTAAAAATCTTCAACCTTTTGAGTTGTTGTTGTTGTTAACCTTTTACACGATCAAACCAGATTTTCCTTTATAGCGTCAATCGGATGTGATCAAACAAGGGAATTGATAAGAACGGGTAATGAGGCATCCAAGGAAGGATTAAGATCGAGCAAGAGTCCAAGGATAGCAGGGAACTGTGAGAGAAAGATGGAAAAAGGAAGGACTCTGGAGTGAAACACGCCTTAATACAGGGCGTCTTTTATGAATTGACGACCTTCACAGAGACGTTTCTTGAAACACGACCTAGGAAAGGGCGTTTCTTCCTGGATTTAATTTTGGAAATAAAACCTTGCCTTGTTTGAAAACTGAGATAACACGCCTGAGATAACGGCGTTAATTAAAATCACGCCCTGAGAAAAGGCGTTACTCACAAAATGCCTTTTATTTTGAAAATAGATAATTCCAGAAATTAAGGGATAACACCATGAATTGACGCCCTCACTTACGGTCGTCCTTTCTTTGAAAACGCCCTACAATAGGTCGTTATTTTTGAAATTAACGCCCTTAATCAAGTCGTGACTCACAAAAATACAGGAAAAATGCAGAAAAACTCACAAAAATAGAAAAACCTCATGTTATAGGAATATTGAAGTCCACTTGGGGCATTTATATAATAACATGAGATTTGATCAACAAAACGTCAATTTTGGCGTGTCTACACCGCCCACCTACCTCCAACCACGGAGGTCATACCACTCACCAACCCCACCAACTCACCAACAATCAAGTGGGCCACACCTCTACCCAATCCCACCCCTTCACCGCCGTCCAAGCCCACCAAGGTGACCCCAATCTAGTGGCCCGCCCAGTCACCTCCAACCAGCCTCCCCTTGGCACCCCCATCCCAACCCACTCAAGTACCTCCAACCGAGTGGAAGCCCCGCTTATAGCCGAGCCTAGGACCACACCTAGGCCGAGGGACGAGGAGCGAGTCCACCCCAAGGTCCCTACTCCAACCCACTACTTTGAGGAATTCAAGAAAATGATTTCGGATTTGTTGGAAAGGATAAGAGCTTCTTCACCCTCGAGAGCTCCAATGCCACCACCCTCTACGTCCGAACGTGATTCGGAACCATCTCATTTGGAGCCACCAAGGCCCGAGCCACCCGTATTTCTAACGGGTACACTATACATCGCCGAGCTGCTTTTTAGTTGGCTCAAGGATGGCTTGGTCCCACCTCCCTTTCCATCCATGGACCCCATCCTCCCTTTAGTGCCGGTCAACTCCTTCCATACCACATTTCGATCTAGTCACCATGTTGACACATTGGACGATCTTGTCATTGGATTAGATTCACAATGGAAGTTGACGCATCTTTTGGCACGAGGATTTGACCAACCCGCTAGTCTTAGCTTCACCCATCCGGCCTTCGGGTCCATTACCTCCGAGTGCACCGTGGGTCACGTCACCCAGAGGTTCTTCTACTTCTCCCGCTACCGGACGAGCCCGAATTCATACCCTTTTGTCCGAGGGAGGAAGCATACTTCTTGCCTACGATCCCCGTCCCACCCGTCACAATTCAAGAAGGTGACTATCCACACCTTCAAAACTTCTACACGTGGGACCGTGACTTATGAGAACCCACCACAAGGGATCATACCTTCTTTGATCCCTTTGACCCATTCCCTAGTGGATCCTTAGACCCTTCATATTCACTTCACTTATTCGAGGGAGTCCGCTACCACACCCCTTCCCCACGGGCCAGGTCGTCTAGGCCCACCAAGCCCGTACCCTTACAAGATACACCATCATCTAGGGGAGATACTCTTGGCCCTCCCACATCCACATCCCATATGCATGCATGGCCCACCTTATGAGTTCTAGGATTTCCACATGATGTCAACCACCGGTTACGTCAGATGCATGCTTGGCATACGTTCGGGTGTCCTAGTCCACCGTCATCCATGTACGGGTCGGACTAACCATAGATTTGTCTAGAGTCATGCACAAGTCTGTTTCTTATTTGTGTGGTTTGCATATGTGTGTTAGTGCATGGTGAGTCTGCATGTGTCTTGTGTCAGCTCGTTGTCATTCTCTTATGAGTAAGAGGCGATTGGACTCGCTCGATGAGTATGGGATCGGTTCTACATCTATAGCCGGATCAGTCACCTACACGGACTCAGCGGTGATTCCTAGTGAGTATTCAAGTCGCCTCCTCCCATTTTGAGAGTGCCCCACCCAGAGTGTCCACCTCTAGCCCACAGCAGCTTGTGCATATCGAGTATATATGGAATGAGCAGGTGACGGTCACTTGGAGTGGAGCATACCCGCGTTACTTGGCACGGTGACGGATCCTCTGGAGTACTCGAGCATCCATACCCCTACTCGACGGGGTCGAGTTCCTCCCACCTGGGGAGAATTGATGGGGACATCGAGGCAAGACCGTCCGCATTTTATTTACATTTATGTCCTTTCATATTTGTATGTATACCCTTGTGTTATATGGGTACGCAATTGTAAGTCTTAGTGGGTTTATATGTAAAATTCTAGTAGGCCCAAGCAAGGGGGCCCTCACCCCTTTCCCATTAGTCCACCTAGACCATGTGGGGCTGGTCAACCATCCTAGGTGGCCATCTAGAAGGTTGGAATGCCAATTGACCACATGGGAGACAAGTGGATTAAAAATTCAAAGGTAGGCTACCTACCTCACCTACCTTGTCCCCCCATTAGAATTAATTAGGAATTTCATTTTTTTATTTGATTTGGATCAAATATGAAGTCCCTTAAATGCCCCTCCAGATCCTAGATCTAAGGGTATTCATGGTCTTTATTTATTTATTATATAAGTCATGTATTTCTATTATTCTAGAATTAATGAAAGTGAAAAAGCATTGTGCAAGAGCCCCCCCTTGTGGGAATTTCGACCTCCCCTCTTTCCCCCCCCATGTTTTCTTCATCCCCAACCCCCAATTCTAGAGTGGCACCTTTCTATCTCCTCCCCCTCAATCTCTGAGTTCATCTCCGGTGCCATCACCGCCGTTCGTGCCGCCTTCGAGCCGTCGCGAAGTCGACTTCGGTGTTCTGTCCATCCTGGGCAGAAGCTTCTTCTCGGAATTCCTTCTATCATCTCCGACATCCTATTGATCTAAAATTTTCAGAGGTTGTTCCTATCTTGTATTCCCATCTCCACAAAAACTTTCACGTCCAAAATCCTTCTTTTGATATTTTTACATTTTCGATCTTCAATCTTTCCCAGATCTGTCAACTGTCAGTCCAGTGTAACAGTCTGCCTGAGTTTCCTATCTTCGGCCCTTTTGTGATTTTTTCGAGGGCTCCCAATTTTAATGAGGGTTCCGTCCATCAACCCCTCCACCTATAATGTTTCTTGATTTTTGATCCGCCCTCCATCCATTTTTCAAAATTTGTTCTCAGAGCTACCTACAGTGTTGTCCACCTGTTTCCAGATTCGACCTCTATCCAATGAAAAAATCATATCAATTCGTAGCCACCTCTAATCAGACTACAAAAAATATTTTCGTCTTCCTGGTTCGATTGCTTACAACTTTGATGAAGACCTCTGGAGCTGAATAAGACATCTAACTTGCGGTCAATGGCAGTTCTCATAAAACAGCCCTATAGATCTGAGAGCTCGAGTACTGTACAATAGGAAATCAAAAATTCAATAAATCCCAGATCCATGCAGATCCGGATCCGATCTCTAGGCCTAGGTTGAATTACTTCTAGAGTGCTTTCCAACGGCACCAGTTTCGTGTCGATCCGACATCGGGGCTGATCGTAGCGTCCGTTCTCGCCGAAGCATGCGCCGGAAGACAGAACCTGCAGATCCGTGGCCGGTTATTCCGACCGGTGCCGAACGGAGCCGCCCGGCCTCCGGTCGACGATCCAGCGTGCCGCCATCCCTGGGAGCGCTTCCCCAAGCATCCCCACTACAGCGGTGCCACCGGGCCCCACACGGCCCCTCCGGCCAGCACGCGGGCCCCACAGTCACTACTTCGGGTGTTGCCGAAGCTACGCGAGAAGCCGCCCGTCAACCCGGAATCGGTCCTCCCGGACCCCATTGTGTCACCCTTTACCTCCCTGCGTGGAGTGAGCTGTAACTCATTGCTGTAATCTTCATGTATTAACTATCCCGGGAGTACGAGTTCGGCCGGGTCCGTCTTCCCCATGCCGAGAGCGTGGAGGTATCGTATTCGCTCTTACACTCGGCATTTCGCTTATTTCCTTATATGCTTTATATGCCGCTGCAAGAGAGCATGTGTAGGGCCGTTAGCTCATAATATTTATTTCACCGCTGCTGAGAGGGAGAGAGAGCGTGACCGTCCCGTGACCCAATCCGGGCACAAAAGAGAATTGGCCACCCTAGCTCTTGCCGGTTTCTCAACCGTGCACGTCCGTCGCTTCCCTCGTTAAGGGACAATCACGAGCTCACCTAGAGTTCGAGGACTGCATTCCTCATTCGAGTCGTGTCCGTGGTCTCGTCCCACATCACAATGGGGCTCTCGTGGGTGGGGGAAGAGGATCCACTATGATGGGGGGAGGACCTTGGGGTGGCACCTTAGATGGCATCGGGTTGGGGCTACCGGTTGCTACCTCCTTAGGCTCGGGCTTTGTTCCATTCTGTCTAGGGGGTAGGCAAGGGGAAACCAGGGACTCGATATCAGCACACCTCCTATCCACTCTATCCAAAATGATTTGGAAGAGTTCGGTAATGGTGGGGTTTGGAGTAGGAGCGATGTGATGGACTCTCCCATATGAATTCGGCTTAGTCGTGGACCTAGGCTCTTCTACATGCGCGGCGCGTTGCCTCCAATTATGGCCCACTTGGGTGGAGGTGATTGGGTGGGGTCGGTTGGAGGTGACCGGGCCGGGTAGGTAGACCTTCCTAAGTTCGCCCTTCATCTCATGCCACGACTCGATGGGCCTTTGCCTCATAACCTCTCTCATGCGCTCAATGCTCTCCCATTTCTAGGCGGCTTTGTGGACAAGCCTCTCTTGGGCAAAACTGACTTGCATGGCATCGGACATGGTGTAACATTCAAAATATTTGTCCATGGCAGCCTCCCACTTGAGGTAGTCGCCCGGGTCCTTAGCACCATAAAAATCTGAGGCTTCGGGCCTACGGAAGGGGAGAGGGTGTGATGTGACACAATGATGCAGCAAGTGGCTATGGTTCGTTGGACTTAATTCGCAAACACAATCACAAGATTCGAGCAAACTTTGAAGACGCCGTCTCACCGTGCGCACCCGTCACCCGTGGTGACTCGGTGATGCCGAGTCGAGGTGGTGGAGAAAGACCCTAGCTGGTAGAGGGCCAGCACCACTAAGGTTAACCATCCCGAAGGTATGATGCCCACAATCAAGGGCGGCTGGGTGCCTTGGGGGCACTAGGTCACTCTCTCACTTTGGCCACGGTGACCACACAAGAGTTAGTGGCTCCGAGAACGGACGCTCTCTCACCGACCAGCGGACAAGTTTTACGGATATGAAATGAAAAGAAGTAAATGGAGCAAGGGTAGAGGCTCACCTGGCTGGTTTGAAGAAACCAACCCCGTTCGGAGACGAGGGCGAGCGGGGAAGTGTGGATTCCCCGCACACTGCGCCGATGAAGCTTGGCATGTTTAAAAGGTTACAATCACTATGCCTCACACAGGAGGGTGGACTTGGGGTGGGGACTTCACTGATACAATCAAACACTACCTCCACACAGGGAGGGGCATTAAGCCAGCCAGGCGGGGAGGGGAGATTCGCTGAGAAACCCAAGAAAAGGAGCCGCTGCCGAATCGACTTGCTTGCTATGATAGGTGACAGACAGTCGGTGTAGCGGCCGTAGGTTTCAATCTGGAAATTTTCTGATGACGATACCAGAGGGGACCTTCTCGTAACTGGAACTCGAACGCCTCAGAATTTTTTCGAATTCTTCTGATGTCGTTGCTGGCCGCGGTGGAGGTTCGAACCGAGGGGCAGAATCTGGGACAGACAGCATCTGATCTTACGCAGCAGGTTGAAGAGAGTACCCCGGCCGCTTCTGGGCTCCGAATCATGAACCGCTAGAGTTTCTGGAACCGTGGACGAGCCCTCTTCGCAGTAAAACTGACGGGGGAGCCGTCTGATGTCGGAGAAGACTGGGGAACTCAGAAGAGTGGAGGCAGGTCGTTGCAGACTGTGGGAGGCAGACTCGCGCAGCCGAGGGAGAAAAATGGTAACTTTGGTCTCCGGACGCCGAACGCGGTTCTACTTCTTGATTCTGACAGAGGACTGGAGTAGGAAGAACTTTGTAGAAGGGCCCTTGGCCTGAATCTTCCGCCGTTTGTCGTGGTGCAACTTCTAACCGGGTTCAGGTACTCTACAGAGGAAGCCCGGCGCAGTCGGGGGAGAATGGTTCTCCCGGACAGCCCCAAACTCAGAACGGGATGGGATCACCTCGCCTGCAAAGCTGGTTGGACAAACTTTCCATAAAGGTAGAGTACACCTTCAATCGTCGCCGTATGAATCCGTGAATGCTTCTGCAAGTCAACCCTTTCTCTGCCACCTGCAGACTGGGGCAAAGTGAAAAGGATGGTGGTGGAACTAGGTTGATGGAAGTGGAGGTTGGCAATGGTGGGAATGGTGGTGTGATGGTTGATGGTGGAGGGATGTTTAGGGATGGTGAGAGGGGTGGAGCAGAGGATGAGGGTGGTCTAAGAGGGTGGAGGGGTGAGGGGGTCGCAGTTAGAAGGGGGGGTGATGGAGGGGTCGGCCAAGGCAAAGGAATGGGTTGGAATGGGGAAGGGGGGGTGCGCAACTTGTGGAGGGAATGGGGTTTAATTCCCCTAGGGATATGAATGGGGGTGTGGGGGAGTGGAATGGTTGCTTGGGGGAGAGGGAAGGGTGCCTTGGAGGTGGAGAAGGTGTATGGGGAATGGGAAGGGTGGCTTGGGGAAGTGGAGGTATTGATGGAAGTTATTGTTCTTGGGGAGGTGAAAGGGTGGGGAGGTGAGTTGGCTGATGATGTGGCACGGGGGGGGGGGGGAGGGGAAGGGGCAGGTTCGCCCAAGGGAGGGAGAGAGAGGGGGAGGAGAGAGAGAGGGGTTCGCCCCCTTTAGTGAGAGAGAGAAGAAGAGAGAGGGAGAGCTAGAGAGAGAGGGAGAGGTGCACTAATGCTCAAATTCTATCAAACTTTCATTAGCTTCAACTGGTGGGATTGGGGTCCTATTTATAGGAATCCCACAATTCAACATAAGTCTCTGACTTTTGGACTAATGACAACTAACCAAGGGGGAAAGGGGCGCCCCTGGGCCAAGCCCATATAACTGGGCCCATTAACTAATCTAACTGACATAATGATAATAAACTTAGGTAGATGACTCATTAACCTAGGGACTTGACTCAAATAAAAGAAAAATTACAATGATATGACTCCAGAAAAATATGAAAATTACATAACTCGACTAAAGAAATCAAGACGAACACAATGGCGATCATCGGGACCCATGGAGAAATGGGAAGTGGTAAGCGATGTCCCCATCATACTCCCGGGGTGCAGAGAACTCGACTCTGTTGAGTAAGGGTCCACCCTGCTGCGGTACTGCTCCGATAGGTCAGGATCCAACTACTGGAGATCCTCCCGAATCACCCAGGCGTCAACCGAAGGTGGTCGTCCCTTCCACCTAACCAGATATCGCTCATACGCCTTGCTCCGTGTGGTAGTGATCTGTTCATCTAATATCTGCTCCACTTGATCACGCTGGTTTCTCTGGCTAGATGGAGCTCTTGTTGGTGTGGGGGCTATCTCAAGGGGTGGGATAGGCTGGATCTCCTCACTGGGTGTCACCGTGGGACCCTTGTAGGGCACCGGGTCAGCCACATTGAAAGTGGGGCTTACTCCGTACCCTTCGGGGAGGTCGAACACATAAGCATTTGTGTCAAGGCGCCTCAATACCTGAAAGGAGCCTGCTCCACGAGACCTCAGTTTTGAGACAATCTCAGTCCTCGCCATCACAAAATCACCGACATGGATTTCTTGGTGGCGACAGTGGGAATCGGCTAATTTAAGAACCTTGCTGCTCTTGTTTTTGTGTTTGCGAATGTTACCATGCAATGTCATGAATGATGATCCTATAGGGATGAAGGGAGGGCCTGGACAACCAAATTCAGCCCTATCAAGTGTTAGTTTGGTTTTGACAGACTTAGGAGGACCAGGCATCCATGAATTGACCTATCATGCTTAGAAACCATGTGGACCTTGGTGCACTTAGGTGGACCGGGGCAGCCATAAGTGGCCCTATCATGCATGAGACGGATGAAGAGTGGGGGAAGACCAACTTGTCCAAATGTAAACCTATCGTGCACTGGACCTAGTGTGTGAGTGACACAAATGATGTGACTAGCCTGACCGCATGATGCGAAAGGTTGTGATACATGGATTCCTATCAAGATGGTCACATCTGTGAGATTTGGGGGTTTCCACTCATGGGGATCGAAGCGGTTCTTGGGATGGGTCACTCCCTTATTTCCAAGGTTGATGTCACCCTTGGCATTGACTCTCATAGTGTGGGCGGAATTTCGGAATGGGTGGGTTAGGACTGACATGGTGGGTGAGGGTAGGAGGGAGTGGGTGGTAAGTGATGAGTACTTGGAAGCCCATAGGGAGTGGCCAAACAGATCAAGATGGGTTAAGGGGTGAGTGACGTGGAGGGGGGTTTCAATCCAAGTGATCGCCCTAGGGTCCCTAGCATACATAGGGAAGTGGAAGTCATGACCCTGGTGGGACCCGATGCAATGCTCCTTGTAGGAGGGTAAGGGGGTGATGTAAGACTCATTAGGCTCGGGTAGAAATAATAGGAGTTTACTCATGCAAGGACCCTAGGTGTAAATGGAGGTGATGGTCCCGATGGAGGGGTGGGAGAAACTAAGGTACCCCATGTGGCTTGCTCCTAAGGCCCACATGTTTGTCACCTCTATTTGCCAAAGTACACTCCTAACCAAGTCCCTCATGGCTCCTACAAAGGAGAACGATTGGAAGGTTGTCTGGAATGGAGAGGTGGGCACAATTGGGTAATGATTTTTCATAGGGGGGTGCATGATGTGGAGGAGGAGGTCTTGCTTTAGCCACTCAATGAGGGGTTCCCCTAAAATCACAGTTCTTATGGAAGGATGGGTGGGGGGACTTGGTTGGTCATCTGGCAACTCTAGGGGGAAGATGTTCCTAGTTAGGCTCGTTGTGGTCTCTTTGGATAAAGAGGAGCCTTCTTGACCCAACCCTTGGCATTGGGCTTCATATTCTTCCTCCCAATCTAGGGGAGCCTCATATTCCTCAATCACATTCTTATCCTTTTGGGGTGTGGGGGTTTTGCTCTCCAAGGGAATGGGAAGGTCTTTTGTGGATGGGGTGATGAAGGTTGGGGCATGGTGCACCCGGGGTGGTGAGGGTGTTCGAACTTGGGTTGGGTTTGGGAGTGGAAGAAGTGGAGACCTAAGTTGGGGTAGGATTGGGGTTGGTAGTGGAAGATGGGTGGGTCGAGGAGGACTGGGTTGATTGATTCTGGGAGGTGTGTCCCTTTTAGGGGAAGATGGAAGGGTAGTGGTGGGGACCGTGGAAGCTTGTGGGGTGTGGGTTTGATGGAGAATTTTAGGTTGGGTGATGGCCGTCATGGGCCTAGGTGGAGTGAGGGTGGGGGCCACTTTGGTTTGAATGGTGGTGGTGATCGGGATAGGAATCATTTGGGGTGGTGGAGTTTGGGCCTTAAGGAAGGTCTTGGGTTGACTGGGAGAGAAAGGTGGAGTGGGAGTGCTCCTTGAGTTATGGTTCTCAAGGTAGGAGTGGGAGGGTTGGGGAGTGAAGATCTTCCTGATCTCAACCCTTATCTCTTCCAATAAATCTAGGGGTCCTTTGGGTGGTGGGGTTTGGGTCCTAATGGAGGTCTTGGGTTGACTGGGAGGAAACGGGGGAGTGGGAGTGCTCTTCGGGTTATGGTCCTCACGGTAGGAGTGGGAGGGTCGGGGGGCGAAGATCTTCCTATGCTCAATCTTCATCTCTTCCCATGATCCTATGGGTTCTTGCCTCCAAATCCTTCTTAAGCTCACTATGCGTTCCCACTCCTTCTTGGCTTGCCCCCGAAGCCACCCTGTGGCCATGCGGACCCTAGCATGTCCATAGACCCTAGTCCTATCAAAGTGTTTATCCATGGTAGCCTCCCACTTTAGGTAGGCATTAGGACTGGATCCGTCAAAACTAAGGTCTCCTTCTAGGATGATGTCCACGAGGAGGGGGTCAATCGGACTCTTGTGGACGGCCGTGTTGAGGGGACTTAACCAATGTGGAGTGTACATGATGATGCACTGGGTGGCCCGAAAATGACTCTAAATGCGAATACGCCCTAGGACCAACTTGTAGAGAGACAAGTTGTGAACTTTCTCTGATACCAAGTTGATGTGACACAATGATGCAGCAAGTGGATATGGTTCCTTGGACTTAATTCGCAAACACAATCACAAGATTCGAGCAAACTTTGAAGACGTCGTCTCACCGTGCGCACCCGTCACCCGTGGTGACTCGGTGATGCCGAGTCGAGGTGGTGGAGAAAGACCCTAGCGGGTAGAGGGCCAGCACCACTAAGGTTAACCATCCCGAAGGTATGATGCCCACAATCAAGGGTGGCCGGGTGCCTTGGGGGCACTAGGTCACTCTCTCACTTTGGCCACGGTGACCACACAAGAGTTAGTGGCTCCGAGAACGGACACTCTCTCACCGACCAGAGGATAAGTTTTACGGATATGAAATGAACAAAAGTAAATGGAGCAAGGGTAGAGGCTCACCTGGTTGGTTTGAAGAAACCAACCCCGTTCGGAGACGAGGGCGAGCGGGGAAGTGTGGATTCCTCGCACACTGCGCCGATGAAGCTTGGCCTGTTTAAAGGGTTACAATCACTACGCCTCACACAGGAGGGTGGACTTGGGGTGGGGACTTCACTGATACAATCAAACACTACCTCCACACAGGGAGGGGCGTTAAGCCAGCCAGGCGGGGAGGGGAGATTCGTTGAGAAACCCAAGAAAAGGAGCCGCTGCCGAATCGACTTGCTTGCTGTGATAGGTGACAGATAGTCGGTGTAGCGGCCGTAGGTTTCAATCTGGAAATTTTCTGATGACAAGACCAGAGGGGACCTTCTCGTAACTGGAACCTGAACACCTCAGAATTTTGTCGAATTCTTCTGATGTCGTTGCTGGCCGCGGTGGAGGTTCGAACCGAGGGGCAGAATCTGGGACAGACAGCTTCTGATCTTACGCAGCAGGTTGAAGAGAGTACCCCGGCCGCTTCTGGGCTCCGAATCACAAACCGCTAGAGTTTCTGGAACCGTGGACAAGCCCTCTTCGTAGCAAAACTGACGGGGGAGCCGTCTGATGTCGGAGAAGACTGGGGGGCTCAGAAGAGTGGAGGCAGGTCGTTGCAGACTGTAGGAGGCAGACTCGCGCAGCCGAGGGATAAAAATGCCGAACGCGGTTCTACTTCTTGATTCTGACAGAGGACTGGAGGAGGAAGAACTTTGTAGAAGGGCCCTTGGACTGAATCTTCCGCCGTTTGTCGTGGTGCAACTTCTAACGGGTACAGGTACTCTGCAGAGGAAGCCCAGTGCAGTCGGGGGAGAATGGTTCTCCCGGACAGCCCCGAACTCAGAACGGGATGGGATCACCTCGCCTGCAAAGCTGGTTGGACGACCTTTCCAGAAAGGTAGAGTACGCCTTCAATCGTCACTGTATGAATCCGTGAAGGCTTCTGCAAGTCGACCCTTTCTCTGCCACCTGCAGACTGGGGCAAAGTGAAAAGGATGGTGGTGGAACTAGGTTGATGGAAGTGGAGGTTGGCAATGGTGGGAATGGTGGTGTGATGGTTGATGGTGGAGGGATATTTAGGGATGGTGAGAGGGGTGGAGCAGAGGATGAGGGTGGTCTAAGATGGTGGAGGGGTGAGGGGGTCGCAGCTAGAAGGGGGGGTGATGGAGGGTTCGGCCAAGGCAAAGGAATGGGTTGGAATGGGGAAGGGGGGGTGCGCAACTTGTGGAGGGAATGGGGTTTAATTCCCCTAGGGATATGAATGGGGGTGTGGGGGAGTGGAATGGTTGCTTGGGGGAGAGGGAAGGGTGCCTTGGAGGTGGAGAAGGTGTATGGGGAATGGGAAGGGTGGCTTGGGGAAGTGGAGGTATTGATGGAAGTTATTGTTCTTGGGGAGGTGAAAGGGTGGGGAGGTGAGTTGGCTGATGATGTGGCAAGGGGGGGGGAGGGGAAGGGGCAGGTTCGCCCAAGGGAGGGAGAGAGAGGGGGGAGGAGAGAGAGAGGGGTTCGCCCCCTTTAGTGAGAGAGAGAGGGAGAGCTAGAGAGAGAGGGAGAGGTGCACTAATGCTCAAATTCTATCAAACTTTCATTAGCTTCAACTGGTGGGATTGAGGTCCTATTTATAGGAATCCCATAATTCAACATAAGTCCCTAACTTTTGGACTAATGACAACTAACCAAGGGGGAAAGGGGCGCCCCTGGGCCAAGCCCATATAACTGGGCCCATTAACCAATCTAACTGACATAATGATAATAAACTTAGGTAGATGACTCATTAACCTAGGGACTTGACTCAAATAAAAGAAAAATTACAATGATATGACTCCAGAAAAATATGAAAATTATATAACTCGACTCAAGATATCAAGATGAACACAATGGCGATCATCGGGACCCATGGAGAAATGGGAAGTGGTAAGCGATGTCCCCATCAGGGTGGTTGCCAAGCCCATGGGTGGACCAACGGCCATATTGCCCGGGTGATGGGGAATCCATGGGAAATTGGGGAACTACATGTTAGACATGCCGACACTTGGACAAGACCGACTGACTCTTATTGGACAACACACGAACTAGGAGACACAAACTGATGCAAACACCGACTAATGTATCTAGACCTAAACCCATATCCGGTACATGGCGGAGTTAATCGATCTGAATATCACTCCCGCAAGTGTGCGGCCTTCCCGATAGGCATAGCCTAACGTTCGGGCAACACCTTTTAAGATACCAGATTATCGGGATGAAATGCAATTTTAAAACACCCTTTTTTTGTTTTGAAAATAATGATGATCCTAGACTTGACTTAGACTATGCAAGACTTATGCAACGACTACCCTAGACTCGACTCTCTCTGATACCAAACTGATGCGGGACGGACTGAGGAGACGACGCTATATGAGACGGACACGACTCGACCAACAATGACACGACTACTAGAGCAACCTTGGCTCGACACTAAGAGCTTCTATGGGCTACACGTCGCTAACCGAAGTGCAAACTCACTCGTCGTCCCAGGTGGGGGAAAGCGTGGATCGTGCGCGGTTAAGGAACCGGCAGAGTTCAAGGTAGTCTGACTCAACTTCCGGACTCGGATCGAGTCACGGGACGGGTCACTCTCACACTCACAGCGGCGATATGGACACACGGGCTAGAATCCTACACTCTCACAGCAGCATAAGACCGTATACTAGCTAAGAAAAGTAACGCCGAGAAGTTTAGACCGTTACCTCCACGCACCCAGCGTGGCGAAGACAACCCCGGCCGATTTACGGACTCCCGGTTAAACAATTTTACAGTGGTACAAATATTGGACCCACTCCACGCAGGGAGGTAAAAGGTCACATGTGGGGCCCGGGAATCACGCGAATCGAGTTGACGGGTAGCATCTTGATGTCGCCCGGCGGTGCCGAACACATGTCTAAAGTGCTGTCTGGATGGCGCGATCTACGGGTCCGTGGGGCCCACGGATGGCGCTGTCCTCCCGGCCTGCTGGGGTGGGGCCCGCTGTGATAGGGACCCCTGGTGGTGCGCCTCCCTGAATGGCGGTCGGCTGGCAACTCCGGTCGGAGGCCGAACGGCTCCGATCTCCAAGTTGTGAAGTGGCTGCCCACGGATTTCCGATTCTATTTTTCGGCGCGCGCTATGGCGAGATCGGCCGCTGCGACCAATCCCGATGTCGGATCGGGGCACAGGAGCTATCGTTGGAAAGGTCTCTTGAAATCCTTCAATATAAGCCCAGAAATAGGACCTGGATTTGCACGGATCTTGATGTTGTTGAATTTTGAAGCTTCTATTGTATTGTACCCGAACTCTCAGATCTGTAGGTGAGTTGTCTGAGAACTGCCATTGGCTGTGAGGTAGACGTCCGATTCAGCTCCTGATTTCTTCACCAAAGTTGTAGGGATTTGAACAATAAAAACGGAAATAATTTTTGTGGAAGGATTGGTCAAAGATATGATTTGTTATGATTTTAACACTGGCGAGTGGTCGGATCTGGAAACTGGCAGAGAGTACTGTAGATGGATCAGAAAATGAATTTTGAAAAATATGAGATGGCTTCAAGAAATTTCAAGAAAAATCAGGGACGATAAGGTTAGTGGATATAACTCCCAGTAAAATTGGGAGATCTTGCAAAAATCAAAATATGGTCTAAGATGGGAAACTCAGGAAAGATGGAAATCAGATCTGAAACTGGCAGAACTGAAATTGAAAGTTGGACGAAAATGGAAAATTAGAAAAAAGTGAACTAGAAGGCCAACCGAATTTTCTGTGGTGTGTTTGACATCCCTAAAACATCCCCTCCAAATTTGGTGCCCTGAAGATCACGGGGGAGAGCTGAAAAATTCGGACAAGCTGCTGCTGCACTGCGCGGACAGAATACCGATGAGAACCGTGGCGGTGCGAGGGCGGCATGATGGCGGCGGCGGCGATCACCGGAACGATAAGGGAGGCGTCACACCTCAGAATGGCAACCGTCACAGCTGCAAGGGGGAGAGGGAGGAGAGAGGAGGGGTGCGCCCAAGGGCTTGCTCCAAGAAAATTTCTGATTTCAAATGGCATTAATTCTTCCAAATGGGAAAATACAAGGTTTTATAGGTTACATATCAAATCCATTATCCACCATTGGATCTAGGGATGGGGAAATGGATGGCCTAGATTAAGTGTGACCAACACACACAAAAAAATAAATAAAATACAAGGGGGGGGGGGCCTATTGACCAAGGGGACATGGTTGACATGGTAGGTGGCCTACCTTGGACTTTGAAGTCCAATTGTCTCCCATGTGTCATTTACCATTCAACTCTTCTAGATGCCTCCATTTGACATGTTGACTGACCCCACATGGTGCCCTAGGCTGAGGTGGATCAATGGGAGGGGTCTGGGGGGCCCGTGGGACCCGGGGGTCCCATTTTGCAAATAAACCCCTCTTACAATCAAAATTACAAACCGAATAAAATGAAACAAACACACATTACACACAAATAAAGTCTAAACAAATATGATAAATGTCTGGACTCAAGGGGGAGTCTCCAGGCTGTCTCCAAGCCAGATGGACATTGACGTGGCTCGAGTCGTGCTCCGCGTGCGGCACCGGTGGCTCGGCGTATCGCGCCTCTCAACTGCTTGGGTGTCCACACCAAAGATCCTGGCGAGTGACCTTCCCCCTAAATGCGCTCCGCATAGACCTTCGTGAACTTGTTCGATCGCTCGGTTGGCTTCGTCGGTACCGAGGCACTTCAGAAGAGGGCCAGAGAAGGATCTCCGGTAAAGTGTGCCATCCAGGGTGACGAATCGCCAAGCTTGGTATTTCAACCTTCGGGCTTCCCGAGGGTCAGAAGGCTCCTCGGAGTCTTGGAGCCACGACAGGTAAGGGGTACGCCAGTCGCCTGGGCAGGCTGAGCCAACAGCTAGAAGCTCTGAATTAATGCTCGTGCGCTCTAGCTCTTCGAGAAGGACCGATCGAGTACCCTCGGGGTCAAGAGAGGAGGCCAGCCGAGAGAGGGCGTCCGCTCGGGAGTTTTCCTCCCGAGTTATCCGGACTACCTCAAAACTCTCGAACTGTTGCACCACAGTCTTGACCAGTTGGAGGTATTTGATCATCGGTGCCTCCCGAGCTTCATAATCGCCGTTGACCTGGCTAGCGACTAGTTGGGAGTCGGTGTGAATCCTGACTCGCTCAGCTCCTAACCGCCGGGCCATGCGGGCTCCCGATATGAGGGCCTCGTACTCGGAAGCGTTGTTGGATGCTTGGAAGTTGAACTTCAGGGTGTACTATAGCTTTGCCCCTTCGGGGGACTTCAGGAGGATGCCGGCACCGCTCCCGGCTGAATTGGAAGATCCGTAAACGAACAGTTCCCAGGTTGGCCCAGGTGCGGACGAAGATCTCTCTTCAGTCGGGATGGTGCTCTCGGCGATGAAGTCGGCGAGCACCTGGCCTTTGATAGCCGAACGAGGCCGTTACGATATATCGTAGGCTCCGAGCATGATGGCCCACTTGACGAGGCGTCCCGAGGCTTCGGGGTGAGCGAGGATCTTCTTCAATGGTTCACCGGTCAACACGGTGATGGAGTGCCCTTGGAAATAGGGTCGGAGACGCTTGGCCGAGGTAACCAACGCTAGCACGAGTTTCTCAGTTGCGGTGTACCTTCTCTTAGCCTCGTTGAGCACCTTGCTTGTGTAGTAGACCGGTCTCTCAATTCTCGAGTCATTTTTGACTAGGACCGAGCTAACTGTGGATGGAGTTGCCGAGAGATAGAGATACAAGGCTTCTCCCGGGACAGGCTTGGAAAGCACTAGGGGCGAAGCCAGGAACTCCTTAAGCTCGGCGAATGCTCTTTGGCATTCCTTGTTATGTTAGATGGAAGCACTTTGTCACCACGGAGAGTGGATCTAGAGGGGGGTGATTAATAGATCGATGGCCTAATTTAACAACACAGTTGTATTCTAATGCGGAATTAAAACGAGCAGTTGTTGAACAACTGAATGAGCACAATGATATCAGAACAAAGCAGATCACAGTGATTGCGGACCTATGTATTCATCTACTATGATATGAACGGTTGAACTGAAATCACAAGATCCACAAGGCAATCACATAGTAGGCAGAAAATTTTAAGGTGGTTCGATCTCAACCTAGAGATCTACGTCCACCCCACACTCCAACTAGAGTGTGGATTTTGCTGACTCACAGCATGAACCGCTGAGCTTCACAGCTTGCCTACAGACTGCTGAGCTTCACAGCTTGCTGTCCGAGACCTAGTCTCCCCTGCTGAGGAATTACAGCTTCACCTGTCCAGAGGATACACCTCTACAACCGCTGGGGACTACAGCTTGACCCGTCCAGTGGAATCCTCCACTGTAAGCGCTGGCACATAGCTTGAACACAAGAGTTTAGAAAACAAGAAAAATAGAATCAAACGAAAATGAGAAATCTCAAAAGAGAATATAGCTCGCAATGAGCAAACTCAGCTCTGGTATCTAAACCAAGAGACTGAGGAACATTCAGACATGCTCTCTCAACTCCTCTCTCTCAATTTTCTCTTCTCTTCTCTTCTCTGCTCTGCTCTTCTCTTCTCTCTCTTTTTCTTCTCTGCTCTCGGTGGCTCTCTACTTTTCTTCTCTGTGGATCGTGCAGGCTGAAGTTCACTCTCTGCTCTTCTACTTCGATCAAGCTTCTTCTGAGGAAGAGGCTTCATATATAGAGAGCAGCAGATAGGGCATGTGTCTTCCATATCTCCCGCCCAAAAGCTTGGACCACGTGGCAGCATCCAGGCTCGTTGCTGTACACGTGTCACGATCCTGGCACCTCCTCTTTCTTGGATCATGTGCCCTTCTTAATCTCCTCGAGCATAAGTACCTGTCAGTCAGTCGAAGGGAATATCAGTTTAAGATAGTAAAACCCTGTACATACTTAACTATGTAGCATGTGTGAACATTCAATGACTTCTGTTTCATGAGAGACACAATGCATCGACCTTATTGTTATATAGAAGAGAGTGTACAGACTTTATGAATGCAACGCTGAAGCTTGTACATACCTCATGTATGCAAGACTGTGACCATTACAAATGGTATTACTGACATGCCAAATGAATGTGCAGACTCAACGTGCACCATTGTGCAGACTTACTAAAATGATGTATGAGCATAGCAACACACAATGTGTAGACTTCGTGCAATGCATGAAACAATGTATAGACTTAGAGCGAATGAGTGCACAAATGCAGATGGCAAGGTATATACATTATAAATGGATGCACTGTCATGCCAAATTAATATATAGACTCTGCATGCAACAATGTGTAGACTTAGTGTTTGTGCAGCTAGACACTGTATAGACTTGGAGTTTGTGCAGCTAGCCGTTGTATAGACTTTGCATTATGAAGCACACAGGCTATACAGACTTGTGCTAATGCTACAAGTGAACAATGTACAGGCTTTGGACATGCGTGCATGCTATGCGATGTACATACTTGAATGCGTGCATGCTACACGATGTACAGACTTGCTGACAAAGAGTTGTGCAGACTCTGCGTGCAACAAAGACGATGAGTGAGACGCTAAGTGAGACGGACCTCACATGCTGTACAGACTTGAGAGTGCACGATGTATAGACTTAATGATTGTGTGAGCATGCAGGAGCCAATGTATAGACTTGCAGGTGCAACATCAGTAAAGATACCAATGTATAGACTTCCTATGCCTGCGTCAAATGCGATGTACAGACTTGCTATATCTGCGACACATGCAATGTACAGACTTGCTATGTCTGCGACACACGTAATGTACAGACTTGTTGTGCCTGTGACAATTGCGATGTACAGACTTGCTATGTCTGCGACACATGCAATGTACAGACTTGCTGAAATGACGCATGGACATCGCAGTAAAGGATGTGCAGACTATGTACATGCATTAGACAGCTGAATGCACTTACTATGCTCATGAATGTATAGACTTTGTGATGCATGAGCTTAACTGCTCGAACCAGCAATGGGATGTATAGACTTTATGTCCAATGTACAAGATGATGTACAGACATGCTGGCAACGAGTGTACAGACTATGCTGAGTGTGATGATGCATGGATGTATAGACTTGTGACTCATAATGTTTGCTATCATCAAAACTACAGATCATCAAAACTTCAGGGGCACAACATTCCTCGTCCCACGTGAATGTAGCAGATGCCATTTTGGGCCCCCACAGCAGTTTGAAGAAGGGTAGGCATCGTTCAGCCGCGCGGGATAGGAAACTGCTGAGCGCAGCAACGCGCCCGATAAGGCCTTGAACGTCTTGGATGCAGGTTGATGGGGACATGGAGGCAAGACCATCCACATTTTGTTTGCATTTATGTCCTTTCATATTTGTATGTATACCCTTGTGTAATATAGGTACGCAATTGTAGGTCTTAGTGGGTTTATATGTAAAATTCCCATGGACCCAAGCAAGGGGACCCTCAGCCCTTTCCCATTGGTCCACCTAGATCATGTGGGGCTGGTCAACCATCCTAGGTGGCCTTCTAGAAGAGTTGAATGTCAATTGCCACATGGGTAGATAAATGGGTAAGAAATTCCATGGTAGACTACCTACCATTTCAAACTTGCCCCCTTGTCTCCCCTTGGTCAATAGGCCGCCCCTCCCCTTGTATTTTTTATTTAATTTTTGTGTGTGTTTGTCACACTTGATCCCAACCATCCAATCCCCTCCCCTAGATCTAATGGTGTAGATTAGGTTTGATTGAAGGCATATAAAAGGTTGTATTTTCCATTTGTTAGCATTAATGAAGAGAAAAATTGTTGGAAAAGCCAAGAGCTTCTTGTGCCCCTCTCCCTCCCCTGGTGTTCATCTCCTCCAATCCCAAATTCTAGAGTGGTTCTATCTTCAATCCCCTCCCCTCTATCTCTGGTGATCATCTGTGCCGTCGCCGCCGCCGTTCGTGCCGCCTTCGAGCCGCCGCGAATCCGTCTTCGGTTTTCTGTCCTGGTAGATAAAGATGTCTTCCCAAAATTCTGGATACCCGCCACGGCCTCTTCGTAGTTTGTAATTTTTATGGTGTGTTCCTATCTTCCATCCCATCATGCACAAAAAAATTCAGATTGAAAATCCTTTGTTTGATATTTTTGCAATTTCGGTCTTCAATCACTCCCAGATCTGTCCTGTCTCTGTCTACAGTGACAGCAGCTCTGAGTTTCCCATCTCCGACCTTTTTTTTATTTTGGTGAGGGCTACCGATTTTACTGGGAGTTCTATCCATCATCCCCTACATCCACCATTTTTCTTGATTTTTGATCCGCCCTCTATCCATTTTTTAAAATTCATGTTCTATCTCTGCTACAGTGCTTTCAGCCAAGTTCCAGATCCGAACACCTTCCAGTTCAAAAATCAGAACAAATCACAGCAACCTCCAAACCTTTCATAATAATTATGTCCATTTTTATAGCTTGATTTCCTACAACTTTTATGAAGACCACCACTTCAGATTCGGACGTTCACATATCGGTCAAAGGCAGTTCACAGACACGTTCTCTGCAGATCTGAGAATCCAGTCACTATACAACAGCAACTCAAAAATTCATTAAAGCCAAGATCTGTGCAGATCCAGGTCTTATCTTTAGGCCTACGTTGAAGTATTTGAAGAGAGCTTTCCAACGGCGCCAGTTTCGTCACATTCTGACGTCGGGGCTGGTCGCAACGCCCATTCTCGCCGGGACGCGCGCTGAAAACAAGAAGCTGCAGATCCGGGGCCGGTCATTCCGACCGGTGCCGAACGGAGCCGCCCGGCCTCCGGCCGGTGAACCAGCATGCCGCCAGCCCAGGGAACGCTTCCCCAAGCGTCTCCACTACAGCGGTGCCATCGGGTCTCACACGGCCCCTCCGGACAGCACGTAGGCCCCACCGTCACTAGTTCGGGTGTTGCCGAATCAACGCGAGAAGCCGCCCGTCAACCTGAATTCGGTCCTCCCGGGCCCCATTGTGTAGCCCTTTACCTCCCTGCGTGGAGTGGGCAGCGAGTTGTATTGTTGTAATACTATGTATTGTTGTTCCGGGAGTACGAGTTTCGGCCGGGTCCGTCTTCCCCACGTCGAGCGCGTGGAGGTACCGTTCTCGCTCTCCCTACACTCGACAGTTGCTTATTTTCATATATACTTGTTTATGCCACTGCTAGAGAGAATGTTCTAGGATCGTAGCTCGCATTATATTTATATCACCGCTGCTGCGAGATAGCGTTACCGTCCCGTGACCCGATCCGGGCACGAAAGTGTGAATTGACCACCCTAGCTCTAGCCGGTTTCTCAACCGTGCACGTCCGACGCTTCCCTCGTTAAGGGACGATCGCGAGCTTGTCATGTCCGTGTCTCGTCCCGCATCACAAGTGGGTGGGTGCATGTCCAGGATGGCCTGGACCTTGTCAGGGTTGGCCTCAATCCCACACTGAGTGACCAAGAAGCCCAAGAATTTTTTGGACTTTACTCCGAAGGCGCACTTGGCGGGGTTGAGCTTCATGTTGTACTTCAGGAGGGTGTTGAAAGTTTCTGCTAGGTCGGCGAAGTGGTCCTCGGCTTTGGGGGTCTTCACGAGCATGTCGTCGATATAGGCCTCGACGTTCCAACCGAGCTGTCCCTCGAACATATGGTTGACTAGCCTTTGGTACGTGGCTCTGGCATTCTTTAACCCGAAAGGCATCTGGGTGTAGCAGTGTACGCCGAAGTCGGTGGTAAAGGCGGTCTTCTCGATGTCTTCGGTGTGCATTCTGATCTGGTGGTAACCTGAGTAGGCATCCAGGGAGCTGAGTATCTCATTACCCGAGGTTGAATCAACCAGTTGGTCGATGCTCGGTAAGGGATAGCAATCCTTTGGAGTAGCCTTGTTTAAGTCGGTGAAGTCCACGCACATCTGCCACTTTCCCGAAGCTTTCGGCACCAGGACGACGTTAGATAGCCACGTTGGGTACAGGATCGGCCTAAAAAAGCCAATCTTCCGCCCCTTGGTGACCTGCTCCTTGATAATCGTCTACTTCTCTAGTGCATGCTTCCTTCTGCGTTGTTGCACTGGCTTCATGGTTGGGTCGAGGTTGAGCTTATGCACCACCGTCTCTTCCGATATCCCAGGGAGTTGATCATCGGACCATGCAAAGACCCGGATGTACGCGAAAATGAACTCTTTGTATTGCTGTTGAACCTTAGATGTTAGGTCGGCTCCGATCTTTACTCCTAGGGTTGGGTCGTCGTTTAGGAAAACCACTAGCAATTCACCTCCGGGTTCGACGGTTGCGATTTTTTCCTCGACTTCCCGGAGGCCCTTATTTTTCTCGTCCGGCCTTGTGGCTTCGACTGAGATATTGTAGCACCTTCGGGACATTGCCTGGTTACCTCGGACTTCCCCCAATCCATTTTTGGTGGGGAACTTCATCTTTTGGTGATAGGTAGAAGGCACCGCTTTCGTTCGGCTGAGGATTCCTCAACCAAAGATTGCGTTGTATGTTATCATACCTTTGATCACTATGAAGTCCACCATGACCGTAACGGTCTTGGGTGGGGTGCCAAGAGTAACCAGTAGGCTTAGGGCTCCCTCGGGATAGGTGGCTTGGCCATTGAACCCGCACAGGGGGTCCGGATCAGGCGGAGTTTAGACGGATCCTCCCCTATCTTAAGGAAACATTCGTAGGATAATACATCAGGGGCACTTCCATTGTCAGCCAGAATTTTGTCTACGTTAAAATATTTTATTGTGGCCGATTTTACTAGGGCGTCGTCATGCGGGGTGCTCAGCCCCTCCAGGTCTTGGTCGGAGAAGACTATGACCTGGGGCTCGCTCGGCGGGGCCCTAGGAGGCTCAATGGCTTGGCTCGCCCGCTCAGCAAGACGCTTCCTTCCTCAGCCACTATCTCCTTCTGATGCAGCTCCTCCGACGATGACGTTGATGTGGACCCCTCGGGGGGCGTTGTCGATCTTCTCTGGGGCGCCTCGGTCTTCCTGGTGCCCGGCCACGAACTGGGAGAGGTGCCCCTGACGAACGAGACGCTCGATCTCGTCCTGGAGCTGGTGGCAGTCGTCGGTATGATGCACGTGGTCGCTGTGGAACAGGCAATGCTTGTTGCGACTGCGGTTCTTTGACTTCATTGGCTGGGGTTGGCGGAGGAGGCCCGAGCCTTTGACGTCTTCATAAATCTCGTACACTGGAGCGGTTAGGGGAGTGTACCGCTCGTACTTTCACGATGGTTCCTTGCGTTCCCCGTCACGGTTCTGCATTTTTCGTTGGCCCGAGCTTGGCTCGGGTGCCCGCTTCTTGTTCCCTTCCCGACCCGAGCCGATTGTGTCTCGGCATGCACTGAGCACTTCTTCGCACTCGGCGTGGTGCAATGCCAGAGTCACTAGCGTAGCAAGGGTCGACGGAGGGTGGAGGACAAGCTCGTGGTGGAGGTTCTCGTCGCGGGTGCCATCGGTTACATTGGTTATGGCCGAGGCGACGTCCAGGCGGGAGATCCTTAGGGCTTCCGATTTGAATCGAAGGATGTAGGCCCGAAGTTTCTCCCCTTGCGCCTGTTTGAGGGCCAAAAGCCCCGCTACCGACCTAGGCGGGCCGCTACCGGTGAAACTCTCATTGAATACTCGCCCGAACTGCTTGAAGTCTCGGATGGATCCGGGGCGAGGGCCCGGAGCCATGCTTGGGCGCCTTGGACTAGGGTGGTCGCAAAGGCTCGGCACTTGATGGCGTCGGATGCTCCGTGAAGGGTCATCAGAGCGTCGAAGCTATCAAAGTGGTCGGCCGGGTCTCCCTGGCCGTCGTAGGGCTTGAAGGTCGGGATAGAGGTTCGGGGAGATACCTTTGCCTTCAAGATATGGTCGGAGAACGGGGATCTATCCTCGTCCTCTGGTGGAGAGGTCTTCTGCAGGGCTCACAGGGCGCGCTCCTGCTCTGTGAAACGCCTCTCGAATTCTCGCAGTCGGAGGGATAGCTCCGGCTGCCGCTGCGCCGTTGGGCTGAGGGGGCGTGAAGGCAGGATATCTTGGCACTCCCCGGAGACTTCGGTCTTTGGGAGGGGACGGCGTGCCCCATGCCTGCCCCGCTTCGGCGTGGAGGAAGCCTCTTGCTCCAGAGGGGGGGCTTGCGAGGGTCCTCCTACTTTGTTGCGGATAAGTTGCTTTCCTTGGACGGTGAAGCAGTCTCTGATGGTGTGCTGGGACACGTTCTCACGGGGAGGGCTCTCCGGAGGGGCGCGTGACCTTCCATCCCTTGCCGCCTGGGTCCTCATGAGTTCCACGAGGACGTCTAGTTTCGCGTTCAGGGCTTGGAAGGCGTCAGCGCCGCCATTGAGCGGCAGCCCTTCCGTCGTGGGAGGAGGGGGCGGCAGCCCGGCCGCAGGCGGAGGGGACGGTCCATCGGCGGGAGTGCTAGCACCAGAGGGGGGGTTTTGGGAGGCTTCTGAGGGGCCTTCCCCCATCGCCACCGTGGCCTTTCCCCTGTCGCCGGCGGACCTCCTCCCTGTACTTCTTCTCACCACACTGGCTCTTTGGTCGTTTCCCACAGACGGCGCCAGATGAAGGGGCGTGATCTCGCGCTGGTCCTAAGCTGGGAGGATGATCATCGGATAGTGAACTGCAGAGAAAGGTAAACGAATCAAGGGGCTCAGAGATGGTTCCCTGGGGAAAACCCTCTGATACTTAAGTCAGTAGAGCAATGGTGGAGGATATTGAGGGAGGTTGAAAGAGATGCGCGAGATTCCCCAACACCAAGATGGTGAAGTGGTTCCTGCTCAGGGAGTGTTAGGCCTGTATCAGCCTTACCTGCTGCCAGAGGGAGTCCTTGGTTTATATAGCGAGCTCCCTCGAAGAGTCCCATAAGCTGAGGAGTTTTAGGCGGGAGTTACGTCCTCATCATGGGATCGTTACGTCCTCATCATGGGATCTTCATGACCTTGGGGGATCGTGGCACCCTTATCCCGTTGAACTCCTGCTCATAGAGGACTGTCAACGGCTGCATGGATAAGCCTTCGTCAATTGATCCAAGCATGAGAAGTGCCAGCCCTATCCGGGCGATGGGCGTAGCTCGGATGCAGTCAGATCGGAGTGGGCGCGGAGGGCCTGCCCTTATCTCGGTGGGGAGATGGCTCGGGCGTGGGTCTTCCTCCATTCTGTCATTCGAACCTTCCGAGCCTAAGGGCCGCCGAGGAAGGATGGGATCCCGAGTAATCTTTATTGGGCTTTTCTGCCGAAGTGGGCCCTAGAGGGCTGTCACTCGGATGAGTTGTGCCTCGTTCGGTCCTGATGGGCCTAGTTTGGCTGCTCTTAATTGGGCTACATAAATCTCCCTCTCCAATCTCTATTTATCATTTTACTAAAGCTTGTTCTTTGGAACTCTCTATTGGCTATTGTTGACACCTAAAATATACCAGAAGAAACTATAGCATATTCACAGCTTTGAAGATCAGTCGAGGGCACAGTTCATGTGTTATTCCTGGGAGATCTGAGAGTCTGAATAGAATAGACCCATTACCCCTATCATTCTGTTCGACTATAGCCGTCTCTGGCTAAGTCGCTGTCCAGTACTGCTATCATTCAGATAGTCATGCTGATTAAACTACAACAACATTCAGGCAACCATTGCCTGCTGAAACCGATGTTCAGACATCTCTGATGCTCCAAGAACCAGGATGCACGGTGCCCCGCACGTATGTGTGAATGCAAGGTGTAGACGGGCTCGGTGGGGTCGTAATATGCATATGTCAAGAACCCCACCATCGAGAGGAGTTCACTGAGTGGATCCTGGACGGATGGGCCGAATGACAAGAAGATGGGCCAAGCCCAAACAAGAGACCGGACGCGCCGATGGCTGTCACGCCGGGAGGAGCGGTTCTGGTGCGCCGGCGAGCTCATGCCGAATGAATGAAGGGTCTCACCTCTATAAGAGGCCTGCCCTTCGAACGAAACAAAGAGAGCACAGACAGAGCATAGAAGAGGAAAAAGAAAAAAAAAGGAGAAAGAAGAAGAGAAAGAGAGTGCTTAGCCACCGAAGAGCAAGAGGGAGTTCGAAAGCCCTTGAAAGAAAAAAGGAGAAGAAAAGAAGAGGAGAGAGTCAGAGGTTCGAAGAAGGATCTAGGTGGGAACGTCTGGCAGCTACAGCTTCCTCTGCTTCTCCTCCCTATCTGTCTCAACTCTTCCCTCTGTATTTCCGATTTCTAGCATCTTTGCTTCAATAGCATCGGATGCCAATGTAACCCTGCTTTGCAGGGATTAAGCCTGGATTTCTCTTTCCGATTGAGTCGGATTTCTTTTTCTAAATAGCATGTGTAAGCCATTTGGATGAAGTTATTAATGAAAGAATGGGCTGATGTCTGCTACCTCTTATCATTCTTCTCCGTCTTCCCCTGTATCTGAGGTTCTAATCTATGCACGGGCTGCAGGTAGCCTTCAATGAGTTCTTTTTTATGTTTGAATTCCTCTATCTGTCGAAGATTCTTCGCCATCGCTCTATCCCCCTCCTGTGCCACATTTCGAGGGCCTAAGACAGTCTATCTCATGGCTCCTCGTATGCGGACTGAAAGGGATATGTTTAGAGGTTTCCGCCCGCACACTTTTTGCTCTCAGTGAGGCTCCGGAGGCAAGGTGTTTCCCCCAAGGGTTTCTTCCCCCCTCCATCATCTAAGACAGTCGAGGTAAAACCCCTTTCCTTCAAGCTCCCGAAGCCCTGCTGGGTTCTGAAACCTCCTTTGCAAAACCCCCGGCGCTGGTGTCTCCCGGCGTGGATTTCACGCCGAGGGCTTGCCACGCCGGCTGCATCCCCCATATCGCGCCGAACCTACCTTGCCTTTGTGCCGAAAACCACCCCTCTTCTCTGCATTGACACCTATGCGTTTGTTGGCCACCCTGGTGCCTTCACGCACGTGCCGATAACCCATACAGCCTCTGTCCATCATATCCTGCCCCATGGGTGTGCACTGCCCTTTCCTCTGACCTCATGGGAGCTATATCAAAGGGGTTAATTGTCCCTCTACATTTTGCAACCCAGTAAACCACGGGGCCCTGCCCTTGCAGGCTCTCCGATGGATTGCATTGGGAATATTACAACAGTGGGGATAAGGTCTCTTATGACCGAGACACTTGAATCACGGGCTACGCCCGGCACTTATTTTGGTTTCTACTCCGGCATTCGTGAGTAGATATCCCATGATATTCTCTTGGCACACTCCCAAAATAAGGGGAGATGCTGTCAAAATTTACCCAGGGCTTCACTCTGTCACACGGCACGATGTTTCATCGGGATAGCGTAGTTAACCCCTGAATCTGGTGAGAGCCTGAGTTGTGATATCTCACAGCATCATGCCCTCATAGGGAATACATCTCCCTGCTAATGATCTCTTTGAACACCCCCCTCCAGGAGTGCATCCACCCTCATTTCCTATAACCCCCACCTGACTTCATGAAATCTCCACTGAACGCCCATAAAACCCTCACAAATACCCTTTCTTTAAACCTCATAAAACATCCCCCGGCGCCACTGCCTCCCGGCGCCAAACCCGCGCCGGGTGGGAGGCGCGCCGGGACCAGGGCACGCCGAAGGCCAGGGCGCGTCGGGACCAGGCTGGGCCGAGACCCCCTTGAGCCCCTCTTTCGCGCCGTATTCTTTCGCGCCGGGACTAGGCTGGGCCGATGCCCCTTTGAACCCCCTCCCCTCGCGCCGTCTGCCCTTCGTGCCGGGATCTCCAACGCCGACTAATATCTGTGTCATTTCACCTCACTAGTGGGTGCTCTTCTTCAAATCTTGATATCTCAACATCCCATTAAACCCCAGAATAATCATCCCAAACCCAGAGGTCCTACTCCCATCAACCCTTAAGCCAGTCTTCAGCATCTTGCGAGGGAATTATTGCCATTCACCCGGGCCCACGGAGATATATTAATGGGGGTTCCACCCCTACATTACACCGAACATGATAACTCTCCCGTCTCCCCACTGGCCCTCGGAGTTCTGCCACCGCATGCCCTCCAATGGCCCCTCGAGGGGAATATTAACGAGTGGCCCTGACGGTCCCGTCATATTTGGATCCTTTTTGGATCCAGGCCTGTGCCTGATTTTCTTCTGGGTCTCCATTCCGGCTCTCCATGGATGGATGTCCTATCTCCCTTTTTTGGGTATAATCCGAAGGAAGAGGGCATGCTATCGGATTTACGTTGTAGCATCGTCATCATGCCCCACGCAGCATGATTTCCCATGCATATCCGCATCAACCCTTACGTATATCAAAGGACGTTGACAAGAGGTCGGGTCACACTCGATCGGAAGTCTTCGCTATGCGCGATGGTGGTCTTCGGACCTACGTCCTCTGCCATGTACCAAGGGTCCATTATTCTATGAGTTATGCATCCCTTGCATGATAAACAAACGCCTTCCGTAGGCTTTTGTCATAGTCATCATGTAGTTCTTTTTATTTCGGCTTCGACAGCCCGCTATCTCGGTAATTAATCAAAGGTGTTCCCTCCTCGTGGGGGATGTAATTAACGCCATAGCCTTTATGGTATGGCGGACTGCTGGTCCCGACCGAACCTCACATTCGCCCGACATGGGTCAGAATGAGCGCATAATAACTCGTCACTCATGTGACTGGCACGCCCGCGTCGTTAATCAGCCAGTTAACTACCAAGTTAGCCAATTGACTGATCGACCCGCGAAACCCAAGAAAAAAGGAAGGAAAAAGATTCCGCGTCAACCAAGTCTGGCACGCCCGGTGGGACCAGTGTCACCTTTCATCTCTTTCCCTAGATATCCAGGCTTTGAAGCCCTCTCAAAGGCTACTGATTATTTCCCTGTTTGTCTTTGCAGGCAGATCAATCACGATCCACGGGATAACTGGCGTCGATTTCGATCATTCGATCGTTGCTGGACACGCGCAAGGGTACCTGGCGGTACCCATGGCATTCGGCAGCTTCCCTGCCGCTGTAGGCTTCCCCAACTTTTTGGGGTTAGCCTTCGTCGATATCCTGGAGGTTGAAGCCCCAAAGCCTGCCAAGGAAGTCGCAGAGAAAATGGAGCCTCTGAAGGTTCCCTGCTGCGAAGACTTGCTTGAAAGCCTGGCCCCGACCGCTAGCTGCTTGGTGCACCACGTCATACGTGGGACCCACCCTAGTGTCATCAACAAGCACCCTAGAGGACGCCAGCGTCGCCAGGTCCGCCAGAATGTTGCTGCAATCACCGGAACCCTATCGCAGTCCGGGAAATCTATGCTTGTTGGAGGCATGCGCGTCTTCCTCGATGGACGCACGGCCCGGGTGACCCCAGACCGAGTCATCCCCAACATCCCTATCCGTAATACCTATCAGGCTCTCGCTGGAAGGAGAGCAGAAAGAGAAGAAGCCGGCCCCTCTGGCCAAGGAAGCTCAGCACTCAAGCCGAAAAAGTTCAAACAGGTGTAGGTTCCCAAGCGGACCCACCCTGCCTACCATCTGACACCCATCCGCCGCCGTCCTATGAACGACGAGGTGGGAGTGAGAAGAGAAAGGGGCTTGTCCCCGAAGAATGAAGAAGAAGTGGTTGCGGATCCTCCGCACCGCAGAAGTTTCCGGGCTGCTGCCCGCCAAGACAACGTCCCAGTCACGAGACGAAGATTCCAACATCCGGCCGACAGAGCTCGGCTGGCCTATATCCCTCCTGCTGGAGGTCGACAACTATCCCCCGTACTCTATCAAGAGCGGGGTCAAGAGGAGGTGACCTGTCTGATCAGGAACTACTTTCGAGGGCTGGGCAACCCCTCGCTGGGTCAGCAGCGACTAATGCAGACAGTCGCCACTGACGAGGACTACTTCCCGTCAGTGGCGGATGAAGAAGACATGGGAGATAGAATGATGGTGTCGTCAGTCGACGACAATGGGTACAACGATGGTTTCGAGATCGAAGCCGATGAAGCCTTCCCCGAGCGGGAAGAAGAAAGAAGAGTTTCTGTGTTCGAGAGGCTGACCTTTCCGCAGCAAGCCAGACGGAGGGTCCATCGACAGAGAAGAAGGATGCAGGTCTTTGCTTGCAACATGGCTGGTATATCCAGCCGATATGGGGAGCTTCCTGAAGACTCCCAAGAACTGGCTCAATTGGCCGTACGGCCCGGGCCAGCTACCCGCAGAACAGAAGCGGCAAGAGAGCTTCTGGCAACCATGAGAGGGAAACAACCCCAAGTCTATCCTCACTGGGATGATAAGGCCCCCGTCTTGACCGCTAATGTGGTGACGACGGAAGAAGAAGACGACGTCCTCCTCGACATCCTTCCTGAGGGTACGTCCGGGGAAACGACAGAGGGTATCCCCACCACTATAGATCCATCGGTTCTGATGCTGCTGCAAAAATATCAACGGGAGATAGATTCTCTGAAGAAACGGCTGATAGAAAAGACTGAGCATTCATCAGCTTCTAAACCACCCGAAGTCCAGGGTGAATCATCCCGGGGAGCGGTTCGTCGTGCCGACCCTCCACCGCTCTATATACTGTCCCAGCCATCAGAGCCAAGCATGGCGACAGCGCAACAGCGGCCGCCACAGCCTCAGCCGCTGCTACCTCCGGTGCTCCCCCAGGTGCATCCGACACCCCCGCTGCTGCATCCTCCACAGGCGACCACTCTGGTCACCCCGTACCTGCAGCCAGCACACTTCTATCCGGAGCCAGTCGACCCCACGGTCATGAACCGGATGATGGTGGAAAGGATGATCGAGCTGAAGCTCGCAGAGAAAAGTGAAGGCGACTACGTTGCGTTCGATGCCTATCGGGTGCCCTACCCGCAACACCATGCGGCTAAACGGCTCCCCCCAGGGGTCAACAAGCCGCCCAAATTCGATAAATTCAATGGGAAGGGGTCCCCTAAAGAGCATATTGCATATTATATGACCGTTATGGGTGATCTGGCCACCGACGAGTCATATCTGCTGAAGTTCTTCGGGTCCTCGTTGACGGGGCTCGCATTTGAATGGTACTGTAGCCTCTCGGCCGGATCAATTAATGATTGGTCGGATATGCAGAGAAAATTCAGAGAAAGATTCCATGTCACAGAGAGGGAGGTCACAGTGGCCGAACTCTACTCAACAAAACAAAGGGCAGATGAGACAGCCCTTGATTACATCAAGAGGTGGAGGAACCTCGGAATGAGGTGCAAGCGGCCCCCGCATCAGGAGGACGCTGTGCAAATATGTAAACAAAACCTCAGGAGGGAGGTCCTGGAAAAGATAATTGGTATGGAAATTCGGTCGTTCGACCGGCTGAATAATGTGGTGGCTGAGGTGGAGGCTTTTCTAGCCAAGCCTGTCCCGACATCAACTGCCAGCACAGCCCAGAAAGGCAAGGCTGCGGAATGGCGCCCCACACCTAAAGAAGCGAATGCGCTTGATATCAAGGCGTTCGAACAACAGAAGGAGAAAGGCAAGAAAGCGGCTCCCCCGCAACCTGCAAAAGCTCCAGATGATAAAGAAGGTCCTTCGCTGAGGGACAAAATGAAGAAAGCTTATTCCTTTCCAAGAGACAAGACCCGAGTCCTGTTCGACTGGGTAATGGAATACAGCATGGTCACTCTGCCCGAGCCAAGGAGGCCGGAGGACCTGAAAAGAAAAGACAGTCTGAGATTCTGCCCCTACCACCAGATGTTGGGACATCCAATCGAAGACTGCTATGTTTTCAAAGACGTCATCGAAGGGATGGTGAAGAAGAATGAGATAGAGCTGGGAGAGTACAAAGTAGACCCTCCTCAGCCACATGAAGCCCCTTTCAGGAGGGCAGCAATCAACATGGTCTCCCTCTACCAGGCATTACCTGAGGAGATCTCTGAAGCAAGCACACGGAGCACCTACGAAATCCATTTCCTGGAGCCCGTGAAAGAACAACAGGGGTGGCAGCAAATCCCTGTGAAGCACATGAAGAAGAGGGCATCCCACCCAAAAGAGGGGGCACATATCCGTGGCATTACGCCCCGGCCTGCTCCGCCAGTGGTAGCACCCGTATGGGTCACTCCACCTACAGCTGTCAGAATACATACACCTAACAGGAGGAGACAAACTCCGCTGCCAGTAATCAAGGAAACCAATCCTGGAGTCCTTCGACTGCAGCACCTGATTGAAGGGTTGGATGAATATGTACAGCCCGAATTGAAACCTCTGCTGGTACGGGACCACGTCTCATGGCAAGAGCTGGAACAACTCTCGCTCAAACAGGTGGAGGAAGCTGAAGCAACACCCCCTGAAGAGGGTAGTCTGTTCTGGGGGCAGGCACCTGCAGAAACCAAAAAGAAGAAAAAGCAAAAGAAGAAGAAAAGAAAGGCCGCTGGGGCCCGTAAAACACAGGTTGTCTCCTGCAATACCCTGTCAGCACTCTTCAACCTACCCGGAGAAGTGGAAGAAGAAGAAATTTGCTTCACACCCCATGCCGGGGGGGGCAAGGCCGAGGCCGCAACTGCTGCGCATGCCACTCGGTCAGGCCGAAAATGGGGGCGCCAGCCACCACCCAATCACAACATTATGTTCAGAGGGGAGCAACCCTACAAGACGCCTCCGCCAGAAGTTAAGGGAGCGCAAATCCCTCCTCCGTCAGGCCTATACAACAAGAGTGGGGGCAAGGCAGTCCCTTCATTCCTTGAGTTTATGAAGATGTCAAAAGGGAAGCAGCCCTGCCAAGATGCTAACCCTACACCCGGGGTCATTCACCCGCAGCCAGCGCAATCTACTAAGGATGCAAATGCAGATGGAGCTTGCCCTACAGTAGTTAATAAAGAAGACCCGACAACCGGTATCAGCCAAGAGGGTGCCGAGTCCGAGGAAGATGATGCAGGTCCGTCTGGACCCACAAATCAAAACCTCCCCAAGCCCAGATGGGCTGAAGAGATGAAGCTCTCCAATGTCGGGCTGGGAGCCGAATAATGAAGTTGCTCAAGAAGCTCCCCGCTCGATTTACGATCTGGGAAATTCTCTCTTTGAGTGAAGAGACTCGACAGGCGATCATCACTGCTCTGCAGATGCCTGCTCATTTTGAAGCCTGCGTAGCTGAGGCTATACCAGAAGCCAGTATGACCTTCTCTCCAGAAGACATGCTACTACCTACTGCCAGCCACAACAGGCCGCTATATATGAAAGGGCACCTGAACGGAAGAGAACTGAACCGGATTCTGGTTGATCCTGGTGCAGCAGTCAACATCCTGCCATATAGAATATACGAGAGGTACCACTTTAATGTGCATCTCGAGAAAGTCGGGGATATGCGTATCGCTGGCTTCAACCAAAAATGTGAAGTATCTATGGGAGTGGCAGAGTTCACACTGACCCTGGCAGATTTCACTACAACGGTGCAGTTTCATGTCATTGACTCTCGTGCCTCCTACAAAGCACTGCTCTGCCGCCCATGGCTGCATGAAAATATGGTGGTGCCCTCCACGCTCCACCAGTGCATCAAATACAGCCTCCAAGGGAAGGAGGAGAGGATATTTGCTGATATCCACCCATTCGAGGTGTTTGAATGTCACTTGGCGGACGCCAACCTATATACGGGGTCTCCCCAGAAGGTTTCTGAAGCTGAAGCCCCCGTAAGGGCGTCGAAGAATAGATCGGGTGACGGTTGGTATCCACCACCGCCGCGCGGATATGTCAAGCCGAAGGTGGTCTCCCACATCACGACTTCTGGAAATGTCGGCAGGGTGACACCCCCAGCATTATACCCCAAAGCTAAGGAAGTACATGTCGATCGACAGCACGACCGCATCGGAGTCCCGGCCGGCCTCACCAAGCCAGTCTCCGCCTCAATGATCCCACTGTCGAACCTTTCAAAGCTTGGGAGGTGACACAGGAAGATGGGCCCAGCAACTTGTTCTATACAGCTGAGGAGCATCCCACTCAGGAAGACACAGACTGCAGCCTCCCTGAGGATCTAGCCAACCCGCGGGTTCCTGTTCAGGGCCTGGCATTTACAACTGATCGAACGGCCAGGATGTTTCAAAAGCAACACATCCCTCCCGATCAGTCTCAAAAACGCAAGGAAGCTTTCCAGAAGATGTGGTATCCTGCAAATCTGGATAAGGAAATGAGACGTGTCTCTCAACATCCAGGGTTGGGCTTCACCCTGGAAGAATATTACTACAGTGGGCGGTACGAGGTGGATACTATCTCCACCTTCTATCCTACTGAAGATAGCCCTCTGAGGGCAACCTTTGATGAATATCCGGCGGAAGCCGAATATCTTGAACTCGCTCAGTCCCGAAATCAAGAAGCAGAAACCTCGGCCCCTTGCCGATGCTAGGAGCAAGTTCATCCTGAAGAAGCGGCCTTTCAAGCCGAATTTGATACGGCTAGCAGTAGCGAAGCCGAAGACATTCAAGAAGTAGGAGTCTCCCCCTCTACAGGGGTCCTACTAATGACAACTTCAACACCCTTTCTGCCAATCAGGGAGGCCTTGGTCAACTCCAATCAAGGGGAGCCAGCTACCAGAGAAGAAAAAGCCACTTCTGCGGAAGATACAACTATCCCAGAAGGTGAAACTTCCTCAACTTCTGCTGCAAAATCAGCATGCTGTCTGGGCCTGGCAGTGAACGGTTACCAGCCCGTCATGGCTGTAATCTCATCTGCAAACACCAAGGCTGTTCTTTCATCCTTGGAAGCTGCAACGGCAATGGATCTGCTAATAGAACAATCCACCCAGCCGCTAGCACAAGAGATCAAGAAACCTCAGGAAGCTCTGGCGGTGTCTGACGAGGAAGTCGAAGTACTCGACCCTCAAGATGGCATTCCAGACTTCGTTGACCTCCAACCGGCACCTCCGGAGATAGAAGACGGAGGACAAGCCACAGTCGATGAACTGATAGAAGTCAACCTGGGAAATGAGAAGAACCCTAGGCCTACCTTCCTCAGTGCCCAACTGTCCCCAGAAGAACGGGAGCTGTACATTCAACTACTGCTAGAATACCTGGATTGCTTCGCCTGGACTTATAAAGAGATGCCAGGTCTAAGCCCCGCTGTCTCACAACATGAGCTGGAAATCAACCCTGAAGCCGAGCCGGTGAAGCAACCACCGCGGCGCATGAGGCCAGAGCTCATCACCCAAATTTGTGCTGAAGTCGACAAGCTCATTGACGTGGGATTTGTTGAAGAAAACCAGTACACCACATGGCTGGCGAATATCGTCCCCGTGAAAAAGAAGAATGGGCAGATCCGGATATGTGTCGACTTCCGAGATCTAAATAAAGCCTGCCCCAAAGATGACTTCCCGGTGCCAATAACCGAGGTCATGATCGATGCTACAACCGGCCATGAAGCCCTGTCATTCATGGATGGGTCTTCCGGCTACAATCAGATTTGGATTGTGGAGCATGACCGAGTCCATACTGCTTTTCGAACTCCTAAAGGCATTTATCATTACAAGAGAATGCCGTTCGGACTAAAGAACGCTGGCGCAACCTATCAGCGCGCAATGACCAAAATCTTTGATGAATTGCTCTACCACAAGGTCGAGTGCTACATAGATGACCTGGTGGTCAAAACCAGAAGAAAATAAGATCATCTGCAAGACCTCCGGATTGTTTTTCAGAGGCTGAGGCAACACGAGCTAAAAATGAATCCTATGAAATGTGCGTTCGGACTGTCGAGCGGAAAATTCTTGGGCTTCATCGTCTGATATCGGGGAATCGAGATAGACCCCGCAAAGATCAAGGTGATTCAGGGGTTACCTCCGCCAAGGAACATCTCCGAGCTGAGATCACTACAGGGCCGTTTGGCTTATATCTGGCGTTTCATTTCCAATTTGTCAGGGCGGTGCCAGCCTTTTCACAAGTTGATGATGAAAGATGTCCCCTTTTATTGGGATGAAGATTGCCAGGTAGCCTTCGACAAGCTGAAAGACTACTTGAAAACTCCTCAAGTGTTGGGCGCACCGGTGAAAGGACGACCATTGATACTGTATATAGCAGCTACACACAATTCTCTGGGGGCAATGCTGGCCCAGAATAATGTGGAAGGGAAAGAACAAGCCCTCTATTACCTCAATCGGAGACTGGTCAGAATTGAAGAGAAATATACTTATATTAAGAAGATTTGTCTGGCGCTGGTCTTCGCAGTTAAAAAGCTCCGACACTATATGTTGTCGCATGAAATCAGCTTGGTATCCAAAGAGGATCCCCTGAAGTACATTATGTCTCAACCGGCCCTCAAAGGCCGCCTGGGCAAATGGGCGGTAATCCTTATGGAGTTTGATATCTCCTACGTGCCGCGCAAGGCCGTCAAGGGCCAAGCTATTGCAGACTTCTTCGCTGAGCACCCAGTGCCTGGGGATTGCCCGTTGGAGCCGGAGCTTCCTGAAAATGAAACCCTAGAAGCCGTGCAAGTACAGCCCTCCTTATGGCAACTATACTTTGATGGCGCTTCCAGAATTGACACCTCTGCCACCGGGTCAGCCAGGGTCAGAGCAGGAGCAGGCATAGTCCTGAAATCCCCATAAGGAGAAGTGGTATATACATCCTGTTCCATAAACAAGCAATGCACAAACAATGAAGCAGAATATGAAGCCCTGATAATCGGGTTGCAGGTTGCTCTGTCCATGGGAATTCAGATGCTGGAAGCATTCGGAGACTCCATGCTAGTTATAAAACAGCTGGAAGGAGAGTTCGAGGTGCGAAAGCAAGAGCTCCTCCCCTATCACCAGTTGGCAACTCGCCTGATGTCAAGATTTTACTTCATCAGCATCAAGCACATCAACCGAGGCCGGAATGCTCAGGCGGATGCCCTCGCTAAGCTGGCCAGTTCATTGGCGGTCCCGCTAGACACAAGCCTGAATATAATAGTGATCAACCGCCGACAGGTCCCCAGCGTAACAGAGGTTCTGGCCGACGAACAAGAGATGGAAGTAGCAGTCATCGAAGGCGTTCAGTAGCCCGATTGGCGAGAGCATCTCCTGCGCTGGTTTCAACACCAGTAACTTCCAAAAGAAAAGGAACAGAGGATGAAGCTCCTAAGGATCAAGGATTCTTATGAGATGAGAAGCGGGACCCTGTTCCGAATTATGGCAGACGCCCGAAGGAAAGTCCTACTCCGTTGCTTGTCTTCAGCAGAAGCAGGACAGGTGATGCAGGAAGTCCATACAGGATCAGCTGGAGCACACCAGGCTGGCCCGAAAATGAAAATTGAGATAAAGAAGCTGGGTTACTATTGGCCCACTATATTTGATGATTGCTGCAAGTTTGCCAAAGCTTGTCAGAAATGTCAAGAACATGCTAATGTGGCAAGGAGACCTCCGGTGCCACTGCATCCCACCCTGCCGAGCTGGCCATTTGCTCAGTGGGGCACGGATGTAGTAGGGCCGCTGCCAGCATCTTCATCAGGGTGCAAATACATCTTAGCAGCTACAGACTACTTCTCCAGATGGGCAGAAGCAGTAGCACTAAGAGATGTGACGGGAGAACTAGTTGCAAGATTCTTCTGGCAGAATGTAATATTTCGGTTCGGGATCCCCAGCCGAATCATCTCTGACAATGGCAGTCACTTTAAGAACCAGAAGGTTTATCGGCTGGCCGACAAATACAAAATCGACTGGAGGACACCTTCCCCCTACAACCCTCAGGCCAACGGACTCGCAGAAGCCTTTAACAAGACACTGTGCACGTTGCTGGCAAAGACTGTCAAGTCTAATAAAAAAGATTGGGAGGAAAGGATGTACGAAGCACTTTGGGCCTATCGTACTGTCTACAAGACCCCAACTGGCTGTTCCCCCTTCTCCCTTGTCTACGGGTCAGAAGCTGTGGTGCCAATTGAGCTTGAGGTTCCTTTATTGTGAGTTGCCATCCAGCACGGATTAGTCAATGGTGAGCAGACCAATGCAGAAAGAAGATTGGAAGAGCTCATTGAGCTCGAAGGAAAACACCTCCGGGCGCAGCAAAACATCCAGCTCTACCAAGCTCGCATGGCCCGTGCTTTTGACAAGCTAGTCAAGGGTCGAGAATTCAAGAAAGGAGACCTGGTAATGGTCAAAAGAAAAGAAGTGATGGCCTCCAACCCCAAAGGGAAGCTGGTAGAAAACTGGGTCGGGCCGTATATCATCCGCCGAGTATATGAAGGGGGTGCCTACGTCCTGGTAGACCACAAAGGGGTTATCCAGTTCTCTCCCCTCAACGGAAAGCATATTAAGCTGTATCATGCAGCGTAGCCGACATGTCCCGAGTGATCGGTCGAAGCTACTTTTCCCTTGGTTTAGTGGCACTCCACCCTAACCAAACTACCCTTCCTTTGGTTAGTGGCACTCCACCCTGACCAAGCTACCTTTTCCTTGGTTTAGTGGCACTCCGTCCTAACCGAGCTACCCTCTCCTTGGTTTAGTGGCACTCCGCCCTAACCGAGCTACCCTCTCCTTGGTTTAGTGGCACTCCGCCCTAACCAAGCTACCTTTCCCTTGGTTAGTGGCATTCCGCCCTAACCAAGCTACCTTCTCCTTGGTTTAGTGGCACTCCGCCCTGACCAAGCTACCTTCTCCTTGGTTTAGTGACACTCCGCCCTAGCCGAGCTACCCTCTCCATACTTTAGTGGCACCCCGCCCTAACCAAGCTACCTTTCCCTTGTTTAGTGGCACTCCGCCCTGACCGAGCTACCTTCTCCTTGGTTTAGTGGCACTCCGCCCTAACTGTAATACCCCCTCCTTGGTTTAGTGGCACTCCGCCCTAACCAAGCTACCTTTCCCTTGTTTAGTGGCACTCCGCCCTAACCGAGCTACCCTCTCCTTGGTTTAGTGGCACTCCGCCCTAACCAAGCTACCTTTCCCTTGGTTAGTGGCATTCCGCCCTAACCAAGCTACCTTCTCCTTGGTTTAGTGGCACTCCGCCCTGACCAAGCTACCTTCTCCTTGGTTTAGTTGCACTCCGCCCTAACCGAGCTACCCTCTCCTTGGTTTAGTGGCACCCCGCCCTAACCAAGCTACCTTTCCCTTGTTTAGTGGCACTCCGCCCTAACTGAGCTATCTTTCCTTGGTTTAGTGGCACTCCGCCCTGACCAAGCTACCTTCTCCTTGGTTTAGTGGCACTCCGCCCTAGCCGAGCTACCCTCTCCTTGGTTTAGTGGCACCTCGCCCTAACCAAGCTACCTTTCCCTTGTTTAGTGGCACTCCGCCCTGACCGAGCTACCTTCTCCTTGGTTTAGTGGCACTCCTCCCTAACCGGAATACCCCCTCCTTGGTTTAGTGGCACTCCGCCCTAACCAAGCTACATTTCCCTTGTTTAGTGGCACTCCGCCCTAACCGAGCTACCCTCTCCTTGGTTTAGTGACACTCCGCCCTAACCAAGCTACCTTTCCCTTGGTTAGTGGCATTCCGCCCTAACCAAGCTACCTTCTCCTTGGTTTAGTGGCACTTCGCCCTAACCGAGCTACCCTCTCCTTGGTTTAGTGGCACCCCGCCCTAACCAAGCTACCTTTCCCTTGTTTAGTGGCACTCCGCCCTAACTGAGCTATCTTTTCTTGGTTTAGTGGCACTCCGCCCTAACCGAGCTACCGTCTCCTTGGTTTAGTGGCACTCCGCCCCAACCAAGCTACCTTTCCCTTGTTTAGTGGCACTCCGCCCTAACCAAGCTACCCTTCCCTTGGTTAGTGGCATTTCGCCCTAGTCAAGCTACTTCTCCTTGGTTTAGTGGCACTCCGCCCTAACCAAGCTACCCTCTCCTTGGTCTAGTGGCATTCCGCCCCGGTCAAGCTTCCAAAAGAATACGCCACGCCGCCATTACGAGCCTTGCATTCGGATTGGCACGAAAGCCCTTCCTTGCGTTAGCATTATCTTCCCGCTAACGAATAAACCCAAGTCGACTGGAGATTTTGTGTTCTAGCTGTCATTATCTCATTGTTGCCACTACGGGCCATCTACTGTCGACCGGGAGTCGAACATCACACTTCGACCTGCCACCCTATACATATCAATAAAAAAAAAGGAAAAAAATGGGGTTAAAAATAGAGATACCCCGCCAGACTTGCTCCTATATTAGGACAAGTGCAAAAATGGCTATAACCCAGCTGTGGTGAAAACCCGAAAGGGTGTCGCAGGCAAAATCGGGTATCCCGCCACGTGAAAACCCGAAAGGGCGCGTGGGCAAAAGCAAGAGGGGGCTGGCTTCGGCGAAAACCCGAAAGGGCGCTTAAGTCAGTAAAGTGGTAATTTCCAAAATTCCCCTTCTGTTCGCCACCTGATAAAACTCCACAAGGGACAACCCTCAAAAGTCCCACCGGAAATCCTTGAATAAACCCATGATTCGACCCTCGTCATCATCGGCGAGATCGGGCGATCTCTACCCTTCACTTGGACCTTACGTCCCTGTTGATAATCCCATCTTTGCTTCGGCATGTGACCCATGCTGATGAATAAACCCATGGTCGACCGTCGTCATCATCGGCGAGATCGGTCAATCCCTACCCCTAAGCTTGGACCTTCCGTCCTTGCTAATAAACCCACCTTTGTTTCGGCGATAACCTATGCGGGTCAATAAACATGTGTTTGACCCTCGTCATCATCGGCGAGATCGGTCGATCTTTACCCCTAACTCGAATCTTACATCCTTGTTAATAGAACATATCCTTTGCTTCGACATCTAGCCGGTGTCAACGAACCGAAGCAGGGTTCAATCCTTGTCATCATCGACAAGGTCTGTCAACATTTTCATGGTCCAATTCTTCTATATCCTATACAAAAAAAAGAAAAAGAAAATAAAATGGGGTTAAAAATAGAGATACCCCGCCAGACTTGTTCCTATATCAGGACAAGTGCAAAAATGGCTATAACCCAGCTGTGGCGAAAACCCGAAAGGGCGTCGCAGGCAAAATCGGGTACCCCGCCGCGTGAAAACCCGAAAGGGCGCGCGAGCAAAAGCAAGAGGGGGCTGGCCTCGGCGAAAACCCGAAAGGGCGCTTAGGTCAGTAACGTGAATAAATTTTTTTTGAATGATGAATAGTGATGATTCATTCTCTGTCCGGAAGACCCCTTTCGAGGTCGTGGCGGAGTCTTCATCCGATATCCCAGCAATATACATCTATTGTCATACCCTTCCGGTTCTTGTCACCATCGGCAAGACCGTCTACCCTTTCGACCCTTGTCACCATCGGCAAGATCGGTCGCTACCCCTTCCGGTTCTTGTCACCATCGGCAAGACCGTCTACCCTTTCGACCCTTGTCACCATCGGCAAGATCGGTCGCTACCCCTTCCGGTTCTTGTCACCATCGGCAAGATCGGTCGCTACTCCTTTCGACCCTTGTCACCATCGGCAAGATCGGTCGCCACCCCTTCCGGTTCTTGTCACCATCGGCAAGACCGTCTACCCTTTCGACCCTTGTCACCATCGGCAAGATCGGTCGCTACCCCTTCCGGTTCTTGTCACCATCGGCAAGACCGTCTACCCTTCCGATTCTTGTCACCATCGGCAAGACCGTCTACCCTTTCGACCCTTGTCACCATCGACAAGATCGGTCGCTACCTCTTCCGGTTCTTGTCACCATCGGCAAGACCGTCTACCCTTTCGACCCTTGTCACCATCGGCAAGATCGGTCGCTACCCCTTCCGGTTTTTGTCACCATCAGGCAAGACCGTCTACCCTTTCGACCCTTGTCAGCATCGGCAAGATCGGTCGCTACCCTTTCGACCCTTGTCACCATTGGCAAGATCGGTCGCTACTCCTTTCGACCCTTGTCACCATCGGCAAGATCGGTCGCTACCCCTTCCGGTTCTTGTCACCATCGGCAAGACCGTCTACCCTTTTGACCCTCGTCATCATCGGCAAGATCGGTCGCTATCCTTACTAGGATTTTGTCACCATCGGCAAGACCGTCTACCTCTTTCGACCCATGTCACCATCGACATGGACATGGAGGTACTTCCAAGCAGGTCGCCAGAATTGCCGCAAGACACAACAAATGCAAGTGTGGATGTGAACACAAAAAATATATAGTGAAGGAAACTTCTATCTTCATTACAAAAGGGGAAGTGAATACAAAAGGAGGCCATTTGAGGGGACAGATTACAAAGGCGGACCAGCTAAGGCCGCCTGAAGATATCAGCAAAGTCAATAAGCCCGACATGAGGAGCCGCCCCCAGTTCATGGAGCTGCGCTTCCTCTTCCTGAACCCGAGTCACCTCAGTCTCTAGAGACGCGACTCGGCCCTCCAGCAAAGAAGTTCTTTCAATGCCTTGGACTTCCGCAGCCTCCAGCCGCGGTATCTCGGCTTCTATAGTAGCCAATTCAGCGCGGAGTTCTTCCCGTCGGCTACGTAGAATGTGCGCCCGGGTTACGGAAGCTTCAACCTGAGCCCTGCTCTCCTGAAGATCAGAGATCAGAGACGTCAGCTCCGCCTGACAATCAACTCTCTGCAGTTTGAGGGCCGCCAGCCGGTCACCCATCATCTTCTCGAGAAAGTCCCGGCAATTCACAAACTTCAACAAGAAAAGCACCCGCTGGGTCCAGATATCTAGAGGGCAGCCCAGCGCCTGCAGCCCAATCGTCAGTCGCGCAACCGCTTCTTTCAATTGGGAATAAGACAGCGCTGGCTGAGATTCCACAACCTGACGCAGCATCTCTAGATGCTGCCAGACAAATTCCTCCGATGAGGTAATGCCTAGGGAAGCCGCCAGAGGCACCTCGAAGGTCACTTCCTTGTCTATGGCGGCCCATAAGCCGGTGTCAGGCTCGGAAGAAGAAGATGGAACGGCCGTCAAAGCCGAAGAAGCAGATACCACGACAACATGTTCCTGCTCCGTCAGACTCCTGTTAGGGCTTCCTTCAACGAAGCCTAGGAGGGACAGAGGTTTTGACTCTGGCTCTAGCACGAATGGAATTGCAGAATCAGGCGCGATCGTCATTATGGCAGCCGATATAAAAGTAGATCCTCTCTGCGGGTCAGCCTCAGCCCTCAACTCTGTCTTCGGTGCCAGGGCGAGACTCTCCCCCGACTGGCTCGGCTCCGAGGGTAATCCTCCAACAGCCGCATGTATCCTCACCGGCACGGGGCGGAGTAGGGTGATTGTCCCTGAAGGAGATGCAGTGGCTAGCGGTAGCAGATCCGAGGCCTCTGACGAGACCACAGCAATATCAGAAGTCGATGCCGGGGAATGAATAGCGGCTTCGGGTTCCTGGAATGAAAATTCATGTAAACACCAAGGTGACAAAAAAGGCAATGGGATATGCGGTTCTGTAAAGGGGCGAATAGAGTTTACTATGATGACGGCATCCATCTCTTCAAGCCCCCGAATAGAAGATTCCAACCCTGCAGACGAAGCAGCAAAAGGAGGGGTTATCTCCGCCTCCACGTCTAATCCAGCAAATTCCTCCTGTACCACTCCCTCGGACGGTGCCCTCGGCAGCCTCGGAGGACTGAAAATCAAAGCATCGCTTGATAGTATGAAGGGAGCCGTTGCCCCTTTGCTGCCTGCTGCAGACCCTTGTTCATCACCTTCTGAAGAATGATGGTCAGTCTCTTCGTCAGAAGGGGTGGCAGAGCTACTCGAAGAAATATCTATGCTGATCTCAGGTTGGCCCGCCTCCTCCATCGCCTGACGGGACGCTGAGCGGGTGAGCACGCGCCGCAATGGGATAGCACCCTTCTTCAGCATAGTCTTATGTCCCGCGGGCTGTGAAGGAGCTTCCACAACAGGCGCCTCAACCGCCGCGCTGACCACTCCTGCCATCATAACAAAACAAGTGCATAAGGCAGGATGGAAAGCTCAATAAAAAGGACAACCAAAAGAACCACAATTGTACAGCTCACCCTTAGCCTCGCTGGCAGGCGTAGGAGAAGGAAGTCTGACATCCTCCTCAACAGCGGGGAGACTCCCCCCTGCAGCTCCAGCTGTCTCAGTCACCCCTACCGGGGCTATGATGGAAGGCCCTATCTCTCCGGCCTCCAGGGCGGCTTCCTCAGCATATGTGGTGTCAGCCGCTCCTTGAGCTGAAGCTATACAAAGAAGACATCAAACAAAATGAAAATGAAAATGCCGTGAAAAGAACATTCCCTTATGCCGCACAAGGAAAATAATGTCACCTTCAGCTGCTTGCTGAGTAGCTTCTTTCCGAGCGGCGAACTGTTCAAATGATGGCACCTCGGGCAGGGGAGTCTCAGCCGCATCAGTCGAAGGCCGCTTGGAAGAAATTTTCCGAGCTTTCCTCGCTCGGCCTATTGCAACTTTCATTGCAGAAGCCGCTCTCTTTTTGCCAGGCGATAGTGGAGTAGTAGTCGGCGCTGGTACAGGGACCTCAAAATATTCCGGCTTCTGTGCCTGGGAGATGATTTTTCTATAAAGCCCCTACTGCTTGATATCCGGACGGTCTATCAAGTGAAGCGCACGCCGTTATGAAGGAGCAAGGCAACAAACTAATCTACGTGTCAACGGAGGAGCACTTACCTGCCCGGCCGTTGTAAAAAGACGAGAGTGGCCAATACTGATAAGCCACCTCCTTCCTTCGGGATGCAGCCTCCCGAACAAGCCAGCAGACGTCGCCAATCTTCTCACACTTGTCGACCAGGTCTGCCAGGTCCGCATGTCCGTGGGAAGCTATACAATGATACAAGCCGAGGTGGTCAAAGCCCCAGACATCGGCATAATGAAAAGATACGAATAGAGGCTTGTCCAGAACACTAGCTGCGGGACTCTCAAGGGTCAATCCGTGGATGCTCATCAGGACAAACAACCAAGATGTATGCTGATAGTATGTTGGGGTTCTATCCTCTCTATTAACAAACTCCCGACACGGGCAAATTCGATCCACCTCGCACTTCCATGAAACTGCTTTGGATAGCAGCTCCTCGATAGGGAACGGATACTGCTGAAGCTCCAGGCGGGAACCGCCAATCTGGCACAGGTGTTCTAAATTCTGCGTAAAAGCATCTTCACTTATGTCAGCAAGCACGGGTGTCAGTGGTTCAGCCGCTCCCTCCTTGATGGCTTTTCTGCTCGCTATGCATGTCTCCGCCTCCTTCGGGTGGTGGGAAAATAACCTCTTCAGATGGGCTTCGTCAATGTCAAAAACGGGCCCAGGCTGCTGACTCAGAAAGGTGCGCTCAGCCACATCCCAGCATGTCATCCGGGCATTGCGGTAGAAGCTCGTGCGAGCATTCCACCATTTTATATACTCAGGAGTGACCCAGGGGACTCGGTTCGGCATCGGCACTCTGAAAGTATTGGCGTCCCGGTGATGAAAATAGTCCCACCAGGAGCGACCTTCGGCCACAACAGTCGAACCGTGCTTTGACCTGCTGTCCAGAGGGAATAAGGCGATCGAAGGTGAAATATGCTGATCGTAGCCGAAATTCTGGCCGAACCTGAAGGGATAGTAGGGTTCTAAATAAACTGCGCCCCCCTTTCTGAATACTAAAACACTGGGGCGGATTGATAAAACCCAGTCAATGAGTTCAGGCTCCAAGACTGGTCGGGTCACGGTGTTGCCCGAAATGAAGTGTGTGAAAGTCTCCACTGCCTCGAGCTTACACTCACGTTGACGGTTCACTAATGGAGATGAATGTGCAGCCAAATTCCAAAAGTGGATAGTCCCCGCTGAATCCGTTGGGACCCTCATCAGTCAACCACGGATGGAGAAAAGTTGCTGGGACACTGGACCCGGCTCAGCACTTGCAAACTCCAGCATTCTGGGATACAATGTCATTGTGTGCAAAGTCCGGGGAGCTAGCTCCGGAAATAAGTTGCACACCCAGGCATTAAAGAAATGAAACGGTCCCACCATTCGGAAAGAGCGAGGGATACGATGCCTATGAATATCTCTAATAGATTTGTAAATCAGGCATAGTGCGGCTGGACATATTGCAAGCCGTATGCCCCAAGCCATCTGACAAGCCGGGTATATTGCCTCCGGCCGAATAACTGTCTCATCCCCCTGCAGGAGGGCAAAAGTACACAGCCAGAAGGTAAGGTAAGTAGCACAATGGGTAAGGGGATCCACCCCCATCGGATTCGGCCCCCCGCGGCTTATCCCCCTAAGAGAAGCAGACAGCTCTGACTTGAACTTAGGTGGCCTGCTGGGTTTACCCGCAACAGGAGCCACGTGAGGAAACTCGCTGTACTTCAAAGGGCCCCCGAAGAAATACTGAATCTAATGTCCTGCTCGGACTCTCAGTTTGCTGCTCTTCTCCCGGGGCTGGTATCCCTTTGAGGATCCCCTATTCAGCGTCAGGCAGAGGGAGCGGTATGCCTTCATCAAGTACCGGTACGAATAGCCGAAGTAATATTCACCTTCGCCGTCTATTTCGTCCTTGATAAACTCATGAATGCAGACCTCCTCATAGGGCTCTCCGTCAATAGGCAGGCCCGATAGCTGTGACAAGCTCCACAGATCCAGAGAGGTTTCACCTTCTGCTGTATAGAAAGTATTGAACTGTAGGCAAAATACTTCGAACATGCCGCAGCACAGCCCCTTTGAAATGGGATACCTGAAGCGGGATGCATACACACTGTGGTACACCCCGGCCCTGACCAGCAGCGGTGCATACTCTTTCAGAACATATTCTGTGAATTCCACTGCCCCTACACGAAAGAGATGAGCATCCATCACCTTCGTGTCTGTAAACCACCCAGCTGCCAGTTGAAATTTGAACTGAACAGCCAAGCAGTTCAGCACAAACGGTTCCTCTCTGTAGCCCCACTTGATGGGCGCCAAAAATAAGCCGTAGCCAGGTTTCTCCCTGTTAACCCGACCTATGGTGTTGTCCCACCTGGCCGGTGTGAATTCTGGAGCCCGTGTCAGCATCTTCTGCTCTGCCTCCAACTCGGTTACTCCCAAGACAGCGTCCCACTTGCGCCGCTCCCCCGGGAGATATATGGTATCGCCACGATACACAGAACCTTTCAAGCTGTCCCGGTCCAACAACATGGCCCGCTCCACCATCCGAGCCAGCATGACGTCCCTCTTCCCAGAGACGTTGAAGGTGCAAATGAAAGGCGCGAGGTGACGATCCTTCGGGAAGTCCGGGCGGTAGCCGTCATCGCGATTGAAGTCCAATCCCCCCTCGACAGTCACAATGCGAGAGGCGGATACTGTATCTGTTTCGGAGCCAGAGGACTCGTCGACTATGGCGATCCTCCCCAGGCCCCGGTCCAGCTGTCCAACGTTCCTCCAAGTCACAACAGGACCGGAAGCTCTGCCCGGGAGAGAGGAGTCAACATCAGCGGTGCCGGAAGCAACACGGCTTGAGGAAGAAGCCATTTCCAGCGAGCTGCAGACATAAAACCAAGGAAGAAAGAATAAGAAGATGATATCAAGAAGAATGTGTATAGAATAGAAATTTTTAGAAAATTTCGACAGCATCTCCCCTTATTGGGAGCATGCCCAAAAGTTAAATGGGAGAACACCCCAAGAGGGGGTGACTCCGAAATAAACAGGGACGGAGTCCCGAAGAAAATTTCCTGAACAAAGGCTTCCGCGCCGACCGCTCTGAGGCTACGGAAGGAGAAGGGAGAGGAAGAGAGAGAAAGCTCAGAAAGAAATGAGCCTCTCTCTCCCCCCCTCGGCGCTTATGTCACCCCGGCCAAGAGGCGCGCCTAGGAGGCGGCCGCGCCGACTGCCGGACGCGCCAAAAGGCGCACCGAAACGGCCTCCGCGTCGAAAATCAAAGTCGCCAAAGGCACGCCGGGACGGTCATCGCGCCGACGGAAGCCACGCTGGGGTGATCACCGCGCCGAAAGGAGCGTCACGCCGGGAACTACACGCCGAGCCCACCACCGCGCCGAGAATTGCGTGCCGGGAGCGTCTATGACGCCAATTAGCCCACCAGGGGTAATGCGATCATCATGCCGAGCCGAAAATGCTAGTGTTCATCCAAATTTGCTTATAAAGCAAGGAAGTCATATGAGCAGAATGAAGACCCAGAGTCAAAAGAACAACGAACGCACGGGTTCGAGCCTGAAGAGACCAAGAAGCACAGTGTGTGACGTGATGTACACCCGCATGTCCCGTGTCACTCAAGCTTCACTCACGCCACCTACGGGTGGGGGGCATTTGTTGAAACCTAAAATATACCAGAAGAAACTATAGCATATTCACAGCTTTGAAGATCAGTCGAGGGCACAATTCACGTGCTATTCCTGGGAGATCTGAGAGTCTGAATAGAATAGACCCATTACCCCTATCATTCTGTTCGACTATAGCCGTCTCTGGCTAAGTCGCTGTCCAGTACTGCTATCGTTCAGATAGTCATGCTGATTAAACTACAACATTCAGGCAACCATTGCCTGCTGAAACCGATGTTCAGACATCTCTGACGCTCCAAGAACCAGGATGCACGGTGCCCCGCACGTACGTGTGAATGCAAGGTGTAGACGGGCTCGGTGGGGTCGTAATATGCATATGTCAAGAACCCCACCGTCGAGAGGAGTTCACTGAGTGGATCCTGGACGGATGGGCCGAATGACAAGAAGATGGGCCAAGCCCAAACAAGAGACCGGACGCACCGATGGCTGTCACGCCGGGAGGAGCGGTTCTGGCGCGCCGGGGAGCTCATGCCGAATGAATGAAGGGTCTCACCTCTATAAGAGTCCTGCCCTTCGAACGAAACAAAGAGAGCACAGATAGAGCATAGAAGAGGAAAAAGAAAAAAAAGGAGAAAGAAGAAGAGAAAGAGAGTGCTTAGCCACCGAAGAGCAAGAGGGAGTTTGAGAGCCCTTGAAAGAAAAAGGAGAAGAAAAGAAGAGGAGAGAGTCAGAGGTTCGAAGAAGGATCTAGGTGGGAACGTCGGGCAGCTACAGCTTACTCTGCTTCTCCTCCCTATCTGTCTCAACTCTTCCCTCTGTATTTTTGATTTCTAGCATCTTTGCTTCAATAGCATCGGATGCCAATGTAACCCTGCTTTGCAGGGATTAAGCCTGGATTTCTCTTTCCGATTGAGTCGGATTTCTTTTTCTAAATAGCATGCGTGTAAGCCATTTGGATGAAGTTATTAATGAAAGAATGGGCTGATGTCTGCTACCTCTGATCATTCTTCTCCGTCTTCCCCTGTATCTGAGGTTCTAATCTATGCACGGGCTGCAGGTAGCCTTGAATGAGTTCTTTTTTATGTTTGAATTCCTCTATCTGTCGAAGATTCTTCGCCATCGCTCTATCCCCCTCCTGTGCCACATTTCGAGGGCCTGAGACAGTCTATCTCATGGCTCCTCGTATGCGGACTGAAAGGGATATGTTTAGAGGTTTCCGCCCGCACACTTTTTGCTCTCAGTGAGGCTCCCGGAGGCAAGGTGTTTCCCCCAAGGGTTTCTTCCCCCTCCATCATCTAAGACAGTCGAGGTAAAACCCCTTTCCTTCAAGCTCCCGAAGCCCTGCTGGGTTCTGAAACCTCCTTTGCAAAACCCCCCGGCGCCGGTGTCTCCCGGCGTGGATTTCACGCCGAGGGCTTGCCACGCCGGCTGCATCCCCCATATCGCGCCGAACCTACCTGGCCTTTGTGCCGAAAACCACCCCTCTTCTCTGCATTGACACCTATGCGTTTGTTGGCCACCCTGGTGCCTTCACGCACGTGCCGATAACCCATACAGCCTCTGTCCATCATATCCTGCCCCATGGGTGTGCATTGCCCTTCCCTCTGACCTCATGGGAGCTATATCAAAGGGGTTAATTGTCCCTCTACATTTTGCAACCCAGTAAACCACGGGGCCCTGCCCTTGCAGGCTCTCCGATGGATTGCATTGGGAATATTACAACAGTGGGGATAAGGTCTCTTATGACCGAGACACTTGAATCACGGGCTACGCCCGGCACTTATTTTGGTTTCTACTCCGGCATTCGTGAGTAGATATCCCATGATATTCTCTTGGCACACTCCCAAAATAAGGGGAGATGCTGTCAAAATTTGCCCAGGGCTTCACTCTGTCATACGGCACGATGTTTCATCGGGATAGCGTAGTTAACCCCTGAATCTGGTGAGAGCCTGAGTTGTGATATCTCACGGCATCTTGCCCTCATAGGGAATACATCTCCCTGCTAATGATCTCTTTGAACACCCCCCTCCAGAACGTGCATCCACCCTCATTTCCTATAACCCCCACCTGACTTCATGAAATCTCCACTGAACGCCCATAAAACCCTCACAAATACCCTTTCTTTAAACCTCATAAAACATCCCTCGGCGCCACTGCCTCCCGGCGCCAAACCCGCGCCGGGTGGGTGGCGCGCCGGGACCAGGGCACGCCGAAGGCCAGGGCGCGCCGGGACCAGGCTGGGCCGAGACCCCCTTGAGCCCCTCTTTCGCGCCGTATTCCTTCGCGCCGGGACTAGGCTGGGCCGATGCCCCTTTGAACCCCCTCCCCTCGCGCCGTCTGCCCTTCGTGCCGGGATCTCCAGCGCCGACTAATATCTGTGTCATTTCACCTTACTAGTGGGTGCTCTTCTTCAAATCTTGATATCTCAACATCCCATTAAACCCCAGAATAATCATCCCAAACCCAGAGGTCCTACTCCCATCAACCCTTAAGCCAGTCTTCAGCATCTTGCGAGGGGATTATCGTCATTCACCCGGGCCCACGGAGATATATTAATGGGGGTTCCACCCCTACATTACACCGAACACGATAACTCTCCCGTCTCCCCACTGGCCCTCGGAGTTCTGCCACCGCATGCCCTCCAATGGCCCCTCGAGGGGAATATTAACGAGTGGCGCAGACGGTCCCGTCATATTTGGATCCTTTTTGGATCCAGGCCTGTGCCTGATTTTCTTCTGGGTCTCCATTCTGGCTCTCCATGGATGGATGTCCTATCTCCCTTTTTTGGGTATAATCCGAAGGAAGAGGGCATGCTATCGGATTTACGCTGTAGCATCGTCATCATGCCCCACGCAGCACGATTTCCCATGCATATCCGCATCAACCCTTACGTATATCAAAGGACGTTGACAAGAGGTCGGGTCACACTCGATCGGAAGTCTTCGCTATGCGCGATGGTGGTCTTCGGACCTACGTCCTCTGCCATGTACCAAGGGTCCATTATTCTATGAGTTATGCATCCCTTGCATGATAAACAAACGCCTTCCGTAGGCTTTTGTCATAGTCATCATGTAGTTCTTTTTATTTCGGCTTCGACAGCCCGCTATCTCGGCAATTAATCAAAGGTGTTCCCTCCTCGTGGGGGATGTAATTAACGCCATAGCCTTTATGGTATGGCGGATTGCTGGTCCCGACCGAACCTCACATTCGCCCGACATGGGTCAGAATGAGCGCATAATAACTTGTCACTCATGTGACTGGCACGCCCGCGTCGTTAATCAGCCAGTTAACTACCAAGTTAGCCAATTGACTGATCGACTCGCGAAACCCAAGAAAAAAGGAAGGAAAAAGATTCCGCGTCAAACAGCTATGAACTATAGTGGATGTCTAGATCTATTTTTAATGTTGTGTATGTAGGGCCCGATCTGGTCCTGGGAGGAGCACCCGAAAGTACTTGTGTCCATGGGAGTTATATTGATCACGGTGTCTGGCATTGCACCGAAGTACTTGTCTCTCTTGATCTTTGGCATTCCACACTCTCTCTTTCTCTCGTGACTTGCGTACATGACTTGACTTACGTGACTCGACTTGCGTGGCCTGGAATGGGTAAGTACTTGCGTGAAATAGCCAATAATCTATAAATTCTCACATGAATATCTCTTGTTTAGGACTCGCTTGGAAGTTTTGCATAACATTGTTAATCTCTTGCTAGTTTTGTTTCACTTGCTCGATTAATTCTACATGCATAGTCTTACCTGCATTTACATGTGAAAATGTAATTACTTAAACCAATTGCTTGTTCTTGAGATATAATTCCTACTGAGCGTTCTCTCACCTAGTTTTATTGCAACATTTTTTAGGTAATCAGGTGACTAGCGAGACCGAGACTCACACGGGAGGGGCAAGTGTGCAAGCGAGCTCTGGAAATTAGTGAACCCGGGTCTTTTATCTTTCTTGAGTCTAGTATGGTGTCTCTTATTTAGTTATCTCGTCTAAGTCTGTTAGTGCGTCGTCTCCTTTCTTTCATTGTGATGTAGTTGAGTCTTCCATTTTTTTTATTTTGAAATTGTAAGAGACTTATATTTGAAATAAAATGTTATTAATGTTCTAAATTATTTCGTATTATGCGACTACTCTTGATTATTCACAACTGTTTAACTGCCACGTTCCGAGTAAACAACATGTACCGCTGCTATCGGTTCGGGACGTGACAGAGGTGGTATCAGAGCTTCGGCTTTCAAATCCTTCGGTCATTATGTCCTAGAGATAGGTTGAGTATCCTTGTCGGTCGTCCTATAGGAATTTCGTGAGAATTGGGTAGAGCTTGGGGTTAAATTATAAAAGAAGGATAAAATACTTAAGTCTCATTATTATTCTTGAGTCAATAATTAATCTCCCCAACTATTCTTGTAGGAACCTAAAGAAAATGGAGGTATCTAAGCTGAGCTTTGTCCCTGAGATGATATTGGTAGATGTCCAAGCTTATGCGGACCTTGCTAGAAGAGTCCAGGAGTTAGAGAAGGCAGTGGAAGAAAAAGAGAGAGTTGAAGAAAGGAACCAAGCTGTTAATTCTAAAATGTCTGTCCCGGCTAAGAAGAGGCCTAATGAGTACTAAAATTCCCAAAGGTACAAGAAATGTAAGAAGGGGAAAAGTGTGGTAGCCCCTATTGACCCATCGCAAGAGAGGTGTAAGTTCTACGGGAAGTTTAATCACCAATCGGAGGTTTGTTATCGGAGGACGGGAGCGTGTCTCCGAAGTGGGAGCCTCGAACATAGGATAGCCTAGTGTCCTATTCAGAACTCGAAACTCCAAGAGGGAGCCCAAGCCTTAGTGGGAGACGAGTATGCCAAAGGAAAAGCTATGGAAGGTACCCCTCATCCTCGATTCTACCTTAAATTCTTTTCCAATTGATATGTTCTAGATTTCTCCTTTTACTTATAAAGTATTATGAGGGGTTAGCTAGATCTCCGTCTTGAGTAAAGGATGATGTGAATTTGGGGACCAAATTCTTTTAAGTGGGGGAGGATGTAGCACCCCAAAAACTTAAATGGAAATTATATGATAATAAATATACCATACTAATAAATATCAAATGGAAATAGCCAATAAAAATTTAAAGGATCTTAAACGCTAAAGATATTAAAAAGAGACTAGGAATCGAACCTGCCTCTGATACCCAAGATAATGATTAAGAAGGTAAATAAAGTGAAGGAAATTATAAGAAATAAAATCTTTATATTAATGAAGTACTACCTTAAACAAACTCTCAATCGATTAAGACCCTGGTATAAATCATGACCCACCTACAATATAAGTTTAATACAACCCCATAGGAAATGGGCTTAGCATTCAAGGCCAACTTATGTACACTAGCAGACCCCACGTATCGGTTAGTATCAAAACATAATGGGCTTCGAGAAATATATATGTATATATACATGCAAACTATTAATAGATATAAGCCGCGTATGTAAGGGTTTAATAAATAACAAATGAGTTTAATTGTATATCGAACAAAACTCCTAAATAAATTAAACTTGTGTAAAAAGGCCAAATAGAAATAACTAGTTATATATATAGATACACTTAATGGGCCTTAACACATATATTATATTTTATTTTTCTATTAATACAATTTTATAGAAGCCCAAAATGGAATAAATGCATGATATTCAAGGGTTTCCACCCACACATATGGAGATACTCATTCACTATATATATATATATATATATATATATATATATATATATATATATATATATATATATATATATATATATATATATATATATATATATATATATATATATATGGGCCTAAATCATGGGGTTTACATATATATAACCCATCTATAAGACCACCCATGTACACCCGTAAAACACATGGGCTAAACTCATTCACCCATTAAGACAACCCACCAAGGTGGGCCTCTCCACATAAACCCACTGACAAGCCCAAACAATACAACCCTATATATATATATTACCCAACCCATGATCACCTATATAAAAGCCTACGATTTAAACCCAACAACCGCTCACGTGCACCCCATATACATGCATACCCATTCGAGCCCAACCCAGAAGCATGCTCAGACGTTGCAGGGTGTTAGTTTTATTGCTTTTCCATGCAAATGATAGCAGGCGGATGCTAACCGAGAAGGGAGAAACAACGCACGGAAGGTCTTAAAACCTTTCCGTTACGGACTTTCGAACCCTCCAAAACCATGTATCTCTATAAGAACATGATGCGGGACAGACACACGACCTGGGACTCTAGCTCGCGATCGTCCCTAAGCGAGGGAAGACATGGGACCGTGTGTGGTTGAAAAATCGGTAGTGAGTCTCGGGTATCGGCTTTTCCGCTTTAACTCGGCTCGAGTCACGGGACGAGTTACACTCACTCTCTCGCAGCGGTGATATAATTGATATAAAGGGCTAATATCCTATCACATGCAGCGGTATATACGAATAAATACGAGTAAAGCAAAGCCTACGAGGAGGGTGGCGAGTGTCCTTCCACGCTCCGGGCGTGGGGAAGACATTCCCGGCCAAGTATGGTAACTCCCGGTAACAACAGTAAAAGTTAATTACAAAAGTGAAATCTATTGCCCACTCCACGCAGGGAGGTAAAGGGCTACAAGTGGGGCCTGGGAGGACCGACCCTGGGTTGACGGACAGTAATCTGGAGGTGCGTACGGCACGAACTCGGCCTGCTGGTCCGACTCGGCACTATTCCAACTCGGTGCTGCGCCAACTCGGTTGCTGACTCACTGGATAGTAACGTGCGGATTCCAAAGGAACGACTCCCTCTTGAGGTCTTCTGAAGGTGCTGCTTGGCTGGGACGACGGCGGGATGTCCCTAATCGACTCCCTCAAGTGGCAGTTCCAGAAGTTGACTTTTGATAATTTTACATGAATTATTCTCGGACTGCAATTTCGGACCTGCACAGGGAACATATCTGTACGCCTCGGCTGAAGGAATTATGACGCTCAAATCCGGAGGCCGATCGAGGCGTGGCTTGTACCGGTGGAAAGAGCACTCATAGAACTACAACATATAATTATCACAACTCCATCCAGTGGACGAATTGAAAATGAGGATGACTGTAAGACTATTTTTATTTCTAACTCAGACTGACAGACACACAGGGCAGCAAGGGATATGCCTGAAACTGACCTTTGACCGAGGGTCAAATGAATTTTCTAGACTCCACTAAAATTATGGTGGAAGGGGATATATGTGTGGAACACTGAATAATTTTTTTGGGATTTTATGAAAATTTTTATGGGGGTGGGGAAAATGCGACAAGGTGACTCTATCCCGTAGATCTGCAAAAGGCCAGATTATTGAGAGGACAAACAATAATATGGGAAAAATACCTAATGACTTCCAAATGACACGAAATATGAACTGGAGGTTAAGGGAGATGGACAAAACAAACCCTCAAAATGAGGTTATGTCCTGATGGACACAGAACTCCGATGTAGCGGCGGTGGCGGCTCGACGGCGGCACGAACGGCGGCGGCGGCAGTAGAGGTGAACTCAGAGGGGCTAAGGAGAATGGGCTTCACACCCTAGAGGGCTGGAGGAAGAAGATGAACCCGGGAGAGAGAGGGAGAGGGGCGAACCCTCCTTGGAGGCTCCAAGTAATTTTCTGAAATTTCACTTCATCAATTCTCACAAATGGAAATTACATGCTATTTATATGAAATGAAAAAAGACTCTTAATACCCTCAGATCTAGGGTTGGGAGTGGTATACAAGGTATAGAACTAATTAGTTCTAATAGCATTTTTACACAAATTAAATTTGGACCAAAAATGGGGGGCGCCCTCTTGACTAGGTAGGTGTAAGGTAGGTGGCATCTTTGAATTTTTTAACCACTTGTCTCCCATGTGTCCAATTGACCTTCTAGATGCCACCTAGGACTTTGACCAACCCCACATGGACCCAAATGGTGTCAGTTGGACCAAGCCCCCTTGCAGGTCCTACTGATATTTTGCACAAAAATCTAAAGAATCCAAGGGAATGACAAAGTGGCTTATAAAGCCATACAATTGCGTACATACTTTCTCAAAGATATAAAATAAAAATAAACTAAAGGACACAAATACAAAAATAATAAGTCAATGCTCGACGTCGATTCCCATCAGAACACCTCACCCCGAACACGGTAGGTTTTCCTGTTGCTATTCGTGAAACCAAAGGAGGAGTCTTCTTCCATCAAGGCCGCTGCGCCCCCTTCACCCTACTGCCGCCATCTTCCTCCTGCTGCTGTCCAAGCAACAAAGGAGCCCTACTTCTTCTCCTCTTCTTCCTCCTGCAAGTACCCTGTGGCATCTACTCTTCTACCCTTCTTCTTCCTGTACGTGGGAGGAGCTCTGTCAATCTACATCCTGTCCTGCACCCTGAGCTCTCGATCTGCACACCAAAAAGGTAGGTTTTCTCAAAGAATTGAAGCCCAAGACAGTAGTAATTAAGTTGCATTAATGTTTGCGTTCTCTAGCTTATGGTTTGCATGTTTATTTTAATTAATTAAATAATCACAACATGTTTAAACATTTTATTTCCATGTAATCACATATCTAAAAATCACAAAATATACGTGACTAGAATCCTCATGATTTATCCTTAATTTCCATGTAGTTATATGGTGTATTAACTAGTTAATAATTAAATTTAGAAAATAAATGAGTTGAAAGGATTTACATGGCGAATAGCATTGTCACTGTAGCATCTTAGTTACAGCATTTTATCCTACCAGCCTTTTCGTGGGTGCCGTAGTGTCCTTTGGACATGAGATTTTACGAGCATATTATTGGGGTGGAGACCGGGGTAGTGAGGGTGATACCACCATTTTCGTGCCTCCTATCTCAAGATCCCCTATCTCTCAACGAAAAATTATTTTGAACACTCGATTAGGTAGAGTTTTTCGAGCCCGTCATTTTGGTATACAGTATGCGCGATTCCGACGTGGTTACATCGAGAAACAGGTGATTTTAAGAAGTTGACAATTTCACTATTTAAACAAACGTCAACTATAACCGCCGCTCATTCTTTATACACACACACACACACACACACACACACACACACACACACACACACACACACACACACACACACACACACACACACACACACACACACACACACACACACATACACACACACATATATATATATACATAACTCTTAACTATGTCTTTGAAAATCTATATCTATTAAACTATGTAACATAAAATTATAAAAATTATGTATCTGGAATCCTCATATTTTTCTCCTAATTATCATATATTCTATTTCTCTGAACTTTTTTATATAAATAAATGTGTCTTTGAATGTATACTTTGAAATTATTCAATAAAATAAGTATTGACGTGAAATCTTATTGAATAAATTAAGTTAAAAATTATAGAACTAACGTCCCTCCAAGTGGACGCAAATTAATAAATGATGCCACCACGGGCGTCAATTAATATAAGTTTATTTAATTATAGTTTATTATAGAATTGGATGGGCGTAAATTCTACAATTAACGCATTCATGTTCTCACCGTTTTCTTCCGATTTTGACCCATACTCTGGGTTCTTGGCACTCTCATGTCACATCCGTAGATGGAGTCCATATTTTGATTTATACAATTTTCCCCTCAATTCTTGGTGACATACGAGCCCTCTGTTGGACATTCCGTTCCTTCGGACTGGCGAGTTAGTCATTGAGACCTCCGTAAGTCTCCTCGTAGCCTTGGATTCTCTCAGGACCGACTGAGCTGGTTGTACCTTAAACACCTTGTACCGTTTTAATTGCCATGTCACTCTGGAGAAACATGGTAACCCGGCCCTTTCATGGTGCTACGCTTGGCCCATGAGAGAAATCTCTCAAGCCAATGGAGTGGGTGACCATTCCACTAGGCGAATTATTGAATTGGGTAACCTATGGTTAGGTGCCAATTCTTCAGCTTACTTCATGTCCATTGAATTCATGACTCTTGTTAGTCATTTATTCAAAGTATCATGGCAACCTATCTAGGTGCCAATTCCACCTAGTTTATCGACATGTCACGGTTTGTCTATGCTCTTTGTGTGGATTTTATCGCTAGTCTGTCATTGCCCAAGGGCCTTGCCCTTGAGTTCCATAATCTCTATTTATCATTTTACTAAAGCTTGTTCTTTGGAACTCTCTGTTGGCTATGAACTATAGTGGATGTCTAGATCTATTTTTAATGTTGTGCATATAGGGCCCGATCTGGTCCTGAGAGGAGCACCCGAAAGTACTTGTGTCCATGAGAGTTATATTGATCACGATATCTGGCATTGCACCGAAGTACTTGTCTCTCTTGATCTTTGGCATTCCACACTCTCTCTTTCTCTCATGACTTGTGTACATGACTTGACTTGTGTGACTCGACTCGTGTGGCCCGGAATGGGCGAGTACTTGCGTGAAATAGCCAATGATCTATAAATTCTCACATGAATATCTCTTGTTTAGGACTCGCTTGGAAGTTTTGCATAATGTTGTTAATCTCTTGCTAGTTTTGTTTCACTTGCTCAGTTAATTCTACATGCATGCATTTACATGTGAAAATATAATTACTTAAACCAATTGCTTGTTCTTGAGATATAATTCCTACTGAGCGTTCTCTCACCCAGTTTTATTCTAACATTTTTTAGGTAATCAAATGGCTAGCGAGACCGAGACTCACACGGGAGGGGCAAGTGTGCAAGCGAGCTCTGGAAATTAGTGAACCCGAGTCTTTTATCTTTCTTGAGTCTAGTATGGTGTCTCTTATTTAGTTATCTCGTCTAAGTCTGTTAGTGCGTCATCTCCTTTCTTTCATTGTGATGTAGTTAAGTCTTCCAGTTTTTTTTTTGTTTTAAAATTGTAAGAGACTTATATTTGAAATAAAATTTTATTAATGCTCCAAATTATTTGGTCTTATGCGACTGCTCTTGATTATTCACGACTATTTAACTGCCACGTTCCGAGCAAATGACATGTTCCGCTGCTATCAGTTCGGGACGTGACATGATGTGCTTGACCCGAAAGGGGTACTTACTCAAACTTGAATAGCCAATCTCATGTTTATTCTATACTGGTGAACTTGTTAGTCTCCCACTATGTACTTCATATTTATTTCTTATTCTATCTTGAGCTCATTCACGCATGATCATAACTGCATTCATGTAACATGTTAATTAATTAAAGTAAGCCTGATTAATAGAGATGTAATTCCTACTGGGCTTTTGCTCATCCAGTGCTTTTACCATGCTATTTCAGGTAACTCAGATGAGGATATCCAAACCGATGGGGATGACCAAGAGTGAAGAGTGTAGAGCTAAAACCGAAGCCTTGTGCTATCGTAAAATCGTGTCTTTTTATAGTCGGTCTTGTAATTTTTCTTTTATTGAGTTTAGTGAAGTGGAGTATTGAAGTTGGATTTGTTGATTGTAAACTCGAGTATTATGGAATGAAGTATGTTGTGATTTATCGTCCCTTTTAGCAAACTATGTTCGTGTGGTTGTGTGTGTATGCCTCGAGCTCTAATTGACATGATCGATATAACCGTCACGTTTCGGGTTCCTTCCGCACCCAGGGCGTGACAGTTTTGTGATATCAGAGCCAAGTTTTTCTAAGTTACCTAGGTTATCAAGTCCAAGGTTAAGGTGTCTAGGTTCCTTACCTTTTACCCAAGTGAGAATTGGGTAGCGCCATGGGTTAAGTCAATGTAGGACATCCTAGAATTTTAAGTCGAACGTCTAATTATCAAAATTTCTTGCAGGATCATGGCCACAGAACATGCTCAGTGGAGGGAGATGCAGAGGACCGTGCAAGGTCTCACGCAAGCATTACAGCAAGTGGCCCAAGGAGGGGCGAATCGTGGAGCCAGAGATCTTCACAGGAGCTTTCGTAATATGAATCCCCCAAAGTTCGTCGGATCTACCGACCCTGATGACGTAGAGAATTGGATCAAGGAGATTGAGAGGATCTTCTGCGTGATGCAATGTACGGATGAAGAGAAGGTGCTTTTGGCTACTTTTCAGTTGGAGTGAGATGCTAGATCATGGTGGGAGTCAGTGGAGGCTACTCTGCCCCATGACCATGTGACGTGGGGTGAGTTTGTAGAATATTTTAATAGCAAGTATTTCTTTGACCAGGTGCAAGAGAAGAAGGCCGCGGAGTTTGCCACGCTAAAGCAACGAAGTTTGTCAGTCGCCTAGTATGAAGCTCAGTTCTCACGGTTGTCTCGGTATGCACCACACTTTGTGGGCACTGAGAAGATGAAGGCTCAGAGATTTCTGAATGGGCTCAAGCCCTAATATATTACTCAGCTGGTGCCAATGGATGTGCAAACTTATGGGGAGATGGTTAGAAGAGCACAGTTATTAGAAGATGCTACTGAATTATCTGACCGGATTCATGGGCGCGATAAGAAGGAGCAAGTTACAAGTTCGGGTTATTTCAAGACACCATTTTATAATAAGAGGCCCAATGGAGGAGGAGACTTTCACAAATACAAGAAGGTTAAGAAGAACGATAAGCAGCTAGTTCTTGCCGCTACTCCATCCAAGGAAATATGCAAACATTGTGATAAGGCTGGGCACCGAGCCAAAGAATGTTGGAGGAGGTTGGGAGCTTATCTCTATTATGGGAGTCGGGATCACCAGATTCTCGAGTGTCTGTTGCTTACTGACCAGGCTGGAAGCGAGAAGCACCAGGGTGGAGCGAAGAAGAAAGGTCGTCTCCAAGCATTGCAAGAGGTGGAACCGAGCGAGGGCGATATCATAGAAGGTACTCTAGATGTTTGTTCCAAGTCTACTTTTGTTCTGTTTGATACCAGAGCAATCCATTCATTTATCTCTCAGAGTTTTTCTGCTATGTTATTGTGAAGCCTGTTCTATTGGGAAGTGGGTTAGTCATCTCTACCCCTATTGGAGCTAGGACCGAGATTAAGTATCATTACCCTAATAGCAAGGTCTTAGTTGGAGGATGAAATTTGCCTGTCGACTTAGTGAGCATGGATATGGATGGTTATGACATCATCTTAGGCGTAGATTGGTTGTCTAGGCATGAAGCTGTCATAGATTGTAAGAAGGGTTTAGTGACCTTTAGTGGTAATCCTAGACTTATCTATTCTGATCTTCAGAGTTGTGGTAGTTCGTCTCTGATTTTGACTCTTCGAGCTAGCAAGCTTATAAGAAGTGGATGTGTAGCCTTCTTAGCTTTTGTCTCTCTAACTGAGCATAGAAGTCTGAAGCCAGAGGAGATTCATGTGGTTAAGGATTTTCCCGATGTTTCTGGAGGAATTGCCTGGTTTACCCCCAGAGAGAGAAGTGGCATTCACAATTGATCTTGTTCCTGGTGCTGTCCCCGTATCTAAGGCTTCTTATCAGATGTCTCCCGCTGAACTGAAGGAATTAAAGGAGCAACTAAATGACTTGTTGAAGAAATGATTTATTGGACCAAGTACTTCCCCGTGGGGAGCGCCAGTTCTGTTCGTCAAGAAGAAGGATGGTTCCATGAGATTGTGCATAGATTATTGGCAGTTAAATCAGCTAACCATCAAGAATAAGTATCCACTGCCAAGGATTGATGAATTGTTTGACCAGCTTTCAGGAGCTTGATATTTCTCAAAGATTAATCTCAGATCTGGTTCCCATTGGTTAAGGATTAAGGAGGATATTTTCAAGATGGCATTCAAAAGCAGGTACGGGCATTATGAATTTACTGTCATGCCTTTTGGACTAACCAATGCCCATGCAGCATTTATGCAGCTGATGAACAGTATATTCAGGCCGCATCTTGATCAGTTTATTGTAGTGTTCATTGACGATATTCTGGTATATTCTAAATCTGAGGAAGAGCATGAGGAGCATTTGAGGTTAGCATTGCAACTTTTGAGGAGTAATCAGTTGTATGCCAAGTTTAGTAAGTGTGACTTCTGGCTTAAAGAAGTTTTATTTCTAGGTCATGTAATTTCAAAGAAGGGAATTTCTGTTGATCCATCAAAAGTGAAGGCTATGAGGAATTGGGAGAGACCCGTTAATGTAGCTGAAATTCAAAGTTTTCTGGGATTAGTTGGCTACTACAAGTGTTTTATCAAGGATTTATCTAAGATTGTTGTTCCATTAACAAGATTGACTAGGAAGGAGAACCCATATGAATGGACTGAGGAATGCGAGAAGAGCTTTTAGACCTTAAAGGATTTCTTAAACAGTGCACCTATGCTGGCTTTACCAGTTGAAGGAGAGAAGTTTGAAGTCTATACTGATGCATATAGGATTGGTTTGGGCTATGTATTAATGCAACAAGGAAAAGTGATCGCATATTCTTCTAGATAGTTGAAAAAGCATGAAGAGAATTACCCAGTGCATGATCTAGAATTGGCCGTAGTGGTTTTTTCTTTGAAGATTTGGAGGCACTATCTTTATGGGGGAAGTTTATTGTCTACTCAGATCATAAGAGCTTGAAGTACCTATTTTCGCAAAAGGAACTTAATATGAGGCAAAGATGTTGGCTAGAATATCTCAAGGATTTTGATTTATCTATATAGTATCATCCAGGAAAGGGAACTCTGTAGCTGATGCTCTTAGTCAGAAGCCGAGAGCTTTGCTGGCAAGTTGTATGCTTCAAGAATGGCAGTTGCTAGAGCAGTTTTCTAGACTGGACTTAAGGGTGGTAGAGGAGAAGGAGAGTATTCTTTAATCGAACTTGAGTCTGTATCCTAATATGTTCTCAAAAATAAAGGAATTACATTATCCTAATCTGTTCTCAAAAATAAAGGAATTACATAATGATGACCCTGTGTTCGTAGAGATTAAGGGTAAGTTGGATTAGCGACCTGACTTCAAGTTGGCAACTGATGGAAGATTATTGTTCCGTGAAAGGACGTGTGTGCCTGACTTTTCTAATATCAAGAATAAGATTCTGGAGGAGGCACAACGATCGAGGTACACTATTTATCTCAGTGCTACTAAGATGTATCAAGATTTGAAGGGTACTTTTTGGTGGCCTAATATGAAAAGAGAGATAGCAAAATACGTGAGCCAATGTTTAGTTTGTCAGCAAGTTAAGGCTGAACACCTCAAGCCTACTGGGAAGTTGAAACCACTTGAGATACCAGAATGGAAGTGGGATAGTATTGGCATGGACTTTATCGTCAGATTACCAAGGACCTGAGGTAGGTTTGATGCTATATGGGTGATCGTGGATCGTTTAACAAAGTTTGCTCACTTTTTGCCTATCAAGAATCGATGGACGGTGGATGTATTGGCGGCACTTTATATCAAGGAGGTAGTGAGATTACATGGAATTCTTATAACTAAGGGTTGCAGTCATCCTTGGGGACAAGGTTAAATTTCAGTACAGCTTTTCATCCCCAGACTGATGGGCAGACAGAAAGGATGAAGCAGATTATTGAAGATATGTTGAGAGCCTGCATGATAGATTTTGGTGGTAATTGACATGAGCACCTGCCATTGATAGAATTTGCGTATAACAACAGTTATCAATCTAGCATCAAGATGCCACCTTTTGAAGCACTATATGGCAGAAATTGTAGATCCCTGTTATGATGGAGCGAGGCTGGAGATAGAAGTTTGTTGGGACCTGATATTGTGCAAGATACTACTCAGAATATTCAGATGATCAGGAAAGATTGAAAGTCACTCAGTCAAGGCAAAAGAGTTATACCGATAACCAAAGAAGAGAGTTGGAATTTCAAGTAGGAGATCATGTGTTTCTCAAGGTATCACTAACAAGAGGAGTTAAGATGTTTGGTATTAAGGGAAAACTCAGTCCAAGATATATTAGTCCTTTCGAGATTCTTGATCGAGTAGGAGAGGTGGCTTACAAGCTTGCTTTACCACCGCAATTGGCAAAAGTGTACGATGTGTTCCATGTATCAATGTTAAGAAAATATGTATATGATCCTTCGCACGTAATTCATCATGATAATCTGGAGCTACAAAAAAACTTATCTTATGAAGAGAAGCCAACGAAGATCTTGGACTGCAAGCTACATCAACTGAGAAATAGGGCAATACTGATGGTGAAGGGTCAGTAGAGTAGGCGAGGTCAAGAAGAAGCTACTTAGGAACTAGAGGAAGCTATTAGGAAGAAGTATCCGCAATTATTTGTTGGTTCGTGCTTAACCCTCTCTTAGAACTTGTGTGTGTGAATTTGGGGACCAAATTCTTTTTAGTGGGGGAGAGTGTAGCAACCCGATAAAACATAACCCATAATGAGAATAATAATAGGCCTTAACTATTAAAATTATTAAATGAAGCCTACTTAACTAATAGGGAAAAGAAATAAAACTCATTATTGGGCTCCAATATAAATTCCCATCTAAAACCTTTTAGTGGGCATGTTCGAATGGGCTTAGGTCGACTGAGGGTTTGTTGATTTAGTAGTGTCTTATCTTGTTAAAACCCTAAGAGAGGTAGATCGAAGGATTGGCTACTGGATACTTCAATTAAGGTAGGATATGGATTAACACAGAAGGGGTTGGGTTCTAATAGAAATAGGATTCCTTGAACCCTAGTAGGACTCGTAAAGAGTTAAACCTTATATATAGGACCCTTGTGAGAACGGCAGAAGCTAATGTTGCTGCTGCTGGGATTAAGAGGCTTGGGAGTTAGGCGTCGTGCATGTTGTGCTGTTGCAGACGAACCATAGGCATCTTAGTGATTCTTCTATATTCATTTAAGGTAGGTGTTCTCTCGGGCATAAATCTAATAAGTAACTACATGATTAGTGTAACAACATGAAATCCTTCTATCTAGATCCCCATCATCTTTTTCCATCATGATTAGTCAATAAAAATATTATTTTACCGTGTTCTGGAGTGTTTCTTTTCTAAAAAGAATTCGCGACCAGGGTAGTGGACGCGTGTTAATCTACGTCTTTCTACACATACGCGAATTCCTGATTTCGTGTCAGCCCCTGGACGCATATTAATACACGTCAACTACTTAGACGTGAATTCCCAGATAATTATATATTGCTTTAATGCTTTAAAAATCAATATCCCATGAACCCTATTAATTAAAATTATGATATGCATGTTTTTAGGATCCCTAAAATTTCTTCTTAATTATCATGTCATCTGATTTGTTAAAATCCCTGTAGAATGAAAGTGCTACTGTTCATCCCCACTTATAAGAAATGAACAGTGTTAATAAGTCTATAATCGTAACTGCCGGATGCGACTTGATGTGTATTGAGAATCTGCGTCCCCAGGTAAGACACAGATTTCATGTAAAATTAGTGTCCCTGTAGTAGACGCATATTCTTGAATATGCGCCTTTCCAGGAAGATGCGTATTAATTTGCGTCTGCTACCTCGATGCCAATTCATAGTAAAATAATTAATTAAATCTGGAAATCTAATGAAATTAACGCCTCTTGATGGGGGCATCGAACCAAGACCGTCCACATTTTGTTTACATTTATGTCCTTTCATATTTGTATGTATACCCTTGTGTTATATGGGTACGCAATTGTAGGTCTTAGTGGGTTTATATGTAAAATTCTAGTAGGCCCAAGCAAGGGGGCCCTCAGCCCTTTCCCATTGGTCCATGTCACCCATGTGGGGCTGGTCAAACCATCCTAGGTGGCATCTAGAAGGGTTGAATGTCAAATGACACATGGGTAGACAAAGGGAGTAAAAAAGTCTAAGGTAGGTTACCTACCATGTCAAGCTTGTCTCCCACTTGGGTTATTTTATTTTTTTTGTGTGTTGGTCACATTTAATCTAGGCCATTCCTTCCCTATCCCTAGATCCAATGGTGGAGATTGGATTTGATGTGTAGCATATATATACTTGTATTTTTCCATTTAGAACAATTAATGAAATGAGAAAAAGCATTGTGCAAGAGCCCCCCTTGAGTGAATTTCGACCTCCCCTCTCTCTCCCATTGGTTTCTTCATCCCCAACCCCCATTCTAGAGTGATATCTCCTCCCCCTCAATCTCTGAGTTCATCGGTGCCGCCGCCGCCACCATTCGTGCCGCTATCGAGCCGCCGCGAAGCCGTCTTCGGTGTTCTGTCCATCCAAGACAGAGGCAACTTCCCCAAATTTCTTCTCCCACCTCCCACCTCCTCTGGAGCTGAAATTTTCAAGAGTGGTTCACCTCTCAAACCCTTATCTTCACAAAAAATTTCAAGTCATATTTCCTTCATTTGGTATTTTCCCATTTTCTTTCAAACTGTCATTCTAGTTCTGCCAGATCTCTATCTACAGTGATAGTTTCCCTGAGTTTTTCATTTCCCGACCACTTTTGATTTTTCTTATAGCCCCCAGTTTTACTGGGAGTTTTGTCCACCCTCCTCTACCTCTCCACATTTTCGTGGAATTTAGAAAGTTCATTTCATATTTTTAGAAATTCCTGTCCCAACTCATCTACAGTTCTGTCTGCATCAGTCCAGATCCGACCACAGTCTAGTGTAAACTCTCTAGAAAATCTAGGCCACCATATGTTCCAGATATAAAAATAGTCCTGGTTTTCTCTTTTGATTTCCTACAACTTTGCTGAAGAACCCAAATTCCGATTCGGACGTCTACCTCGCGGTCAAAGGTAATCACAGGAAAGTTCCCTATTGATCTGAGGGTTCAGGCACTGTACAACAGCAGCTTTCAAAATTCGCCAACAAGAAGTATAGAGCTGGTTATTTTTCTGCAATCCCATAGGGTTGAAGCCCTTCAAAGCAGCTTTCCAACGGCGCTGATTTCGTCGCATTCCGACATCGGTGCTGGTCGCAGCGAGCGTTCTTGTCGGGTCGCGCGCTGAAAACAGAAACAACCGATCTGTGGCCGGCTTTTCCGACCGGTGCCGATCGGAGCCGCCCGGCCTCCGGCCGGCGAACCAGCGCGCCTCCATCCTTGAGAGCACCCCTATAGGTGTCCCCACCATAGTGGTGCCACCCCGGTCCCACACGGTCTCTCCGGACAGCACGCGAGCCCCACAGTCACGAGTTCGGGTGTTGCCGAAGCTACACGAGAAGCCGCCCGTCAACCCGAAATCGGTCCTCCTGGGCCCCATTGTGTCGCCCTTTACCTCCCTACGTGGAGTGGGCCGTAAATTTGTTGCTGTAATATTTGTGTACTAATTGTCCCGGGAGTACGAGTTTCGGCCGGGTCCGTCTTCCCCACGCCGGGAGCGTGGAGGTATCATTTTCGCTCCCTTATTCGGCATTTGCTTTCTTTCGTATATACATATTTATGCCGCTGCTAGAGAGCATGTGTAGGGATATCTAGCTTGCTATATATTGTTTATTACCGCTGCTGCGAGAGAGAGCGTGACCGTCCCGTGACCCGATCCGGGCACAAAAGAGAGCTGACCACCCTAGCTCATTGCCGATTTCTCAACCGCGCACGTCCGACGCTTCCCTCGCTAAGGGACAATCATGAGATCGTCTAGAGTCCGAGGGTCGCATATCATTTTGGAGTCGAGTCCGTGGTCCGTCCCGCATCACCTCTTTATGTGGACGCGAATTAAAGAATTAATGCGTTGTGGTGAGACGCGAATTCTTGTAGTCACATTTTCCCCGCCATTTTGATCCAATACCGTGGATCCTTGGCACCGTTGTCTCACTATCGAGACATGGTCCATGTTTTCTGTGTTTTCATGTTACACCCTATTTTTGGGGAAGGAAGGACCCTCCGTCGGGAATCCCTCTCGTCGGATTGGAAATTCTTTCTCTAAGACCTTCATAAGTCCCCGGCATTAATGAATTCCCAAGAGCATGCTACAGAATTTGAGCAATGTTGCTGGACCCAAACCCTCCTGGGTCCCAAAACTTTCTGCATAACCTATTTCCTGCAGGGTGTGGACGGACGTCACACAGTGCGAGAACAGGGAGGAGAAAAATAGGTGCGCTTAAAGAGAATACGGAGAAAGACTCCCGGAGAGGATTGTCTCTACCGGGTTCGAACGGGGAAACACACGAGATGAAAAACACACGAATGGAAAGGGTACAATAAGATAGAAATGGAGATGACAGAAAATAAACCACCGCGAGAACCTGTTCTCCGCGGGGTATAGGAATTAGACCGCCGCGAGAGGTGACACCCTCCGTGGGATTTATTAGGGGCTGGGAGTGTGCAGAAATTAAATGTTGAAAGTAAATTGACGAAATAAAAGGACCACTGCGGGAAGTAACTCGCTGCAGGTTTTATTGGATTAGTGTTAGGGTTAGAGTTAGTGTATAGAAATTAAATGTTACAGTTAGAGTGCAGAAATAAAAGTCAAAGTTAGAGTGCTGAAATAAAAGTCAGTGTTAAGAGTACAGAAAGTAAAAGTCAGTGTTAGAATACAGAAAGTAAAAGTCAGTGTTAGAATACAGAAAGTAAAAGTCAGTGTTAGAATACATAAAGTAAAACGTTAGGAGTTAGAATACAGAAAATAAAAGTCAGTGTTAGAATACAGAAAGTAAAATGTTAGGAGTTAGTGTACAGAAATTAAATTGTTAGGAGTTAATGTATAGACATTAAATTGTTAGGAGTTAGTGTACAGAAATTAAATTGCTGAAATTAAATAAGGGAGGGGAACCACCGCGGGGAATGATCCTCCGTGCGGGTGAGGATAGGAATAAGATATTAGAATTGAAAAACCACCGCGGGGAATGATCCTTCGCGCGGGTGAGGATAGGAATCAAAGTGCAACCACTGCGGGATTTGACTCTCCGCGATTTTTCTTATGGGAACGAAGAAGCCGAAGAGTTCGGGCGTTGGGATGGTGTGATCGCCAGGGGCAGGAAGCCCCAAAAATGAAGGGAAGTGATCGCGCGACACCTCAAAGATAGGAGATCCAATAGCTTCCTTCTTCCTCTTCCTTCAGCCGGCCGAAGGAGAGGGCTTTCCTTTGATGGTTACCCTTGCAAAAGAAAACAAAGCAATGGATCAGAACAATAGTAGTGCAGTATCAGTCCCTTGTGATAATAATGATGAATTCATGGGAAAAACACACCTGGTCGGTGTTGTTTTAAACCCCTTTTGAGGATGCAAACGGATAGACAGATGATCTGATGAATGGACGCTTGTGCAAGAGTTGCACTCAGAAGACGACTACAGTCAAAGACGAATGATGCATGCAAATGCGACAAGAGTTAAACGAGGAAGAGAGACGGGTTGAGAAAAGGCGTATCAGTGACGCCAGTGGCGAGCTTCGACGGGGAGCTTCGACTGCTTGACCACGGCACGAGTGTGCAGGATGGAGTAGCCTTCTCGCGTTCACGCGAACACGCGGAAACTCAGCAAAACCTTCCTTTGGAACTTCCCGAGCCCCGAGTGAATGGAAGAGAGAGAGAGAGAGAGAGGGAGATATTTTTTTCCTTTTTTTAGAGACATATTTAGACAAGATGATGTATGTGAAGATGGACGGTAGAGGGGGCGTTAAAAAGGACTTAAAAATAAATAATAAAAATAGAGAGGGGTAGGGATAAAAGCTTAGTCATTAAAATAGAAATATATATGTGTATATACATATTGAATTCCCACGTATATGCATGGAGTAGAGAGAGGTAGAGAGAAGAGAAAGATAGAGAGGGAGAGAATTAGAGAGAGAAAGAAATAGAGATGGAGAGGGGGTTAAAATAAAGGAGATGAAAATATGTGAAATGTGTGTGTGCGTCAGAGAGAGAAAGAGAGAGAGAATAGAGCTGGGTCTGGCATGCGTCTGTGGCTGGTGGAGGCGACGTGGAGGCTGTCGGCGACATGCATGGGGGGTTGCGACGGTGGCAGCGGCGGGGTTGGCCGGTGACGTGCACGGGGGGCTGCGGCTGCGGCGTGGGGGTGACGACCGGAGGGGGGGCTTTTGCGTGCAAGCAGGGGGCGCGGCCGGTGGAGGTGGGCTCATAACTGGGCTACGCTTGTGGTGAGGATGTGCAGCAAAGGGAGAGAGTTGAGAGATGGAGGGAAACGAGGATGGTGGGAGATGGGTGCTGGCTTGGGAGAGGAGATGGGAGGGGGGTGAAGGGCTTAGAGAGAGTGGAGTGGTCGCGGTGAAGAGAGGAGTGGGGCGTGAAAGAGAGAGGGGGTGCGTGAGTTACGTCGGTGGAGGAGGGTGCATGATCGTGAGAGAGATGTAGGTTGGTTAGAGGGAGGGGCGGCCAGTGAGGGGGAGAGAGGAGTGGCAGGGCGGGCATGCCGCAGTGATATGTGGGAGATGAGTATGGAGACTGTGGTGGTGGGTGTATGTGGGCTGTTAGAGAGAGAGGGAGTGGGCAGGCGCTTCCGGTGCGGTTAGCAAAGGGTGGGGGAGGCATGCGTGGCGGAGGGAGGTTGCCGGACGTGAGAGGGGGGGTCACCGGAGGTGGGGAGTGTGGCCTGGGGAGAGAGAGAGAGAGGAGCGACAGCGGTGGTGGCGTGGACGTGGGTAAGGGGGTGAGCAGGTGGGTTGGCCAGTGGTAGAGAGAACGAGAGAGAGGGAGGTGGTGCAGAGAGGTGGTAAGGAGGGGGAAGAGATGAGAGATGGGGGAGAGGTCGCCGGTGAGAGGCGTGGGAGAGAAAGAGAGAGTTTTGCATCGGTGAGATGGAGAGAGGTGGCGCCGAGGAGGACCGGCCGTGGGGGTGAGAAGGGCTTGTGATGGATGGAGGGGTGAGAAGGAGATGACAGGAAGGTGAGGGAGTGAGAGGAGATGCTACGGTCGGTCTGGGTGTGGTGGAGGTTGACAACGACAGTGGGGGGTGCTCGGCGGTGAGAGGTGCAACGGCGGGGGAGTGGTGGTTGATAGCGATGGGGGTCGAGGTGGTAATAAGGGAGAAGAGGAGGAAGAGAGTGGAAGAGAGAGAGAGGGAGAGGGCCGCCAGTGAGGGTGCAGGGGGTGGTTGCACATAGGTGGTACGACGGTCGGAGGTGGAGGGGAAGCTGACGTGGTAAGGAGGTGAGATGGGGATGGGGTTCAAAGGTTGGCCGGCGGTGGTGGAGTGAAGGGCGTGAGTGCAGTCGGTGTAGCAGGGAAAGGGTGGTGGCCGCGGAGAGGAGAGGCCGACGGTGGGGCGTGGGGGTGCCGCGATGTTGAGAGGGAGAGGAGAGGAGGTGGCTTACGGTGGTGTGGTGAGAGGGAAGAAGTGGAGAGGGAGGGGAGGCTCGCGGCGGCGGCGGAGGTAGTGGGAAGGTCGACGGGAGGTGTGCTGCGGTGGTGGAGTGGAGGTGTGGTGAAGGGAGACGCATGTAGGTGTGGCGTGTACGGAGGGGGAGTGCGGTCGCTGAGAGGGAGGCTGGCGGCATTAACGGGTGGGGAGAGGGGAACGAGGGGCGCAGCCAGTAAGGGCTGCAGGGTTGCTGGGAGAAGAGAGATTGAGAGGGAGAGAAGAGAGACAGTGGGAACGATGGGAAGATCAGCGATGTGAAGGGAGAGAGGAGTGGAGGTCAGGTGCAGCTGAAGGTGGGCGACGGAGGCGGGCTGTTGGCCCAGAGAGATGGCAGACAAGAAGGGGGGTTGAATTATCCCCTTGTTGAGAAGGCGGATTTTAAAATCTTTCTTAACTAAACACAAGGGAATTAAAACACACTACGTTGATTAGCCTAAACAAGCATGAGATCTAAAAAGTTCTCTCGATCTTTTCGATCTCACTCGTAATAACAGTGCAACAGACAGATGAATTTATGTCTAACACGGATAACGGAGGTAGCAATGTGCAGTGGTGCAGGGAATAAAAATCTATATAATGTACCTGTGAACGGAGATAGAAGAAATGACAGACACACGGGCAATCACAGAAGGCACAAGAATTTTTAGGTGGTTCGAGACCACGACGGGCTCCCTACGTCCACCCCTCACCCAACCGGGTGAGGCTTCACTACACGCTACTTTTGTAGCACACGGGGACGAACCCCAACCACACACACGCTACTTTCGCAGCAATACACACTCGAGGCCTTGCCTCAACACGCTGCCACTGTAGCACACACACACACACACAGTCGGGGAGCACACCCTAGACAGTAAACCACACGAAGACGCAGCTTCATCCACACACACAGATCTTTGTATGTTAAGAAGTATGAAAAAGATATACAATATGTGCTCACTGCAAAATATATATCAAGAAAACCATCTCAAAGAAATGGGTAAGAGATATGGAAAGTTTTCCCTTTAGTTCTCCAATAGCTATAAGAAGATCTTTCTTGAATCTTTGGTTGAAGAGAATTGAATCTGCAAGATGTCGGAGTAGACGGTCTTCCTTCTTGATGTCTCAATGAAGTTCCTTCAAATCCAAGCTCCGAACATATCTGCAACCACCAAGAACAAATGAATCAATATGCTCACAACTATGTATTTAATAAAAGGGACATCACAAATAGATCAACATTAGATTTGTAGCATCTCCCCTTGAATGTCCCATGGATCCCTTCAATCAATAGGTAGGGTGCGCTGGGAATGATAAACTAGAGTGGAAGGAGCCGAGCTTGAGATAGAAACGCCCAAACTTGCAAACCGTGGAAAGCAACAGCAGCGCCGTCCGGATCCAAGCTCAGGGTCATGGAAGACGATCACTCCAACCTCTTCTTCCTCCTCCAGGTAGTACTGTCACCCTCCTTCACGTTCTTCTTCTCCTCCTGCAGCAAATAGGGCAAGGTTAGCACAAGGGATGCTTCATCCGATGGAAAATCGTAGGTTATAAAGGGGCAGGAATTAGAAGATCAAAAGACACATTAGCCCCTCTAAAAACCCTCTCAAAAGCAATTCGAATGGTAGGGTATAACCCTAAGGGCATTAGGGTAAAAGCCAAGGCAAATGGATCTAGAAATGGGTAGTTAAAAACCAATCTGAAAAACCCGTTCCGGATGAACCAGAGAAAGTGTCGACCTCTAGGGTCGACACTCGTATCAACGAGTTCTGTCAAAAATATGAAATCCAGAATTTAGACAAAAGTGTCGACCCATGGGGTCGACCTTTTTTTCATGAGGTTCTGTCCTGAGACAAAATCAGGACCCTGGGTAAAAAGTGTCGACCTCTGGGGTCGACCTTTTTTACCAGAGGTTTTGTTTTAGTTAAAACAGCATAACCATTATAAAGTGTCGACACTTTTTGTCGGCATAATAGAAATCAATACAAAACAGCATACCGTGTAATAAGTGTCAACTCCATGAGTCGACACTTTTACTGACATTAGTGAAAACTCAATAAAACTCAATTGAAGCCCAGAAAAAACAATCCAAACATCGGGAACAAATAGCCATTCATAGAAACAAGATGTTAGCATTATTTAAACAGTTATGGAACTCTCTTCATAGCAACTCTCTCTGGGCTTGTTATGTCAGAATGAAATACATTCATGGCCAGCACATTTCTGATTGTAAGTCTCCCTATCCAGCAGGCATTAAAGTCAGTGACTTTGAAAAAGCATGCTCTATTCTTTTGGCTGGCATGCGGAAAATTGTTTTCTATGGTGCATCTACCAATTTTGTCAAAGACACATGGTACAAAGCAACACCTCTACAAGACAACTTTCAATTACAGATAAATTCCGAAACAGAAAATTGCTCAGTCCAAGAAGTTTTGGCCAATTCCCAACATCCTATATGGCAGAATTTCACTGATTCTAATATGAGAACTGAGTTGTCAAAATACATTCTTCAAGAAGGAGAAGACATCTCTATATGGTCTCTAACAAATTCAGGTAAATTTGATTTCAAATCTGCATATTGCTACATTAAGGAACAACATGTAGATGCCCATTCTCATTCAGCAAAGTTTTGGCACAAAAGCTATCCCCCTCGAGCCTCCATGTTTTACTGGAAATTGATCAATCATGTTGTTCCTACTGATGAAAAAATACAGAACAGTAGAATTCAAATACCCTCCTGCTGCAATTGTTGCTAGGTTTCCTCTTCTATAGAAAGTTTGGATCATCTCTTTATTAACAGTGAATTAGCCTCTTTCTTATGGACTAAATTTAGTTCTATAATTGACAGTCACTTCATGAATATTCCTTCTATAAATAGCAGATTACCTGATCATCAGTGAATCTGTTACTACTAAACCGCAGGGCTTTATAAACTTACTAATGGCTATGCTTATCATATGGGAAATATGGAGCAAAGATGCCGAAATAGATTTGAGGGGATTAAATCCAATCCTGCAAGAATAGCTCTGCATATACATGAAGAAGCCATGTTAGTGCTGCAGCATACTACTTTTAAGCAAGAACCCAATTGGAATCTAAGATAGATCATTAAAGCTATGAGCTTAACCATCAAATACAAAACTCTTCATGCTATTACAGTATGCTGGCAGGCTCCTACAGAGGCATTCTCTCTCAATATAGATGGCTCAAGCAAGGGTAATCCTGGAATATCTGGAGGTGGTGGCTGCTTTAGAGATGTCCAAGGCAAGTTATTGCTGGGTTTCTCCTATCACTATGGTTATGGCTCATGTATGGTGGCAGAGGGGAGAGCTCTGCTAGATGGCCTGAGGTTGGCTCGTCTCCATAGTATCCCACTGTCCATTATATATACGGACTCCATGGTATTGGCTGAGTTACTGAAAGGTAAAAGAGACCCTCCGTGGTCGCTTCTCCCATGGTGGAAACATCTCCAAGACCTCTTTGCAAATTTCCAATGCCTTTTAGTCCACATTTACAGAGAAACAAATCAGTTAGCTGACTTTTTGGCAAAACATGCTACGACTATGGGGCACAATTCTGAGTTTCAGTCCATGAGAGAATTGCCAATTTTGGCTAGAGGCTACATTAAGGCGGATGCCTCACATCTTCCGAATATCCATGTTAAAAGGGTATAGATAGCAAGCATTGAGGCAGCACAGTGAAGAGTGTGGGCACCTTGACAGGGGGATTTATTGCTTATTACTTCAATTCTTATCATGTTCGGGCTCACTACATAAGCCCTTTGTTTTCTTTGGGGTATGCTCCCCTTGAGAATGTACTTTGTTCACTCTGTCAATAAATAAAATCAAGACCACAGGGTATGCCAGGAGGAGTGAGAACATTCTCCCTCTCTGAGGGAGGGTGCAGTCGACCTGTGCTTATTCTGATTGGTCGGTGTTGGCTTAAAAAAAAATGATTTAAACCTCATTACACCAAAGGGTAATAAAAATGTATTAAGCATCTTGCAAACCCAAATGAGAACTCATTTTGTCAAAGCATGAAACTTTTTATAGCTTTCAGAACCAAGGAAAGATATGCATGAAGGCACTATGAAAACACCCATTTGAACACATGATTTGCCAATCAAAAAGACATGCAATTGAGGTACTAAAAACATCAATCAAAACTAGACCTCACCAGGCAATGTGGGATACAAGATTAGCAATGCATTTTAGGAAACTTGCATGTAATTCAATGAATTAAAACTCGAAAGCCTTAATGTATGAAACATACCCAATCTTGCCACATGGAAATTCATATGAACATAAACTTACATCAAGAGTTCAAGGGAATGTAAACAACAGTGGAAACTTACCATGGATTCAAGGAATTGATAGCAATATAGAATCTGTACATCCTGAAAGTTCGGATTCAAGTCAATGTAATTTGATAAGAACAATTATCTTGCATTCTATCATCCACATACATCCATCCCAATTAAGCCATTAATTTGCAATCCAGAAAATTTCTCCATACATGTAACAACACTTTGGAATTCAATTCAAACCAAAACCATGGAGAACCATTCAATGCTATTCAACTATAGTCTAGTGGCATGAATAAAGAGGATTATGAACCATCATTTAAACTTGTTCAAACAAGATTCATAAAAAGCATGTTTAGCACAAGGCCACTCCAACCACATTTAAGGTTGCCAAAACTGTCAAGTTCAAGGACACAAAATTCAGTCCGAAACTTCTAAGTTCAGTCCAAGAATTTAGGTTCAGTTTCAATCAAGTTTAGTTCTATAATCTCAAGTTGATCATGAAAATACCATATGCATGACTGTAAAACACCCAACATAGGGTCGGTGAACATATGAGCAAGGTCAGTGCAAAAACATCAAAGATATGTACCTGTAGGACCATGCTTCATAACAAGGTAGGGACTAAGGCTCAATGAGCCAGGGGTCGACCCATGGGGTCGACCCATTCTAAGAGAAATGGAAAACTGTTTTAGCAGACCAATGCATAGCTATTCAAGTTCAGTCCAATTGGAGATAGGGGCATTTCCAAAGCAAGCTGAGAAACCACTATCACTAAACAATCATGAAAAGCAAGCATAAAGTCATATCCACTAAAACCAACCTTCCCACATTGAAATACAGTCAATATAAGTCCAGGAACATGAAGGGGCTTTTAACCCCAATCAAGACAGTATAAACGAAATCCACATGAAGGCTCCAACTCCTCATGCACAGCACGCATGAGTCGACTTCATAAATATATTCAGGAAGGACCTTTGAATTTTAACCTACAAAACAAGATATCATCATGTTAGCTTGTTTATCATGAAAATGCCATTAAGCATATAACACACAATATATTAGAATCATCAAAACCATTGTCAAAGACAACAAGGGGCGCACAGAACCCAACAATCTCCCCCTTTTTGATGATGACAATATATTGTGGCTATTCAAATTTCTCTCCCCCTTTGGCATTATCAAAAAAAAATTGGGGGACTAAGGGAACATATATGAATATTCAAATAGTAGAGCACGAATCCAGCAATACACCTACCATGAGAGGAAGGTGTGCAAACCAAGAGCTAAGAAATAAGATGAGACTTTATGTGCAATGAGCAGATGTGAGATAAGTGCAGATGCTCAATTTTTGTAAGTTTTTGTTGTATGTATGACTAAATATGCACAAGTAGTGTAAAGAAGCTATATGCAAAATCTGAAAACTAAGTTATGCACAAGGTGTATTATGCTTGAAAAGCACATTATTCTCCCCCTATTGTCAAGAACAAAAACTAACAGACAATGGGTTATTTAACCGGTTATCTACATGTATAACCTATAGATGCATGTAAATGAAATGAAGTATGATATGAACAGACAGATCAAGCATTCAGGCACTCAAGCATGCATAGTTAAATATAGACTCATGCAAGTCCCTTCGGGACGAGTGTAAGGATGATGCAATTGATCGTTGAACATGAAGTGCATGAACAATACTAAGAAGGTCGTGCTTACATAAATAAAGTACTACATTAACCATGAAAGATGACTAATTCATAAGCGACATTCAAACAATCAAACCCAAGGTGCATAAGTGAAGATTGAGCAATGAAAATCAAGTCAATATGGAAAATCAGATTTTCTAAAGAACACTAAAAAGAACTTCTCATCCATACACTTTCATACACAATGCTCGAATATTGGTAGCTACGTATGACCCCAATTTTTAATTACTAAAAATGGTGTGACTAACCTTTTGACACGAGTCATGCCCTTTGTTTCAGGGACAATTTCCGGTTACTCAGTTTCGTCACTTTTTATGATGTGGATGAGACACTTTTCGACGCGAGTTGTACCCTTTATCTCAGGGGCACTTCACGGCTACTCGGTGGGAAATTACACTTATTTTCATATGGATTAGTTTCTCCTTTTGACGCGAGTTTCCTCCTTTATTTCAAGGGGGATTCTCGGCTACTCGGATCCACTTCCACTTATACAAATTTTTGAAGGGGTAAACAGCTTTTTCCTCACGAGACATGTGATTTCTATGTAGAGAATCAATAGTCCTCAAAAGTGTAGAGTAGAAAATAGTAATCCTTATTTGATTGAATCATTATCTCAAAAAGGTGCATTTTGTGTAGGTGGTTGTATTGAATGTAAAAGATGAATTAGTCTCAACACAGTAATGTCTCCCCCTAAATGTATGCACGGTTATAAAAAATCTCCCCCTTAATATATGCCATGTAGCAAACATGTCTAAATCAATATAATTTCATTTAGCAAGGGATGAGTCATAGAAGGAGTCAAAAAGTGGTTGTATCTTATATACATTCAAACAAGCACTGAACTGAAGTTTTCAAGCAAGTTGATTACCGGTACGTGGCGGAGAAGGCATTCAAGCACACGAGTATGAAGTATATGCAAGTATATGCATGTAACTTGAAAAGATGATTGAAAAATTATTCATATTCACAACTATGCAAAGATGTGTACGATATGTGCATGAAAGTAAGTATGCAACCTGTGTATGCATAAGTGAACTATGTATGCACATGTGAACCGTTATTTACAAGAAGTGATTGAAAGTATGAAAACTTTTATGTTCAAACTGAAGGATTCAAGACCTGAATTGTTATTTGCAAGATGTAAAATAGAGAGTGTGAAGGACTCTATGCATAGTGTAAAGCGTTCAAAACCAAATTTTTATTTGGGAAGCTAAAATGAAGGTGTGTATAAAAACTAACTATGTATATCCAAAGTAAAGCATTCAAAGATCAGACTTACTCACAAAATGTGAGATAGTGTGGACACCAAAAATTGCATGCACAGATATCCAGCTCAGCCTAGCATTAACAACGGCACCGAGTGAAGAAGCCCCGGATGGACTGGTCATCCGGACTCCCCAAATATGCACACTGCCGTGAAGCCGTCTCCGGAGTCATGACAGTGAAGAGAAATCAACCACCAAGAGCCATGTGGACAGCAAAAATTGCACATCCAGATATCCTACTCGGCCCAGCACCAGCAAACGGCACCAAGTGAAAAAGCCCCGGAGAGACTGGTCATCCGGACTCCCCAAATATGCACACTCCCGCGAAGCCATCCCCGGAGTCACGACAGCCAAGAGAAACCAACCCCCGGGAAGCTCACACTCTGTGGCCCCCGAAGGAATTCAAATGAACCATAACTATTGCTCAAAACGGGCTCAAGTCAGCCCCAGCGGCACACCCCCAGGGTGTCTCCAGACACCCCCAGGGTGCCTCCAGCGGCACGCCCCCTGGGGAGCCCCAGCGGCACACCCCCAGGGTGCCTCCAGCGGCACGCCCCCCAGGCACCCAGCGGCACGCCCCCCAGGCCCCCCAGTGGCATACCCGCCCTGGGCTTCAGCGGCACGGTCCCAGGGCTCCAGCGGCACGCCCATCTGGGCCTTCAACGGCATGCCCATTGGGTGCTCCTGCGGCACGCCCTTTCGGCCCTCCTGCGGCGCTCTTCTTGAGCCCGCCAGCGGTACAGCGTGAAGGAGTTTCAATGGCCGAACGACATGAAGCCCATGCCCTACATATACTTGGCGCGCAGTGGGCTGTCCGAGGTGTCAACCAACGGTTCGGCCATGCAGGCTACTCCCCTGACAGCCAGGATGGGGAAGTCAAACCCCATCATGATCGACTGCTTCCCCACCTCCGACTGCCGTGCTCAAGGGCTCCCGCTGCTGGGAGTATAAAACCACTCCCATTCCGGTGAAGAGAAGGGGGACAGATAGACGGGGAGAAGAGGTAGGAGGAGAAGAGACGAACAGAAAAAGTCACCCATGAGAAGAAGGAGAAGAGAGAAGAGAAGGGCTAGGGCTCCGGCGTGGAGTCTTCCGACAACCACCAGGCAAAGAAAAGAAAGAGAGAGAGAGAGGCTTCATGTAACAGGGAAGTGGGGAAGAGCAGGGAGTAGTCACCCTTGTTTGGCCCCAACACTCCCCCCATTTCCTTCTTTTTTTTATTTTCATGATCTTCTCTCCTCCCCTGTCCGTAGTGTCAGCACGAATGTGCTTTGCAATGTATGTGGCTGGCCGTGGTCGTTCCTCTTCGTGAATAAAAATCACCCTTCTTGGGTTTCTTGTTGCTTCCGTTGGCTTGTGCCAGTGTGCATGGTAAGTTGTTCACTTTCTCTCCTTCTCCGGTGTCTTGGAGTCTTCATGCCGGTATCATTCCCCCGCACGATCCATGGCCTTACGCTTAGTCTTTGGCCCAAGGGAGTTTATCCTTCTGTTCTCTCGGGGCTTCGTGAGCTCGATGCCCTCCTTCCTGGCCTCCAACCTCAGCCGTTTACCTAGAGGGAGAGGCCTCCCTCTTCTTCCCTTGAACATCCTGCCACTGACGCCCTCCTTGGCCTTCCCCCTTTCTTCAATCCCCAGCCCACCTGGCTAACCCTCAGTCTTCATCCTTTCGCCCAGCCTCCCTAGCTTCCAGCCGTGCGTCCTGGCTAAGCCCCTCGCTGATACACCTTCAACGGCCTTCGCCGGCATGCTTCATTTGGCCCTCAGCGGCACACCTTCAACAGCTCTTCACCGGCACGCTTCATGTGGCCCTCAGCGGCACGCCTTCAGCAACCCTTCGCCGGCACACTTCATTTGGCCCTTAGCGGCACACCTTTGGCCGCTCTTCGCCGGCACGCCCCTAGCGGGCCTCCAGTGGCACGCCCTTCTAGCTCTCTGCCCGGCACACCCTCCAATCCTCTTCTCTTGCCTGGTGCACCCCCAGCCAGTCCCAGACGAGTCCCCCATCCGTCGTTTCTTTCAGGTTTCCCGAAGTTTTATTAAAGGTGTTGCCGCCTTCGGGCGCCCACCTCCAGTTGTCAGGTTCCGCCACTTTATGTGGGCGCGTTCCCTGTATCTCCCTTACGCTCGGGTCAAGGGGAGATGCTACCGAATTTTTGTTAGAAAATAATAAGACGTTAAAAGGCAAAATGATGCAACAAACAAATGGGATAATAAATACACACCAAAAGACAACAAAAGCAACAAATAAATAGAGCAGCAACAGATTGCAAGAAGAAGGAGAAAATATTTGTATAAAACTACGCAAAAATCAAAGAGAAGAAGAAAAGAAAAGCCTTAAAAACAAGTAACAGTGGAGTGGACCTTCATCGGCACGTCCGTTCCAGCCTTCGCCAGTACACCCTATCAACCCTTCAACGGCACACACTTCTCACCCTCAACACAATGTATAGACTTTAGATTGATGCACGAACATAGCAACAAGCAATGTATAGACTTTGAACTGCAATGTACAGACTTTAAGGAGCAATGTATAGACTTTGAGTTGGCCAATGTACAGACTTTGGGCTGGCCAATGTACAGACTTTGAACTGCAGCCAAGGAGCAATGTATAGACTTTGAGCTGGACAATGTACATACTTTGAGTCGGCCATTGTATAGACTTTAATGGACAATGTATAGACTTTGAGCTGGCCAATGTATAGACTCCAATAGACAATGTACAGACTTTGGGCTGGCCAATGTGTGGACTTTGAGCTGCAATGTACAGACTTTGAACTGCAATGTACAGACTTGGAGCTGGCCAACATACAGACTTTGGGCTGGCCAATGTATGGACTTTGAGCTCCAATGTATAGACTTTGAATTGCAATGTATAGACTTTGAGCTGGCCAACGTACAAACTTTGGGCTGGCCAATGTATGGACTTTGAGCTCCAATGTATAGACTTTGAACTGCATTGTATAGACTTTAAGCTGGCCAACGTACAGACTTTGGGCTGGCCAATGTATGGACTTTGAGCTCCAATGTATATACTTTGAACTGCAACGTATAGACTTTGAGCTAGCCAATGTACAGACTTTGGGCTGGCCAATGTACGGACTTTGAGTTGCAATGTACAGACTTTGAACTGCGATGTACCGACTTTGAGCTGGCCAACGTACAGACTTTAAGCTGGCCAACGCATAGACTTCGAGCTGATGAATGTAGCCAATGTATAGACTTTGAGCTGATGAATGCAGCCGATGTACATACTTTGAGCTGAAGAACGTATAGACTTTGTGTGCTGGTTGAATAGACAACGTATAGACTTTGGGCTGATGAATGTATGGACTTTATGTCGCAGCGACCGGCCAATGTGCAGACACACGCCCTTCACCGGTACACCCTGCAGCGCCCTTCGCCGGCACGCCCCAGCCCACCATCCCCCGGCACGCCTCGTTTGGCCTTTCGCCGACACGCTCCCCCTGCGCTCAGCGGCACGCCTGCTCCAACCCTTCGTCGGTACGCCCTCAAGCTCCTTTGACAGCATGCTCTCCCATGTTCAACCCTTGGCCAAGCCCTTCCCCGGTATACCTCCCGCGAACCTTCAGCGGCGCACTCCCTCAGCCCCCTCAGCGGTGCACCCTTCCACCTTCAGCGGCACGCTCCTTCAGCCCCCGTTTGGCCCTCCAGCGGCCCACTCTCTCTCCAGAAGAATATGTATAATAATAATAATAATAATAATAGTAATAATAAAATTAATAAAAACTATGATGAATAAATAAATTTGATTATATATATGAAATAAACAAAAAATGTAAAATAATAAGAAACAAAAAAAGGAGAGAAAATATAATAGTAATAATAATAAACAAAACGGATAAATCATCCAGAATAAATACATGAGAGGGAAATAAGCAATATATATATATATATATATATATAATTTAAAACCCAGATAAAAAATGGTAAAATCCACTTTGCAGCCCCGTCTCTCTCGTGACCCGGTGCTGAAGGAACAACAATGTCGCCCTTCCAGGTTGGGCCTGAGTCTTGGGAATTATCCCGAAATGGCCATGGCCCGACCTCGCCTCGGGCTGACATTCCGATTAAGCCGGACTTGTTTCTCAGGCCGGATCCCTTCCGAGCCACTACTAAAATTGCCGCACGCTCGGCAGACATTTGAATGGGTTCACCTCGGTTTTCGCCGCGTTTCTATTACAGACCTGTGTCTGAACATGAAAAGACCCGTGAGCAACCAATATGGCCGACGGCTCCCTCCCCGACATGGTCGTGAGCCGGCATTGCCCCGGGCCGATAGCCCGTTAAATCGGATTCATTCTCATGGGATTCGTTCTCGTTCTTTCATTGAAACTGCCGTAAACTCGGCATACATTTGTACGGGGTCATTTCCATCCACGTCGTACTTTCAACATGGGCCCTTGCCCGAACATGAAAAGGTCCGTGAGTGACCGACAAAATCCGAATAGAACGAGACGGTCCTCGCCACCCCTGGACCCCTTCCATGGGAATATCAATAAGACCTCCGTGGGCCATGCTTAGACCTCGGGTCCGTCCCAATTATGGTCGCCGTTCGGCTCATATCCTCGGTCTACAGTCCGCTCCCTTCGAACACGTTTTCGGTTTTAGAATCTAGTCCTAGGACTCTCCCCCGTTGCCCTCCGGCACCTGAAATATTAATGATGCCCGCGCAAGCCTCGTTCGGACCACGGGAGGCGCCCCCGGTATGGTCTTGACTCGATCCCGCACCGGGCCAATAGATTTACCGGTTTCCTGCTACACTAACCGAGATTTGACCGAATGTTTTCGATGTCTCAGAATCATAAAATTGCCGTATCCCTGCATGCATATGTCCCAGGTCCTCCCACGACGATTATAATATTCTCAAGCCAGACACCCGTCCGAATATTAAACGGTCTCCCGAATGACCGACACGTTTCGAACGTTCGCTTCCCTAGACACAGGGATTTTCAGCCGATTCAAGGGATATTCCCTCGTTGCCCCTTGGCACCGAAAATATTAATGACGCTCATGCAAGTCTTGTTTCGACCGCGGGGGGTCCACCACAGTATGGTCGCAGCTTGCTCTTGCACCGGGCCAACAGATTTACTGGTTTCTGACCGCTCTGACCGAGGTTTAGCCGAACGTTCTCTGCTCTTCCGAACAATAGATTTGTTGTACCTCGGCATACATGCGTTCCGATTTTCCCGCGACAACCGCGATCTTCTCAAGCCGGACATTCGTCCGAACATTAAATGGTCAGTACACGACTGACATGACCGTGAAGGGTTTTCTTCTCACCCTCGCACGAGGATTTCAATACCTCGTAATAGACCTTCCATGCAATTGATTTCTTGGCCATGAGGCCCTGAATCCCGGTGATTAATCAAGGGTGTTCCCTCATATGGGGGATGTTAATGACGCCATGACCTTTATGGCGCGGTGGGTTTTGGTCCCGACACGAACCATACAATCGTCTGACTGAGTCAGATCGAGCGCACCATGGGCTCTTCGGAGCCCGAATAAATTATCACTTTGTGACTGGCACGTCCACGCACTTAATAGAAGAACCACCTGAACAAGTGAATTTTAGTACGTCCACAAGTCTGGCACACCCAGTGGGACCGAAACTACCCTTCATCTCTTCGCCGGGATTCAGGGCCTTATCACCCCCTAATAAATGATGTTTGCCTGCCTTGATGAATTGCAGGTGCTGTCTTAGCCAGCCCTATGGGGAGAAAATCCAGACTCAATGCAGCTGCCTTCGTGGCCTCGAGGACGCTGCTTCGAAGCATATGCAGCTTCCAAGAATCAAGGGGGCTATTATAAAAAAGGGAGAAGAGAAAGAGAAGAGAAGGGAGGGAGGGGAAATCAAACCCCCCTTTTCCTCAAAAAGAAAGAGAAGAACAGAAGAAAAGAAGAAGAGCAGAAAAGAAGAAAAAGAGAAAAGAAAGAAGCAAAAAAAAAAGAAGAGAAAGAATTGGCAAGAGAGGGTTGTACGGCCACGTCCGTCGAGACCCGTGCTGAACAAAGATTACCACTGTGGGGTTGATGCGGTGGAGCGAACCACTCATCCCCTCCCTGAGGGGGTGAGCGCTCTCCTACACCTCCACCCTAGTCAATCATACAAAAAGGGGGAGAAATAAAGAAGAAAGGAAGAAAAGTTGGCCAGCATCACCGACTGAAAGAGCAAGAAGAAACCCGACATCCCGCCCGACTCTAGGAGGTCCCGAGTCCACGGTGCAATGACCCCGCTCGTTCCTCCTTCTTGCTGCCTCCATCTGGCACAAAACGGCCCCCGAGTGGTGCGGACACTAGGGCGATCAAGTGACACGTCGGCGAACCGACGGTGCCATACGCGGAGCACCAAGTGGATTACTTCAGCTTCTCTTCCAATTAGGGACAATTTGGCTTGAAATTGGACCTTTTTTGGCAATGAATTGGGCTTGTAATGGTTATTGTATGTGTAATTTGCTAAAGGGCTGGTTGTAAGGCTCCTAATGGGCCAATTTGTTAAAGCCCTTAAAGCATTCCATAAGAAGGAATGGCCTTGGTCCATTTCTAATGGATCCATAAGCCATATGGGCTTCCTTCCACATGGGCTATCTAGATTGGATAATCTAGAGTGGGCTCTCTTCATTCATGGGCCTTCAAGGGTGGAATGGCCTTAAGCCATCTAGGTTGGAATGGGCTTGGTTAAGCCATGGACCAAAGTGGCCCATTCAAGGCCCAATGAAGGGGGCGCCCTCTTTTTTGTTGGTATTAGGCTAGCTAGTTTGATTTTCTTCTTCAATTACCACATGGAGCATTCAAATGGCTGCTGGTCAAGTTCCACATGGCTGCCACCTACCATCTTTACCTTGAAATTCAAAGGTAGGTGAGCTACCATGTCCCCTTGTCCCCCTTTCCCTTTCACCAAGGGTCTTAATCCATGCGCACCCCTCCCCCCTACCCCTTCCATTTCCCTATATAAGGGCATGTATAGTGTTTATGCTTAATAGAATGAAGTTTTGTTAAGAGATAAGTGCATTAGAGAGTGATTCTCTTGGGAGTGATTCACTGGTTGCAGTCCTATGACGGGACAGTTCTAGGTCATGTGACTCGACCTCATATCCCCCTTCTCTTCTTATCTTCTTCTTCCACAAAACTTATCCATGATACCTCTACAAGTTAGCAAACTTTCAGCTTTGGTTTCGCATTGATCGGAGTTCGTGAGCAATGGTGGCGATTTTTCTCGTGGAGGCGCGCAGATCTGCCCCAGATTGCTGCCCAGATCTGAACATGACTGTGTATTGAATTCTTCAGCCCAACCCCGATGCCATCTGAAGTTGGTTCCTGAAGAGCAAGCGTAGTAGTTCAAGTCCTCTTCGTGTTGTCGCTGGTTTCGCCTCGATCCGTGACCGTTGTTGATCGTGACGGCAGTTCTCGTGGGATCGCACGGGCTGGTCTGAGCAGGCCCGGCTGAGAGCTAGAATCAACTTTCAGAGCCTGCCCCGCTTCATCCGGCCAAGATCCGTTTCTGTGAGCATAAAACCAGAACCTCAGAAGATTCGTCACTACGCCCAGATCTGAAGGCATCTGTTCGCGATCTTCGGAGTGAAGATACTACATCCAGTCTTCGACATCCTCCAACAACCGGCGCTCCGATCGGGCATCGGATCCAGCCATACCAGCCTCCGCAAGCTCGCTGCGCAGGGTGACCAGCGCGGGCAGAACCGGGTCGGCTTTCCATCGGCGTACCCGAGCAGCTCCGGCACGCGTTCCTCGCCTCCTGCGAGTGTGGCCCGTCAACCCGGGTTCCAGCAACCCCAAAGTTATTGATTGTAGCCCGATACCTCCCTGTGTGGAGTGGGCCAAGCTTCTGAAATTGTAAAGTTAATCTTGTGTGTATTGGGGTTGTTCAGAAATCGGCCGGGAATTCTTCCCCACGACTAGTCGTGGAGGTACGTGCTCGTTCCGATCATTACATTTGCTGTTTAGTATGCTTTCTATATTGCTGCGTTTGTGATAATAGGGCCGATAGCTAGTTTCAAATTCACCGCGATTGTGAGTTGTGAGCGCCCGTTCCGTGGCTCCAATCGAGCACCGAGCGCGAATTAGCACCCTAGGCGACGGTGGTTTCTTAATCGCCACGATCCCCACGTTTCCCTCGCAAGGGACGATCGTCGGGCTCAAGAGAGTCGCTGTTGAGAGACGTCTCCACCCGGAGAATACTACGGTGGTCAGCCGCCCGGCTTGCCTTAGTGTGCTAGTACTGGCCGCACATGAGTCAGTCGTACGTCTTAGCCCGAGTCGGTCATCCGTCCCACATCAAATTGGTATCAGAGCGTCGTTCCAGTCTAGGGTCATTTAAGTCCAAGGTTGCATTTGCATTCCTCTACTCGGTATATCAAAAGGTGCGACACGAACGTTAGGCTACGCCTATCGGAAAGGCCGCACACTTGCGCGAGTGATCTTCGGATCGCTTAGCTCCGCCGCGTACCGAATAGTGGGTTAAGTCTAGGTTCCTAGTTAGTGCATTCCAACATAGTCATGTCTAAGTGTGTATTCGAGTCTCATGCCAACTTTGCATTAGTATTTTGGGGGCGTGTCTAGTGTCTTGTCCAATTGTCGGCATGTCTAACATGTAGTTCTCCAACTTCCCATGGATTCCCGGTCGCCCAGGCGATATGACCGTTGGCCCACCCATGGGCTTGGCAACCATCCTCTCCGCTTCTGTAGGCCTGAAGCCTCAGATTTTTTTGGCTCCAATGACCCGGGCATTTACCTCAAGTGGGAGGCCACCATGGACACCTACTTTGATTGTTATATTATGTCCGAGGCAATGCAATTCTCTTTCGCCAAAGAGCGGCTTCTTCATGAGGCTGCCGAAAAGTGAGATTACATCGAAAGAATGAGAGAGGTTAGGGGGCAATGGCCCATCAAGTCATGGTGGGACATGAAGAGAGAGCTTAGGAAGGTCTACATGCCCCAACCGGTCACCTCCAACCGACCCCACCCAATCACTTCCAACCAAGTGGGTCCTAGTCGGAGGCAAAGAGCCCCACACGTCGATGAGCCAAGACCCAATCCTAGGATGGTTGACTACGGGCGAGTCCACCAGGATATCCCTATTCCAACCCACTCCGTTGCCGAACTTATACAAATTATTTTGGACCGGTTGGATGGGGTGGATAGGACACGTACTCCTAGTGATGTACTCCTACCCGAGCCTAAGGAGGTCATCGCCGGTAGTCTTAACCCGGCCCCATCAACGGAGTCCCCAAGCCCTCTCCCCATCATAATGGATCCTCCTTCCCCACCCATGAGAGCTCCATCACACTCACCTTCCGATCTTATTTCGGAGCCCTCTCATTTGAAGCTACCAAAGCCCGAGCCACCTGTATTTCTAATGGGCACACTTTACATAGCCGATCCACTAGTTAGTTGGCTCAAGGATGGCTTGGTCCCACTTCCCTTCCCATCTATGGACCCTATCCAACCTCTGGTGCCAATCAATTCATTTCACACCACTTTCCGGTCTAGTCACTATGTGGATACATTGGATGACCTTCTTAAAGGGTTAGACCAGCAATTGATATTTACGCACTTGTTGGCTCCAGGCTTCGACCGACCCACAGGTCGTAGTTTCACTCATCCCGCTTTAGGGTCCATCACCTCCGTGTACACCGTGGGTCATGTTACCATGGAGGTTCTTCTACTCCTCCCGTTATCGGCCGAGCCCGACTTCATTCCTTTTATCCCGAGGGAGGAGCCCAACCTTCTATACACTGTCCCCTCTACCACGATGGATGGAGGTGACCATCACCTTCATGAATTTCAAACATGGGACTATGTAATGGAGGAACCGGGGGGTCACACATTCTTTGACCCATTCGACCCCTTCTCTAGTGGGCCTCGTGACCCACCACTTCCCCTCTACTTTGTCAAGGAAGTCCCCTACCACTCTCTTCCCACTCGGGCCAATCAAATTCCACATAGCAATAGGTCCGATTATTGGGAAGCATGGCATGCCTTACCTACATGTAGTGGTGATGAACCTCTTAGCCCACCCCACATCTGATAGGAAGTCCTTGCATGCATTGTGTCTTTTTGGGTGTCTAGGAGTACATCATCATACCTACCTTTGGTTGCATCTAGTGTATGCATGGCACACATTTGGGTGTCCTGGTCCGCCATCGTCCATGCGTAGGTCGGACTAGCCATAGGTTTGTCTAAATGTCATGTGTGTATGTGTTTGTTTGTCTCTCTAGTTGTTTTCTTTCATCCATTTGGTTTGCATAAGTCGTGTCCCAATCAAAGGCCAGTCAAAGCACGCATAAGGAGGTAGCCAATGCATGCTACATATCCGTGGATTCAAAGGGAGAGTACATCTAGATCAGGGTCATACCTGACAGGTTTCCGCCTAGAGACCGAAAGCCACTCTAAGTCCACGATCCCCACCCTTTCTGGGTTAAGAAACAAGTGGGTCCGAAAGCGTACGATATTGAACTACCGACTGCCTATGGTGTCAATTCGACGTTCCATGTTTCCTCTGGTAGCATATTGGAACCCGCGGTGATCCTAGTGAGTTTTGGGCTTTCTCCTTCTAGTGTGATTGACACCACCCGAGAGTCCACCTCTTCCAGCCTCAACGCACGCATATAGATTGTATACTGGATGAGCAGGTGATCACAAGGAACGGAGCATACCCACACGTCCTAGTGTGTTGGCGAGGATGTCCCCACGATGACCAACGCCTTGATCACATGCGGAGAGCGCAAGCTTCGGGACCCTTACTCGACGGGGTCGAGTTCCTCCCACCCGGGGAGAATTGGTGCGGACACCAGGGCGATCAAGTGACACGTCGGCGAACAGACGGTGCCATGCGCGGAGCGCCAAGTGGACTACATCGGCTTATCTTCAAAAGGGGGATAATTTGGCTTGAATTTGGACCTTTTTTGGCATTGAATTGGGCTTGTAATGGTTATTATATGTGTAATTTGCTAAAGGGCTGGTTGTAAGGCTCCTAATGGGCCAATTTGTTAAAGCCCTTAAAGCATTCCATAAGAAGGAATGGCCTTGGTCCATTTCTAATGGATCCATAAGCCATATGGGCTTCCTTCCACATGGGCTATCTAGATTGGATAATCTAGAGTGGGCTCTCTTCATTCATGGGCCTTCAAGGGTGGAATGGCCTTAAGCCATCTAGGTTGGAATGGGCTTGGTTAAGCCATGGACCAAAGTGGCCCATTCAAGGCCCAATGAAGGGGGCGCCCTCTTTTTTGTTGGTATTAGGCTAGCTAGTTTGATTTTCTTCTTCAATTACCACCTGGAGCATTCAAATGGCTGCTGGTCAAGTTCCACATGGCTGCCACCTACCATCTTTACCTTGAAATTCAAAGGTAGGTGAGCTATCATGTCCCCTTGTCCCCCCTTCCCTTTCACCAAGGGTCTTAATCCATGCGCACCCCTCCCCCTACTTGCATCTTGCGCAAGTCCCCTCCCCCCTACCCCTTCCATTTCCCTATATAAGGGCATGTATAGTGTTTATGCTTAATAGAATGAAGTTTTAATAAGAGATAAGTGCATTAGAGAGTGATTCTCTTGGGAGTGATTCCCTGGTTGCAGTCCTGTGACGGGATAGTTCTAGGTCGTGTGACTCGACCTCATATCCCCCTTCTCTTCTTATCTTATTCTTCCACAAAACTTATCTGTGATACCTCTGCAAGTTAGAAAACTTGTAGCTTTGGTTTCGCATCGATCGGAGTTCATGAGCAACGGTGGTGATTTTTCTCGTGGAGGCGCGCAGATCTGCCCCAGATTGCTGCCCAGATCTGAAGATGACTGTGTATTGAATTCTTCAGCCCAACCCCGATGCCATCTAATGTTGCTTCTTCAAGAGCAATCGTATTAGTTCAAGTCCTCTTCGTGTTGCCGCTGGTTTCATCTCGATCCGTGACCGGTGCTGATCGTGACAGCAGTTCTCGTGGGATCGCGCGGGCTGGTCTGAGCAGGCCCGGCTGAGAACTAGAATCAACTTTCAGAGCCTGCCCCGCTTCATCCGGCCAAGATCCGTGTGAGGGATCTTTAGAGTATTTCTTCCTCTGGACGTCGCCTACCATCTCCCATAAGGAACGCTCCGATCCGACATCGGCAACCATTTTCCCAACATTTTACCGTGTTTCTGTGCAGTTCTGTGAGCACAAAACTAGAACCTCAGAAGATTCATCATTGCACCCAGATCTGAAGGCATCTGTTCACGATCTTCAGAGTGAAGATACTACATCCAATCTCCAATATTCTCCAACAAACGGCGCTCCGATCGGGCATCGGAACCAGCCGTACCAGCCTCCGCAAGCTCGCTGCGTAGGGTGACCAGCGCGGGCAGAACCAGGTCGGCTTTCTGTCGGCGTACCCGAGCGGCTCCGGCACGCGTTCCTCGCCTCCTACGAGTGTGGCCCATCAACCCGGGTTCCAGCAACCCCAAAGTTATTGATTGTAGCCCGATACCTCCCTGTGTGGAGTGGGCCAAGCTTCTGAAATTGTAAAGTTAATCTTGTGTGTATTGGGGTTGTTCGGAAATCGGCCGGGAATTCTTCCCCACGACTAGTCGTGGAGGTACGTGCTCGTTCCGATCCTTACATTTGCTGTTTAGTATGCTTTCTATATTGCTGCGTTTGTGAGAATAGGGCCGATAGCTAGTTTCAAATTCACCGCGTTTGTGAGTTGTGAGCACCCGTTCCATAGCTCCAATTGAGCATCGAGCGCGAATTAGCACCCTAGACGACGGTGGTTTCTTAATCGCCGCGATCCCCACGTTTCCCTTGCAAGGGACGATCGTCGGGCTCAAGAGAGTCGCTGTTGAGAGACGTCTCCACCCGGAGAATACTACGGTGGTCAGCCGCCCGGCTTGCCTTAGTGTGCTAGTGCTGGCCGCACACGAGTCGGTCGTATGTCTTAGCTTGAGTCGGTCATCCGTCCCGCATCACCGTGTGGTTGTTAAAAGACCCAGCGAGCCACAATTGTAGCTTGGTGAATGGTCGCCCGCTGTGGGGAATGCTTTATAGCAATGAGGCCAAGCATGGCCACCACTCCCGAAGTGAGCATGCACATACCCCGCCATGGGGGATGAGAAGAAGATATATACCCTGCTACGGGGGCATAGGAGGCAAAAAAGAAATACACCCCATTCCCAGGGGCACATGAAGAGAATCCGCCCCGACTGAGGGGCACACAAAGCAAAAGCTACACCCCGACTTCGGGGCATTTGAAGGAGAATCTGCCCCGACTTGGGGATGTAAGAAGAAATAGAGCTGCACCCCGGCTTAGGGGCATTTGAAGGGGAAATACACCCTGATATGGGGGCACCTGAAGCAAAAGACATACCCCACCATGGGGCATAAGAAGAAAAGAATTCACCCCGTCCTGTGGACACACAAAAAGAGAAACTCACACTGGCTTAGGGGTATATTAAGAAGGAACGTACCCCAGCCTGGGGGCATAAGAAACAAAAGCATACCCCATGCTAGGGGAATATGGATAGGAATGCGCCTCGCACTGAGGGGCACAAAAAAAAAGTATACGAACACACCCTGGCTTAGGGGCATTTGAAGAAGAAACATACCCCGCCAGGGGGCACATAAGTCATGAAGAATACGTCCCGGCTTAAGGGCATTTGAAGAAGTCACATCCCGCCTCGGGAGCATGAGAAGCAGCAAGACTACACCCCGGCCTAGGGGTATTTGAAGAAGAAATATGCCCCGCCTGGGGGCATAGAAGCCGTAAAGAACACGCCTCAGCTCAGGGGCATTTGAAGAAGCTACATCCTGCCTTGGGAGTATAAGAAGAAAAGAGTTCACCCCATCTTAGGGGTATTTGAAGAAGAAACACACCCCGCTATGGGGGCATAGAAGCCATAAAGAATACGCCCCGGCTTAGGGGTATTTGAAGAAGAAGGATACCCCGCCTCGGGGGACATTGCAAGTAGCGATACACCCTGCTTGGGTGCACAGGAAGCAAACCACACCCCACTCCTGGGGACACATAAAGAGTGTACACCCCGCCATGGGGGCACATGAAGAGAATCCACCCCGACTAGGGGGTACATGAAACAACAAAGAATACACCCCGCCTTAGGGGAATCTGAAGAAGAAGCATACACCCCACCAACGGGGGCACAGGAGCCGTCGAGAATCCACCCCACTTTGGAGGCATAAGAAGCAGACATTCCCCAGCATGTCGGGGTAGAAGAAGAAGAATCCCCCCCTCGGGGGCATATAAAAAAAAAGCAAAGATACACCCGGTGCCCAGCGCACATGAAGAGAAAGGCACCTCCCTCTGGGGGCACAACAAGCAACAAAGATACACCCCATTCCCAGGGGCACATGAAGAGAAATACACCCATGCTCCAGAGGCATATGAGACAAAACTATACCCCGATTTAGGGGCATTTGGAGCAAAGACTTCACCCCGCCTCAAGGGGGGGCATAAGAAGCGAAAGATATACCCCACCCCGGGGGCACAAGAAGAAAACACACCCCACTTTGGGGGGCGTAAGAAGCCAAGAGATATACCCCGCCACGGGGCTACGGAGGCAAAATGCATTCCCCCCGGGGGCACATAAAGCAACATACCCCTCGCCTCAGCAGCATATGAGGCCAAGAAGCTACATCCCAGCTCGGGAGCATAAGAAACAAAAGATATACCCCACGTCCGGGGCATATGAAGCCAAGAAACACACCCCTGTCTCGGGGGTATTTGAAGAAGAAGCATACCTCGCCTCGAGGGCCTAGAAGCTATAAAGAACACGTCCTGACTCAGGGGCATATGAAGAGAAGTCCACCCCGGCCTAGGGGTATTTGAAGAAGAAGCATGCCCCGCCAGGGGACATAGAAGCCATAAAGAATACGCTCCGGTTTAGGGGTACTTGAAGAAGCTACATCCTGCCTTGGGAGCATGAGAAGAAAAGAGAATCCACCCCAGCTTAGGGACCTTTGAAGGAGCATACCCCAGGCTTGGAGCCCATGAAGCAACATGCACCCCCCCCCCCCCCCCCGGGGGGGGGACATCTGAAGCAGAACAAACAACATCACCCAGCTTAGGGAAGCATATGAAGAGAGGATTACACCCCTATATGGGGGCACGTAAACAAAGAAGAAGAATTCACCCCGCCTCGGGTGCATAAAAAGCAAGAACCACACCCCGCATCAAAAGCGGCAATACACTCCACTCTGGGGGCACTAGAAGCAGAATACACCCCGTGCCTGGGGCATATAAAAAAAAAGGGGATACCTTGCTCTGGGGCATCAGAAGCAGCAATACGCCCCACCTTGGGGGCATCAAAAGCAGCAATACACCCCACCTTGGGAGCATAAGAAGCAAACATTCCCCCCGGTGTGTCTGGGAAGAAGAAAAGAATTCACCCCGGTCTAGGGGTATTTGAAGAAGAAGCATATCCCGCCAGGGGACATAGAAGCCATAAAGAATACGCCCCGGTCTAGGGATTTTTGAAGAAGAAGCATACCTCACCTCGAGGGCCTAGAAGCTATAAAAGAGCATGCCCCGACTCAGGGGCATATGATGAGAAGTCCACCCCGGCCTAGGGGTATTTGAAGAAGAAACATACCCCGCCAGGGGGCATGGAAGCCATAAAGAACACGCCCCGGCTTAGGGGTTTTTGAAGAAGATACATCCCACCTCGGGAGCATAAGAAAGAGAAGAATACATCCGGTCTTAGGGATATTTGAAGAAGAAATATACCCCGCCAGGGGGCATAGAAGCCATAAAGAATATGTGCCGGCTTAGGGGCATTGGAAGAAGAAACATACCCCGCCTGGGGGAGGCAGAAGCAAAGAGACAGAGTACACCTCCACCCGGGGGCGTAAAGAAGCAAAGAGACATACATCCCGACCTGGGAGCACATGAAGAAAGAATATACCCCGACCAAGGGGCGTCAGAAGAAGAAACATACGCCCCGATCCAAGGACATAAGAAGCAAGAGAATACGCCATGCGAAAAGGGTATAAGAAACATGAAGAATGTACCCCAACCTAGGGGCACAGAAAGAGACACACTCCGACCTTGGCGCATAAGAAGCAAAAGCACCTACCCCAGCTTAGGGGCACAAAAATACACTCTGCCCTTGGCGCATAAGAAGCAGAAGCATCTACCCCGACCCGGGGCACAGAAACAAAGAGACATACATCCCGATCCGGGAGCATGAGAAGAAAGATATACTCCACCCAAGCGGCATTTGAAGAAACAACATACCCTACTTCAGGGGCACAGAAGCCGTAAAGAGATACACCCCCGCCTCAGGGGGGCGTAAGGAGCAAAAGACACACCCCGGCCTCAGGGGGGCATAAGAAGCAAAAGATACACCCCCGTCCCGGGGGCAATTGAAGAGAGCTACGCCCCGTACCAGGGGCATATGAAGAAGAAACATACCTCACCTCAAGGGCCTAGAAGCTATAAAGAAAACACCCCGGCTCAGGGGCATATGAAGAGAAGTCCACCCTGGCTCAGGGGTATTTGAAGAAGAGACATACCCCACCTGGGGGCATAGAAGCCGTGAAGAGTATACCCCACCATGGGTGCATTTGAAGAGAGTTACACCCCACCTCGGGGGCATTAAAAAAAACACACTCTGGTCTGGGGATATAGAAGCCAAAAAAAATACACCCCGCCTGGGGGCACAGAAGCGAAGAGGCAAAACACACACCCCTCAGGGGGGATGCACACCAAATGAAGCTACGCCCCAACCTGGAGCACATTAAGAGAAAAAAAGAGCAGAGTAAAGAAAAAGACACGCATGAGGTAGACATGGTCTTCGAGCCCGCCTCATCACACAAAAGAAGAGAAGAAAAGGAAAAGAAGACATATGAGGCAGATGTGGTCTTCGAGCCCGCCTCATCACACAAAAGAAAAGAAGGAAAGAAAGAATACACATGAGGCAGACGTGGTCTTCGATCCCGCCTCATCACACAAAAGAAAAGAAAAAAAGGAAGAAAAGACACATGAGGCAGACGTGGTCTTCGAGCCCGCCTCATCACACAAAAGAAAAGAAGAAAAGGAAGAAAAGACACATGAGGCAGACGTGGTCTTCGAGCCCGCCTCATCACGAAAATGAAGAAGGGTAGAACCAAAAGAAGACACATGAGGTAGACGTGGTCTTCGAGCCCGCCTCATCACACAAAAGAAGAGAAAGAAAGAAAGAATGCACATGAGGCGAACACGGTCTCTGCACCTGCCTCTCTACAAAGAAAAAAAAGAGAGAAAGAGTCACGAGGCAAACATGGTCTCTGCACCTGCCTCTCTACAAAAGAAGAAGAGAAGGAAAAAAAGAGAGTCACGAGGCAGACGCGGTCTTTGCACCCGCCTCACCATAAAAGAAGAAGAGAAGAAGAGAAAGAACAATCGCGGGGCGAACACGGTCTCTGCACCCGCCTCTCCATAAAAGAAGAAGAGAAGAAGAGAAAGAACAATCACGGGGTGAACATGGTCTCTGCACCTACCTCTCTACAAAAGAAGAAGAGAAGAAAAAAAAGAGAGTCACGAGGCAGACGCGGTCTTTGCACCTGCATGTCCAAAAAAGAAGAAGAGAAGAAGAGAAAGAACAGCCATCGGGGTGTTAAACCGAAAAATATTCAGCCATCGGGGCTTCAAGCCGATAGATATTTCGCCAATGGGGGGTTGAACCGAAAAATATTCCGCCGACGGGGCGTTAAACAAAAAAAAAATATTCAGCCATCGGGGCTTCAAGCCGACAGATATTCAGCCATCGGGGCTTCAAGCTGACAGATATTCAGCCATCGGGGCTTCAAGCCGATAGATACTCAGCCATCGGGGCTTTAAACCGACTAGACCTTACACCGACGGGGCGTTAAACCGACTAAACCTTCCGTTGACGGGGCGTTAAACCCACTAGACCTTCCGCCGACAGGGCGTTAAACCGACTAGACCTTTCGCCGACGGGGCGTTAAACCGACTAGACCTTCCGCCGACGGGGCGTTAAAGTGACTAAACCTTCCGCCGACGGGGCGTTAAACCGACTAGACCTTCCACCAACGGGGCGTTAAACCGACTAGACCTTCCGCCGACGGGGTGTTAAACCGACTAGACCTTCCGCCGATGGGGTGTTAAACCGTCTAAACCCTCCGTCGACGGGGCGTTAAACCGACTAAGCCTTCCGCTGACGGGGCGTTAAACCGACTAGACCTTCCGCTGACGAGGCGCTAAACCGACCAACTTTCAGCCATCGGGGCTTCAAGCCGACAACTACCCCTTCATCGGCCTTCGGGTCGACAGCTATTTAATTATCGACCTTTGAGCCGACAGCTACATCATCATCGGCTCTTAGTCGACAGCTACCTCAGTATCGGTCTTTGAGCCGACAGCTACCTCATCATCGGCTCTTAGGCGACAGCTACCTTATCATCGGCTCCTAGCCGACAGCTACCTCATCATCGGCTCTTGACCGATGGCTACCGCTTCATCGGCCTTCGGGCCGATAGCTATCCAATCATCGGCCTCCAAGCTGATAGCTACCTCATTATCGGCCTTCGAGTCGACAGCTATATAATCATCGGCTCCTAGCCGATAGCTACTTCATCACTGGCACCTCAGCCGACAGCTTCCCAGTTAAAAAAAAAAATAATAGACCTCTCACTTTGGTTCGGATCCTTCCCCGGCCAGAGGACAATAGAATAAACCTTTCACTTTGGTCTGGACCCTTCCCCGGCCAGGGAACAAAAGAGACCCGTCTCTTCGACTCTCACATCCCGCTACCCAACGCCCCTCTGCAGGGCCATTTTGGCCGGGGCCCACTGTCAGGGTTAATCCATCTATCCCACCGCGCTTCCCATAACTTCAGCTCCTGCAGCCCGCTTCCTAATTTCGGCCCTTATGGCCCACTCCCCTAATGTCCCTTGGGTTCTGTAGCCCGCTTCCCCAATACCCTTTCAGTCGTTCGCGGTCTGCTTCCCTAATACCTCTACTACCACTACACTTATACGTAACAACAATATTTTCTTATGCCACAAAAAAAACAACAAACAAAAAAAAACACAGAAAAACAAACAAACAAAAAAAAAACAACAACAAAACAAAAAGAAGAAAGAAGAGAATGCTTGATTGCCCTATTTGCATGGTTGCTTAATATAGAATAATACACCTCCTTGGAATTTTCTAGGATCGTGTTTTCTTGCTAAATAATACCGCCCGATTCCGTATGCACGGGCGTCAGGGCACGCGCTCGAAGGGAACCCTATTATGGCGGGTGCACACGTCAAGGGGAAGAGTCATGGCTGAATCGCTAAGTCTAACTCACAAAATAAACTTGAGGCAACGCTCCCACACTTAGCACATAGCGTGTTCAATAGCTTTTAACTATAGGGATTGCCCGAATTTCTTCTTAGCACTCTACGGATGCTTGAATTCCTGCACTCGCGTGAAAGGTAATCGTGAGGAAAAAGCTGTCTACCCCCACTGTAAAAAAAAGAGAAAAAAAGAGAGAGAGTAAAAAAGAAAAGAGAGAGAAACACGGAGCGGAGTAGCCGGGAATCCCCACTGAAACAAATGAGGAGACTCGCGCGAAATGGTGAAGCGAATCACAATAAGGATGAATCTTTTAGCTGGGAATCCCCATTGAGACACATGAGGAGACTCACGCCGAACGGTGAAATCCACTACCAAAATAAATAGATGGGGGCTGTGTGAAGCTACTGAAAGTCGAAAGCCTGGAACTAATGTGTAGGAAGTAGAGTGATCCTCGAATGTCACCAGGAAAGCATGCATATCCCTATGGTTAGGGCTCTTTGTTCACACATTTGCACTGCCATGCCACAGAGAATTGTCTCGGGTGAAATGCATGAATTTAGGCTATGCATGTAAGACATGTGATATCCTCTTGACGGGTGCACCACCCCCCCAATTGTGCCTCGAGGCCCGCACCGTGTCTACGAATTTTGGGTGATGTCCCTATCCTATGCCCTATAGAGGAAGTTGCCTTACTTATATTTATGTTATATCTGCTGATGAATGCTTGCATGCTTGAATAAAAAATTTATAATATAAAAAAATATAATAAAAATAAATAATAAAAATATGTGTATACAATAAACTCAATTTCGGCTAGCGAAGCCTACTTTCCCAGCGCTGGCTCGTAGAGCCCAATCTTGGCCCCCATGGCCTACCTCTTGCCCTCGCGGCTCGTTAATCTCCCAACTCCGGCTTCTATAGTCTACTTCCCCGATTTGGGCGTTCACATCTTGCACCTCAATTTTGGCTCTTGTAGCCTGCTTCCCTGATTTGGCTACCGTAGCCTGCTCCCCATAATTCCGGCTCTTGCAGCCTGCTTCCCAACTTTAGCTCTTGCAGCCTGCTTCCCTTTGGATTTTGTAGCCTACTTTCCCAATCCGGCCTCCACGGCCCGCTTCCCGTAACCTTGGCTCGTGTAGCCTGCTTACCTTCGGCCTTTGCGGCCTGCTTCCCAATTTGGCTCCCGCAGCCCGTGTCACACCCCGTACTCTATACCGTCGAGGTATTGTCCGCTTTGGCCTACCAGCCTCACGGTTTTGTCCCTTTCTAATAGTGATCGGCTCCAGAATGGAGAACTTCCCGGGAGGTCACCCATCCCAGTACTACTCTCCATTAAGCACGCTTATCCATTACGGACTCAAGAGGTGGCTCCCATAGCGTAGCACTTTGCCCTGCATGGCACTTAGTTCCCACACTTCCGACTGGGGTATAGCTCTGATACCATTCTGTCACACCATGTACTCTATACCGTCGAGGTATTGTCCGCTTTGGCCTACCAGCCTCACAGTTTTGTCCCTTTCTAATAGTGATCGGCTCCAAAATGAGGGACTTCCCGGGCAGGTCACCCATCCCAGTACTACTCTCCATTAAGCACGCTTAACTTTGGAGTTCTTTCAAGAACTGAGCCGACACTTCAAAAGGCGCCTCGATGATATAGAGTACAACTTAGCTATATTTGAGGCCCATAATTTCCCGTGTTACAGCCCGCTTCCCATAATTTCGGCTCTCGCAGCCCGTTTCCCGATATCTTTGGCCCTTGCAGCCCGCTTCCCAGAACTCGGCTCTCGTAGCCTGCTCCCTAGAATTTGGCCTTCACGGCCCGCTTCCCATAATTTTGGCTCTTGCAACCCGTTGCCCAATACCCTTGGCTTTCATGGCCTGCCTCCCCAATTCGGCTTCCATAGCCTGCTTCCCAACTTTGGCTCTTGTAGACTGCTTACCTCGGCCCCCATGGCCCGCCTTCCCAATTTTGGCTCTGGCAGCCTGCTCGCTCCCCAATTTAGGCTTTTGTAGCCCGCTTTCCCGATTCGTGGACACTAAATAAATTCTCACCCCATGTTTACGTGCAGGGGAATATAGAAGGGGAGAAAAGAGAAGAGAAGGTGAAAAGAAGAAGAGAGGAAAAAGAAACACTCTTGAACTGCTCCAATGGCGTAGTAGCCTGCAAGGCCTCCAGCGGCACACTACTAAGTGCCCTCAGCGGCACACCCATTGTGAAGCCTCCAGCGGCACACCCTTCTGTCGCTCCAACGGCACACTCCCGGCGCCCCAGCGGCACACCGATGACATGCCCCATCCGGCACGCTCCCACGCACCCCCGGCGGCACACCTTCGGAGTGCCTTACGCGGCACACCTTCCTGTGCTCTCTCTCGGCGCGCCCTTCAAGTGTCCCGGCGGCACGCTCTAGCCAGCCCTTCAGCGGCGCCCCGCCCCCGCCCCCCTTATACGGCAAAAAAAAAGAAGAGGAAAAAAAGGGGAAAGAAAAAAGTGGAAAGATGGTAAAAGAGGAAGAGAATAAAAAAGGAAGTGAAGGAGGGGATTTCGACAAAAAAAAAGAAAAAAAAGAGAGAAGAAAATAAAAACGGAGAGGAAGAGGAAAAGAAAAAGAGAGAGAAAGAAAGAGAAATAAGGGAAAATGATAATAATAATAATAATAATATATATATATGTATATACATATGTCCCCCATATGCACGCCCCTACGTATCGACGGACATCCGCACGGGCAAAGACGGCTCCACCCCTGCGTTGGCGTCAGTTCCTTGCCAACAAATAAGTCCTTTTCCGGCGCAAGACTTCGTGCCCTAGCCACCCGCTCTCACACAATATTGCCATTATAGACCTTACGTCCGAATCGACAAAAAAAAAAAAACCCGTTGCGTTGGCATTATCTTCTTGCCAACGAATGAACCTTATCTTTCGGCGCAAGGCTTCACGCCCTAGCCACCTTCTCTCATGCAAAATCGCCGTCACGGGCCTTACGCCCGGATCGACAGAACCTCTATCCTTGCGCTGGCATTCGTCCCTTGCCAGTGAATAAACCCCTTTCTGGCGCAAGGTTCCATGCCCTAGCCACCAACTCCATACAATATTGCCATTACGGACCCTACATCCGAATCGGCACGAATTCTCCCATTGCGCTGGTATTTTCTTCTTGCCAACGAATGAGCCTTACCATCCGGCGCAAGGCTTCGTGCCCTAGCCGACGCTTGCGTATCACTCGCTCGTCAAAAAAAAGAAAAGAAAAGAAAGTGGGGTTAAAAATAGAGGTGCCCCGCCAGACTTGCCCCTGCAAGGGGACAAGGGCAAAAATGGCAACAACCCAGCTGTGGCGAAAACCCGAAGGGGCGCTACAGGCAAAATCGGGTACCCCGTCGCGTGAAAACCCGGGAGGGCGCGTGGGCAAAAGCAAGAGGGGGCTGGTGCCAGTGAAAACCCGAAAGGGCGCTTGTACCGGTAATGTGGTTCAAAAAAAAAGGAGAAAAGAAAAGAGATAAAGAGACAAAGAGACAAATAAACTACGTCAACCCCCGGCACCCTGTCGGCACTGACGAAGAGACAAAGAGACCAACAAATCAGGTCAGCTCCCGACACCCCATCGGCACTGACGAAGAGATAAAGAAATCAACAAACCAGGTCAGCTCCTGACACCCTATCAGCACTGACGAAGAGACAAAGAGACCAACAAACCAGGTCAGCTCCCGGCACCTTGTCGGCACTGGCGAAGAGACAAAGAGACCAACAAACCAGGTCAGCTCCCGACACCATGTCGGCACTGGCGAAGAGACAAAGAGATCAACAAACCAGGTCAGCTCCTGACATCCCGTCGGCACTGACGAAGAGACAAAGAGACCAACAAACCAGGTCAACTCTCGGCACCCTGTCGGCACTGACGAAGAGACAAAGAGACCAACAAACCAAGTCAGCTCCCGACACCCTGTCGGCACTGACGAATAGACAAAGAGACCAACAAACCAGGTTAGCTCTCGGCACCTTGTCGGCACTGGCGAAGAGACAAAGAGATCAACAAACCAGGTCAGCTCCCGACACCCTGTCGGCACTGGCGAAGAGACAAAGAGATCAACAAACCATGACAGCTCCCGACACCCCGTCAGCACTGACGAAGAGACAAAGAGACTAGCATACCATGTCAGCCCCCGATGCCCTGTCGGCGCGGATGAAAAAGAGGAGAAGAGACCAACATGCTACGAAAGCTCCAGACGCCCTGTCGGCACTGATGCAAAAGAGAAGAAGAAACCAACACGCTATGGAGGCTCCCGACGCCCTGTCGGCACTGATGAAGAGGAGAAGAGACAAGCATGCTACGTCAACTCCCGACACCCCGTCGGTGCCGATGAAGAGAAAAGAGACCAGTACACATGAGGGCACCGCCCGGCTCATCCTTCGCCTGCGTTACCCGTGGGTGGGGGGCATTTGTGGACACCAAAATTTGCACGCACAGATATCCAGCTCAGCCCAGCATTAACAACGGCACCGAGTGAAGAAGCCCCGGAGGGACTAGTCATCCGGACTCCGTAAATATGCACACTATTGTGAAGCCATCTCCGGAGTCACGACAGTGAAGAGAAATCAACCACCAAGAGCCCTGTGGACACCAAAAATTGCACATCCAGATATCCTACTCGGCCCAGCACCAGCAAACGGCACCAAGTGAAGAAGTCCCGGAGAGACTGGTCATCTGGACTCCCCAACTATGCACACTGTCGTGAAGCCGTCCCCAGAGTCACGACAGCCAAGAGAAACCAACCCCCGGGAAGCTCACAATCCATGGCCCCCGAAGGAAATCAAACGAACCATAAATCATGCTCAAAACGGGCTCAAGTCAGCCCCAGCGGCACACCCCCAGGGTGTCTCCAGCGGCACACCCCCAGCGGCACACCCCCAGGGTGCCTCCAGCGGCACACCCCCTGGGGAGCCCCAGCGGCACACCCCCAGGGTGCCTCCAGCGGCACGCCCCCTGGGGAGCCCCAATGGCACACCCCCAAGGCACGCCCCCTGGGGAGCCCAAGCGGCACACCCCCAGGGTGCCTCCAGCGGCACGCCCCCCAGGCCCCCAGCGGCACGCCCCCCAGGCCGCCTAGCGGCACACCCGCCCTGGGCTTCAGCGGCACGGTCCCAGGGCTCCAGCGGCACGCCCATCTGGGCCTTCAGCGGCACGCCCATTGGGTGCTCTCGCGGCACGCCCTTTTGGCCCTCCTGCGGCACGCTTCTTGAGCCCACCAGCGGTATAGCGTGAAGGCGTTTCAATGGCCGAACGTTTTGAAGCGCATGCCCTACATATCCTTGGAGCGCAGTGAGCTGTCCGAGGTGTCAACCAACGGTTGGGCCACGCAGGCTACTCCCCTAACAGCCAGGACGGGGGAAGTCAAACCCCATCATGACCGGCCGCTTCCCGCCTCCGACTGCCGTGCTCGAGGGCTCCCGCTACTGGGGTATAAAACCACTCCCATTCCGGCGAAGAGAAGGGGGACAGACAGACGGGGAGAAGAGGTAGGAAGAGAAGAGACCAACAGAAAAAGGCACCCACGAGAAGAAGGAGAAGAGAGAAGAGAAAGGCGAGGGCTCCGGCGTGGAGTCTTCTGACAACCACCAGGCAAAGAAAAGAAAGAGAGAGAGAGAGAGGCTTCATGTAACGGGGAAGTGGGGAAGAGCAGGGAGTAGTCACCCTTGTTCGGCCCCAACACTCCCCCCATTTCCTTCTTTTTTTTTATTTTCATGATCTCCTCCCCTCCCCTGTCCGTAGTGTCAGCACGAATGTGCTTTGCAATGTATGTGGCTGGCCGTGGTCGTTCCTCTTCGTGAATAAAAATCACCCTTCTTGGGTTTCTTGTTGCTTCCGTTGGTTTGTGCCAGTGTGCATGGTAAGTTGTTCACTTTCTCTCCTTCTCCGGTGTCTTGGAGTCTCCATGCCGGTATCGTTCCCCCGCACGATCCATGGCCTTACGCTTAGTCTTCGACCCAAGGGAGTTTATCCTTCTGTTCTCTCGGGGCTTCGTGAGCTCGATGCCCTCCTTCCTGGCCTCCAACCTCAGCCGTTTACCTAGAGGGAGAGGCCTCCCTCTTCATCCCTTGAACATCCTGCCACTGACGCCCTCCTTGGCCTTCCCCCTTTCTTCAATCCCCAGCCCACCTGGCTAACCCTCAGTCTTCATCCTTTCCCCCAGCCTCCCTAGCTTCCAGCCGTGCATCCTGGCTAAGCCCCTCGTTGATACACCTTCAGCGGCCTTCGCCAGCACGCTTCATTTGGCCCTCAGCGGCACACCTTCAGCAGCTCTTCGCCGGCACGCTTCATGTGGCCCTCAGCTGCACGCCTTCAGCAGCCCTTCGCCGGCACACTTCATTTGGCCCTCAGCGGCACACCTTTGGCCGCTCTTCGCCGGCACGCCCTTCTAGCTCCCTGCCCAGCACACCCTCCAATCCTCTTCTCTTGCCCGTTGCACCCCCAGCCAGTCCCAGACGAGTCCCCCATCCATCGTTTCTTCCTGGTTTCCCTAAGTTTTATTAAAGGTGTTGCCGCCTTCGGGCGCCCACCTCCAGTTGTCGGGTTCCGCCACTCTATGTGGGCGCGTTCCCTGTATCTCCCTTATGCTCGGGTCAAGGGGACATGCTTCCGAATTATTGTTAGAAAATATTAAGACGTTAAAAGGCAAAATGATGCAACAAACAAATGGGATAATAAATACACAACAAAAGCAACAAATAAATAGAGCAGCAACAGATTGCAAGAAGAAGGAGAAAAGATTTGTATAAAACTACGCACAAATCAAAGAGAAGAAGAAAAGAAAAGCCTTAAAAATAAGTAACAGAGGAGTGGACCTTCATCGGCACGTCCGTTCCAGCCTTCGCCAGTACACCCTATCAACCCTTCAATGGCACACTCTTCTCACCCTCAACACAATGTATAGACTTTAGATTGATGCACGAACATAGCAACAAGCAATGTATAGACTTTGAACTGTAATGTATAGACTTTAAGGAGCAATGTATAGACTTTGAGTTGGCCAATGTATAGACTTTGGGCTGGCCAATGTACAGACTTTGAACTGCAGCCAAGAAGCAATGTATAGACTTTGAGCTGAACAATGTACATACTTTGAGTCGGCCAATGTATAGACTTTAATGGACAATGTATAGACTTTGAGCTGGCCAATGTATAGACTCCAATAGACAATGTACAGACTTTGGGCTGGCCAATGTGTGGACTTTGAGCTGCAATGTACAGACTTTGAACTGCAATGTACAGACTTGGAGCTGGCCAACATATAGACTTTGGGCTGGCCAATGTATGGACTTTGAGCTGTAATGTATAGACTTTGAACTGCAATGTATAGACTTTGAGCTGGCCAACGTACAGACTTTGGGCTGGCCAATGTATGGACTTTGAGCTCCAATGTATAGACTTTGAACTGCAATGTATAGACTTTAAGCTGGCCAACGTACAGACTTTGGGCTGGCCAATGTATGGACTTTGAGCTCCAATGTATAGACTTTGCACTGCAACGTATAGACTTTGAGCTGGCCAACGTACAGACTTTGGGCTGGCCAATGTACGGACTTTGAGCTGCAATGTACAGACTTTGAACTGCGATGTACCGACTTTGAGCTGGCCAACGTACAGACTTTAAGCTGGCCAAAGCATAGACTTCGAGCTGATGAATGTAGCCAATGTATAGACTTTGAGCTGATGAATGCAGCCGATGTACAGACTTTGAGCTGAAGAACGTATAGACTTTGTGTGCTGGTTGAATAGACAACGTATAGACTTTGGGCTGATGAATGTATGGACTTTATGTCGCAGCGACCGGCCAATGTGCAGACACACACCTTTCGCCGGTACACCCTACAGCGCCCTTCGCCGGCCCGCCCCAGCCCAGCTTCCCCCGGCACACCTCGTTTGGCCTTTCGCCGACACGCTCCCCGTACACTCAGCGGCACGCCAGCTCCAACCCTTCGGCGGTACGCCCTCAAGCTCCTTTGACAGCATGCTCTCCCCTGTTCAACCCTTGGCCAAGCCCTTCCCCGGTATACCTCCCGCGAACCTTCAGCGGTGCACTCCCTCAGCCCCCTCAGCGGTGCACCCTTCCACCTTCAGCGGCAAGCTCCTTCAGCCCCCGTTTGGCCCTCCAGCGGCCCACTCTCTCTCCAGAAGAATATGTATAATAATAATAATAATAATAATAGTAATAATAAAATTAATAAAAACTATGATGAATAAATAAATCTGAATATATATATGAAATAAACAAAAAATTTAAAATAATAATAAATAAATAAAGGAGAGAAAATATAATAGTAATAATAATAAACAAAACGGATAAATCGTCCAGAATAAATACATGAGAGGGAAATAAGCAATATATATATATATATATATATATATATAATTTAAAACCCAGATTAAAAAATGGTAAAATCCACTTTACAGCCATGTCTCTCTCGTGACCCGGTGCTGAAGGAACAACAATGTCGCCCATCCAGGTTGGGCCTGAGTCTTGGGAATTATCCCGAAATGGCCATGGCCCGACCTCGCCTCGGGCTGACATTCCGATTAAGCCGGACTTGTTTCTTAGACCGGATCCCTTTCGAGCCACTACTAAAATTGCCGCACGCTCGGCAGACATTTGAACGGGTTCACCTCGGTTTTCGCCGCGTTTCTATTACGGACCTATGTCTGAACATGAAAAGACCCATTAGCAACCAATATGGCCGACGACTCCCTCCCCGACATGGTCGTGAGCCGGCATTGCTCCGAGCCGATAGCCCGTTAAATTGGATTCATTCTAATGGGATTCGTTCCCGTTCTTTCATTGAAACTGTCGTAAACTTGGCATACATTTGTACGGGGTCGTTTCCATCCACGTCGTACTTTCAACATGGGCTCTTGCCCGAACATGAAAAGGTCCGTGAGTGACCGACAAAATCGAAATAGAACGAGACGGTCCTCGCCACCCCTGACCCCTTCCATGGGAATATCAATAAGACCTCCGTGGGCCACGCTTAGACCTCGGGTCCGTCCCAATTGTGGTCGCCGTTCGGCTCATATCCTTGGTCTACATCCCGCTCCCTTCGAACACGTTTTTAGTATTAGACTCTAGTCCTGGGACTCTCACCCGTTGCCCTCCGGCACCGGAAATGTTAATGATGCACGAGCAAGCCTTGTTCGGACCACGGGAGGCGCCCCCGGTATGGTCTTGGCTCGATCTCGCACCGGGCCAATAGATTTACCGGTTTCTTGCTACACTAACCGAGATTTGACCGAATGTTTTCGGTGTCTCAGAATCATAAACTTGCCGTATCCCAGCATGCATATGTCCCAGGTCCTCCCGTGACGATTACAATATTCTCAAGCCGGACACCCGTCCGAATATTAAACGGTCTTTCGAATGACCGACACGTTTCGAATGTCCGCTTCCCTAGACACAGGGCTTTTCAACCGATTCAAGGGATATTCCCTCGTTGCCCCTTGGCACCGGAAATTTTAATGACGCTCATGCAAGTCTTGTTTCGACCGCGGGGGGCCCACCGCAGTATGGTCGCAGCTTGCTCTTGCACCGGGCCAACAGATTTACTGGTTTCTGACCGCTCTGACCGAGGTTTAGCTGAACGTTCTCCGCTCTTCCGAACAATAGATTTGCCGTACCTCGGCATACATGCGTTCCGGTTTTCCCGCGACAATGGCGATCTTCTCGGGCCGGACATTCGTCCGAACATTAAATGGTCAGTACTCGACTGACATGACCGCGAAGGGTTTTCTTCTCGCCCTCGCGCGAGGATTTCAATACCTCGTAATAGACCTTCCATGCAATTGATTTCTTGGCCATGAGGCCCTGAATCCCGGCGATTAATCAAGGGTATTCCCTCGTATGGGGGATGTAAATGATGCCATGACCTTTATGGCACGGCGGGTTTTGGTCCCGACACGAACCATACAATCGTCTGACCGAGTCAGATCGAGCGCACCGTGGGCTCTTAGAAGCCCGAATAAATTGTCACTTTGTGACTGGCATGCCCACGCACTTAATAGACGAACCACCTGAACAAGCGAATTTTAGTGCGTCCACTGATAGCTCCAAACACAAGTTTTTACCTTTGTAGGTCTTTGAAAGTGAACCTAGGCAAATTGATTTTCAATTCCAAGCCAATTTTGTTTCTCACCTTGAGAGCCCTTTGTTCATTACCAATCCTTGGTCTCGAGGCGCCCCTACAAAATAAATTCTCATTTTGGTAATTTGGCTACCTAAGCCATCTTGGGTCCCGAGGGGTTAGTTCTTACATGAACAAATGAATTCCTATTTTTCCTAGAAAACCATTCATCATCGGCCATCATCATGGTACAATCGTCCATAGAATATCCATTCAGGCCACAATAAAAATAATGAGAAGATTTTCTTCTCATGGACATCTTTTCATCATTTTCCATTAAAGAGCAATTGTTCATCTTATGTCCAAAGCCACCACAGTAATGACAAGATATATTTTTCCTGAAAGACCACTCATCATCATTTCTCTTCATGAAACAATTTTCAAGGACATGACCATGTATCCCACAATAATAACAATGAGCATTAAAGTTTTTCTTCATGGGTTTTTGATGAATTTCAGACTTATCAACAGTTTTCATTTGTGTCTTTAATGCTTCATCATCATCAAATTTCATTGATAAGCAATCATACATGTCATGACCATATTGTCCACAATAGTAACATGAAATATTTCTTCTTTTACTTGGTGCATGATTGTGTTTGACAGATGAAGTTTTCTCATGCACACAAGAGGATTCAACAACATGTTTTTGTTTTTCAATTCGTTCATCACACAATTGCAAAGATTCATTTAAACTCTTGATTTCATTTTGTAGATTCAAGATTTGCAAGTTAGAGTTAGCAATCTCTTGTTCACATGAAGCAATCTTTTCATTCAACAAGAAATTTACAGTTTTGTGACTTTCAATTTCTTGTTCAAGAATATGCAGTTTGTCACAATCATCATCAATCACACATTTTCCTTTTTCAAATTTTTTAAGACTTTTTAATTCTCCTTCAAGCAGTGAAATTTGATTCAACAGAGCACTGTTTTCATTTTGGAGCTTTTCAAATGAATTTTTGTTCATCGAAGTGTGTTCAAGTTCTTTCATTTGAAAACTCACGTTATCATTAACAATTTCATTCATGGCTTTGTTGGATTCAAATTTATCATTCAAATTCCTAAAGCTTTCTATTTCCTTCCTTAATTCCTTCAACTTTTCAGATTTGTCAATAGACAAGGATTTCTCTTTTTCAAGAGTAAGCAATTTTTCAGACATGGCTATGTTCAACATTTTTAGCTTCTCATTATCTTCTCTTATTTGTTGGAGTTCTGAAATTTTTGCCAATAGAGTTTTATTTTCAATTTTTAAACATGAAGTGGTTTCTTTATGCATATCGACTTCAAGCAACAGGCTTTCAGTCAACTTCCTAAGCTCAGAACATTCAGTACATGGTGAGTTAATATCACAAGCATTTTCAATTTCAAAGCACTTTACACATGAAGAGTTAACATGTGAAACATTATCAAGTTTCCTTTTCATTTTTCTATTTTCATATTTTAGTGCTTTGTATATATCAACTAGTTCATCGTAAGCATTTAGCAATTCATCATAACTCAATTCATCTTCTTCCTTGGAATCAGAGTTAGAATTTACCTTCGAACTCTCCTCGCTTTGACACTCAATTTCATTGTTTACAACCAAGCAGTCACCGTCGTTGCAACTTTCTTTTTGGGCTTCCTTTAGCCCATCCCATATCTCTTTGGCAGATCTGTAATTAGAAACAAATGGAAATTTGTCAATACATATTGCAGCTTTATGAACATTCAAAACATAAACATTTTCAGAATTCATTCTTTTATGCTCGTCGGTCCATTTTAGTTCATTTTTGGGCAAAACATGTGGACCATGAGTAATCAGACTCATAAGCTTCAGATTAGTATTAGTAATCCAAACAAAAAATTTTCGAAGCCATGCAGCGTAATCAAAACCATCAAAGACGAGAAGCACATTTACATTAGCCATCATGAAACGATCTTTTCACTACGACCGCAAGGTCGACAAAAAAATCAGAGGCGAGTCTCTGATACCAATTGTTGGCCCAGAGAGATGGCGGACAAGAAAGGGGGTTGAATTGTCCCCTTGTCCAGAAGGCGGATTTTAAAATCTTTCTTAACTAAGCACAAGGGAATTAAAACAAACTACGTTCATTAGCCTAAACAAGCATGAGATCTAAAAAGTTCTCTCGATCTTTCCGATCTCACTTGTAATAACAGTGCAACAGATAGATTAATTTATGTCTAACACGGATAACGGAGGTAGCAATGTGCAGTGGTGCAATGAGTAAAAATCCATAAAATGTACCTGTGAACGGAGATAGAAGAAATGACAGACGCACAGGCAATCACACAAGGCACAAGGATTTTTAGGTGGTTCGGGACCACGATGGGCTCTTTACGTCCACCCCTCACCCAACCAGGTGAGACTTCACTACACGCTACTTTCGTAGCGCACGGGGACGAACCCCAACCACACACACGCTGCTTCCACAGCAATACACACACGAGGCCTTGCCTCAACACGCTGCCACTGCAGCACACACACACAGTCGGGGAACACACCCCGGATAGTAAACCACACGGAGACACAGCTCCGTCCACACACACAGATGTTTGTATGTTAAGAAGTATGAAAAAGATATACAATATGTGCTCACTGTAAAATATATATTAAGAAAACCATCTCAAAGAAATGGGTAAGAGATATGGAAAGTTTTCCCTTTAGTTCTCCAATAGATATAAGAAGATCTTTCTTGAATCTTTGGTTGGAGAGAATTGAATCTGCAAGATGTCGGAGTAGACGGTCTTCCTTCTTGAAGTTTCAATGAAGTTCCTTCAAATCCAAGCTCTGAACATATCTACAACCACCAAGAACAAATGAATCAATATGTTTACAACTATGTATTTAATAAAAGGGACATCACAAATAGATCAACATCAGATTTGTAGCATCTCCCCTTGAATGTCCCATGGATCCCTTCAATCAATAGGTAGGGTGCGCTGGGAATGATAAACTAGAGTGGAAGGAGCCGAGCATGAGATAGAAACGCCCAAACTTGCAAACCGTGGAAAGCAGCAGCAGCGCCGTCTGGATCCAAGCTCAAGGTCATGAGAGACGATCACTCCAGCCTCTTCTTTCTCCTCTAGGTAGTATTGTCACCCTCCTTCACATTCTTCTTCTCCTCCTGCAGCAAATAGGGCAAGGTTAGCACAAGGGATGCTTCATCCGATGGAAAATTGTAGGTTATAAAGGGGCAGATATTAGAAGATCAAAAGACACATTAGCCCCTCTAAAAACCCTCTCAAAAGCAATCCTAATGGTAGGGTATAACCCTAAGGGCATTAGGGTAAAAGCCAAGGCAAATCGGATCTAGAAATGGGCAGTTCAAAACCAATCCGGAAAACCCGTTCCGGATGAACCAGAGAGAGTGTCGACCTCTAGGGTCGACACTCGTATCAATGAGTTCTGCCAAAAATACGAAATCCAGAATTTAGACAAAAGTGTCGACCCATGGGGTCGACCTTTTTTCATGAGGTTCTGTCCTGAGATAAAATTAGGACCCTGGGTAAAAAGTGTCGACCTCTGGGGTCGACCTTTTTTACCAGAGGTTCTGTTTTAGTTAAAACAGCATAACCCAATATAAAGTGTCGACCTCTAGGGTCGACACTTTTTTTAGCATAACAGAAATCAATACAAAATAGCATACCGTGTAATAAGTGTCGACTCCATGAGTCGACACTTTTACTGACATTAGTGAAAACTCAATAAAACTCAATTGAAACCCAGAAAAAACCATCCAAACATCGGGAACAAATAGCCATTCATAGAAACAAGATGTTGGCATGATTTAAACCTCATTACACCAAAGGGTAATAAAAATGTATTAAGCATATTGCAAACCCAAATGAGAACTCATTTTGTCAAAGCATGAAACTTTTTATAGCTTTCAGAACCAAGGAAAGATATGCATGAAGGCACTATGAAAACACCCATTTGAACACATGATTTGCCAATCAAAAAGACATGCAATTGAGGTACTAAAAACATCAATCAAAACTAGACCTCACCAGGCAATGTGGGATACAAGATTAGCAATGCATTTCAGGAAACTTGCATGTAATTCAATGAATTAAAACCCGAAAGCCTTAATGTATGAAACATACCCAATCTTGCCACATGGAAATTCATATGAACATAAACTTACATCAAGAGTTCAAGGGAATGTAAACAACAGTGGAAACTTACCATGGATTCAAGGAATTGATAGCAATATAGAATATGCACATCCTGAAAGTTCAGATTCAAGTCAATGTAATTTGATAAGAACAATTATCTTGCATTCTATCATCCTCATACATCCATCCCAATTAAGCCATTAACTTGCAATCCAGAAAATTTCTCCATACATGTAACAACACTTTGGAATTCAATTCAAACCAAAACCATGGAGAACCATTCAACACTATTCAACTACAGTCTAGTGGCATGAATAAAGAGGATTATGAACCATCATTTAAACTTGTTCAAACAAGATTCATAAAAAGCATGTTTAGCACAAGGCCACTCCAACCACATTTAAGGTTGCCAAAACTGTCAAGTTCAAGGACACAAAATTCAGTCCGAAACTTCTAAGTTCAATCCAAGAATTTAGGTTCAGTTTCAATCAAGTTCAGTTCTATAATCTCAAGGTTATCATGAAAATACCATATGCATGACTGTAAAACACCCAACACAGGGTCGGTGAACATATGAGCAAGGTCAGTGCAAAAACATCAAAGATATGTACATGTAGGACCATGCTTCATAACAAGGTAGGGACTAAGGCTCAATGAGCTAGGGGTCGACCCACGGGGTCGACCCATTCTAAGGGAAATGAAAAACTATTTTAGCATACCAATGCATAGCTATTCAAGTTCAGTCCAATTAGAGATAGGGGCATTTCCAAAGCAAGCTGAGAAACCACTATCACTAAACAATCATGAATAGCAAGTATAAAGTCATATCCACTAAAACCAATCTTCCAACATTGAAATGCAGTCAATATAAGTCCAGGAACATGAAGGGGCTTTTAACCCCAATCAAGACAGTATAAACGAAATCCACATGAAGGCTCCAACTCCTCATGCACAGCACGCATGAGTCGACTTCATAAATGTATTCAGGAAGGACCTTTGAATTTCAACCTACAAAACAAGATATCATCATGTTAGCTTGTTTATCATAAAAATGCCATTAAGCATAAAACACACAATATATTAGAATCATCAAAACCGTTGTCAAAGACAACAAGGGGCGCACAGAACCAAAAAAGGGTGACGGCTATGTGGGAGGTGGCCGGCTGGGTAGTGACGCAGTGGGAAGAGAGGGCCTTGCGATGGGAAGAGAAGTAGGGATGGGAGGTCTCCGGTGGGAGGTGGAGTGTGGAGGGAGTGGCTGCTGGGTGGTGTCAGAGAGAGAAGAGGGAAAGGGAGAGAGGGTAAGGTGAGGTGGTCACCGGCGACGGCATGGGGGTGGTCGACGGCGAGGGGTGCAACGGCGGGGTGTGGTGGTTGATGGTGTCGTCTGAGAGAGAGTGGAGTGAGAGCGTGGGGAGAAAGGGATGGGTTGTCTGCGGGGAGGGAGAGGCCACCGTGGGTGTTAGAGAAAAGGAGAAAGTGAGAGGGGGGTCTGCCGCGGGGGTTAGCAGAGAGAGGGGGTGACGGGATGGTTTGTGATGGTGAGGGAGAGAGAGGTGCACCAGCGGGGTGGCTGCGGAGGTGAGAGGGCGATGGTGGTGTCAGGGTGAGGGAGAGGGAGAGTCTGATGGCTGTTGTGTTGGGTAGAGAGAATGGGAGGGTGAGATGGGGTTGAGAGAATGGGAGGTCTTGCCGTCGGTGGGAGAGGGGCTGGAGATGGAAAAGGGGGGTCTTGCGGTTGGGAAGGGTGGAGAGGAGCGGGGCCGCCAGCCGGTGAGGGGCATGGGGGACGAGGGAGAGGGCTAGGGAGGTGGTTAGGAGAGGATGAGATGGGGCGTGAGGAGAGAAGAGAATGAGATGGGGAGAGAAGTTAGGAGTCTGCCACCGTTCTCTCTAGGGTAGTGTGTGTAGGTGGGAAAATAATGAGAGATAGGGAGTGTGAAAGGGAGAGGGGGCAAGATCCTACGAAGGGGGGAAGGGAGTTAAGGTGTTTTTAATGGATGGGGCCAAGCCCCTTTAATATTCTTTTTTTTCTTTTCTTTTCTTTTCATAAAATATATGTAAAGAAATAAATTATACTTAGCCCCCCCTCAAACATAAAAATTTAACAAGTGATTTCATGGCTAGGACTTTTAATGCGTAATGAATTAGCTTTGTGTAAATAACAAATTTTCCAAAAAATTCTAAGAATGGGGAAAATATCTAAAAAATAAGAAATCACTCAAATAACTCAACTCGGAGAGCCACTTTAGGGCGTCATTGTGTAATACGAGATCTACTCACAGTAATGTCAAAAATGACGTGTCTACAGCTACCCCGTCTTGGCGTCTCCTTTACAGGGGAATGACACGGAGCGGAATAGAACAGAAGTGTAATGGAATGGAGTGAGAATGGACCAAAAAGTAGATGGCAAGGTGTGATGAGACAGGCTTTCAATCATTACGTGATTGGAATGTTTCCAGGGTTTCAACGAAACAACCCTGAAGAGGGTTCTCCGAAATCAACGATTGTTTGGATGGAAATTAAGAAGGAGATAATGTGCACTCGGGCACGAACAGAAAAAAGGGGACCAACTTCTCTGCGCGGAAGTACCTGGGTCGTAGACCTGCAAGTTTCACCATTGGGGAGCGGTTACCAGCCAATGTGGAAGTGCTGCGGCCAAGGTGGGTCCAATGGAGTAAAAGGAAAAGGAACAATTGATGATAAATCCAAACAAGGGTCTCTTCCAGAAAAACATACCAGGGTAGTCTCGAGGAAACTAAGTACTCAACTCAGAATGGAATATCTCATATTAGTCAAGAATTTAAGCATAGCGGCTTTCACAGTTGAGTTAAGTGAATGATTTTCCACAGTGAAATCAAAGTCCTACATGAATGCATGCTGGGTTTAAAGGAAAAATTAAAACAAAATAAAAATAGAAGATAGCCAAGGATAATATTGTTAAGTTGCTAAGGATGGGTCATGATACAAATTTGACGAGCCGATACTGAGCCGAGACCCGTTTATCCACGCACCGACTCACCGAATGGAACCATCATCCCCAGGCTATTACAACTTAACGGCCTATCCGTACGTCCCAAACTCCTCTAGAGTTATCACTATTTTTGTTAGAGGGGAACTAAAACTCCAGATTCATCCAAGGCATATGGTCCTTGACATGCTCTAATAATGTAGATATTATATAGTAAGATACATGACACAGTGGGGTCAGTCACTGAGGTGACCGGAGGTGGGACAATGATATCCCAATTTTTTTGTTTTTTTTGTTTTTTTTGTTGTTGTTTTTTTTATTTTTATTTTTGATTCCTGTACTCAACGGTTAGCATAGTAAAATAGAATTATTTCGTAAGGAGCAAAATGACATTCAACTGTATAGGACATTAATCCGACACAACGATTCACAAAAGTAGGAAAAAACACAATAGACAAGGCAGAATTCTTGTGTCAAAGCCCGCAATGGAAACTCCACATTCAATGCTCAGTTTTATCCTTTACTCCTTCCCCGCCTATAAAAACCCCTGGCCCGTGGTGCCCAAACCCTAATGTATCTCATCTTGAAATAAACCAAAGGCCTCAATGCCATTGCATGCTCTTTGAATCTCCCCCCTCCCCTTTTCTTTTTATAGAGGTGGCTGAAATGGCAGATGCCAAGCGGCAGCTGACCGTCACCGAACAGGAGCTGGAGGATCGAGGCAACTACAGCATGAGGAGCTGCCCTGAGACGTCTTGGAGTTGAAGGTTTCTCTCCAGGTGGCGAGGAGAGAGGTAAAGCGGGAGAGAGTGGAGAGAGAGGCGAGGATAGAGTGGCATCGAGATTGGGACAAGAGGAGGGCACTGGAAGCCCAGGCAACAGAGCTTTGGGAGAACTAGTGACGGACACGTCACTCCCTCAGAGTCACTGCAGATCATAAGAGAGTTGGAGCTCATGGTGGAGGAGCTCCTGGAGCTGGTGCAGTCTCCACCGGCAGAGCAGAGGGCAGCTCAGCCAACGGCCTCGGGTTCGAGAGCTTCGCAGCCATCGGGGTTGCAAGAGAGGCTGGAGGATGGCGAGGAGCGCTAACAGAGAGGGTGGGAACGCGTGGTGCGATGAGGCAATCGCTGTGTCTCAGAGCTCTAGGAGACCTCCCAAGGACCTCTGCCTTAGAAGAGAGGAGAGACGACCAGGAGGGTGGTGTGAGATTTAGTGAGTTGCTTGTGCATCCGCCCTCTTTTCATGGTGGACATGACAGTTTATATAGACGTATGAATGGAACGATTTGCTTTCATGTGACTTGTTTTCCCTTCATGCGTTCCTTCTCTTCTATGCCTCTTCTCCTTCATGCCGTCCCCATGTGACGTATTTAACAGAACTCCCCTGAGATAATGGATCATGTCTCGGACTCATGGTGCGTTTCTTTCGGGAGAATCTATCACAAATTTTAATGATGTACCACAGAATTCAAAGATGCCGACCCCTTCTATCCTTTTTTCATGTAGATGAGTCCACTCCTAGATTTAAAGATATTGACCCCCATTGTCCTTTTTTCATGTAGATGGGTCCACTCCCAAATTGAAAGACGTCGTCCTCTTGTCCTCTTTCCTGTGGATGAGTCCACTCCCAGATTCAAAGATGCCGATCCCTTTCTCCTTTTCCCATGTAGGTGAGTCTACCCCTAAATTCAAGGATACCGACCTCTAGTCATCTTTCCCCATGTAAATGTCCTCATCTTAAATTTATTTGAACCATGATGAACACAGGGAACCTAGATGCATAGGGTGCTAATCGACCAGCTACACCCCCGACCTCGTTTACTCCGAGCGAACATATGAAATTGGACGATGGGTGCTCCGTTAGAAGGACTATTACGGGAGGAACTGTGATAAATCTAGATCATATCCCTTCAATCCTATAAATACTCCCCCCGCCCGTTTCACTCGAAAGCACGGAGTAGTGGAGACTAGTTAGAAGAGTGAAAAGTTGACAGGAGGGAGTAAGAGCTTCTCATTCTCTAAGATGGAGTGAGAGTCTAGTTTTAGGGTGGAGGGCGAGTCCTCCCGCTCCTCAAAGAAGAGTAGATCCAGTGGCAGTTCCAGGAGACTCTCTGATGTTGAAGGGCATCTCAGTGAGAGGACCAAATCGCAGCTTGTAAACGAGCCGTTTCATTTATCTCACTCTTCACGAGCCCTTTCTTTCTTTTCTTTCTTCTTTCATTTTTATGCACTCGTTTCTTACTTTTGTGTAATCCACAAAGTATGATGAGATCACACATCTCATGGGAATTGGTGGTGTCTACCTATCGAGGCCTGCCGGACTTCCAGAAAGCCCGGTTAGATGCAATGGGGTTTGGGGCATTCCTCTGAATCGAACCTATTAAGCTCGACCTCGCCCTCATCCAAGCATTGCGCGAGAGATGGGACCCAGAGAGTCATGCCTTCCAGATGCTCTGGGGACACATAGTGCCCAACCTAGAAGATGTGGCCCGGATCACTGGCCTTAGAGTGGATGGCAAGGCGGTGACCGGGGTCACCTACCCTAATTATTGTGAAGGGGCTTAAAAGCTTCTAGGTTTGGAGCTAAAGGACCAAAAGAACAGGTCAGTAGCCAAGGCGTCCATCATGGAGGCATTGGGGCTTACTGACACTCATCAGTGTGATAACGAGTCCTTGGAAGAATTCATGGAGAGGACTAAAAGAGGGTCCCGCGCTGTGTATTGCGTGGATGCCAGCAGCTGGGAGAGGTCAAACATGGACTTGAGGAGATTCCTCCTTTTCCTGTTGGGAAAATTGCTGCTAAGTTCTAAGGGAGACGACATCCATTGTCGCTTCCTAGAATTCTTAGTAGACCTAGAGAGGGTTGGGCAGTATGCTTGGGGAGCCGCCATGCTGGCGCATTTGTTTGTAGGTCTGTCCCAAGGGATAGATCAGGAGGTGACTGTCAGTGGCTTCACACCATTTCTCCAGGTAATTTTTTTTAATGCAACTAATCTATTTTATGAAATGCCAATGACATGCAGCAACATAGGTATGGAGTTATTACTACATTCCGATGGGGAGAGCTCGACAGTGGTGTATGGCTATGGTGCCACTAGCTCGGCGGTGGCAACCTATCATGAACATAACCTCTCTATCCTACCAGGTGATGGTATCAAGGCACGAGCTGCAAGAGTTCCCTGCAGCGATGGTAGGACTTCCCTCTTTTTTTCTTTTCTTTTTTTTTTCTTTTTTTTTGAGTGATTAAGGAGATATATGCATGCCAACGTAGGTGATCTGGAGGCCTTACTCGAGCATGGTCGATGCCGACCAGCCATGGGTCATCACAGGTCGTGCCCGATTTGGTCGAGATCTTTGGGTACACTGCCTGAATGAAATCGAGCCACTTCGGCTACGATTGGTCATGAGGACTCTAGGGCTTTCTCAGGAATGGGTAGACATGACCACGCCACCCCGTGTCGAGAGGAAGACACACGGGCCGATAACATGTGTTGATTGGGGGGTGCGCTTCTCCGAACAATACGAGGATTGACAGCGGTGTGGCACACTCGTGGAGTCGTACACACGAGATAGTGAAGATTACCTACGTCTCTATAGGGTGATGTATACGGAATGACTCAATCCTGGGGGACTTGTTGAGGTGGATGCAATTCTCTCCCATTTCTCCTTTTTTTCTTTTTTTCTTTTTTTTTTTTGTGAGGGTAATGCTAACTCTTATGACATGGCTACAGGATGCTCGTGATACCATGATAGAAAACTTGCGAGCTCACTTGGCATACACGGAGGAACAGTTGGGTGACACCCATACAGCTTTGCATGCCTCGGTGAGTGTCTATGCAAATCCATGTTCCTAATTATATCCTTAGGTTTCTGGTGTTTAGCCACTCATTGCCACTTCTCGCCATCGTGGCGCGCTCGGCTCGACGCAACCCCACCAGTAGTGGGGGCAGAGGGTGCCTCTTCTAGTCTATGGATTCCTTCCTCGAAACTTGATTTACTCCACGAGCAACTTGCCCGTGCCACACAACGCACCGCAGAGGCAGAAGGAATGCTTTCTGCGCAGGTAAAGGTTCCTCGATCTGAGTTTGTCTATGTACGTCTCACCACACCCCTGAAATGATGGATATGGCAGACCGAAGAGATGCAAGAGGCGCTTGCTCGTGCAGCATAAGGGGAGGGAAAGGTAGAGGAGCTAGAGGAGGAATTACAGCATCGCTCAGGAGACAACTTTTCTCGGGATGCCATGGAGTTGAGTATCACCCTCCAATTGGAAAGGGAAGACAGAGAGAGGGAACGAGCAGAGAAGGAGAGGGCCAGAAAAAGGGAGAGGGCCGAAACATTGGTCGAGAGAGAAGAGAAGAGGGCCTTAGAGGTCCAAGTATTTGAGCTCCGAACCAGTCTCGGTCTTGTTGAACAGTGGCTGAGGGATGGTGAAGAGCGTTATCTAAGAGCACGAGAGCGCGGCTTTCGTGTCAGCAATTTCTTCGCTGCCCCCGCAGAGCAGCGGCGGAGTGTGGAGATGGAAAGGGTAATGCAGGGCGGCAGAGGTACCACCTTGTATGGTTTGACAACACCTTCCAGGGCTTCTCGCCTGGAGACTGGTGAGAGAAGCGATGCTGGGAGAGAGGGCGGAACTTAATGTACACATTTTTTTTGAAAGGGTAAGAGGGAAGGTTCAATTTGTTGTTCGTTGCTTCTTTATTGCTTTTCTAACTCTTGCACACATTACTCCATAGAAACAAGTTAGTCTTTCCATTCTGGCTTGGCCCCTTGCTCAATAAGTGGGTGATTGTCTTGAAGCTGGCCTTGATAACGAGTCAAGGGGCCAAACCTTTAATGAACTAAGGCGAGTAAAAGGAATAGACTTTGAGTGATGCAATCATGCAATCAGGCAGATGTAAACAGGAATTGAAAAGTGATCACACGCATGATGCGAGCAGACGAATGATGATTTTTTTTTGTTGTTCTCTTTTGGTTGTTTTTTTATTATTTTTTTATTATTTTTGTTTTTTTGTTTTGTTTTTTTATTTTGTTCTTTTCTATGTTTTTGTTCTTTTTCTTGTTTTTTGTTGTTTTTTTTGTTCTTTCTCTCTCTTTTTTTCTTTTTTTTCTTGCATTTTTATTCTTTTCCGTTTACTCATTTTTTGTTTATTTTGGTCCTTTCTCTCATTTTTGTTTGTTTTTGTTTTTTGTTTTTATTTTGTTTTTATTTTATTTTTGGGTTTTGGGACTTGGTGTATTTTTATCACTGATGCCCGGTGACCATCCATATGGCACTTAACCTACATGAGGATGGGGATTTCTCGCTAACCTCCCGAGTATCCTAAACGCACATCTAAGTTGATTTGGGCCTCTAGACTCCTCGAATGATAATTCTGCCGGTTAAGACTTACCCTGATGACAATATCATCATGCCACGCTTAGGCTCCCAGTTGCTTCCGACCACATGGATACACCCAAAAAGCGTTCGGAGTAAAAGATTTGCCCGACCCGGGTCTATTTCCTCACAACTCTAGATGGTATATAGTGGAACACCCTGGAACCCTAACGGCCAACCGCGCGACGCTAACCCGGAATCAGACGTCGTCGCACCTATAGGTGCTACGCTTGCATTGGCCCAAGCCCGAGGTTAGAATAAGAAGACAACGAGGTGGTAGGTAGAGGTCTTGACCTGCCAGAAACACCGAGACCCCTTCATGGCAATAGCTTTTGCTTTTCAAAGTGGACAACTATGTGTGTTCTTGTTAAAACAAGGTCGCAGGCCCTAGCGGGGTTCACCCTTCGGGACCTCCATTGAGCCTTCATCTTCGGGGGAGAAGGAAAATGTGGTGGGACAAACCGTCTGAGAGGACCGACAAAACCGTTAACCCAACGAGCCAACAAGGACCCACTTGACTCTCCCCTTTCAGGCACTTTCGGACCAAGCCTCGAGCGTTTGTGCTTCATTGTCCCTTTTGTATGACTTGACTTTTTTTGTTGAGGGGTTTCCTTCATTAAAATCAGGCACGGTCACGACCAGACTTTTCATTTGACTTTGAATTTTCATTTCGCCATTTTTTTAGAGAGATATAGTCATTTGGCATTTTTGGAATCCTTCTTGTATGCCTGCGGGGACACCGCCCTCTTCTCGTGCTCTGACCCAGGCTCGAGGAGATGGATCCTACTCTTGCCTTGAGGGAATTGTACTTCGGTTTCTTTATGCTTAGCATTTGAAGGGTGCCGGCTGCCTCATCTGGTCGAAGAGAAAGAGAATAAAGATTATAGCTTTCTTGGAGACCTTCTAGGTGAGACCTCACCACAGGTGATGCTACCAATCTTGGATAAAACACGTGTGTATGCGCATGTTGCTCTCCTTTTAGTGGGCATAGGCAGACATGGTCGGATAAGAATCTCCCCAGTTCTGACAGACCAAGACCCAAGACCTACCAAGTCTTAATGGGCCCTATCTTATCATGAAGGAGAGATGCAGTGACTTGACTCCATGATGATCACCAGGCATCGGCATTTTTGGTTGGTTTTTTTATTATATTTTTTTTGACATTTTTGACATTGATTTAAATAAAACTTGGGACTAACTACCAGATTACCACTCTCAATCATGTGAAGAAGCACTTCGTGTTAAACCAATGTAAGTAAAGATTTGAAGTGGCTTAACATAAAGGAGTGGTGACAAAACCAGAATCTGGCGAAAGATGCCTAGAAAGATTTACAAAATGAGAAAGAAATCAAAGGAAAGGGTAAGGACTAAAGCCTCGAAAGCAGTGTGAGAATGGGCAGATGCCCAAGGCAGTTGATATGGAAGGAACCGGGTCGAACTCGAGATCGGGAGGAATTAGAAGAAGAAATTGATAGATAGAGAGATGCGGATCCGAGGAATCTAGAAGTAAAGAAGGGGAATCATGGGGGACATAATCCGGAGGTTCTGGAGGAGGATGACGAGGGACGTGATGCCCTGGGAAAAAGTATGGAAAAAGGTAATTCGAAAGGGCGAAAAGAACGAAGGACGTGATGTTCCGGAAGAACAAGAGGATGAATTGGAAGAAAGGAAGATCTGTAGGAAAAGGAAAAAATGATAAATTGGAAAAGATAGGAAGGTCCGGAGATTCCGGGAGGATGTGAAAAGGGTGGGCGCGATGCCCTGGAAGAGCGAAAGAACATAACAGAAACTTGAACCCGGGAGGGTCCGGAGATTCCTGATAAACAGAATGGGAGTTGAATAAAGTGAATGGATTTAATGAAGGATCCGGAGGTTCCGGAGGGTGACAAGGAAGAGGGACACGATGCCCCTGAAAAATAGGAGAACGAATCAAAGAGTCCGGAGGTTCTGAGGGTGATAAGGAAGAGGGACACGATGCCCCTGAAAAATAAGAGAACGAATCGAGGAGTCCGGAGGTTCCGGAGGGTGGAGATGAGACGGAGCGCGGTGCCCTGGGAATGTAAAAGAACAGAACATAAACTCGAACCTCGGAAGGTCCGGAGGTTCCAGACAAAGAGGATTGGGTTGGATAAAATAAATGGAGTCAATGAGGTATCCGAAAGTTTCGGAGGAGGATGACAATGAGGGATGGATACAGATAAGGAATTGAACAAAAGGGGATCCGGAGGCTCCGGAGGAAGAGGGTGATGAGGGATGAATGAAGACAAGGAACTAAATAGAGAGGACTCCGGAGGCTCTGGACGAAGAGGAATGTGAGGGTCCAGGGACCCTATAGCAGAGGAGGAGCTTGATGGCTTAGATTTAGATGACGGAAGGCATCTCCTTAGCCAATGGACTACCCATAAAAAGAAGTTGAATAGCAGCACGAGCAGTGATGGATTGGGATAGGAAGTGGATGAACTAATGTGGGCCCCCTCATCAAGGGATTTCTTGTCCTTAAGCTTCACTTTATGCTTTCCCCTCTTCTTGGTAGATACTCTCTTATAGTCCAACCCCTTAATATTCAACACAGCTTCTTGGCTTCGTGGCTCTACATGCCCTCTCCAATGATGTGCCTAGACAGATGACCTCATTTTTCCATGATCGCCCAACTCAATTGGTGTAGTTGGCGCCCACAGGCTCTCGGTCAATGAACTTTTTATAAGACACCTTGGACATATCAAAAGGAACGGTAACTCCCTTGGAAAACGATCATAGCAAAAATTTGAGAGTTCCAATTGTGAAGCAGGAATCTTAACATGGAATGACTCATTTGGAAATAGCCCCCTCGATAGATTGATGGTATCTATCATTAGAAGTTCGGCCTTAAGCATAAGAGGCTTCATATTTGGCGCAATGCCCAAGGTCATTGGAATATCACACGTGAAATTGCTTGGTAGCATAAGCATTCGCCCCTTGCCTGGAAGTTGGTGGGGAGTAGACATGATGTCAAAAGCTTCCAACAAGGACTGCCCTGACCCGCCCTTGAGCATAGAGTTCATCATCTCCTTTGCAGCAGAATGTGTCATCACTATGCTTGAAGAGAACCCCTTCTCTTGATTAGCCATTTGGACTATGACCGAAGAAGGGGTAATGAGAGCCTTGAAAGTATCTTGGCCAATCAGCAATGTGACCTTAATAATCTTGGAGTTGGTTGGCATGGCATCAATGTGTGGTTTCTTTCCCTAGTGAATACTAGGGGGCACTCGGCCTCCTCAAAGATGCCTGGCACAAGAACCCGAATCGGCATTCGGCAAATGAAATCTTAGATTTTGAATGGCATAGCTGTGACCAAATTCTTCTTGCCTGGTTCTTGCACATCCTCTTTGGCACATGTGTCTGTAGAAAGATGCCCACTCCGAGAGGTGGTGAAAGAAGGCGGGAGGGAGGCGACAGACTCAATAAATGGCAGATGCTTAATGGAAGGTGTTGTAGGAAGGGTAGGTGGATGTTGAAACACGGCGAGCTTCTCCCCTTGCTCGGGAGCAGACGAGGTTGGCTCGGGTGCAAAAACAGATGGGCCCTGCTCAAGATTAATCATGAGTTTGGGTAAGGGGTCGAGTGGAGGAATAGGAGTGGTTGGGTTAGAACTTATAGGGATAGTGGAGGCCTTAAGTGGCGGCGATGGAGGGTCACTTGGTTGGGGACAATGGCCAATGGGAGGTTCGGTGGAATTCGATGGTATGGAGGTTACTTGTGTAGTTGGAGGGGTAACGGTAGGAGGCTTGGTAAGTAGGAAGCGTCGGGTTTTGGTGGTAGGTGAGGCGTCTAGGGTAGGAGGTGATTCATGGTGCATTGACGTAGGTTGTTAGAGTATGGACCCATCATCGTAACACCATGTGATTTCATAGATAGGGGTAGGGATGGCGGTTGATTCATGAAGTGTTGACGCGGATTGGTGGGGTATTGACCCATCATCGTAACACCATGATGTCTCATAGACAGGGGTGGGGACAATGGCTTCATCCTGAGCAGGGGGGTCTTGTGGAAGCGGCGGAAGAGGGAAACGAAGAAAATTAGGAGTGGGTTTATCTTGGAGATCTTGAAAATCTTCATAATATGACGTCTCCGATTCTTCATAATCATCAAATTCAAATGGGTGCCGTGGTGGAGGCGTGTTGATGAGCGGAGGTTGTGTATATTGGTATGGAGGATTTTGCATATATGGATGTAGATGTGGAAGCGGAGGGTCATGTGAATGAGTGTGATGAATGGGTGGTGGGCAGACGGCGTCCACTTGATCGTTAAAGCTTGTAACAACATCTTGCTCACTCATATTCTCGATGCCATACCTAACTCTTATCTCCTTCCAATCTTTCTCCATTTTAGTGATGTTATCCATGAAAGCATGAAGGGGATTGACTCGAGGAGGAGGAGGAGGCGGTCGTGGACTCATGATCCTCTTTAATTCTTCCTCCATTTGATCAATTTTGTCAATGATAGCTTGTTGGAGAGGTGTGACTTGTGAAGTATAGAGTCGGTCTTGAGACCTTGGAGGGGCAGCTTGACATGGAGGCCGTGAATAAGAAAGGGAGCAAGGTTTGCCCATGGAATGACCCGGTCGAATCGGGGTACGAGGGATAGCCAGATTTTGGGGCCGTGAGGGATGCTGAAATGAGGGAGGTGGTTGGCCCATGTGGTCCTTAAAAGGAGTAGCATGAGGACCACCTGGCCATGAAGGAGAAAGGGAGTGAGGTTTGCCCATGGAATGACTCGGTCGAACCGGGGTACGAGGGACATCTAGATTTTCGGGCCGTGAGGAATGCTGAAATGAGGGAGGTGGTTGGCCCATGTGGTCCTTAAAAGGAGCAGCACGAGGACCACCTATGGCGCATGGATGACCCAGGGGAGAGGGAGAGGTAGATCCCCTCTTAATGACAGCCTGGATGGCTTCAAGTTGTTGAGGGGTAAGGGAGTCGATGTGAGGAGCTAGGACATCTAAGGCATAGGGGGCACTAATGGAGGGGGAAGCTCCCCTGGCAATGGCCTGTACTCTATATGAGGACTCATAAGATGGACTAGCGTCCATGGCACGGACCCCTGGCTCACCCTAGTAGCCGTGGTCTGGGTTATACTCTTCATAAGAGTCATGACCTAGGTTATGCATTTGGGGCTCATAGCCGAAGGCCTCGGCCTCGAAAGCATCGTAATTGTATTCAGCCATCTGTAACACTTTTCCGGAACGTAATAACATACACCAACAAAAAAATGACAGAGGTTAACACACAAGTTGATGCTTTACGTCCTCTTTTTTTATTTTATTTTGTTTTTTTTTTTGTTTTCACAAACTAGAAGTTCACACAAAATGTAGGACCCTAGTTAGAATTTCGGCCACCGCCGTGCTAGCTAAGGTCACTCGTCTCACCACGAATGGGTAACTAAACTCCGGGGAACTTCTGTGGTACAACCGGCATAGTGAACGAAGAGGGAATCCTTCACTGTCGGGGACTTACGGAGGTCCCGATGAAGGAGATCCTAGTCCATCAAGATGAATTCCCGAACGGAGAGTCCTTCCTTCACCGAGAGAGGTGAATTCCTAGAAATGGAAAATAAATGGGAAGATGCATGCAATGCGGTGCTGTTATAACAGAGATATGTAAAACACCAACAAAACAAGAAGAACAAGAATTATACTGGATAGAATAGAATTAAACAGTTTTCACAATCATGAAAAAGAAAAGAAATTATACAGGACGGAACAAGATTGAAATTTTTTTTCTTTTTCCTTTTTTTCTACTTTTTTTGAATCAAAGGAGCGTGTCCAAAATGGGAGATGTCTTTGAAAGAGCACGTCCACTTGTCAAGACGTGTCCACACAAAGACTGACAGTTGCTAAGGGTGATGATGTTGAGCACGTGCCTAGGGCTCCAGACATGTTCTCAGGTTGAAGCCCGCTTTTTCAGAAACAACAGAGGGAATTGGGCAAGACAATATTTCACAACAGCGTGAATCTCTCGAGAAATCACAGGGGACTGTGGTGAAGTGCATGAGGTGCACGAGGGATGAAATTAAAATTGCAAAAAGGTGCTTCTAGGAGCACAACTGTAGCGCATGTGGGCGCCATAGGGAGGGGCACACGTGGGTGCCAATGGAGGGGCACACGCAGGTGCCAAGTGGAGGGGCACACGTGGGTGCCATTAATGGAGGGGCATACGTGGGTGCCAAAGGAGGGGCACACGTGGGTGCCAAATCACACGGGTAACCAAACGGAAAGCAAAAGAAGTCCCACCGTGATCGCTAAGAGATGTTGATGGATGTCACGTGGTACGAGAATCGGGAGGAGAAAAATAGGCGCGCTTAAAGAGAATACGGAGAAAGACTCCCGGAGAAGATTGTCTCTACCGGGTTCGAACGGGGAAACATGCGAGACGAAAAACACACGAATGGAAAGGGTACAATTAGATAGAAATGGAGATGACAGAAAATAAACCACCGCGAGAACCTGTTCTATGTGGGGTATAGGAATTAGACCGCCGCGAGAGGTGACACCCTCCGCGGGATTTATTAGGGGATGGGAGTGTGCAGAAATTAAATGTTGAAAGTAAATTGACGAAATAAAAGGACCACTGGGGAAGATACTCGCCGCGGGTTTTATTGGATTAGTGTTAGGGTTAGAGTTAATGTATAGAAATTAAATGTTAGAGTTAGAGTGCAGAAATAAAAGTCAAAGTTAGAGTGCAGAAATCAAAGTCAGTGTTAAGAGTACAGAAATAAAAGTCAGTGTTAGAGTACAGAAAGTAAAAGTCAGTGTTAGAATACAGAAAGTAAAAGTCAGTGTTAGAATACAGAAAGTAAAATGTTAGGAGTTAGTGTACAGAAATTAAATTGGTAGGAGTTAATGTATAGAAATTAAATTCTTAGGAGTTAGTGTACAGAAATTAAATAAGGGAGGGGAACCGCCGCGGGGAATGATCCCCCGCGCGGGTGAGGATAGTAATAAGATATTATAATTGAAAAACCGCCACGGGGAATGATCCTCCGCGCGGGTGAGGATAGGAATCAAAGTGCAACCACCGCGGGATTTGACTCTGCATGATTTTTCTTATGGGAACGAAGAAGCCGAAGAGTTCGGGCGTTGGGATGGTGTGATCGCCAGGGGCTGGAGGCCCCAAAAATGAAGGGAACTGATCACACGACGTCTCGGAGATGGGAGATCCAGCAGGTTCCTTCTTCCTCTTCCTTCAGCCGGCCGAAGGAGAGCGCTTTCCTTTGATGGTTACCCATGCAAAAGAAAACAAAGCAATGGATCAGAACAACAGTAGTGCAGTATCAGTCCCTTGTGATAATAATGATGAATTCATGGGCAAAACACACCTGGTCGGTGTTGTTTTAAACCCCTTTTGAGGATGCAAAGGGATAGACATATGATATGATGAATGAACTCTTGTGCAAGAGTTGCACTCAGAAGATGACTACAGTAAAAGAGGAATGATGCATGCAAATGCCACAAGAGTTAAACGAGGAAGAGAGATGGGTTGAGAAAAGGCGTATCGGTGATGCCAGTGTCGAGCTTCGACTGCTTGAGCATGGCACGAGTGTGCGGGATGGAGTAGCCTTCTCTCGTTCGTGCGAACATGCGGAAACTCAGTAAAACCTTCCTTTGGAACTTCCCGAGCCTCGAGTGAATGGGAGAGAGAGAGAGAGAGAGAGAGGGAGAGATTTTTTTCCTTTTTTAGAGAGATATTTAGACAAGATGATATATGTGAAGATGGAAGGTAGAGGGGGGGTTAAAAAGGACTAAAAAATAAATAATAAAAATAGAGAGGGGTAGAGATAAAAGCTTAGTCATTAAAATAGAAATATATAAGTGTATATACATATTGAATTCCCACGTATATGCATGGAGTAGAGAGAGGTAGAGAGAAGAGAAAGATAGAGAGGGAGAGAATTAGAGAGAGAAAGAAATAGAGATGGAGAGGGGGTTAAAATAAAGGAGATGAAAATATGTGAAATGTGTGTGTGCGTTAGAGAGAGAAAGAGAGAGAGAATAGAGCTGGGTCTGGCGTGGGTCTGTGGCTGGTGGAGGCGACGTGGAGGCTGTCGGTGACATGCATGGGGGGTTGCGGCGGTGGCAGCAGCGAGGGTTGGTCGGTGACGTGCACGGGGTGCTGCGGCTGTGGCGTGGGGGTGACGACCGGAGGGGGGGCTTTTGCGTGCAAGCAGGGGGCGCGGCCGGTGGAGGTGGGCTCATAATTGGGCTACGCTTGTGGTGAGGATGTGCAGCAAAGGGAGAGAGTGGAGAGATGGAGGGAAACGAGGATGGTGGGAGATGGGTGCTGGCTTGGGAGAGGAGATGGGAGGGGGGTGAAGGGCTTAGAGAGAGGGGAGTGGTCACGGTGAAGAGAGGAGTGGGGCGTGAAGAGAGAGGGGGTGCGTGAGTTACGCCGGTGGAGGAGGGTGCATGACCGTGAGAGAGATGTAGGTTGGTTAGAGGGAGGGGCGGCCAGTGAGGGGGAGAGAGGAGTGGCAGGGGGGCATGCCGCAGTGATATGTGGGAGATGAGTATGGAGACTGTGGTGGTGGGTGTATGTGGGCTGTTAAAGAGAGAGGGAGTGGGCAGGTGCTTCCGGTGCGGTTAGCAAAGGGTGGGGGAGGCGTGCGTGGTGAAGGGAGGTTGCTGGACGTGAGAGGGGGGGTCGTCAGAGGTGGGGGAGTGTGGCCTGGGGAGAGAGAGAGAGGAGCGACGGCGATGGTGGCATGCGCGTGGGTGAGGGGGTGAGCAGGTGGGTTGGCCGGTGGTAGAGAGAACGAGAGAGAGGGAGGTGGTGCAGAGAGGTGGTGAGGAGGGGGAAGAGATGAGAGATGGGGGAGAGGTCGCCGGTGAGAGGCATGGGAGAGAAAGAGAGAGTTATGCGTCGGCGAGATGGGGAGAGGTGGCACCGAGGAGGACCGGCCGTGGGGGTGAGAAGGGCTTGCGATGAATGGAGGGGTGAGAAGGAGATGACGGGAAGGTGAGGGAGTGAGAGGAGATGCTACGGTCGGGCTGGTTGTAGTGGAGGTTGACGATGGCAGTGGGGGGTGCTCGGCGGCGAGAGGTGCAACAGTGGAGGAGAGGTGGTTGACAGCAGCGGGGGTCGCAGTGGTAAGAAGGGAGAGGAGGAGGAAGAGAGAGGGAGAGAGAGAGGGAGAGGGCTGTCGATGAGGGTGCAGGGGGTGGTTGTGCGAAGGTGGTATGACGATCGAAGGAGGAGGGGAAGCTGACGTAGTGAGGAGGTGAGATGGGGATGAGGTTCAATGGTTTTCCGACAGTGGTGGAGTGAAGGGCGTGAGTGCAGTCGGTGTAGTAGGGAAAGGGTGGTGGCCGCGGAGGAGGGAGGCCGGCGGAGGGGCGTGGGGGTGCCGCGATGTCAAGAGGGAGAGGAGAGGAGGTGGCTTACGGCGGTGTGGTGAGAGCAAAGAAGTGGAGAGGGAGGGGAGGCTCGCGGTGGCGGCGGAGGTAGTGGGAAGGTCGATGGGAGGTGTGCTGCGGTAGTGGAGCGGAGGTGTGGTGAAGGGAGACGCATGTAGGCATGGCGTGTGCGGAGGGGGAGTGGGGTGGCTGAGAGTGTTGCCGACAGCGTTAACTGGTGGGGAGAGGGGAACGAGGGGAGCGGCCAGTAAGGGATGCAGGGTGGCTGGGAGAAGAGAGAGTGAGAGGGAGAGAAGAGAGACAGTGGGAACAATGGGAAGATCGGCGATGTGAAGGGAGAGAGGAGCAGAGGTCGGGTGCGGCCGAAGGTGGGTGACGGAGGCGGGCGACAGTGGCGTGGGAGGTGGCCGGCTGGGTAGTGACGTAGTGGGGAGAGAGGGCCTTGCGATAGGAAGAGAAGTGGGGATGGGAGGTCACCGGTGGGAGGTGGAGTGTGAAGGGAGTGGCTGCTGGGTGGTGTCAGAGAGAGAAGAGGGAAAGGGAGATAGGGTGAGGTGAGGTGGTCGCCGGCGACGGCATGGGGGTGGTCGACGGCGAGGGGTGCAACGGCGGGGTGTGGTGGTTGACGGTGTCGTGTGAGAGGGAGTGGAGTGAGAGCGTGGGGAGAAAGGGCTGGGTTGTCTATGGAGAGGGAGAGGCCACCGTGGGTGTTAGAGAAAAGGAGAAAGTGAGAGGGGGGTCTGCCGCGGGGGTTAGCAGAGAGAGGGGGGTGACGGGATGGTTTGCGATGGTGAGCGAGAGGGAGGTGCACCGGCAGGGTGGCTACGGAGGTGAGAGGGCGACGGTGGTGTCAGGGTAAGGGAGAGGGAGAGTCTAATGGCTGTTGTGTTGGGTAGAGAGAATGGGAGGGTGAGAGGGGGTTGAGAGAATGGGAGGTCTTGCCATCGGCAGTGAGAGGGGCTGGAGAAGGAAAAGGGGGGGTCTCGCGGTTGGGAAGGGTGGAGAGGAGAGAGGCCGCCGGCCAGTGAGGGGCGTAGGGGACGAGGGAGAGGGCTAGGGAGGTGGTTAGGAGAGGATGAGATGGGGCGTGAGGAGAGAAGAGAATGAGATGGGGAGAGAAGTCAAGAGTCTACCGCCATTCTCTCTGGGGTAGTGTGTGTAGGTGGGAAAATAATGAGAGATAGGGAGTGTTAAAGGGAGAGGGGGCAAGATCCTACGAAGGGGGGAAGGGAGTTAAGGTGTTTTTAATGGATGGGGCCAAGCCCCTTTAATATTCTCTTTTTTCTTTTCTTTTTTTTTTTCAAAAAATATATGTAAAGAAACAAATTATACTTAGCCCCCCTCAAACATAAAAATTTAACAAGTGATTTCATGTCTAGGACTTTTAACGCGTAATGAATTAGCTTTGTGTAAATAACAAATTTTCTGAAAAATTCTAAGAATGGGGAAAATATCTGAAAAATAAGAAATCACTCAAATAACTCAACTTGGAGAGCCACTTTGGGGCGTCATTGTGTAATACGAGATCTACTCATAGTAATGTCAAAAATGACATGTCTACACAGGGGTGCCTTGAGGGTGAATAAAAAGTAGTGAGAATCGGCTGCTCAAGGCACAGGTTTGAGAATAAAAAATTTAGTTCATAATCAATTTTACTTGCTTAATTGTCTTCCCTACTTACAATAAAATTCTGTTTATATTAAAGCCTTCTAGTTAAATTGTTGACTTAACTGGGATATATGTTTGAATTGTGCTATAATGAACTTCATTTTGAGATTATCTGAATAACTGATATATCAAATGGTGATTTATGGAAAGACAGATCAAGTCTATCTAAAAATTATCACAATGCGTGAGGAGGTCTTTGAACCAACCCTCCGCCAAGTACCAGGATTCAGAGAAATCAAATGAATGTTTCTCTGTATGTGTGCATTTCAGTTTATTGGTGCTTAGGTTGACATTAATAGTTAAAGATTTACTTAAGTTCCAAAGCACATGCATAATCTATTTTGCAGAATTGCCTGGAAGCCATGCACCATCGATGGTATTTGGATAGTGGCTGCTCAAGGCACATGACTGGAGATAAAATAAAATTTAGCCAACTGGAGCTGAAAGAGGGAAGCTCGGTTGGTGAATTGCAATATTTCCTTGGATTGCAAATCAAGCAGATGAAAGAAGGATTCTTCATCAGTCAAACTAAATACACCTCAGAAATCTTGAAGAAATTTAGAATGGAGAAGGTAAAGCACATCTCAACACCTATGAGCACAAATGCATCCCTAGATGTAGATGAAAGAGGTAAATCAGTGGATCCAAAAAGCTATCGAGGTATGATCGGTTCTTTACTTTACCTCACTGCCTCTAGGCCAGACATACAATTTAGTGTCTGTTTATGTGCTAGATTTCAGGCCAGTCCTAAGGAATCAGATCTAATTGCCTTAAAAATAATTTTTAGATATCTTTCAGGCACATATGATTTAGGACTGTGGTATCCTACATCATGCAAACTAAACTTAATATCTTACACAGATGCAGATTATGCCGGTTGCAAACTGGATAGGAAAAGTACTAGTGGTTATTGTCAATTTCTGGGTGGGTGTTTAGTTTCTTGGGCTTCCAAGAAACAACATTCAGTTGCCCTCTCCACTGTAGAGACTGAATATGTGGCCACAGGGAGCTGTGGAACTCAGGTTCTTTGGATTAAACACCAACTCCAAGACTACAATGTAGATCTTGGTTGCCCTCCAATTTTGTGTGATAACACTAGTGCAATAAATTTGTCTAGATATCTAATCTAGCATTCAAGATCTAGACACATTGAAATTAGACATCATTTTTTAAGGGATGAAGTGTCCAAGAATCATTTTGAACTGCATCATGTTGATACATTGCATCAAATTGCTGCCATTTTCACCAAGCCATTAAATCATGATAAATTTTCCACATTAAGAAGAGAGTTAGGTCTATGTAGACCACCTCTGTCATAAATCATCAGTGCCAGTCAGCTCTAGGAATCATAGGTATCTTTTGTCAAGGGTGTTGATGGTACTTGTCCAGTCTTTATGTGTGCATCTTAGGTTAACTGTATGTATTTCATCCAATGGTATATCAAATGGTGATCTGCAGAAAGGTAGGTTAGGCCTGTCTGGAAGCTCTCACTAAGCGTGAGGTGATCTTCAGATCTAAGTTCTCCGCCAAGTACCAAGGGTGTATATACATAGTTGTTATAGGTCAATAGACTGAATATGCAAGGGGCAGTCAGTCATAACTTCAGCCTCAGGTCTATAAGTCATTTTAGATAGGGGGAGTCAGTAAAGTAAATCAGATAGAGTCTCTGCATGGTTGTTTTAATAATTTCTTCAATATCTCCGCTGCATCTTCTTTTGGTCATCAAATCCTGAAATTAATCATTTCTCGCCGACATCTTCCATACACTTCAATCACTGTTGAATTGATTCTCTACATCCTACTATCTCATCTTCTTTCATTATCTAAACTTTCTTGGATTAATTGTTGCTACTCTTGAGTATCATAATTCTGATCTCCTGAATAATGTGCTTGGATTTAGGGGGAGATTTTTATCTGACCTTAAGCTATTTGATTCACAGAAAACTGATGTAAGTCTCTTCTCTCATAAAGTACTGTGAATGCCTAGGGTAATTTGAGGGTTTAAGATTGATAATTTTCAGAGCTCGTTCATTAAAGGCTTGAAGGTAACTAAACTATATACAACTTTAATAAAACTAAATCAAGTCTCTGTAAAGCTATATCTTGAACTGTCTCTCTGAACCTAAAAAGTTAAAGAACAGAGGCTGCTTTGAGGACATACTTTGATCTAAGTATTGATATTAAACATAGGTTTCGAACTAAAAATTCCCAAAGAAAGTATAAGTACATGTCAAAGCAATGACAATGGTTCACTGAGAAACCATGTCCTCTTATCTCTAAAGTATGATGGACTGAGTCATGAAGTGTCAATGTTAACTCCGCTAAATTTTTTACGAAAAATATAACGACAGAGGAATGGCATGGAAATACTGAGAAATATTGGTCACTTATCAATGAAATAAGATGAACAATGTCATGAAGTGACATGCTATCTCTGTTCACATTGAGTAACTAGGGATACTGACGTCTAAACAATGTGTATCCTGATGATGAAAATGTGTACTGGACTTGAATGCTCTTACAGATTTGAAAAGAATAGATATTATCTGAAAAGATAGCAAAAGAATCTGCAAGGGAGAAATTCATATATCTAACACCATGTTTAATCTCCATACTAGTTAAAGTGCTTCCTAAAAGCAACCAATGGAAATAACAGTAAGGGGGAGAGGCATTTAAAGGGAACTCATTTCCAAAAGACTATTTGGGATCATTAAATCTATGTAAAGTTATCGTTGAGTCATGTCATGATAAGCTTGAAGCTTATCAATTTTAAACCAGTTCAGATATTCTGTAGGTGTTGACGTCCGAAAAATTAGCATCAAGCCTCAATCCAAACGAAGCAATTAAAGGGAGATAGCCAAAATAAAAAGATGATGATGGAAATGATATAAGAAGAAAATGAAGAAAAGATAAGAAGAAGGGAAAGGGCCCTTGAATTGGCGAGTCCTTTTATGCACCTGATCCGGCGCACCAAGGCCCCATGGCCCTTCAATCGGCTAGCCCCCCATGGCCCATGAACCGGCGTGAGAAGCCCCTTGGGGCACCTGAATCAGCCAACACCCCCCTTGGCATGAATCGGCTAGCCCCCCTTGGCATGAATCGGCCAACCCCCCTTGGCATGAATCGGCCAGCACCCCCCCCCATGGGCATGAATCGGCCAACCCCCCATGGCGTTGAATCGGCCAGCTACACCCTGCTCACTGATCCGGTGCGAGAAGCCCCTCTTAAACCTGAATCGGGGGCCAGAAAAGCCCCCCCTTTGTACTGAATCAACGCGCGCAAGGATCCCCATGCCCTGCTTTCCCATTAAAGCATCGGCGGAGGGAAATGGGGAAGGAGAGGCCAGCACGTCGTCGACGTCTCGCTTGTGTGTTGGCAAGCGGAAGGATGCACCACGATTCACCGTTCAAGCGGCGGCAGAATGAGGAGCATGACACGTTGGCTCACGTTCGAGCGGCGTAGGCGAGCAAAGCATGCCAACGGCCCACGTTCGAGCGGCGGGGGCAAAAGAAAGAAGAAAAAGGGATGTCAACACTTGGCCATCTCCTCTGCGAATAAAAGAAGGGGAGGAGCCTTCGAAATGTCTCTCTGGATCCCCCTGGAGTGAACCCAACTGGCCATCTTCTCAAGTCCAAAAAAAGCTCTACGTGAAGGTGTAAGCTAGCCAAGAAGAGATCCGTAGAGAGTGAGAGAGAAGGGAGAAAGAGAGAAGCAGGCCCATCCAATGAATGAGCTATGGGGCCCTTGGCCTTGATTTGAGCGTATGGTAGTGGCTTCCTCACTCCCCATCACCTATTTTTGCTATGCTTATTTCCCTCCCCCTCATTTGGCCACTAGATCAACCACGTGCCCCCGTGCTAACCACCGCGTCACTTTCCAACTCTCCGGTCCGTTCCCGATGTCTTTGGGCACTCTCCAATCCCCGGGGGCTTGCTTCCTCATAGCATGGTCCCCGGGTGATCTCCCTAAAAGGGGTGCATATTAATGGCCGCATAGTTCGACGATAATCTAAGTCCGCATTTCAAAATCAAGATCGCGGCACCTCGTAGTCATTGGAGCCCCTCGTAGGCTAGCCTTCAGGGTTTCTGTGCTCAACTCGGGTCCTCAAATGTCACCTCTTTGTGCGCATCCTTCTTATTTTGGGGCCGTCTCGGATCATTTCAATGGACGAGTACCTAATTCACACCCCCCGAATGCACCGGGTCTAGGGGAGGTGCTGCCGGATTTTTTTGAAAAACTTGAACAAATTGCGAGACTAATGACACAAAAAATGGCGCGGCGGTGACTATGATTCAAATCATTTCTGAAGATGAAGATAAATAGGAGAAGATAAAACAGAAGAAGAGCACCCTCAGATAACACCAAAAAAATTCTGAATGAACCATTGCATGCCATGTAAACGCTGATAAGACCCCGCATGCACTTCAATTCTTGCATGCTTGCTTGCCATGACCCTTGGGTATATCAAATGGTGAGCTGTGGAAAGTCGGGTTATGCCCAGGTGAAAACTCTCACTATGCATGAGTGAAACACTCTGCCTTGTATCAGGGATTACCCTGCATGGATGTGTGACGAAACTCTTGCATGTTAGGCATAAGGCTTTACGAAATCATTTTTCTGCGTTCCGCATCATTGCATTTCATGCCACTTCTAAAAAAAGGGGGGACATCAAACAAAACAAGAAAAGATGTGAAACATGAAATAAAAGATGAAATCTGTAGCTTGAACTCACAGTCCAAAAAAAGGATATGTCAAAGGGATAAGAAGAGTGACGCTCTGTCCATTTGGCGTGGAGCAGGTCAACTTGTCCACTGGTTCGGTCGACCGAATTAAATTTTTGGTCAACCAATCAATGGATGGGTCGGCACGCCACATGACCGCATCGACTCATCCGACAGGCATCCCTGTCCCTGAGAGGATCGGTTGACCAACTGCACTAGTTCGGTCGACCAAACTCCCCGTTTCAAAAAAAAAGATAAAAGAAAAAGATAAGGAGGGAGGAGTGATCCGGCGCGCGCGCGCTCCCTTCTCGCGTCGGATCACCCTTCCTCCCGCCGATTCACCCTCTATCTTATTTAAAAAAACACAAGATGTTGATCCGGTGGGGAGGTGCCGCCCGATCATGGCCCCTTGGGTCACCTGATCCGGCGCGCTTCCCCCCCCCCCCCTCTCCCCCTTTCTCTCTTAAAACACTCACACACCCACATTCAAACACACACACACTCACATAACATATATACCTTAAAAATGAATATATAATAAATGGATAAAAAAGGGGGAGAATAATAATCAAATAAATAACAATGAAGGAAATAAAGAAAATATATGCACAAAAAATATAACGATAAACACGGCCGATTTTCATTCCAGAGCCCTCACTTCTCTAAACCCGATGTGAAGGATATATCAATGGTGCCCTGGCTAGTCGTGCTTGGATCTCAGGGACCACCCCTATAATGGCCATGGCCCGACTTTGCCCCCGGGCCGATAACCCACTAAATATAACCCACTCTCGCTATGGTCTAACCCTGATTCTTTTATATATCAAACTTGTCATGCTTCGACAGACATTGGGGTCTACCCCCGATTCTTCATCATTTGAATATCAAACTTGCCGTGTCTCGGCAGACATTCGCCCGAAGATTATTTACTTTTCTGTTATGCTTTCGACCCGGACTTCGTCCGAACATGAAACGGTCAACAAGTGACCAACACGATTTGAATGATTTGACCCCTTAATATGGGGTGTTCTTATGCAATTAAGATACTTATTTATTTATTTCATTAATGCTAATTTTAGGCCATGGGGCCCCTCATCTTGGCGATTAATCAAAGCTTTTCCCCTCTCCGAGGGGATGTAATTAACGTCGTGACCTTTATGGCATGGCGGGTTCCAGTCCTGACCCGATACCCACTTTCGTCTGATTAGTCAGACAGCGCGCACCACTGGTTCCGGACCACTCCAGTCCCGACCCGATACCTACTTTCGTCTGATTGTCACTGTGTGACTGGCACGCCCTCACACTTGATAAACCGATAAAAGATAAAACTATATATATATATATATATATATATATATCGAGATAAAAAGTGCATCCACAGTAGGATTGTTTCATATCTAGCCTTATGATAGAAGACTCTAACGTTAGGTTATTTTTGTCCATAATAGGCATGGATCAGATAAACTTCTCTTCATGAGTCTCATGCTCAAATCTTGCTTCAGACAGCCTCTACATCTCAGTTGCTATACTTGTTCACCCTCATATCCACACTCTTTCTCTTTTGATGATGACAAAGGGGGAGAAGTGTGAGTTGACTCATGTTGGAGTTAGGAGTTAGGGAGAGCTTATTAGTGTGAGTTGAGCAGATCAGTTGAGTAAGATCAAGCTTCTGCATTGATTGCATAGTCTGTTGTTGGGTTTGCTGGATGCTGAAATGTTGGATATTGATATGAAACTAGAATCTCTTCACTTTGAATATAATGCATAATGACTCATAGTTGCCATCATCAAAAAGGGGGAGAATATTATGTTCCTGATTTTGATAATGGCCAACTATGAATAAGTTTTCATGATCTTTCAATCTTGCTAAGATCTTGTTGAAATTCCTAATGATGAATATTTCTTTATGTTATCAAGCATGTCAGTTAGCTGATGATTGAGAAATTAAGTTTAATGAGTCAACGTAGTGGAAACACTGAGTCGAAGCTTCTAAAAGAAAATCATCCAAGTTCCAAGATGGAGTCGATGCAAAGCCCTCATTGCGTCGACAAAACAGATGAAATCAAGAATAGATATGAAGAGTGGAGTCGACGCAACAATGAAGCAGAGTCGACGTGGCAACTCACTTCAGCAGAATTTTGCTCAAAATCAAGGAAGGGTCGACACATAGAGCCGACTCCTGTCTTCAAAGGTTATCTCTGACTTCAGGTATGGTCACGGAGTTGACGCAAGGTTCAAGCAGAGTCAACTCAACAGCTGATCTTCAACCTAAAATTAAAGACATTTAGGATGACGGAGTCGACGCATCACATGGATTGAGTCAACACAAGTAACAGAGCTCGTCAGACAAGCATCAAAATAATCAGGTGATGGAGTTAATGCAAAAGCACTACGGAGTCGACTCAGCATAGCTGCTTCAGTCAGAATTCAAGCAACAACAAAGCTACGTCGACGCCACAACACCACAGAGTCGACACAACTCTAAAGATTAGTTCAAGCTCCTCAGCAACAATGAATGATGAGTCGACGCCAGCCCATCATGGAGTCGACACATCTGTTGAAAATTTTTGCAACGTAAAAGAAGAAATTAAATCGCGCAAGGAGGCGCTAGGGAAAGGTGGTCACGTGATCAGTCTAATCATTGGTGCTTGATCCAAAGCATGAACCACGAAGTCTGGAAGATTCCTAGGAGGGAATATCCTCATCTGACATGTGGACCAACAAGATTCAAGCAAATTCCACATCTCATTTTGAATTTCATCCGGAAGCTCTGCTATAAGAACACGCCCAATCTCTAGCGAGTGAGGACTGACTGCTACGAAGAGAAGAGAGCCTTCTACCGAGAGATCTACAGAGAGTCACCCTAGCAGTCCGAGAGAAAGAGGAAGAGAAAGAAAAAGAGAAAGAGAGAGAGAGATTCAGAAGTCTTGTTAGGAGAATATCATCGGAGCAACTCCGTAAATTCTCACTTGCTCTTGTGAAGAGCTACAGTGTTTTTGTTCTCGTCCTTATTTTTCTTGTTTTCTTGTTCTTTTCTTTATCATTTCAGTCGTTTGTTGCTGAACGTGCTTTAGTGCACGATTCAGGGTGTAAGTGACTGGGAGTCACTCATGGGTTACTATGATCGATCAGAGCATTGGGGAGAAATCCTCTTCCGCTGCTAGGAGCAGCAGGACTGTGATGACCCAGACTCTAGATACCGAGTAAACTCGATACCACTTGGATTCTTAGAGGCCTCTCAAGAGCGGGAAAGCTCCGAAGGGATAAAAAGGTTTGTGTAAGTACATTGAACTTCCAGATAAAGGAGTAAATAATTAATTATTATGATCAGGATTGTTAAAATAGTAGAAATATAATTACATTTTCTATTAAACAAATTAAACTATAGAGCTAGCAAAGTCCAGTCCAACTAAAGTATAGTACAACAGAAAGGAGAACGTACTCTCAAATCGGGGGAAGCCCTACACTGGCAAAGCTGGCAACTAAGAACCACCTCACAACACCTCCAAAGCACGAGGAAGAGCAGTTACACTTGAAAAGTCAGGGATGAGCCTCGTCTCACTGGCTCAATGGGGGTCCCGCAGATCTCTACCACGAAACGAATGCATTAACAGCAGTGCTACAAAAGCAACTACAAAAGTAGGAATAGGAGTAGGAACAGTAAAAGTAAAGAGGAAAGCCGTACAGAACAGAAACAGGACAGCCGATCGAACCTCGGCCCTCTAAACTACTCCTAATCGGCAAGAACACGGATCCCCAGACACATAGTCGGGAATCACTAAACCGATGCAATGAACTCCAGCTACACAGCCAGGACAACATCACAACACCTCAGTCGTGCAGGCTCATCTACAGAGACAAAAGCCCAACTCAAGACCACACAGTCTGAAAGCACCAATACATACACGATCTCACCGCCGTGTACGTTACACTGACCTCGGGTAAAGCCAAACACAGACTACCCGGTAAGTCACGTCAACCATGATGGAAAATAGTCACGAAAGCCACAAGTCATGTGTCATGTGACAAAAGCACCTCCTCACTAGAAGAAAATCCAGTTGCATCCACTGATGTCTTACACTGCTCCTCAAGCGTCTCCCACTCGCCTCGAATGCGGTAACTGAGACACTGAACAAGTACCAAGGAACAACAGTAACGAGTGACTAGTCAGGGTCATGCCTGTTGGTGCTGGTCCAAACGCCCCTGACCACGTGTGCACACACAAGCTCAATGTCTTGAGCTAGGCCTCTAGCTGGTTTTCACCTCTCGTAGGACTCTCACGGCAAGATAAAGGGGCCCACGGCAACCAGCCTACAAACCATCACAATTGGGAACTCGCCCCGCCATCACTACCAGGTGGGCCGACACACGAAAAGTGTCGTTAGACTACGACTAGTGGAGGCTCACTAGACATAGAGACTCAAAATAGCGAAGTACGGACATGCTAAACACGCACCTGTCACAAGTACCACGAAGCACAAGGCAGCATATAGAACTGCCACCAGACTCGGGATAGACAACTAGACCTGCTAACACAATGATCCTTGAGTCACGAGACTTGGGTCAAGATCATCGCACAAAGCGATAACATGCCGCCAATCAGCCTAGTCCCTAAGTCAATCCTCGATAAAATATATGGAAGCGGCACACAACAGCCGAATCCACATCAATTGGAAGTCCTCGGCCCCAAGGCCACTCAACGGACTCACAATTCCGCATAACATGAAACACAGAACATGAGGGATTATCCAAGCTCTCAAATCACATAGACATGAAAACTGAGGTAAGACAATACCTCCAAGCGTCCAAAACATAATCTCGATCCCGACAGGACAACTGAGACATTCGCGAGGTCACGTGTCAACCACTGGGTCACAAGCGGGTCGACCAGAAACCATAATGACTCTCGAAATAACACGGAACACTGCTCGGTATAATGGCACTCCCGAACACCCTATAACTCGGTCACAGCCCTCATAGGACGTCCAAGACATCCATAGAACAATGGGCTAACCAAGGGGTCAAAGCCATCATAACCGGAAGCCAAACCAACGTGAAAGAACACTCTGGGCAAGTGGCGGTCATCTCTCTGGGCGCTACTAAATAGCCCAAACAAATAGCGGTCTTAACCCTGGCCGCTACTAGAAAGTGGAGGTCACCTTTATGATCACAAATAGGAAATGGCGGGCATAGCCTAGCCCCTACTTCACAGAACTAAATAGGCAAGAAACGGTCTACCCAGGGCTGCTACTAACAAGTTGCGGTCCTCACATGGCCGTCTCGTGAAGGTGACGGTCATGGCCAGACCCCCATCTCCAAACCGCCTCGAAAGCTTCTCGAAAAGCATGATAAGCGATCCTGGTGGCGGTCATTTGCCTGACCGTCACTTCATAAGGTGGTCAGTCACAAGGCCGCTACTAGGAACCGTCTTAAACCAACTTAAAACCAAATAGCGGTCACCCTAGGGCCGCTATTACCAAATTGTGGTCAAGAGCAAGACCGCTACCCCAAACTGACTTAAAACAGTTAAAACCAGATATCGGTCCTTCTGGGACCGTTTCATCAAGTGGGGGTCCGCCTAGGGCCGCCTTATCAAGTAGCGGTCTCTGGTTTGACAACTACTTCTTACCGGTGCGAAAACAATAGGAGAGCTCAAAGCCCGGTCTTTCTACGCCCCAATCGTCCCAAAACGATGGGGAAACACCCATAACCATAATATCAACCTTCCACAAGCCGGAAGGGATCAAGCCAACCATAAAATGGCTGAAAACGGGCAATTCCCACGAATCGACCCAAAATGAGCCACAAGGGCAAACGGCCTCGTACCGGCCCCAAATCACAACCAAATGGAGTTAAACTGGCAGAAATCGAATCCCAAAATGCCAAGGGTTCAAGTGATACCATTTAAACTAAAAACCATCACCTGGAATGGCGATCTTGGCTTACACCCCCGAAACATGCTTTCACCCTTAAAGCAGGAAAACCCGCTCAAACTCACACCGTTTGACTCCAATTCACGAGAGGAAGCAAGAAATCAATAGGGTATCCATCCCCCTACCTCCACCGAAGATCTCATGCGCTAAAACAGCCAAACCACTCCGGAAACCAACACACAAATAACCAACGCCGGCTTCGAATCCACCAATGGGATCACGCCAACACCACGCTCCGATACTCGCACCATCGCGCTCCAAGTCAGCTCTACGCCGTCACCACCTCGTCCAGCTCCGCAATGGTCGTACGCCCCGAGGGAGAGGAGAAGAGAGGAGAGAGAATGGAGGGAGAGAGTGAGAATGGAGGGAGAGAGAGGAGAGAGGGTGAGGGTTATAAAAGGAAAAGAAAATATAAATATTTATGAAATCCGATTTTTGGCCCGAAATTTCATGAATTCGAATAAAAATACGAAAAAAATAGTCTTTGCGATCCTCGGAAAGAGCACAGTGCACCTGTAGCGTCCCGGAGTCTCAAAACTCAACGGTTCACTCTCCGCGGGTTTCTGCAAGTTATACAAGGGAAAAATCCAAGTGGATCGTAAACCACAATCAGGGACCCACGAAAGCACTCCGAAAGCTCTCTGATTCTGATCCGAATAATCCAAGGTATTACAACAACTGATTGTGCTGGGTGCACAATCAGGGACTGGTGTACAGCTGGGCGTTGCACACTGTCTTACCTTGATTGGTCAAGGTGTCAGAGGAAGCTGTTCCTCCGGGGGAAGCTGTTCATTCAGCAGTAGTAGCGGATTGGTTCTGTGGAGATTTTTACTTGAGCAAGGAAGCCTCTCACCCTGATCAGGTGAGGGGTGGACATATGTTGCTGAGTAGAAACTGAACCACCTTAAAAAGATTGTGTGTGTTGTGGTTTGAATTCCTTATCTCCTATCTCCATTCTCTTAGATTTATCTTTTTCATTCAATTCAGTGCACTGTTAACATTCTCTCACGCAAGACAAGTGCTCGACAGCATTGCTGTTGCAGAGTTTTCACTTCTATTGCCTGCTTATTCTTCAAATCTGTTAAGAGTTAACTCGAAACTGTCTTAGATTGCTTTGATTTGGAGGCTGATATAGTCACCCCCCCTCTAGATCCGCTTTATCTATTCTAACAAAGGATTCCCTCTTCGATCACCGGGCTGGTTGTACCCCAAAAATCCTAAAACCTATTTTGGTCATGTCACTCTGAAGAAACATGACACCTAGCCTTCATAGAGTGCCAAGACTTGGGTGTTTTGTGAGAGTCCTGACGCTGTCCAATCGCTATGAAATTGGCGTCTGGGGTAGTCATCGTAAATTCTTGAATTTGCGTTCATGATAATGACGTGAATTCTTCGTGCCTGCACTGTTCATCGGAATTAGCGACTTGAGCATAAGATACAAATTCTTGAATTCATGGCGGCCTGAGTGGACACCAATTTTCCCAGATTCTCGTATCTTGCAGTTTTAAATGATAGATTTCTCGAGATTCTTCCCTATGTTATGGCTCTATCCTTGAACTCTAATGTCTTCATGGATCTTCCTAAGTATTCCTATAAAGCTTAATCCTTGGAATTCTATTGGCTATTAAATAAAGTGGATGTCTAGATATTTACAAGATATCTTTGATCCATAACTTCAATGTCTGGCGTTAATGGGGCCCGGTCTGGTCTTGGGAGGAGCACCCGAAAGTACTTGTGCCAATGGGAGCCATTATTGACTATGGTGTAGCATTGCACCGAAGTGCTTGACTTGCTAGATTGATCTAAGGCATTCCACTCTTGACTTGCTATTATTTAATGACTTGATGTGCTTGACCTGAAAGGGGTACTTACTCAAACTTGAATAGCCAATCTATTGTTTATACTATATTGGTGAACTTGTTAGTTTCCCGCTATCTACTTTGTATTTACATCTTATTGTATCTTGAGCTCATAACTGCATTCATGTAACATGTTAATTACTTAAAGCAAGCATGATTAATAGAGATGTAATTCCTACTGGGCTTTCGCTCATCCAGGGCTTTTACCATGTTTTTTTAGGTAACTCAGACGAGGATATCCAAACCGATGGGGATGACCAAGAGTTAAGAGCATAAAGCTAAACCCGAAGCCTTGTGCTACCGTAGAATCGTGTCTTGTCATAGTCAGTCTTGTAATTTTTCTTTTATTTAGTCTAGTGAAGTGGAGTATTGAAGTTGGAATTGTTGATTGTAAACTCAAGTATTGTGGAATGAAGTATGTTGTGATTTATTGTCTCTTTTAGTGTTCTCTATTCTTGGTGTTGTGTGTGTATGTCTCGAGCTCTGATTGACATGATCGATATAACCATCACATTTTGGGTTCCTTCCAAACTCGGGGCATGACATCACCCCTTCCGAAGAATGGACTATGACTCTGATACCACATCCTTTGGAGTTGAGTGCTCCGTCGAAGTAGAGGATCCATGAAAGTTCACCATCAATGATGGCTCCTAACTCTTCATCCGGGAAGCCCTCAATGACGGGAGAGTAGTAGGAAGTGGATAATGAGTAAGATGCTCAGCAATGGCAAGTCCTTTGATTGCCTTCTGACTGACATAAGTGATATCAAACTGATTGAGAAAGCTTTGCCACCTTACTAAGCGATTAGTCAAGATAGGCATCTCAATCAAGTATTTAATTGGGTTGATGCGGGACAAAAGTTTTACTTCATGAGTAGGAAGTAGTGTTTCAACTTTTGGGCCACCCAGACGACGACCGTGCGTGTTCTTTCCATAGCAGTATACTTATTTTCAGCCTTATTAAACAATTTGATAAGTAGTAAACTACTCGTTCTTTCTTCTCGTTGTCATATTGAGCCAAAACCACTCCAACGGATTCCTCCGTGGTGGATACAGAGAGCAGTAGAGGCTGACCTAGGACCAGGGGTGTCAAGATTGGAGGATTAAGGAGGTAGATCTTTAGGTCATCGAAGGCCCTTTGGCATTTATCATTCCAATCAAATTTAGCCTCTCCTTTAAGCATATCATAAAGGGCTTGCATCTTTGAGAATGATGAGATATGAATCTCCTAATGAACTATAGATGCCTGATTAGTCCTCAAACTTCTCCAATGTTCTTAGGAGGAGGCATCTCAGTGATTGCCTTGGCCTTTGTTGGGATCTATTTCAATCCCACTCTTGCTGACTACGAACCCTAAGAGTTTTCCTGAAGACACCCCAAATACACACTTCTTGGGGTTTTGATGGGATATTGGTGATCCTCTCTGATTGCACAAATGAGATCCAGAGAGGGGGTGAATGGATCCCAGTGAAATTTTTGCGGAATTTAAAATTTTAAATCTACTCTGACTGATCTAGATCACTAGTAAAGCTCTTCTAAAGGAATGCACACCAGCAATTCCCACTCGAATGAGGAAAGTGTCCAAACAACCAAATGTCATACTAGGCAGAGGTTTGATCTAAGATCTCCTCACGCAAGAGGTGACATTCCAGATAGGCCTGACCTATCCTTTCTGTCACGCCATTTGATATACTTATTGGTTGATGAAGCACTCAGATCATTAGACTATAATTGCATTCAGAAATGTAAACTCACATATAGTGGTCCTAATCATGCATCTATCGAACCAATACGCAGACAAACAATCACATAAGAGACATGAGATTTTTAGGTGGTTCAGTCTTAACCTTGAGACCTACATCCACCCCACACTCAAACCTGAGTGTGGCTTCTGCTGACGCACAGCTCGACAGCTGATCCATAGCTTCGATGACGAATCCCTACAACTATTGACTAACAGCTTGATCCGCTGAGCCTCACAGTTTGCTAACAGCTGAGCACCATGGCTTGCTGTCCGAGGAACAAATCCTCGTCGTTGAGCATCGTAGCTTGCTCCGCTGACTTACAGCTTGAAAGATAATGATATGAAAATAAAACAAATGACTGAAAATGAAAATCAGATGTAACAATAGAAACACTATAGCTCAAAGATGAGCATACGATTCTAGATCTGATCTAGAAATCATGACTGCAACACTCTCACTTTTTCTCAACTTCTCCTCCTCTACGATACTCTGTTTTTGAAGCTTCTCCTTCGATCTACAACTAGCTCTCACACTCTTCACTTTTCTCTTAGACACTTCTCATTGCTCTCGAATCTCTTCTTCTGCAATTGCCTCAGCCTTCTCTATTTTTCTTCTTCTGCAATTCACTTCGCCGCTTCTTTCCTTCTGTCTCTCTCAGTTTCTCTATCTATTCTCTTCCTCCTGTGTGTATCTCTATCTCACTTTTCTTCTCAGGGATTTTTCCCTTTATATAGCAGGGAACAGATGATGTGGACCCCGCATAGTTTCGCTCCAACGCGTGGAGGGAAGACTCCTGCCAATGGCTCTCTCTCAGACATGTGGCTTTAGTGATTCCACATGTCAGATCTTGTGTTTGGGATGAGGCCACATGGCTGAGTATTCTTGGAGAGCAAGCCACCTTGGATCACGTGTTTCATTACCTTGAATATTGGATCACGTGCCCACATGAGTCTCTGCCACTCTCAGTCCACTTAATATTTGACTGAATCATGTCAATAAGGAAAAAGACATTTCGTCAAACACATGTTTCATTAGAATAAATACTTAGACAATAATTAGAGAAATCAGATGTTCAGAACAAAGAATTGTGTGATTATTCAAATGCTTTAAGTATGGACTTAATGCACAGACTTGGTGACCTGAATCTACATGTGCACAGACCTAGATGCTTTATGTGCATTGACCCTAGATATGCACAGACCTATATGTGCTTAGACTCTAAATGCTGCATGTGCACGGACCTTAAATATACACAGACCTATATGTGCTCAGACTCTAAATGCTTCATGTGCATGGACCTTAGATATGCACAGACCTATTTGTGCTCAGACTCTAAGTGTTGCATGTGCACGGACCTTAGATATGCACAGACCTATATGTGACTATGCAAAAATATGCCTCGACCTTATGCGGATTAAGACATGTACATGCACCAACGTAACATACGTAGAATGAGAATGTGCACTGACAAGTTGGACTTAAACCTAAAACGTGCATGGACCTTACAAACGTAATGCAGAAGAGTGCACTGACCAGATGTGAAGAGAGTGTAAATGTGCATCGACCTTATCTAATTACGACTTGAACATGCATCGACCTTAATGACTAAGTGCTTAAATGTGCATCGACCTGAGTTTTGAAACTTAGACAAATGAATGGTTTGTTCAATGTGAAGATTCTTAAGCAGTTCAGTCCCAACATGATTCATAGAGTGTCATCATCTAAACCAAAGTTTTAACAATCTCCCCCTTTTTGATGATGACAACTATGAGTCATGTATGTGTTTGCACAAAGTGAAATTGACACAATTATTCACACATTCAATTATTGATCCATGAAACAGTCATTCATTCAAATAAGAGTGTGCACGATTGCTTCCGTATATAAAAACAAACATTGTTTTCATTCATCAAGTCAACACACAAACAGGACTGACATGCAGACATAATCGCAGACAAAACAAACATGCAATCTACATGCAGTCTTACTAAAGTGCTCAAAACTAACACTCTGTGTACAATAACAAAAATTGATGTTTTTCTGAAGCATCATAGCATATAAGACTTCTTTTCTCAAAATGAGAGCACATCTTCCTTCACAGTATACAAGACTTCTCTTCTCAGCATTCATGAATACATGACTCTCCTTCTTCTCTCCCCCTTTGTCATTATCAAAAAAAATAGCAAGGGGTAAACAGTCAGACTGATGATCTGTTCTTCACAGGGCATCAAACATCTGTTGGACAGGTTTCGCTAGAGCTGCCACCTCTCTGTCTGGGTCTTCTGGTGGGTGTTCTGCTAGAACTACCCCTTTCTGTCAAAGGCACTGCCATAGGAAAAGTATTTGGAATTCTATCTACCTTTGTACCAAGAGCAGTAAACTTGGCCATAACTTTTTGATCATTCTGATGAACCTGTGCTTGCAGCTGTTTAACAGTAGAGGTTAGATCCACAAACCAATTTTGCAACATGCTGCACATGTTTCTAACTGGGAGGTCTATTGTTGGTGGATTTCTACCATGGAAGTAGAGGCACTGGTAGCTTGTGAAGTAACAACATCCCTAAAACTGCCAGCCAAGTTTTGCACTTGTTCTTGGACAATGTCAAGTTTACCATAGATATTTCCCAATTGAATGATACTTCCCTGAACTTCATCTGATATGGTATTTATTCTTTGTGACATTGCTTGCTGGTCTTGACGGATGATGTTCAACTGTTCTCTAATTCTTTGTTGTTCTTTCCTGATGTCAAAAGCATGGATTAAATTTTGTGTGATTTTCTCATGAGTTTCTGCCTGAATTTCTCATAGAATACTCATTACAGCACCAGCTATTTCACAGACATGTAGCAAAGAATTTAAAAACCCATACAATCTTTCATCAGATTTATACTTATCTCTCACAAATTTTTCCCATTGACTGTTAACAGTCTGCTCAACATGCATCATTCTAGCATCTAGTCTCTCTACAGCTGAATTTAAATGCATGAAGGAAGCATTCATCATTATGAACTAGTTCATCAAGAGATTTACCAGTGCGGGATGTACATCAGCAGCATGTTGACTTGAACTTAGTCCAGTTGAACTTGAGGCCTAAAACTCTGGTGGGACATAGGGTTCTTCAGGAGATAAGGGTGGCTGAATACCCAAACCAATCACAGGCCCATGATAAGGTCCATGATATGTGACAGGACCTAGATAATTTTCTTTCAGCATGTGGCTCTCGAGGTTCTTCCAGCCTTTGTCCTTCTTGGTGCTCATGAGGTTCTTCTTGTCGTACCTCTTCCATCCTTTGTTGCTCTTGATGTTGCTCTAGATGTAGTTCAAATTGATAATGATGTTGTTGCTGCTCTATTTGCTCTATCAAATGATCAATATGTTGATCAAGCTACTGCATCCTTTGCTCATCAAAACTAAATTGTTGATCTATCTCATGAAGTTCGTGTTCTAGCTGAACTTCTCTTTCTGTCTCTCCCCTTTCTTCTTCTTGCTCTAGCTGCTCTTCCTGTAACTCTGGATGAGTTTCTTCCTGAAGCTGTTCTACTATCTGCTCTGACTGCTCTTGTAGATACTCAATATGCACATCTTCATCATTAACCTGCTGCTCTATATGCGCTGCCACTTCTTGTTCAACTATTTGTGACTGGTCCTCCCCCTGACCTTGTGCATCTTGCTGAATTTGTTCCATCTGTTCCATATCTTGTGATGTTGTTCTATCTGTTCAGATTCTGGCTGTTCTTCACTTGGCTGATGTTGCTGTTCTGGCTCAGATTGTACTTCATGTTCTTCTTCTGCCTGCTGTGGCCGTTGTTCTTCTTCCACTTGTTGTTGCTCCTCTTCCACTGGTTGGACATTCTGTTCTGCCACTTGCAGTTCAGACAGATCCACTAGTTCCTATTCTTGAATTCTTGCCTCAAATGGCTTAAGCTTCAAAAACTTTGCAATGAAATCCATATTGTATACATTTAGCTTAGGGATTTCTTTGAGTGTCTCATCCTCTAAGGAAATGTTCATTTTCTTGAAAATAGCTGTCAAATGGGCTGCATAGGGTAAGTGCCTTCTGGATTCTTTGCAGGTTCCCATAATCTAAAACATTAATTCTGGCATACAGATTCTAACTTTCTTCAACATGCAGTAGAAGATAAAACGATGTGACTCTGTAAGTCTCCCTCCACCTCCATCTTGTGGAGTTATGATTGTGGTGAATATATGATGTAATAATCTCTTCAGAGGGGAAAATTTGTTTGCATTGAACTGAGTCAATTTGATTTTCCTTTTGTCCTTGGGATTACTAGGCTTGTTAGTGAGAATGGAGTATGCTTCATGTTTATCATATTCAAAATCACCTTCAACCACTCCATCTTTAGGAATTCTAAAGACCTTATGGAGAAAATACCTAGTAATCTCAATCTTAACTCCTTTAACATGAGATGATATCCTAGAATGGTCTGAATCAAACTTCAACTTTTTGTAAAACTCCATGACCAACCTAGGGTAGTAGTATCTATGCTTACCCATGAATTTCTTCCACTTTTGAAATTTAATCAAATCCAATAACTCCGGATACTTAGTAAGCATACTCTGATCGTGAAAATCCACATACCGTGGGAATATAATTTTAGCAGTTTCAAGAACAGACTATGCTTGCCTTGAAGAAGTATCAGAGTCCTTCTCTTCTTTAGATACCCTGCAAGTCCCCTCTGCGGCAGATGTCTTACGCCGCTTGGCTGGTGCCTTAAACACCTTTTCCTTTCCTTTAGCAGATTTTTCTTCACGTAACCCAGAAACAGTGCCCTGATCATGTGCAAGCTTTGATCTTCTTTCCTTGTGAGGAACTTCAACCGCTTTCTCAGATAGGGCGTCCGTTGGTTGCTGCTCCTCTGGAGCCTTCCGCTTCCCCTTAATCTTGGTGGCTGGAGAAGACATATTGGATACGAGAAGGAGATGGAGATTAAATGCACTGGTTTGAGAAGACTTGAGGACAAGAATGGAGTGAGTGAGTTTCACACAGGGTGAGAGAGCAAGGACGACTAGGGTGCTTCAATGCTAAGGGTTTGGAATGGAATAGAAGCCTCGACCTAGATGAAATGGGTTTCAACGGTGAGGTAGACATTGATATAGGGTAGAGTCTTCACATGAAATTCTGCCAACTTTACCAAATTCAAGACTAGTTATTAGATTGCCCTTCACTTTAAGTTAAAATGCCTTTCTTTACATTTATATGGTTTTCTGCTTATGAGGATTATATCTTGAAACATTAATCTTCTAAAATTAATCCTTTAATGCAAAATCAATGGAAATAAAACAACCTAATCAAAGTACTATGCTTAGTCAGAAAACCATCAATCTTACTTGTCATTTTCATTAGACAAAACTTATTTAAATCTATCTTATATTGAAATTAAACAGTTTTAAGTTTCTGAAAATGAGCTCAGAGTCAATCATGTTTTTTTTATTTATTTGACTGAGCATTCTGGTATAACTACACCTTTTTACTCAAGAAGACATGTTGACTGAACACCAGAATCCCTGGTTACTCAGTGCAGTCTACCTTTATGCTTCAAGTTGTGAACAGAGATAACACCTTTCATCATGACATGACCTTTACATTTCATTGATATAGATGGTCAGTTTCTCCAAAAGATATGTCATTGCTCTACCTTTTTCTTATTTTATATGAAGGCGTATTCCCTGGATTTATATCAGAATTTACTTAAAACAGCTTAAGAACAATATAAGTACATGACTCTCTACCAGATTGTCTTATTACTTATAATTTTTAGAATTCTGGAGATCAATTGGACAGATCCAATGTTTAGAATGTTTTAAGACCATTGAGATTACATTCAAGGACATTTTGAGCAATAATGAAGATTTAATCTTCATAGATAGAAAATCACATTTCTTTAAAGTCCAGCAAATTCCTTTTTGGATCTGGGTGATCTTAATAACCATATCTCTTGGTTAGTAAAGGTGACAGATTTCAAGACTCACTCCCCCTGAATAACAGATTCTAATGACAGACCCCCTTGAAAAAAATGCATTGACATTTAAGAAGAGGGAAAGACTTGTCATAGAACATAGATGAGAAAATAGAGATGGAGAAATCAGTAAAGTGAAGATAGGTAAGAGTGGAAAGGTAGAAGACCACATAAAAGCAAGGGTAAGACTTAGGACAGATTTACAGACAACCATAGATAAAGCCTTACTAGATTCTCATCTGACATCAGCCTTCTATATAGAGTACAACATACAACAACTAGCTTGTACTAGGTGTAGTAAGGTAGGTGTTCTTTTCCCAAAACGTTGACCTACCAACATAACCATGAAGTGCATTCCAGCCAGAATAATCTCAGCAACAACTCTGCATATTTCATAAGACTAACCTCAAAGATAAGCATATGATCCTCTGCAATAAGGTTGAGGTTCTTCTCATGTGCTACAACTAGCTAGTGAACATAAGGTCGATGTACCTAACATATGCTTTGACCAGCTAGCATGGCAAGGTCGGTGCATCTTCCATATCCATCGACTTGATAGCTTGTTCAGACATGATGTCCAGCCAATTATTAAACCAGCATTACAACACTTCACCCAGCAGTAAAATCAAAACACATATTCTGACAGTAATCACTTTATGCATACCAATATTTCTGACACAATTTACTCGGCTCCCCCTCACTATGTGCAGAAACTCAAACAAACAGCAATCCCTTTCTTATTGTACACAGATATGCAACTATTAAATGTAAAATACACGTTTATCACTACATACAGATTTGACCTTTGGTACTTGGTGGAGGACTTGGTCTAAAGACCACTTCACACACTGTTAGAACTTCTAGACAGACTTCATCTGCCCTTTAGCACTATACCATTTGATATACCAACAGGGTCATGCACGAATACGCATCTATTGTTAACATGAATGACTAACATGAATGACTGTTTAACATGTAAAATCTCATATGGAATTGCATGTAGTAGACTATCAACATACATCAAACATGACATGATAACATCAAACAACATCAATGAATTTAGTCTAAGCAAACATGCAATATTCCACAGAGAACATTATTCAAGCAAAAAAAAATGAGAATGGGGTTTAACTGACCTTCATGTGCCTTGATATTTATTTAACCCCTTTTTATTATTTTCCACCAAAGCACACCTGCAAACAAAAGTTATTTTGCATATCTAGGAACCCAAGAGTTCTTGGGTCCTGTCAGATAAGTAACACCTCTGACAGGTGTACTCCAAGCATTCCATGCATTCAACTGGTCAGATTTCATCCAATAACATTCAAACATTTTATGTCCAGGTTTTCTACGGTAGTTGCATATTGGATGTTTATGAATTGGAGCAAAATTATTCCTGAAATGAGTATTTCTAAATGTAGGAAAATGAGCATGTGTGGAATGAAAATTCTTCTTAGCACACCATCATTGTGATGCAACATGCCCAAGTTTTCCACAATTAAAACACTCAACATTCTGAACTGTATGTTTCCTAGCATGATAATTATTTGCATGATTGTTTTTAGCATGAGGTTTACTAAACATTTGATCATCTTTCGTCATTAAGTTATAATCATGCATGTGGTGACCATTTCTTCCACAATAGAAACATGAAGTTCCATTTTTGTTTCTGTTTGCATGTTTATGTAGAACGGCATTGGGCTTAACATGCAAATTGGCATAACTACCAGAAATGTTTCTAGATGTTTTCTATAAATTCTCATTTCCATTCTGAGAGACATTCATTTTCTTAAGTGCCTCCATGTCATCAGCTTTCATAACCTGGCAGTCATCCATAACATGCCCTGCCCTACCACAGTAATGACATGAAGTATTCTTTTTGTGTGCATGTGAATGAATGGAGGACTTTTAAGCTACATGCACTAAACTAGCAGACTTCATAAGATTCACAGGATTAACAGAATTCATAGCAGTAGCAACAACATTTTTGGACTTATTCACATGAACAGTCTTTTCCTATTTTTCAACCTTTTTTCAGATTTTTAGTTTGTTTTTCCAATTTCTGAGCAGTGAACTGAAAGATAGAAGTGGAAGGTGTCTTTGATGACTCTGAACAGCTCACAAAAGAAGTAGACAATTTATTTTCAGACTGCTTCTCATGGACTGGATTGTAACCCAGTCCTTCTCTTTGGAAACTCACTTTAATTCCAAGAATTTTATCCAAGTTATCCTTTCCCTTAACAAATTTAGACAAGGAGTTTCTTAGATCTTGGATTTTAGAATTTATAGAAACAATGTTAACCTCATAACAAGCAATGTCAAATTCACATAGAATTACTTGTTGATGTAAAATATCATTCAAACCTTTGAGTGTGTTAATTTCCTGTTTCAACTTCTGTTCATTGTCAATTTCAACACACTTTCCTTTTTTAAAGGTTAACAATCTCTCTGACATGACAATATTTAGAACCATCAGTTTCTTATTCTGTTGTTTCATATTTAGATTTTCTTCAAGCAAATCAATTTTATTCATGGAATTCAGTTTTTCATTTAACTCCTCCTCATTCTTTTCAAGCTCTTTTTTCTTGTTAAGCAGTTCTTCATTTTCTTTTTTCAATGAATCAATTAACTCTTCTTGCCATTTTAGATCAAACTGAAGACTGGCATTTAGTTTACTCACGGACAGACATTTATCACATGATTTTTCAATTTTATTTGTTTTAGCCTTAAGGTGTTCATTCTCAGATTTTAAAGAGTTTATTTCAGATGACATAGTCTTTCTCAATTTTCTATTTTCTGACTTGGCTCTCTTGTATTTATCTAACAAACCATCATACAATTTCATCAAGTCAGTAAACGTAAGTTCATCAGATTCAGAACTTGCCTAAGAAGAAGATTCTTCCTGTTGATCACTGTTGTGATCCTTTGCCATAAAGCATTTGTTCCCTTCTTGCGTGTAGATCTCTGTCAGTTTGTCTAGAATCTCCTTTGAACTCCTGCACATGGACAAACTAGGGAATTAATCAGAATTTATTGCCCTCTTTATCGTCTTCAGGGATTTCACATTATCTGCATTCTTAAGTCTGTGAATAACATTCCATTTGGATTCAACCTCTGGAATGTCATATGGACCGTATGCAATTAGAACCCAAAGATTTGAATCAGTGGAGTTCACATAATCCCTAAATTTACCTAGCCAAATATAAAAGCTGGAGCCATCAAACATGGGCGGATTAGCCATGAAAATAGATTTAAATCAGAGATAAGTAAACAGTGGATACACCAAAGATGCAGGATCAGATCTGTAGATCGTTAGATCTAAAATCACAGAAACCCGTTGTGATACCAATTGATGGGATATTGCTGATCCTCTCTGATTACACAAATGAGATCCAGAGGGGGGTGAGTGGATCCCAGTAAAATTTTTGCAGAATTTAAAATTTTAAATCTACTCTGACTGATCTAGATCACTAGTAAAACTCTTCTAAAGGAATGCACACCAGCAATTCCCACTCGAATGAGGAAAGTGTCCAAACAACCAAATGTCGTACTAGGTAGAGGTTTGATCTAAGATCTCCTCACACAAGAGGTGACATTCCAGATAGGCCTGACCTATCCTTTCTGCCACGCCTTTTGATATACTGATTGGTTGATGAAGCACTCATATCATTAGACTGTAATTGCATTCAGAAATGTAAACTCACAGACAGTGGTCCTAATCATGCATCTATCGGACCAATACGCAGACAAACAATCACACAAGAGACATGAGATTTTTAGGTGGTTCATTCTTAACCTTGAGACCTACATCCACCCCACACTCAAACCTGAGTGTGGCTTCTGCTGACGCACAGCTTGACTACTGATCCATAGCTTCGAGGATGAATCTCTACAACCATTGACTAACAACTTGATCCGCTGAGCCTCATAGCTTGCTAACAGCTGAGCACCACAGCTTGCTGTCCGAGGAACAAATCCTCATCGTTGAGCATCATAGCTTGCTCTGCTGACTTACAGCTTGAAAGACAATGATATGAAAACAAAACAAATGACTGAAAATGAAAATCAGATGTAACAATAGAAACACTATAGCTCAAAGATGAGCATACAATTCTAGATCTGATCTAGAAATCATGATTGCAACACTCTCACTTTTTCTCAACTTCTCCTCCTCTACGATACTCTATTTTTGAAGCTTCTCCTTCTATCTGCAGCTAGCTCTCACACTCTTTACTTTCTCTCAGACACTTCTCATTGCTCTCGAATCTCTTCTTCTGCAATTGCCTCAGCCTTCTCTATGTTTCTTCTTCTGCAATTCACTTCGCCGCTTCTCTCCTTCTATCTCTCTCAGTTTCTCTATATGTTCTCTTCCTCCTGTGTGTATCTCTATCTCACTTTTCTTCTCAGGGATTTTTCCCTTTATATAGCAGGGAACAGATGATGTGGACCCCGCATAGTTTCACTCCGGCGCGTGAAGGGAAGACTCCCGCCAATGGCTCTCTCTCAGACATGTGACTTTAGTGATTCCACGTGTCAGATCTGGTGGTTGGGATGAGGCCACGTGGCTGAGCATTCTTGGAGAGCAAGCCGCATTGGATCACGTGTTTCATTAACTTGAATCTTGGATCACGTGCTCACATGAGTCTCTGCTACTCTCAGTCCACTTAATATTTGACTGAATCATGTCAATAAGGAAAAAGACATTTCGTCGAACACATGTTTCATTAGAATGCATACTTAGATAATATTTAGAGAAATCAGATGCTCAGAACAATGAATTGTGTGATTATTCAAATGCTTTAAGTATGGACTTAATGCACAGACTTGGTGGCCTGAATCTACATGTGCATCGACCCTGATTTCTACATGTGCACAGATCTAGATGCTTTATGTGCACTGACCCTAGATATGCACAGATCTATATGTGCTCAGACTCTAAATGCTGCATGTGCATGGACCTTAGATATGCATAGACCTATATGTGCTCAGACTCTAAATGTTGTATGTGCACGGACCTTAGATATGCACAGACCTATATGTGCTCAGACTCTAAGTGCTGCATGTGCACGGACCTTAGATATGCACAGACCTATATGTGACTATGAGAAAACATGCCTCGACCTTATATGGATTAAGACATGTTTATGCACCAACGTAACATACGTAGAATGAGAATGTGCACTGACCTGTTGGACTTACACCTAAAACGTGTATGGACCTTATAGACGTAATGTAGAAGAGTGCACTGACCAGATGTGAAGAGAGTGTAAATGTGCATCGACCTTAACTAATTACGACCTGAACATGCATCGACCTTAATGACTAAGTGCATAAATGTGCATCGACCTAAGTTTTGACACTTAGACAAATGAATGGTTTGTTCAATGTGAAGATTCTTATGCAGTTCAGTCACAACATGATTCATAGAGTGTCATCATCAAAACCAGGGTTTCAATAGGTTCATCTTGAGCTAATGCTCTTGAGACCACTGGAGAACTGCATGGAGGACTTCTGTCTGGCCACTCCTGGTCTTAGATTTCATCATAATGTCATCCACGTATACTTCCACATAAGTGTGCATCATATCATGGAAGATCGCCATCATGGCCTTTTGATAAGTAGCTCCTGTGATGTGGGACGGCCTACGGGATGACCTTGGACCTAATGGATAGCAAGCACAAGTGAGCAACTCGGACCTTAGTGACAGCAGATAGGCACATGAGCACTCATAATTTCAGGCGTGACCCAGTGATGGGAAGGGTGAGCTTCGGCCCGCGGGCACCCTGACATGGTCGGAGCTCGAGGGAGGTCGAAGATGGCCAACCGGAGGGTGGTGGAGGGCTCCCAGGCTCAACTGGGGTAGAACTCGAGCCAAGGGCTCTAATCGGGTTCACTAACTCACACGGCAGCAACTACTCTCATGAAGCGGGGGTCGGGATCGGGCACTCACTCACAACCGGCGCAGGACTAGAACTGATACAAAACGTGCAGCACCACATGGGAGGAGTAGTCGCACCACGCACCTAGCCGTGTCTGAAAAGACCGGTGCCGGTCGGAGACGAGGGCGAGCTAGGGAGCGTGCTCACCCGACCAGCACACTACGGTGAGGAAGCTTCCGATGTACCTGTGTCTACAACCAGTAGCAAACCTCCACGCAGGGAGGGGGAACTAGGGGATTGGAAGTACATCGTTACCCTCGCATAGAAAGGGGGGCTCGTGGGGAGGGGAAGCAACCCGGAGGTTGCTGTAGTGCATAGCCTGGCCTGTAGGCCAGTAGAGTGGGACAACGATGACAGTAGCGCGTAGGTGGCGCCGGCGTGGTCATAGTCGGTCCAAAACATGGGGAGGCCTTCTAGGGACGTCCTCCAGAGCTGTGGAGGTCGTCGGGCGCCGACTATTGGCGAGAGGGACCTGGGGAATAGCCTGGTCACCGGGACTCGGTCTGCTAGACTGATATGCTCACCTGGGACGGTCGGTGCCGATCTTATATGGTTGTGATAGTTAGGGTCTATCGGTGAGGCCAAAAAATGGAGTGAGACGAGGAGCGAGGCCCCTTGGAGCGTGGGGCGGAGACGAGCTGAGACGCACAGTGATGTTGTAAGCAGGCCTACTCTTCTCCTGGGCAGCCACATGCGGATGTCGGCAAGGCGAGTCGTAGCAGCGGGGAGCAGGGAGAGAGGGTGGCACTAAGAGAGGGAGGACTAGGAGAAGGAGGGGGAGGGTGGCTGTAGGGGAAGGGGATGTGGCTGGGGGGAGGGATGGGAGAAGGTGGGAGAGGGCGCGGTCTATCCTATGGGACTGGGTGGTAGTTTCTTTCTCTGGTTGTTGGAGGGAGAGAAAATATGGGAGGATTTTGAATTTTCTGCTAGGAGGGGAAGGGAAGGAGGGGAAAGGGGAGAGGATTCTGTGCTGGGATGGGAGAGGATGCGGGTAGTGGAAGAGAGAGAGAAGGAAGGTGGGAGGGAATCTTGCAGAGGATTTTGGAAAGATGGAGGAGGAAGGGAGGAGAGGGGCACTGGTTAGAGAGGGATAAAGAGGAGGGGATAGGGGGGAGAGATTTTAGGAAGGGATTAGGAAGGTGGGGGAGAGAGGGAAGAGGGGTGCATTGGGATTTGGGAGAGAAAAGATGGAAAGAGATAGAGAGGTGTGATCTAGAGAGAAGAGAAAAGAGGGACAGAGGGGAAGAGAGATGCGCAAGAGAAGGAGGGGAAGATTCTCAAGAGGAGCTCAATTTTTTCTTCAATTCTTCATTAACCTCAAATGAAGTCCCTTGGCCCCTATTTATAGGGAAGGCCAAGGGTTATAATGACCTAAAATGCCCTTGAAAAATAAGAAATTCCCTCATTGTCTTGAGGGTGAACCTAAGCAACCTTTGACCACTAATCGAGCTATTACTAGACTGGCCTTTTGGGTCTTATTAACTTGACCCAATAAGGACTACATACTGAGTAAAAGAAAAAATGCATTAAATTGAATAGAAATTGCCCACTAGGAAACGTCCATATGAGTGTCGAACGAAGTCCATGCAATCATGTCGCTCCAGGGCCGCTGTCAAGGTGCGAGTGGTCACTAGTGTCCCTACCAATCCTCCCGGGGTGTGGGGAACTTGACCCCATTGAGTGGAGTGTGGGTGATCCCTAGCAGCATGCCTCATGAGGCAGTTGTTGTGTCCCTAGGTCTTGATGATGTCGAAACTGTGAGTCAGTTGTGAGTCTTTCATAAGTATTCATTCATGTTGTCAAACTATGAGTTAGTAGTGAAGGGTGTATTTCACTAGATGTCATCCATGTGCTCTTATTAGTCTTTATACATGCACCTTCATTCATGAGTCTATATTCATGAAGTTCTTTATGCTTGTGATTCATGAATTATGAGCTTATGTTTATACTTTTAATGATGATAATTGTATATGTTTGATTTGGCAAGAAGATCATGTTAAAGGGTACTATTGAAGTCTTGAAGCATAAGCGAACTCCAGTTGAAGCCTGTAGTTCAAATGCCCAAAGATTTTGTCAATCGAGTCACCAGGAAGAGCCCTGCAGCTAAGGCTGATAAACACCATATTAAGGGTGACAAATGAAGTCCCATGATCAATGACACCCAAGAGAGGGGGTGAATTGGGTGATCACAGATTTTAAGAAACTTTTACCAATTTAAACAGATATAATGAAATACCCCTTTAGAAACTTAGATCTGTTATAAGACAATTAGATCTATCAAAAACTATCAAACACACCGGATTCTTGATATTATGGTGGAGGTGTGAATCCAAAGATTCAACTCACGCAAAGTGTTATCTTCCTGACAAGGTTAGCCTTGTCAATCTGAACCAACCTTTTGATATACCATAGATCTAATGTGAAAATGATAAATTATGCTAGATCTAGAACGAAGAAATCAATAGAGATAATATACAATAGTGCTCACACAGAATGGGGGTAGAAGAGAAGGAGCAAACCACACAAGAGACAGAGATTTTTAGGTGGTTCGGATGCAACGACGGAAACCTACGTCTACCCCTCAAAAACTGTGAGGATTCACACACTATCTTATAAAAGATTACAAGATCAGAACACACACATACTTGTATGGAGATAGGAACTCCCACGAAGGTGCAAACGCACCGAAGCACATGAATCTGAAGGAAAAAAGACACACACACGGATCTGGGCAGATCCACACACACACAAATGTTTAAAGATTACAAATAGCACACACTTGAAGCTCAGGAAATTTGGAAGAAGAAATACAAATGAAAAACTTCTGATTTAGGCTCCCCCTGAGTAGATGATGCAGATTTTGGATGAAACTTGCTTCTCCAATTGATTTGAGGTTGATTGGCTTCAGATTAATCTTGAAAGGCTTGGAGATGGATGAAGAATCCCTGGACGAAACACTGTTCACGGAGGTGTTGCAACATCCTTCTTTCTCCCCTTGGTAGCATCCTTGATCTCCCTTATAGACATGCCATTCCTGACGTCTCCTGAGAAAGTCTCATGTTACTATACAACGCCCCGCGACGGCTTACGTGTTTTGAATCACTTGAGTGCTTCCTTTTCTTGAGTCTTCTTCCGCCCTTTTCGGCATCCGGAATCGTCTCGTCACGGCATTCGGACGGCATCAACACTAGTCAGACGCATCTGGAGGTTCCGGAACCAAGAAGGGTGTCTGCCGGGCGGCCGCCAACGCCTAAACTGAGGACCCGGGTGGGTCTTTATGGGGGCGTCCAGGCCCCTGGACGCCCCCATTCTTTTAACTTCTTTTTAATTTATTTTTCGAAGAACAAAATCAAATAAAAAATATTATATTGATGGAGGCGTCCAGGACCCTGGACGCCTCCATAAAAACAAATATAAAAAATTAAAACGCCAGTATTGGCATAAAAAGACAAAACAAAATAAAAAATAATATATTTATGGAGGCGTCCAGGCCCCTGGACGCCTCCATCAACTCCCTCACGGGCACCGGCCACCGAACGACGGTTTGTCGTGTGTGAAAAAATCTAAATTATGAAGACGTCCAAACAACTGGACGCGCCCATTTCTGAATCACGGGTCGCCACTCACAAAACCACGCGTTGTGCCAAACCGCGTGCGGCCGCCGGCGGTGTTCGGTGGACCTGTTGGAGGCGTCCGGGGCCCTGGACGCCTCCACAAAAATATTCCAAAAAAATAAATAAAAATAGAATAAAATATTAGTTCGGCCCTGATGGAGGTGTCCAGGGTCCTGGACGCCTCCACCCTCCGGAGCCCTATAAATAGAGGCCCACCCCCCTCAGTTCTGGAGGGCTTCGAAGAGATCCGATAGACTGCCGGAGCCCAGAGGCTACCGGAGTCATTTTTCTAACCCGTGGGGTCTTTTGTAGGTGGAGGTTCTGCCGGCTTCTCGGGTGCCCACGCTCGCGAGAGGAAGGTCGTCTTCATCCACCACGCTTCCACGTCGTCCCTACGCTGCCGGAGCTCCGCCGGATTTCACCATCGGCACATCCAATAAGCCAATCCTTTCCTTTTCTTCGTAGTTCTTTTGCATTCATCATCTCGTATCCTCTATCCCCCTTCATAAGGGCGCCTCTTCTTATATACTTCTTGCATCCATCATCTCATTTTCCTCCTACTCGAGTCCGAGAGGGGTTTAAAAGATAACACCAACCAGGTGTGTGTCTTGCCATCATTTCATTATTTTTATCGCAAGGATTTGAATACTACACCTTCATCTTTCTAATCCACTCGTTACTTGTTTGTCGTTGTTTTGCAAGGGTACCCAAGGAAAGCCCTCTCCGTCGGCCGGCCGAAGGGGGAGGAAGAAGCAACCCGCCATCTCCCGCTCTTGAGGTAGGCACGATCACTTTCTTTATTTTGGGATCTTTTGGCCCCTGGCGATCACATCTTGTTCTCGAGGCCGCGGCGAGTCACTTCCCCAATGGCCGTTTAATTTCCCGTTCTTATATGTTATATTCTTATCTATTCATGTTCTCGAGGCCGCGGCGAGTCACTTCCCCAATGGCCGTTTAAATTCCCGTTCTTATATGTTATATTCTTATCTATTCATGTTCTCGAGGCCGCGGCGAGTCACTTCCCCAATGGCCGTTTAAATTCCCACTCTTTATATTCTTCTTATATTCTGTTATATTTTCACCTGCTCATATTCTCGAGGCCGCGGCGAGTCACTTCCCCAATGGCCGTTTCAATTCTTGCTATTTAATTTCTGCACCATTCCCGTCCCCCCGAGGCCGCGGCGAGTCACTTCCCGCTATGACCGTTTAACCCCCATATCTTGCTATATTACATTTGTCCCGCTCGCCCCGTCGGAGCAATCTCCCATGGTGGCCCCTTCTCTTTTCTCGTATTTCTGTGTTGCAGCAAACAAAAGAAGGAGCCCGCGCGCTCCGCGTCCTCTCCGCTTCCCCGAACCGCGTGACGTCACTCACAGATTGGCGATCACGGTGGGACCTCTACTGCTTCCTTTCAGCTACCCTTGCAAGTTCGGCACCATCCGTGCCTCTCCACCTTGGCGCCCGCGCGCGCCCCCTTTGTGCTCACGATAGCACTGTCAGTTTTGATTGGTTGTTTGTTTATTATATGTCTGTTATTTCTGTTATTTTCCCGCTCCATATCTCTGTCAGCATTCCATTGCATACATCCATCCCTCTTTTATATCCTTTTTCATTTTTTTTAAGGATCACCCTTTCTCGGTGAAGGAAGGACTCTCCGTTTGAGAATTCCTCTCAACGGACTAGAATCTCCTCCACTGGGACCTCCGTAAGTCCCCGACATCGAAGAATCTCCTCTTCGTTCACTGGGCTGGTTGTACCATTGAAGTTCCCCGGAGTTAGTCATTTCATTCATGGTGAGACGAGAGACCCTAGCTGACACGGCGGTGAAACAAAAATAAACTAGGGTCCCTATTTTGTGTGAACTTCGGATCTCGCTAAAAACACAAAAAAAAATCATCAAAATAAAAACACAAAAAAAGGCGTAAAGGCATCCACTTGTTTGATAATCTCTGCTACCTGCTTGCTAGTGTATGTTTTTGCGTTCTGGGAAAACTGTGAGCATGGCTCACGAGTCTTTTGAGGAGAACCACCCTAGTCGTGGTTTGTCAGCCGACCCGCGAGTCTATGCTATGGACTCGGGTCCTTCTCATGAGCCCTCGCATGAGGTGCAGGTTATTGCCTGGGACACGTCCCCACCACAGGATATCTCTTCCTTACTGGGCGTCCTCGCCAACACGGAGCTTACCTCTGAACAGCTCCGGGCCTTCCAGGCCATTCTGAAGGGGAAATCCGTTTCCCCCACGCCCCAGGAATTAACTCCGGCCATCGCACCTCTCCAAGAGTCCGTGCAGGCCATTCCATCTCCTTCATTGGCGCAAGCCATCCAGTCTCCCTCGCTTCAAGGACAAGCGAGCCAACAACCACCCTCATTCAAGTTCCCGTCACAATCTCAAACTTCCGTTGTTCCCCACACACCGCTTCAGCCAGGGCCAACTATCGGCGGTCCGACAGCTCCCTCTCATTCCGGGTTCCCCCCTCAAGTCTCCGGGAGACAGTTTCTCCCCCAGTGGCAAGTGCCACCTTCACCTCCAGAGGAGCTCACCCAATCGCTCCTCAATAGGTTCAATCGCATGGACGAGCAGTTTCAAAATCTGAGAAGGATGGTGGACGTGAAAGCCACCCCGGAGGTTGCTTTGCCAATCCTTCCCGTCATTCATCTTCCTCCCTCCGAAATGCCCACGTATCGCAGATACAATGGTACCGGCAACCCCTTCATTCACCTCAAGGATTTCATGTATGAGTCCTCCTACTGGCAAAACGATCAGAGGTCCCTGGCATACCTCTTTCGGAGATCATTGGATGGTCCCGTGCTTGAGTGGTTTTATTCCTTGGAGCCCCGCGAGGCCGAGAATTTTGAAATAGTCCAGAGAAGGTTCTTACAGAAATATAGGGATAGGGTCGATCCCTCACTCTCCATTACTGACCTAGTGGCCGAAAAGATGAAGCCCGATGAAGAGTTTGTCCGCTATGCTGATAGATGGAGGTCTCTGGCGGAAAGAATAAGGGATACCCTCTCCGAGCCCGAACAAGTGAAGATGATTGTGTCTAATGCAACCCCACAATTCAAACACGTCCTGGCCATGAATAAACTTACTACAATGGAGGAACTCTATGAAAGCGCCCGGTACATCCAAACCCAGTTAAAAGACTCCCCCATTATGAACATGTTTGAGTCACCGAAGCCCAAAGTGGTCAGAAAGACGGGCGCTGGTGTCCCGGGCGGAGCCACAGAAGGGGTCGTGATAAATGAGCAAGTGGGTGCGGTCAATAATGCCAACTATGCAGTCAACCCAAGGCCTCCACAAATGCCCCGACTTCCCCTCCAACCAGGTCCTTTCCCTCTTCGTCCTCCACCCCAAATTAATCCACCCCAGGATAATATACCTCCATTACGTCAACCCCAGCAACAACAACCACCGCTTCAGTACAACCAAGTTCCACCCCCGGGGAACTATGGTCCCCAACAGCAACAAAGGAGGCCGCTCGGTCCCAAGAGAGCCTACTATCCACCATTGCCAGAAACCTTAGCAGACATTTTTAATGCCCTCATGGCATCAAACCAACTCGCCCTACCCAGAGAAAGGCCCGTGTGGCCCCCAAATGTTGATACCTCCAAATACTGCGTCTACCACAGGCAGCCAGGACACATAGTAGATTACTGCTTCCATTTCAAAGATTACATCCACGATATGAATGATGAACATCAAATAGATTGGGATGAAATGAGACGATACGTTGCCGCTCTTAAGGCTAGGAGACCTCCTCATAGGCCACAGCAGCAGTTACAACAGCAGCAGCAGCAGCAACCACAACAACAACAACAGCCTCAGCAGGCCCCACAACAACAGCCCGACATGGGCATAATCCAGAATCCATTACCGGAGCACCAACAGCCCAATCATCAGGTTAACCCCATCTCCTCCTTCCCGGAAGTCGAGAGAGAGCAGGTGTGGCACCAGGAAAGTACCTCCATTCTTTCTACCGCCAATCCTATCATCACGCAACACCCTTGCCTTGCCCGGGTAGCACCTCTCTCTCATCAACCCGCGTCAGTATCACCTTCACCATTTCCACTACCATTACGCCCTCTCATCCGTACCCCGATCCCCTATCAACCGACACTCTCCACTACGCCTTCACACCCTCTCATCTTCTCCCACTCCCCCACTTTACCATCCACATCTACCACATTTACCCCTACGCCTTCTAAACCCCTTATCATCCGTCAACCATACATAACCCCGTCTTTCTCCACCGTATCACCACTAATGCCTTCAAAACCACTCATTACCCATCACCCACCTCAAAATCATTGCCCACTTCAAGCCCTACCCACTTCTACTTCGTCTCCACCTCCACCTTCCAGACCCCTTATCCTTCATAATCCGCGTGATATCCCCTCTACCTCCACCATGCCTCCACCTAACAAACCCCTCATCAGAATCCCTGCTCCCGTCGTCACCCCTGCTTCATCAACCATTCCTCCACCACTACCCCTCAAACCTCTATTAAAACTCACTGCTACCCCCACAGAGGTACAAAAGCCGCAGGTAATGGTGCTCCGGAGTGGAAGGATTTTCCACAGGGTTTTCCCCCACAACAGTCAGAATCCTGAGCAATCTCAGCCAGAGAAGGATGATGGAGAACAACCAGAAAGAGCTATCCCTGGAACACAGTATGATCTATTGAAACACTTGGACAAGACGCCTGCTCGGATCTCCATCTTGGAGCTACTTCAAAGATCCACATCCCACCAGGCGGCCTTGATGGAATATCTTCAAAAAGTCATGGTTAATGAAGACCTCCCCGTGGAGAAGATTTCGACCGTCCTGACCCCAACGGACACACAACCAGCCATCATGTTCCACAACTACGAGCTCGCTCCCAAGGAAGCTCGAAAATATGCACTGTGCATTTCAATAAAAATTAATGGGGAATCCATAAACCCGTGTCTTGTGGACACGGGTGCGTCCATAAATGTGATCTCTATGGACACCCTTCAGTTGTGTGGGGTCAACGAGGAACAAATAAGACCTTCCTCGATCACGGCCATGGCTTATGACAATAGCAAAAGGCCGCCACAGGGGATGATTATTCTGAAGGCAGAACTAGGCCCTATGTCAATTCCCATAGAATTCCATGTCCTCGACATGGACCCCACATTCAAGGCTATACTGGGTCGCCCTTACATCAAAGCCATGGACACTGTGCCTTCCACCAACCATCAGTGCCTGAAGTTTTCTTACAATGGGAGGATTATTAAAGTGGTCAGTACACCTGTCCTTCACACAGTGGATGCTATCAACACCTCTCTACCCTCTGTGTGGCCGTCTCATCGGCCCATATTGTCACTACTAGACGTACGTGACTCATCTCACGTTCCACTAGCACCAAAGGAGCCGATCAGGGCAACCGCAACATCATGTCTCTCTTATCACTCCAAAGGTTGGGAGATTATGAGGAACATCGGCTACCAACAGGGTAAAGGTCTGGGCGCACAATTACAGGGTATGCTCAAACCGCCAAAGGAAATTAGGCCGAACCGCAGGTTTGGCCTAGGCTTCAAAGGACCGTTCAAGGCGGATTGGAAGCCCCTCACATGGACTCTATCAAACCACTTCAACAGAGGGCCCGTTGTTCAAATGGGAGATTACCCACGAGAAGCATATGGGGGATCACATGTTGTATATTTGGCTGAAAAATGTCCGAGGATCACCAAAAGAGGCAAGATCAAAGATCCAGAATGCGAGTGGAACAAATGGTTCGACATACGGGACATTTCTGTTGCACTGGAAAGGATGTTCTCGTCTCCACAGCTTGAAGGACCACCATTGATCTCCGGAATATCAGAGAATATTACCACTCTTGCCAAGGTTCCAAACTATTCTCATCCTCGCCAGAAGGACCCTGTCATCAACGGATCTTCATTCGTCCTCAACATTGCCGTCGACGGCTCATTAGCCGCCATCTTCTCCATCCACTCGTCTCAGCCTTTGCTGATATCTTCTTCCTGGGCCAGACAGTTGTCTGATGATCTTCCCAGATCCCCTTCTCTGTTTACATACCTACGCGGGCTTTTCAACCCGCGCCAGGTCTTCAACCATGATCTGCTCTATGAGCCTTACAATCCTCTAGCCATAACCACTTTTCTCTCTCCTCCAATCTCTTTTCATTGCTTTGTCATTCAAAATGAAAACAAAAAAAAAACGTCAATTTTCAAACTCCCCAACAACACATCTTCGTTGAGGAAACCCCCTACATCTCCCACGGGTGCGTACCACCCTGCGGACCACCCGTCCAAGGTCCGATGAGCGACCTTTTCTACCCCTCCTCTGAGGGGTCTTCTCCTGTACATTCTACACCATCCTCTTCGTCTTCCTCTTCTTTTGTAAATATTGTCAGTCAATCGAGGAATGATAGGCCAAGGGTAGTACCTAGGAAGAAATCCAAGGGTAGGCAGATCCCTCGTCGATTCCTTCTGGATTTGGCCGCCAGGTGTCAGGCCCTTCTTGCCATCCCCCAGTTGTTAGAAAATGTCATCCAGCTACCGGAAATAGAATATGAGGGCGACTGTGCATTTGATGAAGGGTATGGAGTCTACGAGATCACGGATGAAGAATGCCCCACTGAAGATGAGGGTGAAGAATATGAGGATGCGGCAGGCGCATACGCAAGTGGAATGAGGAGATTCGACGAGCCGTCAACCGCCGTAGAAGAATCCACCAAAGAAGTCAACTTGGGAACTGAGGAAGACCCCAGGATCATCCTCATAAGTGACAACCTACCACCCTCTGAAGAAGAGGCATTAATTGAGGTTCTCAAGGAATATAAGGACACGTTTGCATGGAGCTACGAGGATATGCCGGGTCTAGATTCAACCCTGGTCGAACACCGTTTAACCTTAAAACTAGGGTCCGTCTCGGTAAAACAAAGGTTAAGGCGTTTCCACCCTCAAATGGCTTTGAAAATGAAATAAGAGGTCGATAAGCTCCACAAAGCCAGGTTCATTAGAGTCATTCTTTATCCTCAATGGGTGGCGAACATTGTCCCGGTCATGAAGAAAGATGGGAAAGTCAGGATTTGCATCGACTTCCGGGACCTTAACCGCGCGTGTCCAAAGGATGATTTTCCCTTGCCTCACATTGATGTGTTGATCGATAACACGGCAGGTTATAAGACCCTCTCTTTTATGGATGGATTTTCAGGATACAATCAAATTCGTTTGGCAGAAGAAGATCAGGAAAAGACGTCATTCACTACCCCTTGGGGAACATATTGTTACGTGGTCATGTCGTTTGGGTTAAAGAATGCTGGAGCTACTTACCAAAGAGCTATGATGGCCATATTTCATGACATGATGCACATATATCTGGAAGTGTATGTAGATGACTTATTGGTGAAATCAAGGACCAGGATGGAACATCCAGAAGTTTTGGCTAAGGTCTTGCAGAGGTCAAGGGAGTTCCAATTGAAAATGAACCCGAAAAAGTGTGTGTTTGGTGTGTCGTCGGGTAAATTACTGGGGTTCATTGTGAGTAAGAGAGGGATCGAGATAGATCCCGACAAAGCCAAGGCTATCAGGGATATGCCGCCTCCCAAGAATTTGAGGGAAGTCTGAGGTCTAATCGGGAGGTTACAGTTTATTCGTCGGTTTGTGTCCCAACATTCACAAAGGTGTAGACCTCTCTACGAGTTGACCAAGTCAGGAGTAGAATTCCACTGGAATTCTAAATGTCAGAAAGCTTTTGAAGGGTTGAAGGAATATCTGGCTAGTCCACCCGTTCTCATTCCACCCAAACCAGAAAAACCTCTGATCCTTTACGTCTCAGTCTTGGATGACTCCGTGGGAGCCGTCCTCGCACAAGCTGATGAAGAAGGCAAGGAACGGGCAACCTATTACTTGTCCAAACTTCTCAATCCCTGTGAGCAGAAGTACACCGTCATGGAGAAAACCTGTGCTGCCCTCGTTTGGGTAGTGTAGAAATTGAAGCACTACTTCTTGGCTCATGAGGTCCACTTGATTGCTCGAATAAATCCTATCAAATTCCTTCTGGAGAAAGCCGTCCTTACGGATAGGCTAGCACGATGGCAAAGTTTTCTCTCTCAGTTCGACATCACCTACATCTAGCAAAAGGCGATTAAAGGCTATGCCATAGCCGAGCATCTCGCTCACCATCCTCTTCCCAAGTTCGATCCCGTCCAATCAGAGTTTCCAGATGAGGAACTAATGTCCGTCAACCAATCAGATGAGCCAATGTGGACGCTATATTTTGATGGAGCTCTGAATTCTCAAGGGAGAGGAATCGACGTCACCCTCCTGTCGCCCGAAGGCCTCACATTCCCATTGGCATACCAGCTCAAATTTCCAGTTACCAACAATATAGCCTAATATGAAGCTCTTCTAGCTGGCCTAGAACTCGCTCATTCTTTTCGTATCACTGAGTTGCGAGTCGTAGGTGATAGTCAACTCATTCTTCGCCAGGTGCTTACTAAATATCGCACTCGTGATCCCAAACTCAAGCCATACCAAGAACTCACTGCTGCCTTTGCCAAACTATTCACAAAATTGATCTTTGTTCATGTCCCTCGTCATCAGAATATTCTCGCCGATGCCCTCCCCTCATTGGCATCATCCATAAGGTTCCCTCTAGGAAGATGGTTTGAGTCCATTTCCATCTACAAACTTCACGCCCCTGCAATCGATGATGCTTCCTACGTAAACATCAAAGACAGGATAGCAAGGAAGATCCTGCAGGAAGATATCCTTGAGAAGAGGGAAATCATGTTGGCAGAGGCCGAAGAAGAACTGGCTGATGAAGAGAAACCATGGTTCTATGAAATCATCAAATACTGCCAAGATCAGTCTTATCCTGAAGGGTCCACCACAGAGGACAAGAAAGCCATAAGAAGGGTGGCTCAGAAATATACATTGGTTGGAGGTCTACTCTATAGGAGGAGCCTTACTGGTATTCTGTTAAGATGTCTTGGTGACGATGAGGTTTGGAAATGTGTAGAGGAGACGCACTCGTGTGTGTGCGGTGGCCACGTGAATAGTCAGATGCTCACCAAGAAGATCATTCGCCAAGGCTTTTATTGGCCCACTATGGAAGAGGATTGTGCTGTCTATGTCCGTAGGTGTGTCAAGTGTCAACTTCACGCCGATAAAATCCATTCACCATCTTCCTCACTTCACCCAATATCCTCCCCGTGGCCTTTCTCCATGTGGGCATTCGACATCATTGGTCCCCTAGGTGATCCCAATTCCCTCACCAAGCAGAAATCTTTCATCCTTACTACGACGGAATACTTCACCAAATGGGCCGAAGCTGAAGCTTACACGGAAATCAAGACGTCAACAGTCTGCAAGTTCATCATGAAGAACATCCTCACCAGATTCGACGTCCCAAGCACGATCGTCACCGACAATGGGCCACAGTTCATTTCTCAGGACCTACAGGACCTCTGCAAAAGGTACACAATTGCATTGCATCATTCATCGCCTTATTACCCACAAGGTAACGGCCAAGCAGAGGCCACCAATAAAACATTGCTCAAAATCATCAAAAAAACCTGCGAGTCTAGTAAGTTTTCAGACTGGCCAGAAAAGCTTATCGAAGCTCTATGGGCCTATCGCACTTCAATTCGTACCCCCACCGGGCAGACTCCATTTACCCTTACTTATGGTATGGAAGCGGTAGTCCCGTACGAGACTCTGATCCCTTCTCTCAGGGTACAATTAGACGAGGAATTTCCCCTCGACGATCGTCGTAATTCACTCCTCGCCCAGTTGGAACTCTTGGATGAGAAGCGGCTGGCCGCTGCCGAACACGCGCGTGTGTATCAAAATAGACTCGCTCGCTTTTACCAAAAGAAAGTCGTTGAGAGAAATTTCAAAGTCGGTGAGATAGTCGTAAAAAGAATTTTTGTCAAACCTGGAGGGCCGCGTTCTAAGCTCCAACCCAATTGGGAAGGACCATTTGTAATTCAAGCCGTGTACCCTGGCAACGCCTACAAGCTAGTCAACGCCGAAGGGACCGAGTTATCCCACCCTTGGAATGGGCTTTATCTTAAGAAATACTACCCTTAGCACAAAACAAACAAAAAAATGATGAAAAGATAAAAAACATCAAAAACAAAGAAATATTGAAAACCACTAAAAATATGGAAAATTCAAAATGCCGATGCCTGGCAGTCACCATGTAGTTAAGTCCCTACATCTAACCTTCATGTTAGGATAGGGCCCATTAAGACTTGGTAGGCACCGGGTCTTGATTTGCCAGAACCGTGGAGATCCCTGTCCGGCCACGTCGGCCTATGCTCGCTCGAAGGAAGCTAACATGTGCTCACTTATGTATTTTATTCAAAAAAGTTGATAGCATCACCTACGGTGGGGCCCCACCCAGAAGATCTCCGGAAGCTGTAATCTTTATTCTTTTCTCTTCGACCAAACTAGACAGTCGGCGCCCTTAAAACGCTGAGCATGAGAAACCGAAACTCAAACCCCAAAGGCAAGAGTAGGATCCATTTCTTCGAGCATCGATCAGAGCACGAGAAGAGGGCAGTGTCCCTGCAGGCATACAAAAAGGGAGCCCACAAACGACAAACGACTATATCTCCCTCACAAAAAGAAATACAAAATCAAAATCATGAGAAAAGTCTGGTCATGACCGTGCCTGTTGCGATAAACGGAACCCCTCAAAGCAAAAGTCTGAATCCACGAAAGGGGCTATGGAATGTAAATGCTCGATAGTTGGTCGAAGTTGTCCGAAAGGAAAGAGTTAATGGGTCCTTATTCGCTCGCCGGGTTAACGGTTTTGCCGATCCTCTCAGGAGGTTTATCCCCCACGCTCTTCCTTTTTCCTCTAAAGATGAAGGTTCGATGGAGTTTCTGAAGGTTGAAAACTGCCCAGGGTCTGCAACCTTATTTTAATATACACATTTGGTTGCCTACTTTGAAAAGTAAAAGTTATCGCTGCGAAGGAGTCTCCGTGTTTCTGGCTGGTCAAGACCCCTGTTTACCACCTTGATGTCTTCTTGCTTAACCTTGGGCTTAGGCCAATGCAAGCGCGTCACCTATGGGAGCGACGGCGTCTGATTCCGGGTCAGCGTCGCGCGGTTGGTCGTTAGGGTTCCAGGGTGTTCCATCATATACCATCTAGAGTTGTGAGGAAACAGACCCGGGTCGGGCAAATCTCTTACCTCAAACACCTTTTGGGTGAATCCCTGTGGACGGAAGCGACTGGGAGCCTAAGCATGGCATGACGGTATTGTCATCAGGGTAAGTCTTAGCCGGCGGGATCATCATTCGAGGGGTCTAGAGGCCCAAATCAACCTAGATGTGCACTTAGGATACCTGGGAGGTGTTGACACCCTGAAAATGAGCAGGGGCAGAAACAGAAAGTGAAAAGAAGATCAGACCAGCAGTGAAAGATCAATGATGAAGCTCATCAACCACCCATCCGGCCAGGCTAATGTCCAGTGTCGTCGTCTAGCAGACGACGGCACCGATGAAATAGCAGTCACCTGACTGATGAGACCTCCTACCATATTTTAATAAGAGTTGTATTGCTGCCCTATCCAAGAATCTACAGATGACATCTCAGAATGGGTCAGATGTTGACTTATTGACAGATGAGGCGGGAGCAAAGACAAAGATGAAGCCAAAGCCAGCAAATGAAGATTGTGAAGACTTCTACAAAGTCAGAATAAAAGAAGAACCGTCTCCATGTACTGCGTGCCCTGCTGAAGCCTTCCCGGGTTAAAGATGACATCCGGTCTTGACATCATTCAGATGACAATGCTGATGAAACCATATCCGATTTTGTCGTCATTTAGATGGCAATACTGATGAAATCCCAGCCTGTTGACTGATGAAACCTTAAGATGATCTCAACAAGGTTATGTCACCAATACAGGGCCTTCTCTGGTTCTGATGAATATCAATTTAAAGGATTAAGAGAGGCCAAGGCACGTGCGAAGCTTAAAAGCCCTAAATGGGCCGGCCAAATGGGCTTCCGAGTGTGGCGTCGAGAACCTCAACAGGAGGCCACTTGGCGCGCCGGGAGCTATTGCGAACGAATGAGGCACGCCGATTACCATCTGCCGATATGCAAGAAGAACCTGGGTCTATATAAACCCACTCCTTCGAAGAAAGAGAGGGGGCCGGGAGAGAAGCACCAGAAGAAATAGAAGGGCTTCGAAGAGAAAAAGAAAGAGGAGAAGAGATAGCCACAAAAAGAAAGGAGAAGCAGAGGCGAAGAAGACAAAAAAAGAAGAGAGGAAGATTCGAAGCTGAAGGTGGGCATCGGGGAGGGAGAGGAGTCAATGCTCCGCCCTCCCCCATGCTTTCTTTTCTTTTTCTTTATGTAATCTTTCGAGTCTTATCTCAATTTGTCGAAGGTAGCCGGAGAATTCCGGTCTTGGTTTGTATCTCTCTGTCTCTCGCTTCCCCTGTATGATCGGTGTAAGTCTGGGATGATGCAGTGAAATGGAATATTACAGTGGCCCGTTTGGGCATTGGATAGTTGAAATATCTGCCATCTATCTTTCCATCTGCTGCTATGTCTTTCCTCCATATGTTTTCATTTTTTTTAGCTCAATTGAAGCGTACCTAATTCTCTGATGGGTCTTCGGGTTCAATTGTCTTCAGTAGAATAAATGTAGCTCTAGATATACCGATGTCTTGCGCCATTCGTTGTCATTCGCATGAGGTTTCCTGAATTTGCCCAGGGCCAGAGACAGACCATCTCTTGGCCCCTGAGGTGGTCTGCTATCAATATGTGCAGTGGCTTCGACAGCCTATATGAATTCCTCTTCCCGTGGAAATGCTTAAACCGCATCAATGGAATTATGTTAAAGGTTTATGACATGATCCCTGTATGAATAGCTTCGTCCAGGTTGTCCCTGAGGCCAAAGACAGCCATCTCTTGGCTCCCAGGGCGATCAAAGACAATATTAAATGGTCCTCGGTGGTTGATGGTATGTGACGACTCAAAGCCCATCCGGCTATTGGATTCTCCGATCCTCTTCCATTTAACCCCTCCTTGATGAGATTGAACCCCTGCCTAATCGAACCTTAGCAGTCAGTAAGCCCGCAATCTTCCAGATCCCTCCAGTCTGACTGAAAATCCAAGAAAGATCAAAACAGAGCCTCCGGAACGGCCTCCTCGTCATCTTCATGGAGTTCCCGGCGCCAAATGGCCATCTCGGCGTCGTCATAGCCACGCCGAGAAACCCCCTCTTCCCTGCGCCGAGAGCCCCTTTTGAGTTGCTAAAACCCACGCCGAGAACCCTGCGCGCGCTGGGAGCCCCCCCGCGCCGGGAACCTCCATCCCCTGCCAGCTGCGCCGATAACCCCGCTCCCATCCTTTGGCCACTCCTTGGCCACTTCATCCACTTAGCCCGAGGCATTCTTGAGTCGTCATATGCACCCCCGGGGATAAATTAACTGGGGATTAACCTCTCCTACATTCTTATGCCCCTAACTGAATTCACACGCAACCCCATGGGTCTAGCGAACCCTGTCTCTACACGGGTTTCGTCAGTCTCCGAGAAGGGGGATATCAACCGATGCTAGAGACATGTACAGTCTCCTTGAGCCTTAGTGCTCCCGCACCTTCCGGCTTTCATCTCGGCACTCCGTGGATGTCAGCCTATATCATTCCCTGGCAAATGCTAAGTCTAGGGGAGGTGCTGCCAAAATTCTCCCAGGATGATGAAAGTCGACATTAAGCTGTCCCGGGGACTTTGTACACTGGCGACAGGGATTCTCTAGACCCTGATCTTCCCCATTTCCTCTCCGATCTTGGCCTTCCTTTGCAATCCAAGCCAAATCCAGTTGAAACCTGATGAATTGATTCACTTTGACCTTCCAGGACCTATTTACCTTGGCCTGAATCGTCAAAGCTTGTCCTGAATTATCAAAAACCCAAATAGGGCTCCGAACAACCATTCAAGACCATCTCGGCGCCGTCCCTTGCACATCCCGGTGCCACTATGAATAGCTCTCGACGCAATCCTTCTTGCGCCGAGAATCCCATCTCTTGGGCGCGTCGAGAACCAATCTCTTGGGCACGCCGGGAACCCCTCTTCCTGCACCGGGAACCTTGGCCATTTTGCCTGCGCGCCGGGAATCCCCTGGCCATCTTGCCTTCGCGCCGGGAACCTATGCATGCTTGAACTGCACTGATAACCTACCCAAATTTTATTACTGAGTCTTCAATCCAAATTTTGTTCCCCCGCGACCTGAACGGGCAGGTCGATCCCCGCGACCTGACCGCGCAGGTCGATCCGCGTGCGAGGGCGCAACATTGAGCGTTCACTTACATTCCGTCGTCCCGCATCGGGGTCATGAATAACCCCTTTAGCTCGGGAGGGCTCTGCCACTGCATGAGTTCCGCCGGCTTCTATAGGGAATATCAAACATTGCCCTATGGCATATATACATAGTTCGGGAGGTTTGGCCTCTCTTTCTCTCGGCTTTCATCCCGGCACTCCGTGGGTGATAGCCTATTCTCCCCTGGGCATAATCCAAATTATGGGGAGGTGCTGCCGAAACATCGATCGATGTTTTAAACCCCCATTATGGCCATAGCTCAGTCTGCCTGTGACTGAAATTTCCCCTTCCCCCCTAAGCCCGGTCTCTGAACCGCTGACTTAACGATATCGTCTGTTTCTACAGTTGATGTTATTATCTTGCCCGCCTTCCTGGCTCTGGTATGAAATTCAAACTGCGCACATGAATATATTTTTGCCTCTCGAGGCCTCCTATTTTGGCGTTTAATCAAGGGTTGTCCTTCTTTAGAAGGGCGTAATTAACGTCATAGCCTTTACGGTATGATGGACTTCAGGTCCCGACTCGGACTTCACAATCGACTGATTAGAAGTCAGGTCGAGCGCACAATGAAATCGTCACTCCGGTGACTGGCACGCCAATAAATAAACAACAGGAATAAAAAAGAAAAAATAAAGTGCGTTCCACAAGCTGGCACGCCCGGTGGGACATAGTCTCCCTGCATCTCTACGCCAAAATAGGAGGCCCGGTGGCCCCTCTTAAATTCTAACTGTGCGTTAATCCTAGCTCCAGGGACTAAAATGATTAGTGGACTTGCCTCCCTCCACTTCGGCTAGTAGGTCGTTGATGTTCATGCTCACAAAGGCTACCTGGCGGTGCCCACGATGTTCGGGTCCATGCCCCCTGCTGACGGATTGCCCAACTGCTTGGGCCTCATCTTCACCGACCTACTGGAGGTTGCTGACAAGGAACAAGGCACTGCTACAGGTGCCCCGATGAAGACTGCTGATGAGAAGGGAAGCTCACCAGAAAAGACGGCCTCGATAGTCGTCGCCTGCTTTTCCCACCATATCCAAAGTAGGGACACGGTCCCTGCTGCTGCCCAGAAGGAAAGAAGAACTAACCGGAGGAGCCGGTATGCTGCTGCAAGCCATCGTCTTTCAAATTCTGGAAAGATGATGATGATCGGAGATGTTAGGGTGAACCTCGATGGTCTCCCAAAGACGTTCGTCCGGACAGGGTTGCCCCGACCGTCCAGACTGACAACAAGGTCCAAATTTTGGCCACTAGGACGGCCAACTGGGAAACTGATGAGAGGAAGCCGCTGGCTCCCAATCCAGCAAGATATAGACAGATATGGAGGCCGAAGAAGATACAGAGCTGGATTCCGGCTCAAGAGCAAGGTGCCACTGCTATCCACCCTGAAGCCAGAGTCAGGAGAGATGAGAAAAAAAAAGAAACTATTGCCATCCGCCCCAGAGCAGGGGGCAGAAGATGGGAAAAAAAAGAACAAAATACCACTGCCATCCGCCCCAGAGCCGGGGGCAGGAGATGCCAGAAGAAAGAAGAATATGCCGCTATTATCCGCCCCAGGATTGGGAGTAGGAGATGGAAGAAAGAAAAGAAAATGTTACTGTCATCCACCCCGGAACTGGGGGCAGAGGAAAAGAAGATGTTGCTGTCTTTCACTCTGGAATTGGGGGCAGAAGATGTCAGAAGAAAGAAGAAAATGCTACCGTCATTCACCCCAGGGCTGGGGGCAAAGGAAAAGAAAATGCTACTGTCATTCACCCCAGGGCTGGGGGCAGAAGGAGAAAAGATGCCATCGCCACTCGCCATGAAGGGGGGGGGGACAATATATACTGCCAAAGGGAAAAACAAAGAAGAATGGAAGATCAAGCATATGCTGCTATTCCAAAGGGACCGAAGGCCTGCGCTAGACAGGCTGATATCTTCAAATATTCCAAGGCGAAGCATTTGGCTGCCCAAATTTCAAGGCTGGTTTATCAGCTAAAAGATCGAAGAGAGGCTGCTGCCCCGATCAGATCTACAAAGGCATAGCCAAGAAGAAATGAACCAGGTGGTTCAAGACTACTTCCACTGTCTAGGGAATTCCTCCCTATGGCAGCAAAGATTGTCTCGTGCCTTGGGCACCCTACATGAAAAAGATGAAACCCCGAAAGATGTGGCGTTTGGAGTCTCATCCTCAGACTCCAACGATTATGAGAATGGTTGTAGGGTCAGACATCGAAAAGACAGCCCCAAGAGGGAAGAAGAAGAAGAAAGGACTTCAGTCTTTGACCGTCTCACATATCGAGTCGGGTCAGAAGGAAAGTCCACAGCAGGTTTCTACCTACAATATGGCCGGTGTCACCGGGAAATATAACGCATTGCCAGACCAGCCTGAAGAGCTGATCAAATTGGCACACAGGCCAAATGCCGTCACAAGAAGAAGCCGAGCAGCGAAAGAAAAGATAATGGATGCCGATGAAGCTCAAGAAGTCACTATGGTGACAGTCAATGTAGTGACCGCAGAAGAAGAAGGCAACCCTCTGGGTGTTTCCACTGAAGAAATATCGGGAGAAATATAGATCCCGACAACCCTGGATCCCCTGACCCAGATGATGTTCAAGAGATATCAGCAGGAGGTTGACTCCCTCAGAAGACAGCTCAATGAAAGAGGCGAACATACACCTGTCTCCAAGCATGTTGAGCCAGCTGGACAGACTTACAGCTCGATAGGGGTGGCCTCTCCGGTCCATCCTGCTCCAACTGACAAAAGCAAGGTACTGAGTCAACCTTCTCTACAACAAGCGGCAGCTCAGCCCTCTGCGGCTCAAACGTAGCCTGCCGTGCCTGCTCTGCACACAACAAGTATGACGGCCCCCTTCAGCCGGCAGCGTGCACACTCCTTCCCGGAGCCCATAGACCCGGATGTTGCTGGCAAGCTGATGATAGAAAAGATTATTGAAAGCAGAATCTTCAGCGGGAGACTCTCAAAAGAATGATTGGAATGGAGATAAGGTCTTTTGACCGACTAAGCGGCCCCTGCCTGCAGGAGTCGCTACAATAGACTTCAAGATGTTCGAGCAACAAAAAGATAAGGAAAAAAGGGCGTTGCCCGCCCTCCTCCCGCTGGGCCGGCTGATTAGAAGGATGGTCTCGCTCTGCGAGCCAAGATGAACAAGCCTTATTCCTTTTCTAAGGAAAAGACTCGGCTCCTGTTTAAATGGGCCGCCCAATTTGACAAAGTTGTCCTTCCAGATCCAAAGAGACCTAATGATGCCAGAAGAAAAGATAACTCCCGCTCCTGCCCATATCACCAGGCGTGGGGTCACCCCACTGAAAATTGCTATATATTCAAAGATGTTATTGAAAGAATGATTAAGAAAAGGGAACGACAACCGGATGAATACAAAGTGGACCCGCCACGCTCGCATGAGTTGCCTGAGCTGAAAGAGCAGTCAATGAGAAATCATAATAGCGGCAATTGCCTAAAGAGGTGTCAGAAGCCTGTGCAGAAGGCACCGATGGACCCGTCCTGCGGGAACATGTCAAATCCCCGGGCCTGATGAAGAAAATGAAAAGTGAATCAAAAGTGCCAGATGTGCTAGAGGACCCCTTAAGGGTGCAGACGCCGACTGCCAAAAGAAAGGAAAAGCAGATGCGAAGAAATATGAGGAGGGACAAAGTCTTCTCCTGTAACATGCTGTCAGTCTCGCTCGGCAATGGCCAGACTCTCAAAAAAGATGACGAAGAGATATGCTCCGCACCGGTAAGGTCAGGGCAAGCCAAAGCTTTAGTCTCCCGTCATGATGATAGAGCCAGGGAGAAGTATGGGTAGACGCCCGCCACCAAAAGAAGAAGCATGCTACCCCACTCCTCCTCCATATGGAGGCATAAGGGCAAAGATGTCAATCTCTGAAAACCAAGGCGCGTCTAGCGTCTTTAATAAAACACCGCCAGTCCCTCCTGAGGTCAAGATAGGGGGCAACATTCTTGGCCTTGCCATGATGACAGAATTATATGAAAAATTGCAAGAAGTTGAATTGTTGCAGAGCAAGCTGAATGAAATGGGTTTTCATACACCTGGTCTGCACTCAAATCCACCAATTCTGGCAGTGACGGGTGGGCCCAAAATAGAACAGATGAGGGAAATGAAACCTACCGAGGAAGAAATTACTAAGGCAGAACTGTATGAGACTAAACAAGGGGCTGATGAACCTGCTCTGGATTATATCCGCCGATGAAAGAACCTTTGCGCCAGATGTCGGCACCCGCCGTACCATGAGGAGGCTGTCCAGATATGCAAGCGCAACCTGAAGACAGAAATATTAACAAGGTTGATTGGCATCAAAGTCAAGTCCTTTGATCTCCTGAATGAGATTGTGGCTGATATTGAGGCCTTTGTGACAAAATATTGCCCGGCCGCTACCTCCCTAAGTCAAAAGAACAAGCCTGCCAGTGAACAACTGATGCATAAATATATTCACATTGCCAATTTTCAAAGCTTTCGAGAAACGAAGGAAGAAGGCAAAGAAGGCAGCTATCTCTTCGTCGGCAAAGACTGGCGAGCTAGGCCATTCCCTAAGAAGCAAAACGACTAAACCCTACTCCTTTTCTAAGGAAAAGACTTGGGCCCTGTTCGAGTGGGTCACCCACTACAACAAGGATATATTCCCGGCCCCAAAGAAGCCCGATGATGCTACAAGAAAAGATGACACCCCACTCTAGGGCAGATGTATACCAAAAAAAAAAGGGAAAAAGAAAAAATGATGATGGTGAAGGATGCCAATGATACCCCTTCCTAGGGGCAGATGTACACATAAAAGATTTAATAAAAAAAAATGATGAGAGATGCAGATGATGCCTCGTTCTGGGGGCAGATGTATTAACACAAAAAAAGAGATGGTGAAAGATATGATGATACCCCATCCTGGGGGCACGTGTGAATAAAAAAAATAATGATAAAAAATGGTGAAATAACAAATATAGAGGGTACTCCCATTCGAGGGGTGATGCACATCAAAAAAAAAAAGAGAAAGATGACGAAATGATGGAAGATGCAGATGATACCCCATTCTAAGGAGGGGGATGCATATTAAAAAAAAAAGAGAGAAGAAGAAGAAGAAGAAAAATAGGAAGAAAAATGATGATTATGAGATGATGGAAGTTTCAAATGGTATCCCATCCCGGGGGCAAATGTATGCCAAACAATGAGAAATATTGATGGTATCCCATTCTTGGGACAAATGTACACCAAAAGAATGATGGAAGACACACATGGTTCCCCATGCTAGGGGTAAATGTATGAAATATCAATGGCGGCATGCCTGGCCATTGCTGGATATGCTCATCCCTTTAAAGGGGCAATGATGAATAAAATTGGAGCATTGACCTTGCAAGGGCCATCTTGTCACAGACTCTTACACTGCACGTCTGCTGCTGATGTCAGGGACTATCCAAATGATGGAATCCCAGATGGCAATGAACAATGAATGATGGATCAATGAAGAATGATGGAAGCTCGCCTAACCACCGGCGTTCAGGTCAACAGATGCTCGATGAGATCCAAATATATATATATATATCAAACATCAAGGTGTCGGCATGTAAGCTGATGGACGAACAATGGCGCTCGAATGAGTGAATGATAGATACATCGGTAATCAGACCGATAGATGCTCCAAGATGAAGATGATGAATACATCGGCGCCCAAGCTGATAGAAGTTCAACAGTGCCTACAAGATGTTCAAAGAAGTTCAACAATGCCCCCAGATGTCAACTATCGGCGTTCGTGCCAACCGATGTTCGACTACTTTCCACGGTTGCCAAATGTATACCCATCGGCGTCCAAGCCGACAGATGTCGAGGTTCGATCATTCACTTTCAAGCCAACAACCATCGGCATCGTAGCCGATATATGTTAAACATTCAGTCATCGGCACCCTCGCCGATAGATACCCGATGAGCCTCCAGAGTGCCAAAGATGTCTAACCTTCGGCACTCGAGATGATAGATGTTCCCAAGCATGAGTCGCCAGCATGCCAACCAAAAGAAGTCAAAACTCTAGCTATCGGCACCCAAGCAAACAGGCGTCAGATATTTAGCTGATCGGAGCTCAAGCCGACAGATGTTCTGCTAACTAAGGCTCAGGCCAACGGATGTTAAAATACTCAGGCGACGAGGTTTGTGCTGACAAATGATTCAACAAGTATTCAAAGGGGGTAGATATCCCACCATCGGCATCTTAGCCGACATATGTCGAGCATTCAGCCATCGGCACCCTGGCCGATAGATGCCCGATGATCCTCTGGAGTGCCAGAGATGTCTAGCCATCAGCATTCGAGATGACAGATGCTCATAAATATGGATTGCCAGTATGGCCAGCTAAGAGAAATCAAAATTCTAGCTATCGGCGCTCAGGCAGACAGATATTCTACCATCGGCACTCAAGCCGACCAATGTGCAAAGATTGCCAAAGAAAAGTCAACAGAATCAGTGATATGCAAAGATGTAGATATCCAGCTGATCAGAGCCACATTAACGATGAAACTCACATTTCCGGCAAACGGCTTCGTGCCCGAGCTGCTATACACGTCCCCTAAATCAATTTAGACCTTTCTTTTGGGTAGATTATGCAACCCTATCCCTTTGCGTTTATGCCAAATCCCAACATTGACAATGAAACATATATTCCCAGCAAACAACACTTTCCTTGGTCTAGCGACACTTCACCCTAGCCAAGCTACCCTTTCCTTGGTCTAGCGGCACTCCGCCCTAGCCAAGCTACCCTTTTCTTGGTCTAGTGGCACTCCGCCCTAGCCGAGCTACCCTTTCCTTGGTCTAGCGGCATTCCGCCCTAACTAAGCTACCCTTTCTTGGTTTAGCGGCACTCCGCCCTAACCAAGCTAACCTCTTCCTTGGTTTAGCGGCACTCCACCCTAACCGAGCTACCTCTTCCTTGGTTTAGCGGCACTCCGCCCTAACCAAGCTACCCTCTTTCTTGGTCTAGTGGCATTCCGCCCTAACCAAGCTACCCTTACCTCGGTCTAGTAGCGTTCCGCCCTGATCGAGCCACCCTCTCCTTGGTTTAGTGGCATTCTGCCCTAACCAAGCTATCCACCCTCGGTCTAGTGGCATTCCGCCCTGACCAAGCTACCATCCACCCTAGGTCTAGTGGCATTCCGCCCTAACCTAGCTCTATCTACCTTGGTTTAGTGGCACTCTGCCCTAGTTAAGTTCCACTTACCCTTGGTCTAGCGGCACTCCGCCCTGACCGAGCTCTACCTGCCTTAGTCTAGTGGCGCTCCGCCCTAGCTAAGTCCCACCTGCCTTAGTCTAATGGCACTCTGCCCTAGCTAAGTTTTACTTGCCTTAGTCTAGTCGCACTCTGCCCTAGCTAAGTTCTACCTGCCTTAGTCTAGTGGCACTCTACCCTAGCTAAGTTTTACCTGCGTTAGTCTAGTGGCACTCTGCCCTAGCTAAGTTCTACCCTCTCCTTGGTTTAGTGGCATTCCGCCCGGATCGAGCTATCTCCACCTTGGTCTAGCTGCATTCCGCCCTGACCAAGCTGTACATACCCTTAGTCTAGTGGCACTCCGCCCTAGCTAAGTTCCACCCCCGCCTTGGTCTAATGGCACTCCGCCCTGATCGAGCTCCCTTATCTTGGCCTGAGGCACTCCGCCCTCATCGAGCTATGAGACTCTGCCCATCAAGCCTCGCCGGGCTAGGCCCATAAACCTTTTCCCTCTTGCTCAAGGCACCCCGCCTTGGCCGAGCTCTCAAATGTTAATCCCTAGCCCCACCGGCGCTATAACAGCATAGTCAAATCCATCAATAGTCCCGCCGGACAACACAGCCGGCTATCCTGGCTCTTACAGCCTGCTATTCTGGCTCTTACAGCTTGCTATTCTGGCTCTTATAGCCTGCTACCTCCGGCTCCCGTAGCCTGCTACCTCTGGCTTCTACAGCCTACTATCCTGGCTCTTATAGCCTGTTACCTCTGGCTCTCGTAGCCCGCCATTCCTGGCTCTCGCAGCCTGCTATCCTGGCTCCTATAGCCTGCTACCTCTGGCTCCCGTAGCCTGCTATCCTGGCTCTTATAGCCTGCTACCTCTGGCTTATTAATTTAACCTGCTACCCTGGCCCCCACGGCCTGCTATCATCACTTTCCTGGATCCTGTTACCTCGGCCTTTATGGCTTGCTACCCTGCTATACCGACTTTTACGCTCTATTAACCTGCTACCTTGGCTTGCGCAGCCTGTTATCTCACCATCTCCGGGTCCTTGTGACCTTCTATTCTATTATCTTTCACTACCCATGAAATTCTCGGCCTTGACATGCCGTCAAAAGCCCGCTGTCTCGCTACCCTTGTGGCTTAAGCCTACTTCAACAATGACCATCATGTCCCACCGGGATGATGGCTACAACTCAATGACTTGGGCTCCCCTTGAAGCATGCTTCCCTCCTACCGCTAGATGATAAAACTCTATTCTTCTTTGCGTTGATGTTTGTCCCCACATCAATGATAAAACCCACATTTTCGGCGAACGGCTTCAGGCCTAAGCCGCTATACACCAACATCGATTCAGACCTTCCATCTAGATTAGATGATAAAACTCTATTCTTCTTTGCATTGGTGTCAACCCCACATCAATGATAAAATCCACATTTTCGGCGAACGGCTTCAGGCCGAAGCCGCTATACACCAACATCGGTTCAGACCTTCCGTCTGGATCAGATGATGAAACCTTATTCTGCTTTGCATTGATGTTTGCCCTCACATCAATGATAAAATCCACCTTTTCGGAGAACGGTTTCAGGCCCAAGCCGCTATACACCAACATCGATCCAGATCTTCCATCCGGATTAGATGATGAAATCCTATCCTTCTTTGCATTGGTGTTTACCTCACACCAACGATAAAACCCGCTCACCTTTTCGGCGAATGGCTTTAGGCCTGAGCTGCTACATACCAACATCAGTCCAGATCTCCCATCCGGATGAGATAATAAGACCTTATTCTTCCTTATGTCAATAAAAAAAAGAAGAAATAAGAAAGAAGAAAAGAAGAAAAATGGGGCTTAAAATAGAGGTGCCCCGCCAGACTTGTCCAAGATATCTTGGACGAGTGCAAAAATGGCAAACAACCCGACTGTGGCGAAAACCCGAAAGGGCGCTGCGGGCAAAATCGGGTACCCCGCCACGTGAAAACCCGAAAGGGCGCGTGGGCAAAAGCAAGAGGGGGCTGGCTTCGGCGAAAACCCAAAAGGGCGCTTAGGCCAGTAATGTGGAAATTTAAAGTTCCCTTTTTCACCCTTCCTAATAAACTCCGAGAAGGATGATCATCATAAAGTCCCATCGGAAATCCTATCCAACAATCTTTCGGCCCTTGTCATCATCGACAAGATCGGTCGGCTTATTCCCTCAGCTTGGACCCTTCGTCCCTGTCAAATGAATCTACCTCTCCGGCAACTGGCCCAATGCCCAAGCTGCTATCCATCAACATCAATTTAAACCTTCCGTCTGGATTGCATGATGAAACCCCATCCTTCTTTGTGTCGATGTTTACCCTACATCAATGAAGGGCATTCTGCCCTAATCAAGCTAACCTCTTTCTTGGTCTAGCGACACTCCGCCATAACCGAGCTACCTCTTTCATGGTCTAGCGGCACTCCGCCCTAACCGAGCTACCCTTTTCTTGGTCTAGCGGCACTTCGCCCTAGCCAAGCTACCCCTTTCTTGGTTCAGTGGCACTCCGCCCTAGCCGAGCTACCATCTTTCTTGGTTTAGTGGCACTCCTCCCTAGCCGAGCTACCCTTTCCTTGGTCTAGTGGCATTCCGCCCTAACCGAGCTACCCCCTTTTCCTTGGTCTAGTAGCATTCCGCTCTAGCCAAGCTACCCTTTTCCTTGGTCTAGTGGCATTCCGCCCTGATCAAGCTACCTCTCCTTGTTTTAGTGGCATTCTGCCCTAACCGAGCTACCCTCTCCTTGGTTTAGTGGCATTCCGCCCTAACCGAGCTACCCTTTTCCTTGGTCTAGTAGCATTCCGCTTTAGCAAAGCTACCCTTTTCCTTGGTCTAGTGGCATTCCGCCCTGATCAAGCTACCTCTCCTTGGTTTAGCGGCATTCCGCCCTAACTGAGCTACCCTTTCCTTGATCTAGCTGCATTCTGCCCTGATCAAGCTACCTCTCCTTGGTTTAGTGGCATTCCGCCCTAACCGAGCTACCCTTCCCTTGGTCTAGCGGCACTCCGCCCTAACCGAGCTACCCTTTCTTGGTCTAGCGGCACTCCGCCCTAGCCGAGCTACTTTTTCCTTGGTCTAGCGGCACTCCGCCCTAACCGAGCTACCCCCTTCCCTTAGTTTAGTGGCACTCCGCCCTAACCGAGCTACCCCTTATCTTGATCTAATGGCATTTCGACCTACCACCCTTTATAAAAAAAAAAAGAAGAGAAATGAAATGGGGTTAAAAATAGAGATACCTCGCCAGTCTTGTTCAAGCATCTTGAACAAGGGCAAAAAAATGGCCAAAACCCAGCTGTGGTGGAAACCCGAAAAGGGCACTGCAGGCAAAATCGGGTACCCCGCCATGTGAAAACCCGAAAGGGCGCGTGGGCAAAAGCAAGAGGGGGCTAACTCCGGCGAAAACCCTGAAAGGGCGCTTGAGTCAGTAATGTGGTTATTCAAAATTCCATTTCCCCCACCATTGATAGAACCTTCCGTTGGCCGACCGGCGCATTGCCCGACCAACGATGGAACCCATTCAGTATAGACCTTACGTCTATCCTGATAAAACCCTCATACCTTGTCCAAACTCCCACCATGGCGAAGTTCACCATTGATTGACCGGCACCCTGCCCGATCAATGATGAAACCCATTCCAGTTTAGACTTTACGTCTATCCTGATAAAATCTATGAAATTTCTTTGCATTGGTAAAAACCCAATACCGATGATGAAACCCACCTTTCGTCGACCAGCCGGCGCCTCGCCCGATCGACGATTAAACCTATCTGGTTTCAGACCTCACGTCTATTCCGATTGGACCTACACCTATCATCTGTCCCACTGTGATGAAACCTGCTGTTGATAGAATGGCGCACTGCCCGATCAGCGATGAAACCTGTCCGGTTTAGACCTTACGTCTATCCCGATGAAACCTATGAAATTCTTACATTGGTATGAACCCAATACCGATGATGAAACCTGCTACTGATCGATTGGCACACTGCCCGATCAGCGATGAAACCTGTCCGGTTTAGACCTTACGTCTATCCCGATGAAACCTATGAAATCCTTGCATTGGTATGAACCCAATACCGATGATGAAACCCGCTACTGATCGATTGGCACACTGCCCGATCAGCGATGAAACCTGTCCGATTTAGACCTTATGTCTATCCCGATGAAACCTATGAAATTCTTGCATTGGTATGAACCCAATACCGATGATGAAACCTGCTACTGATCGATTGGCACACTGCCCGATCAGCGATGAAACCTGTCCAGTTTAGACCTTACGTCTATCCCGATGAAACCTATGAAATCCTTGCATTGGTATGAACCCAATACCGGTGATGAAACCCGCTACTGATCGATTGGCACACTGCCCGATCAGCGATGAAACCTGTCTGGTTTAGACCTTACGTCTATCCCGATGAAACCTATGAAATTCTTGCATTGGTATGAACCCAATACCGATGATGAAACCTACTACTGATCGATTGGCACAGTGCCCGATCAGCGATGAAACCTGTCCGGTTCAGACCTTACGTCTATCCCGATGAAACCTATGAAATCCTTGCATTGGTATGAACCCAATACCAATGATGAAACCCGCTACTGATCGATTGGCACACGGCCCGATCAGCGATGAAACCTGTCCAGTTTAGACCTTACGTCTATCCCGATGAAACCTATGAAATCCTTGCATTGGTGTGAACCCAATACCGATGATGAAACCCGCTATTGATCGACTGGCACACTGCCCGATCAGCGATGAAACCTGTCCGGTTTAGACCTTACGTCTATCCCGATGAAACCTATGAAATCCTTGCATTGGTATGAACCCAATACCGATGATGAAACCCGCTACTGATCGATTGGCACACTGCCCGATCAGCGATGTAACCTGTCCGGTTTAGACCTTACGTCTATCCTGATGAAGCCCATGAAATCCTTGCTTCGATATAGACCCAATATCGAGGATAAGAGCAGCTATTAATAGAGCGGCACGCCGCCTGACCAATGCTAAAACCCATCCGGAGTAGACTGTTCGTCCGCTCTGATGAAAATGCTACACTCATTCTCAAATCAACTCGGACCTTCCGTCCGGATAGATGATAAAACCTCATCCCTTTGCGTTGATGTTAAACCCCACATTAACGATGAAACCTACATTTCCAGCGAATGGCTTCGTGTTTAAGCTGCTACACACATTCTCGAGTCAATCTGGACCTTCCCTCTGGATGGATGATAAAATCCTATTCCCTTGCGTTGATGGTAATCCCCACATCAACGATACAGCCATGCTCCCGACGAACGGCTTCGCGCCTAAGCTGCAAGACACACTCAAGTCGACCCAGGCCTTCCGCCTAGGTAGACGATGAAACCTTATGCCCCTTGCATTGGTGTTAGCACCCACATCAATGATGATACATACATAAGCTGAGCACATGGATTACAAAGCCAAAGTCCCAACAATAAAAAAAAAGAGAAAGAGACAAAATGGGGGCTAAAAATAGAGATGCCCCGCCAGACTTGTTCAGATATTCTGAACAAGGGTAAAAATGGCCAAAACCCAGCTGTGGTGAAAACCCGAAAGGGCACTGCAGGCAAAATCGGGTACCCCGCCACGTGAAAACCCGAAAGGGCGCGTGGGCAAAAGCAAGAGGAGGCTAGCTCCGGTGAAAACTCGAAAGGGCACTTGGGTCAGTAATGTGGTAATTCAAAAGTTCCATGCCAACCGGCACGCTTCCTATACCTTCCCTTCACTGATGAAGCCTTCCGTCGGTCAACTGGCTCCACGCCCCACCGATGATAAAACCTTTCCGGGGTAAACCTTACGTTTACCCTGATAAAATCTACATACCTTCTTTCAAACGTCCCACCGACAATGAAACCCATCACCATTCTGATAAAGCCTGTCCAGCTCAGACCTTACGTCTGTCCTGATGAAACTCTTAAACCTTCCCTTGACCAATCGACTTCTTGCCCGGTCAGCGATGAAACCCTACCAGGAGAGACCCTACGCCTATCCTGATGAAACCAACTGTTGATCGACCGACACCTCGCCCGATCAATGATGAAACCCTGCCAGTTTAGACCTTTCATCTATTCTGATGAAACTTATAACACTTTCTTTGCATCGATATAAACCCAATATCGATGATGAAACCAACTGTTGATCGACCGGCACCTCGCCCGATCAATGATGAAACCCTGCCAGTTTAGACCTTTCATCTATTCTGATGAAACTTATAACACTTTCTTTGCATCGATATAAACCCAATATCGATGATGAAATCAACTGTTGATCGACCGGCACCTCGCTCGATCAATGATGAAACCCTGCCAGTTTAGACCTTTCGTCTATTCTGATGAAACTTATAACACTTTCTTTGCGTCGATATAAACCCAATATCGATGATGAAACCAACTGTTGATCGACCGGCACCTTGCCCGATCAATGATGAAACCCTGCCAGTTTAGACCTTTCGTCTATTCTGATGAAACTTATAACACTTTCTTTGCGTCGATATAAACCCAATATCGATGATGAAACCAACTGTTGATCGACCGGCACCTCGCCCGATCAATGATGAAACCCTGCCAGTTTAGACCTTTCGTCTATTCTGATGAAACTTATAACACATTCTTTGCATCGATAAAAACCCAATATCGATGATGAAACCGGCACCTCGCCCGATCAGTGATGAAACCCTGCCAGTTTAGACCTTTCGTCTATTTTGATGAAACTTATAACACTTTCTTTGTGTCGATATAAACCCAATATCGATGATGAAACCAACTGTTGATCGACCGGCACCTCGTCTGATCAATGATGAAACCCTGCCAGTTTAGACCTTTCGTCTATTCTGATGAAACTTATAACACATTCTTTGCATCGATAAAAACCCAATATCAGTGATGAAACCGGCACCTCGCCCGATCAGTGATGAAACCCTGCCAGTTTAGACCTTTCGTCTATTCTGATGAAATTCATAACACTTTCTTTGCATCGATAAAAACCCAATATCGATGATGAAACCAACTATTGATCGACCGGCACCTTGCCCGATCAGTGATGAAACCCTGTCGGGAGGGACCCTACGTCTATTCTCATGAAACTACATATCCGCTCTATGTCCCACCCACGATGAACTCACCCGGTTTAGACCTTACGTCTATTCTGATGAAGCTTAAACTCTTTTGCATCGACATAAACCCAATATCGACGATGAAACCATGCACTGGTCGGTCGGCACATCGCCACGGCCGGCTTTGAGGAACGGACCTCTCGTCTGTTCCAGATGCTCCTCTAGAGCTCCTCTCGTCTACACTTCCGCATAATGATATGGCCTAAAAGCATGTCTTCCGTTAACCAACAAGTCCTGCAAAGACAGTCCCACCGGATACCGACGCGGTGGAGCGAGTCCCCCATTCTCTCCCTGAGAGGATGGACGCTCTCCTACTAAGCACGGGTCATCTGCGTAAAGACTGCTGAGGCTGCCACTCTTCCACGTGAAGGAAATAACAGCACATGAAGCCAGATGTATAGCCAATCGGGGCTCAAAACCGACAGATGACAGATGTTCAGCCAATCAGGGCTTCAAGCCGACAGATGCCAAATATGTCGTTGAGCGGGGCCTAAAACTGACAGATGTCAGATGTGCCAGTTAACTAGGGCTCAAGACCAATAGATGTTCAGCTGATCGAGGCTCAAGCCAAGAAGATCGTGCCAGGATGAAATCCCAGTATGGGAATACTGCCAAGCTATAACTGAAAGAATGAGTCGATAGCATTGAGCTAAAGATGCACCTGCAGACACCGTGTCGCTCCTCCTGTGCTCACGCCATCCGCAGGTGGGGGGCATTTGTTGACACCCTGAAAATGAGCAGGGGCGGAAACAGAAAGTGAAAAGAAGATCAGACTAGCAGTGAAAGATCAATGATGAAGCTCATCAACCACCCATCCGGCCAGGCTAATGTCCAGTGTCGTCGTCTAGCAGACGACGGCACCGATGAAATAGCAGTCACCTGACTGATGAGACCTCCTACCATATTTTAATAAGAGCTGTATTGCTGCCCTATCCAAGAATCTACAGATGACATGTCAGAATGGGTCAGATGTTGACTTATTGACAGATGAGGCGGGAGCAAAGACAAAGATGAAGCCAAAGCCAGCAAATGAAGATTGTGAAGACTTCGACAAAGTCAGAATAAAAGAAGAACCATCTCCATGTACTGCGTGCCCTGCTGAAGCCTTCCCGGGTTAAAGATGACATCAAGTCTTGACATCATTCAGATGACAATGCTGATGAAACCATATCCGATTTTGTCGTCATTCAGATGGCAATACTGATGAAATCCCAGCCTGCTGACTGATGAAACCTTAAGATGATCTCAACAAGGTTATGTCACCAATACAGGGCCTTCTCTGGTTCTGATGAATATCAATTTAAAGGATTAAGAGAGGCCAAGGCACGTGCGAAGCTTAAAAGCCCTAAATGGGCCGGCCAAATGGGCTTCCGAGTGTGGCGCCGATAACCTCAACAGGAGGCCACTTGGCACGCCGGGAGCTATTGCGAACGAATGAGGCACGCCGATTACCATCTGCCGATATGCAAGAAGAACCTGGGTCTATATAAACCCACTCCTTCGAAGAAAGAGAGGGGGCCGGGAGAGAAGCACCAGAAGAAATAGAAGGGCTTCGAAGAGAAAAAGAAAGAGGAGAAGAGATAGCCACAAAAAGAAAGGAGAAGCAGAGGCGAAGAAGACAAAAAAAGAAGAGAGGAAGATTCGAAGCTGAAGGTGGGCATCGGGGAGGGAGAGGAGTCAATGCTCTGCCCTCCCCCATGCTTTCTTTTCTTTTTCTTTATGTAATCTTCCGAGTCTTATCTCAATTTGTCGAAGGTAGCCGGAGAATTCCGGTCTTGGTTTGTATCTCTCTGTCTCTCGCTTCCCCCGTATGATCGGTGTAAGTCTGGGATGATGCAGTGAAATGGAATATTACAGTGGCCCGTTTGGGCATTGGATAGTTGAAATATCTGCCATCTATCTTTCCATCTGCTGCTATGTCTTTCCTCCATATGTTTTCATTTTTTTAGCTCAATTGAAGCGTACCTAATTCTCTGATGGGTCTTCGGGTTCAATTGTCTTCAGTAGAATAAATGTAGCTCTAGATATACCGATGTCTTGCGCCATTCGTTGTCATTCGCATGAGGTTTCCTGGATTTGCCCAGGGCCAGAGACAGACCATCTCTTGGCCCCTGAGGTGGTCTGCTATCAATATGTGCAGTGGCTTCGACAGCCTATATGAATTCCTCTTCCCGTGGAAATGCTTAAACCGCATCAATGGAATTATGTTAAAGGTTTATGACATGATCCCTGTATGAATAGCTTCGTCCAGGTTGTCCCTGAGGCCAAAGACAGCCATCTCTTGGCTCCCAGGGCGATCAAAGACAATATTAAATGGTCCTCGGTGGTTGATGGTATGTGACGACTCAAAGCCCATCCGGCTATTGGATTCTCCGATCCTCTTCCATTCAACCCCTCCTTGATGAGATTGAACCCCTGCCTAATCGAACCTTAGCAGTCAGTAAGCCTGCAATCTTCCAGATCCCTCCAGTCTGACTGAAAATCCAAGAAAGATCAAAACAGAGCCTCCGGAACGGCCTCCTCGTCATCTTCATGGAGTTCCCGGCGCCAAATGGCCATCTCGGCGTCGTCATAGCCACGCCGAGAAACCCCCTCTTCCCTGCGCCGAGAGCCCCTTTTGAGTTGCTAAAACCCACGCCGAGAACCCTGCGCGCGCCGGGAGCCCCCCCGCGCCGGGAACCTCCATCCCCTGCCAGCTGCGCCGATAACCCCGCTCCCATCCTTTGGCCACTCCTTGGCCGCTTCATCCACTTAGCCCGAGGCATTCTTGAGTCGTCATATGCACCCCCGGGGATAAATTAACTGGGGATTAACCTCTCCTACATTCTTATGCCCCTAACTGAATTCACACGCAACCCCGTGGGTCTAGCGAACCCTGTCTCTACACGGGTTTCGTCACTCTCCGAGAAGGGGGATATCAACCGATGCTAGAGACATGTACAGTCTCCTTGAGCCTTAGTGCTCCCGCACCTTCCGGCTTTCATCCCGGCACTCCGTGGATGTCAGCCTATATCATTCCCTGGCAAATGCTAAGTCTAGGGGAGGTGCTGCCAAAATTCTCCCAGGATGATGAAAGTCGACATTAAGCTGTCCCCGGGACTTTGTACACTGGCGAATGGGATTCTCTAGACCCTGATCTTCCCCATTTCCTCTCCGATCTTGGCCTTCCTTTGCAATCCAAGCCAAATCCAGTTGAAACCTGATGAATTGATTCACTTTGACCTTCCAGGACCTATTTACCTTGGCCTGAATCGTCAAAGCTTGTCCTGAATTATCAAAAACCCAAACAGGGCTCCGAACAACCATTCAAGACCATCTCGGCGCCGTCCCTTGCACATCCCGGCGCCACTATGAATAGCTCTCAGCGCAATCCTTCTTGCGTCGAGAATCCCATCTCTTGGGCGCGCCGAGAACCAATCTCTTGGGCGCGCCGGGAACCCCTCTTCCTGTGCCGGGAACCTTGGCCATTTTGCCTGCGCGCCGGGAATCCCCTGGCCATCTTGCCTTCGCGCCGGGAACCTATGCATGCTTGAACTGCACTGATAACCTACCCAAATTTTATTACTGAGTCTTCAATCCAAATTTTGTTCCCCCGGGACCTGAACGGGCAGGTCGATCCCTGCGACCTGACCGCGCAGGTCGATCCGCGTGCGAGGGCGCAACATTGAGCGTTCACTTACATTCCGTCGTCCCGCATCGGGGTCATGAATAACCCCTTTAGCTCGGGAGGGCTCTGCCACTGCATGAGTTCCGCCGGCTTCTATAGGGAATATCAAACATTGCCCTATGGCATATATACATAGTTCGGGAGGTTTGGCCTCTCTTTCTCTCGGCTTTCATCCCGGCACTCCGTGGGTGATAGCCTATTCTCCCCTGGGCATAATCCAAATTATGGGGAGGTGCTGCCGAAACGTCGATCGATGTTTTAAACCCCCATTATGGCCATAGCTCAGTCTGCCTGTGACTGAAATTTCCCCTTCCCCCCTAAGCCCGGTTTCTGAACCGCTGACTTAACGATATCGTCTGTTTCTACAGTTGATGTTATTATCTTGCCCGCCTTCCTGGCTCTGGTATGAAATTCAAACTGCGCACATGAATATATTTTTGCCTCTCGAGGCCTCCTATTTTGGCGTTTAATCAAGGGTTGTCCTTCTTTAGAAGGGCGTAATTAACGTCATAGCCTTTATGGTATGACGGACTTCAGGTCCCGACTCGGACATCACAATCGACTGATTAGAAGTCAGGTCGAGCGCACAATGAAATCGTCACTCCGGTGACTGGTACGCCAATAAATAAACAACAGGAATAAAAAAGAAAAAATAAAGCGCGTTCCACAGGAGGTTAGTAAGAAACCCCTGTCTCACGTAGGTTAGGTGCCATTTGGGTGCTTGCCAGGCGTTAGCAAAAAATTGAAATGATAAAAACAAAAAAAATAGAAAAGAGAAAATGTACATATTTACAAACAAAAAAAATCTTTTTTATGATAAAACAAAAAAATGCCAAATATAAAAAAGAAAACAAATCAATTTTGCATGATTGCATTTGCGTGCAGCATCTCGCTTTTAATACCGCTTGCATTCGTGTGCTTGCCTGTCGCATTTATCATCACCACATCTTTCCCTCACCTTCGCTGATAAAGGCATGGCCCCTTGACCAGTTATCAAGGATAGTCACAGTGACCATTTGCTTATTGAGCGAGGGGCCAAGTCAGAACAGAAATTCTGATTTGTTTGTTTCAGTGATATGTGCAGGGATTCAGGCAACAGAAGCAAAGGTGAAAACCAAACAAACCGAACCTTATATTTTATTCCAAAAACCAAAAAATTACATCAAGTTCCGCCCTCTCTCTCTGCATTACTCGTCCCACTACTCTCCGGGAAAAACGCTCTCAAAGGTGCTACCCAACTATGAAAAGCGGTACTCCTACCGCTCTGTACTCCCCTTCCTATTCCCACATCCCGGCGTTGATCCACGGAAGCAGCAGAGAAGCTACCAACATGAAAGCCGCGCTCTCGTGCTCTTCGGTAGCGCTCCTCACCATCTCTCAGCCACTGTTCAGCAAGACCAAGGCTGATTCGGAGTTCGAATAGTTGGGCCTCCATGGCCCTTCGTTCCTCCCTTTCAGTCAATCTGTTGGCTCTTTCTCTCTCTACGTCTCTTTCTTTCTCTGCACGTTCTCTCTCGCGGTCTTCCCTCTCCAACTGGAGAGTGATCCTCAGTTCCATGGCATCCCTAGAGGAGTCGTCATCAGGATGACACCGCAGTTCCCTCTCCAGTTCTGCTATCCTAGCCTCCTTCTGCGCAGCTTGGGCAAGCGCTTCTTCCGTCTCCTTTTCCTGCCGAGTGTACCATCTCAGATACGCGATAAGGCGTAAAACAAAGAGAACTCAACACTGAAACTTTTACCTGTATACGGAGCATCCCTTCTGCCTCCGCAGCACGCTGCGTGACATGAGCAAGTTGCTCATGAAGCAAGTCAAGTTCTGAGGTGGGGATCCACAAGCTGGAAGAGGCACCACCTACTCCCATCGCTGGGGAAGCCGCGCCAATCTGGGCATGCTACGACCGCGTGAATTAGCAGCCAACATCTGGAATCTGGGGTTTTAATTAGGAACGCACTGTACACCTACCAAGGCGCTCGTAGCTCCGTGGGCATCGCCCAACCGTTGCTCCATCTCTGCCAAGCGAGTTCGTAAAGTTGCTACCATCGTATCACGGATATCCTGCAGCCATACGAGTCAGCATTTCCACCAGAAAACCAAAAAAGGAAGGGAGAAAGAAGAAAAGAGAAAAAGGGGAAACCTACCTCCACAAGTCCCCGGGGTTGGAACCGCTCTGCGTACTTTGTCCTATAAAGATGCAAGTAGTCCTCGCTATCCCGCGCCTGCGATTCTACAATCGTGCCACCCCGTTGCCAGTCTTCGTACTGTTCGGGGAATCGCACGCGCCAGTCAATGCAGGTCGCCGGTCCTCGCGTCTCTCTCCCAACGCGAGGTGGCGCAGCTGAATCCACCCATTCTTGAGCCAGTCCCAAGAACCTCATAACCAATCGTAGCCGAAGCGGCTCGATTTCATTCAGGCAGTGCATCCACAATTCCCGTTCGAACCGGGCACGACTTGCTAGAACCCACGGCTGGTCGGCATCGACCGTGTCTGAGTAGGGTCTCCAGTTTACCATCGCTGCAGGGAACTCCTGTAGCTCCCGCCTTAGCACCATCAGTTGGTAGGTTAGGGGTGCCGCACTCATGATGGGTTCCCACCGCCTGGCTAACGGCACCATCGCGGGTCGCCAATGTCGAGCTCTCCCCATGGGGAGGTAATAATAGCTCCACAACTGCTTTGGCACATGTCGTCAATATCTTACAAAAATAAAAACAAAACAAAAATACAAAACAAGCAAAACCAAAAATACCTGGATGAATGGTGTGAAACCACTCACAGTCATCTCACGGTCCGCTTCTTGGAACAGACCTGCAAACAAGTGCGCCAGCATGGCAGCTCCCCAGGCATAGTATCCTACTCTTTCAAGGTCTGATAGCAGCTCCAGGAAGCGACATTGGATACCGTCCCCTTTTGAGCTCAGTACCAATCTCCCCAAAAGGAAGAGGAGAAATCTCCTCAAATCTATGTTGCATCTTTCCCAGTTGCCGAAATCTGTGCAGTACACGGCACGACATCCTATTTCCATCCTTTCCATGAACTCTTCTGAGGATTCGTCATCCCGCCGACGAGTGTCGGTGAGCCCTAATGCATCCATGAGGGACGCCCTAGCTACCGACCTGTTTTTCCGACCATCTAGGTCCAAACCCAGTAACTTCTGGGCACCTTCTCGGTAGTCCGCGTAAGTGACTCTGGTCACTGTCTCGCCATCCACCTTGAGGCTCGTAATTCGGACCACATCCTCCAAGCTGGGCACCATGTGCCCCCAAGGCATCTGGAATGCCCGACTCACTGGGTCCCATCTCTCACACAAGGCTTGGATCAGGACCAGGTCGAGCTGGATCGACTCGATCCGAAGAAAGGTGCCAAAACCCATCACGTCTAACCTGGCCTTCTGAAAATATGGGAGACCTCGGTATGCTGCCACTACCAACTCCCATGAGATCTGTGATTTCATCACACTCTACGCATGCAGGTTTGGTCAGAAAGAAAGGAAGAAAAAAAGAAGAATGAAAAAAAGGGGCAGGAAAACTTGGCTTACGAGTTGTGATTGGGCCCTTTCGCTGAAGTGCCCTTCGAGGTCCGAAAGCCTCCTGGATTTACTACCACTGGACCTACTTCTCTTCGAGGAGTGGGAAGATTCACCCTCCATCCAACTCTCAGAATTTTAAACTCCTCCTCTCCCGTGAGAACTTGTGCTCCTTGAGTTAGCTCTCGATATACCTGGGAGGATAAAAGGGACAAGAATTTATAGAAATGGAAGGAGTGCAGGCCAAGATTGCCTCCATCACCTTTAATGATAGCCCTCGCAATGAGGCACCTACCATGCGATCCCGTGTATCACTTCACCGCTCGCACAGGGTGATTGATTGGACGAAGAATATGACGACTAGCACCCTATGTTGTCTAGGGATACCCTATCATGTTTTGGAGGACGCCCGCAAAATTTGACACAACATCGGGAAAAGGGACTAGGGCCGTCATTATTGACTTCGACGGTAGATTCCTGTGGAAAATGGTCACAACAAGACGCGATTCTCCGCTCAGGGCGGAGTCTCGGCAGACCCATCACATGGGAACAGTGCAAAGGAGGAGAAGTGTAGGGAAGAAGGAATGCACAAGAGAACAAACAAGCAGCAGAAAATCAAATCACTCCCTTCATAATTCTACATGAGCTGTCAAAGACATCATAAACATAAGGAGGAGGCGAGTCCACCAGCTCGCCGATCCTCACCATCACTCATCTCTCTGGACGCTCCCCTCCTCTCCCCTGAGGTGCGGGTCCCTCAGAAGCCTCTGGGATCCTCGTGCAGCAGCACCTGCCTCGCCTCTTGGCGCCTGCTCCGCAGCAGTGACTCGCTGCTCCTCCCCTGGCGTGGCGAAGAAGCCACTAGCGGCAAAATGACCGAACTGGCGGAGTCGCTCCCCGAACTCTCGCGCTCTCTCGTAGCACGTCTCCATCCCTCCTAGCCTCTGCATGACGGCCTAAAGGCCCAGCTGGAGCTCCCTCACTTGGGCCTCCAAGGCCCTCCTCTCGATCTGATCCCGCTGTCGCTCGGACCTTCTCTCAGCTTTCTCTCTCTCTGCCTCTCTCCTCATCATCTGCAGAAGAACCCTTAACTCCAGGATGTCTGGAGAAGGCCTCTCCTCACCACGATGCCACAGCTCCGCTACAGTCGCCACCCAGGCATCACGCTCCTCTTCCGCCCGGGTCGCGCGGGCCACCGCACCGGCAAGTTGTTCCCGGAGGGAGGCAATCTCGAGAAAAGGGGCCGAGGAACTGGAAGATGCGCCACCAATCATCCCCGCCGTCGCTGTCTGCTGGGCACGCTGGAACAAAATAAACAACGGCCGTCAGTGAAACTCCAAAATCTGAAGATAAAAGTGCGGCACGTAACTTACCAGGAGCGACAGCTCATGTTGAGCGACGGCCAGCTGCCGCCTAGCCTCTGACAGTTGGGCGCGCGAGCCGCCGATGCCACGCGTATCCCCAGCTTGGGGAAGCCCCGCATAACTCTCTCTCTGCCGCCGCAGGAAGTCGGCGCTGTCCTGCACCAATACACTCCCTTGCTGTCCAGGGAGACGTACGTGCCAGTCCTCGAGCCTCGCCTTACCGCGACTCTCCCTCCTGACGCGGCTCGGCTCGTCCGCACTCGCCCACTCATCGGCCAGGCCCAGGGTCCTCGCCATGTCCTGCACCAAGGAAGGAGGACCTCGCATCATAACAAAGAACGTGTCCCCTGTCTAGGACGCGTCCATCACTTGAGTGCAACACTCGCCGAACCCTTTCCCCCTCGAACGCCTTGCTTCAAAACTCAAAATGGATCAAAGAGGAAGAGATTGGAGGACCTACCAGACCGTGTTCACCTCCCTCCGCGACATCGGGCCCCTCGGGTCCCTCGGGGGCCCGAAGCGGCCCTTCCTCCTCCATAGACGCCGTTCCGTGCTCTGGCACGTCCCTCCTTGGGCGAGGAGTTCCTCGTCCCTCTCCACCTTCACCATGGTCGGGCCCACCGAACTCCATCAATCAAAAGAGGAGGAAGATGAAAAAGGGGGCAAGCGAGTTTCGACGGAAGGCGGGCTCGTTTGCGGGTAAGGCACGGGAGAAGAAAGGCCACCCGACACTTTAAATTCGAATTCAAGGATTAAGACGCGTCCTCGCGCCTGGACGCGCCCAAAAAGGGAGAAAGGAACAGAATCCCCCCGTGCAAAGTAGTTCCCTTCTGTCCAGGGTAAAAGTCTCGTGAAGCGTAAACAACGTGGTGCAAAAGAAAGTGTGGGAAAGAAAAGGGCACGCCACACGAAATCAATTTCATATAATAGTCAAAGTACATCATACAGTGAGAAGGGTGACGTGTACAAGGAACTCTCTAACTCTCGCTGCCACCCTCCTGGTCATCTCTCTCCTCCCTCCTCTGTCGGGGATCCCTAGGGGGCCTCTGCGAACCCTGAGAAGCCGTGCTCGCCTCGCCCTACAGTGGCACTCCAGCCTCGAAGGCGTGACGACGCTCCTCGACCGAAGAAACCAGATAGCTGCCCATGGAAAAAGAACCAGACTGACGAAGTCGCGCCCCGCGTTCCTTCGCCCTCTGGTACCGCTCCTCGCTCTCCCGAAGCCTCCCCTCCGCCGTGCCGAGACTCAATTGGAGCTCCAGCAGCTAGGCCTCCAGAGCCCTCCTCTCGGTCTGATCCCGCTGTCGCTCCTCCCTCTCTCTCTCCCTTTCCTCTCTCTCTCTCACCGCCTCCCTCCTCGACAGCTTGAGGGTGATCCGCAGATCCAGCACGTCACGAGGGAGCTCCTCAGCCTCCCGTCGACGCTCCTCCTCCAGCTCCACAATCCGGGCGTCACGCTTTGCCACCCGAGCGTCGCGCTCCTACTCGGCACGAACAGCACGCGCCAGGGCCTCTCGGATCTCGGCCATCTGTCAAAGCACGCATGCACCGTAAGAGAACAGTGATAGAAGGAGAGCAGCCAGAAGGAGAGTCGAGGTCAGGCAAACGCTCACTCGAGCCTCGCGGTCACGCTCGGCCTCCTCAGCCCGAGCCACCACATACGCCAGCTGCTCCTGGAGGGCAGAAACCTCCGGAGGAGGGCCCCGCGAACTGGAACCCACTCCACCAGCCGCCCCAGCTGCCGCTGTCTGGTGGGCCCGCTGAAACACAGAGCGAACGACAATTAGAGGCCAAGTATCAAAAATCCAGGTCACAAAAAAATGCATCGCATAAACTCACCAGGATCTCCAACTCCTATCGGATGGCCACCAACTGTCGCCTGGCGTCCACCAACTGGGCCCGCAGGTCGGCGATCATGTTGTCACGAGCATCCTGCATTGCACATAAGTTAGTGCCACATGCATATACATATAGAAGGGTGAAGCATTTTCATTTCACTTACCCCTGCCATACCACCAAGGAAGAGGCGGTCCCCGTACGTAGCCCGGTACCGTCTCAATACTGTCCTGTACATGGGACACCACTGGGACCCCGCCCTGCTGCCAGTCCTGGTACTGTGCTGGGAAGCGCGTACGCCAGTCCACAATCTTCACCTTCCCCTTGGTCTTCCGCCCGATGCGGGCCGCCTCATCTACATCAACCCACTCCTGGGCTAGCCCCAATGTCCTCATAACCAGCCTCAGCCGAAGCGGCTCGATCTCGTTTAGGCAATGGACCCACACGTCCCGCCTGAAACGAGGAAGACCCACTACAACCCAAGGCTGGCCAGCGTCGCCCATGCCTAGGTAGGGTCTCCACACCACCTGCATCACCATACATACATCATGTTAGTTACCATTCAATCACATGCATAAAAATCATACGCATCGTACCATGGCCTCGGGATACTCGCTCAGCTCCCGACGAAGTGACGCCAGCTGGTAGCTGTGTGGTGCCGCTACCACGACCGGCCTCCATTGTCGCGCTAGAGGAACGGCTCTCCTGTTCCCCTGCCTGGCCCTCCCCATCGGGAAGTAGTAATAACTCCACACCTGCATCCATCATACATCATTAGCACGAGTAATTGCATATTTAACTACGGTAAAATGCATAAATAAAATGTTTACCTGGAGAAAAGGTGCGAAGCCACTGACTGTCGTCTCCTTCTCCAAAGTCTGGGAGAGATCAGCAATCAAATGGGCAAGTAGAGCCGCTCCCCACGCGTAGTGCCCCACTCTGTCAAGGTCCGCCAGGATCCCGAGGAAGCGGCAGTGGATGCCATCCCCCTTCGTCCCCAGCAGAAGGCGGCCCAGGAAGAAGAAAAGAAACCTCTGGAGGTCTAGATCCACCAGCTCCCGCTCGCTCGGGTCCTGGGTGAAAGCTGCACGGGCATCTCCCTCCAGTCGTGCCAGAAACTCCGCTCCAGTCTCGCTAACCCGCTGGCGCGGGTCGACGAATACGAGCGCCTCCATAATCTCCACTCGGCCAACTACCTTGCTGTCTCTATCAGTCACGCTCGTCTCTAACCACAGCAGGTCCAGGGCACTCTCTCGGTAGTCGGGGTAGGTGACCCCGCTCACCGCCTCTCCGTCCACCCGTAGCCCGGTGATCCGAGCCACGTCCTCCAGTGACGGCACCATGTGCCCCCAGGGCATCAGAAACGCCCGGCTCGGCGCGTGCCACCGCTCCCTCAATGCTTGGATAAGAGGAAGGTCGAGCCGAAAGGGCTCGATCCTAAGGAAAGCTCCAAAGCCCATGGCTTCCACACGCGCCCTCTGAAAGTCTGGCAGCCCACGGTATGCTGCCACCACTAGGGACCAGCTGATCCGGCCCTTCATCACGCCCTGCACACCACAAAACCAACAAAGAACACATCAGCATCATGAATAGTAATAGACAATAACACTGTACATACTACTTATTTATTTTATTTTTTATTTTTAAAAAAACATTTATGTTTTTTTGGAGGCGTCCAACACCCTGGACGCCTCCTTTACATTTTCTTTATTTTATTTTAGAAAAACCCAAAACCAAAACAAAATAAATAACATATATATAAATATTATCATGGAGGCGTCCCAAGCCCTGGACGCCTCCATATTTTTAATTGTATTTTTATTATTTACGTAAATAAATAAATAAATAAAGGAAAAAGAAAATGTGGAGGAGTCCAGGACCCTGGACGCCTCCTTCCCTCACTCCCCGGAGTTCTCCACACAGCCTCTCGTCCGCCCGTTTAGCCCAGTAAACCAACAGATTGAAGTTCCGAGGGGCTTATCGGGTCGTGGTCGTCATCTCCCACGTCGCCAGCACCCGCAGCAGCCTCCACGGCCAAAGGAGGAGCCTCCTCCTCCACGGCAATCTCCTCCGCCGCAGCAGCCTCCTCGGCATCATCCCTCAGCCTCCTCGGACGACGAGCCCGTCGTTTCCGCTTCTCTCCACCCTGACTCGGGCCTCCCTGCTCCATTCGGACTAAGAATGGGTCGTCTGGAGTAGCTGGACGGTCAGGATGAACAGTGTAAGTGAGTAGGGGGGGAGCCCCCCACTATATAGATTGCCTTTCCTTGGGGCGTCCAGGCGCCTGGACGCCCCCACACTTTTTATTTTTTTCAAAAATTCAAAAAAAAAGTAGGGGCGTCCAGGCTCCTGGACGCCCCCAAAAATAAAAAAAATAAAAATTTCAAAAATCAAAATTAGGGGCGTCCAGGACCCTGGACGCCCCATAAAAATAAAATACCAAAAAATAAAAAATTAGGGGCGTCCAGGACCCTGGACGCCCCCATGATAAAAAATTTTCAAAAAAAAATATATATATGTATATAAAAAAAAGCATCTTAGATAAGTGTATATATAATCAAACCAAAATAAAAATACAAGAAAAATGAAAATCAAAAAAAATAATAAAGTGGACAGGGGCCCAAAACATCCAAATGCCAGATTTTATTCCATCAGAAAAACAGAATGAACTACATCAGGGGCTTAGGCGCCTTAGGCCTTAACTTCCCCAGTTCGGTTACATAAGCTCTCCACAGCACGCATTCTTCCCCCACATGCGCTAAGGTTTTTCCCGCAACACTTGTCTTCCAGGGAGCTTTAATGGCTTTCGCTTCCCTCGCATCCGCCTCCGTGCCCAACTCCCTCTTCTTCAAAGGAACGATGCCAGTCGATATTGGGAATGAATGGCGTGGGATGCCAATCTGAAGGCAGCACCGATGCGCATTATAAAGGACGAACTCGGTCGCGCCGATCAGTTGAAGATCAACTTCGGGAGAAGGCCTCATGAGGAGATCTAGCGAAAGCAAACATGCCGATGCGCAAGTGAAGAAGCCTTGTGTCACGGTGCGAAAGTGAGACCGCCAGTCTTCACGTTTCTTCAGCCACGGAACACGGTTCGCTACAGTGCCACTAAAGCCTAACACGTCGGCTATGTGATGAAGCGGGCTTTGTTGGAAGAGTTTCGAAGCGGTTGGCATTCCCTTACGGTGATCAAACTTGAAATGTAAATCCAGCCAGCAATTCAGGACAAGTGCGCAACCAAAAGGAGGCTTACCCATGCTCGAGGCAGTAAGGCCACTATATAGGTAGGCAAGGACAGCGGGTCCCACCCTCTTTCCACGCCAGATCCCGCAGATAGCACTTAGTTGGTCTTCCTCCACCATGTTGTCGGTATAAGGAAACAAGAGATCACCCGCCAGACAAATGGTGAACCCCTTCATGATTCCCTCCAAATAGTCATCGTCTGGTGACCCTCTCAAGGCGTCCATGACCCACTCCGCGAGCTTTTGGAGATCGATCCCCTTTTGAGTACAGACCTTTCGGGCTGCGTCAGGTGGCATGAAGCTTCCAAGGACGCTTTCAGAAGTCCCCCGTGTCAGCATCCGCATAGCCTTCACCTTCCCGTCACTCTTGAATTTCTTCAATCCGAGCAGAAGTTCCACCTCCTCGAGGAGGATGGTCACCTCGAAGGTCGGAAAGATAAAAGTGTGGGTCTGGGGATGCCAGATCTCCACTAGTGCACCCATAGCCGCCCAGTCCATACGAATCTTCTCGTAGTGTTTGGCGTGAATAAGGAGCCCCTGCAGATGCCACTTCGAGAGTATGGCCCTCATGCCGATGGAGATGTTGGAAGTTAGCTTTGAAAGCCATGGCAGTTTGGAAAACTTCCTCGGGCCTGGGAAGAGTGGATATGGCTGGAAGAGAAAAGAAAGAAGAAATGAAGGAAGTAAGAAGAAGGCTCACGTGGAGAAATTTGAAAAATATCAGCTTACCATATGCGACATTATCGTCCCACTCAGATGACCCTCGAGGTCGGAGAGTCGCCTGATCTCGCCGCTAGGCCTGCTCCTCTTCATAACGCGGGAAGACTCTCCTTCCATCCTGAAATCTCTAGATTCTCCTCTCCTTCCTCTCCTGAGCTTCCAAAACCCACCTTGGTGCATTTGAATGAACTAGCCTAAGGGGAGTTCTTATAGGAAGGGTAGGGCGCTACAGGACGGAACATGTCACATCAGCGGTCAATGTCAGGATTTTGGCTAGATCTCCTTTCCATTGTGGTGCGATTCTGTTATGATTCTGCTACTTTCTGATGTTGCTAACCTTTGCTAGTCTGTGCAGGTTTTACTAACGGACGTCTTTGTCCTGTCTCCTGTCCCACCTTTCAATGGTTGGTCCCACCATGTCATGCATCATAGTATATGATACCTACGCTACTAGAACATGTCAAGGACCTTGCGGCCCGAACGAATCCGGGATTTGAGTTCCCCTTCAACAAAAACAGTGATGATCCCGGAAGAATTTGGGTTGTACGGATAGGCCGTTAACTTGTGATAGCATGGGGACGACGGTTCCATTCAGTGAGTTGGTGCGCGGATAAACGGGCCCCAGCCCAGTGTCGGCTCACCGGATCGGTATCCTGACCCATTCTAAACAAGTTGACAATATTATCCTTGGCTATTTTCTATTTTAGTTTATTTTAAATTTTTCTTTAAGCCCAGCATGCATTCATATAGGACTTTGATTTATTGCGGAAAATCATTCAAGTGATTCAATTGCGAAAGCCGCTGTGCTTCAATTCTTACAAATATGAGATATTCCACTCCAAATGAAATACTGAGTTTCATTGAAACGGCCCTACGTTGCTCTTCCAAAGGAGACCCTTGTTTGGACAGACTCTCAGATATTTCTTTACTTTTTACCTTGTTTGACCCACCTTGGCTGCAGCACTTCCACATTGGCTTGTAACCGCTCCCGAAGGTGAAACCTGCAGGTTTATGACCCAGGTACTTCCACACCGAGAAGTTGGTCTCCTTCATTTTTCGTGCCTGAGTGCACATTTCACCCTCCTTTATTTGATCTCCGTCCAACCAACCGTCAAGACTTGAAAGACCTCCTTCAAGGTCGTCTCATTGAAACTTCAAGAAAAATTCCAAACAGTACGTCAAAAGCGCGTCTCATCACACCTTCGCATCAACTTATCAGTCCGCTCCCACTTCATTTCACTCCACTTCGATACCATTCCACTACGTGTCGCTCCCTTGCAAAGCAGACGCCAAGGCGGGGCAGCTGTAGACACGCCATTCCTGACATCTCCTGAGAAAGTCTCATGTTACTATACAACGCCCCGCGACGGCTTACGCGTTTTGAATCACTTGAGTGCTTCCTTTTCTTGAGTCTTCTTCCGCCCTTTTCGGCATCCGGAATCGTCTCGTCACGGCATTCGGACGGCATCAACACTAGTCAGACGCATCAGGAGGTTCCGGAACCAAGAAGGGTGTCTGCCGAGCGGCCGCCAACGCCTGAACTGAGGACCCGGGTGGGTCTTTATGGGGGCGTCCCGGCCCCTGGACGCCCCCATTCTTTTAACTTCTTTTTAATTTATTTTTCGAAGAACAAAATCAAATAAAAAATATTATATTGATGGAGGCGTCCAGGACCCTGGACGCCTCCATAAAAATAAATATAAAAAATTAAAACGCCAGCGTTGGCATAAAAAGACAAAACAAAATAAAAAATAATATATTTATGGAGGCGTCCAGGCCCCTGGACGCCTCCATCAACTCCCTCACGGGCGCCGGCCACCGAACGACGGTTTGTCGTGTGTGAAAAAATCCAAATTATGAAGACGTCCAGACAACTGGACGCACCCATTTCTGAATCACGGGTCGCCGCTCACAAAACCACGCGTTGTGCCAAACCGCGTGCGGCCGCCGGCGGTGTTCGGTGGACCTGTTGGAGGCGTCCGGGGCCCTGGACGCCTCCACAAAAATATTTCAAAAAAATAAATAAAAATAGAATAAAATATTAGTTCGGCCCTGATGGAGGTGTCCAGGGTCCTGGACGCTTCCACCCTCCGGAGCCCTATAAATAGAGGCCCACCCCCCTCAGTTCTGGAGGGCTTCGAAGAGATCCGATAGGCTGCCGGAGCCCAGAGGCTACCGGAGTCATTTTTCTAACCCGTGGGGTCTTTTGTAGGTGGAGGTTCTGCCGGCTTCTCGGGTGCCCACGCTCGCGAGAGGAAGGTCGTCTTCATCCACCGCGCTTCCACGTCGTCTCTACGCTGCCGGAGCTCCACCGGATTTCACCATCGGCACATCCAATAAGCCAATCCTTTCCTTTTCTTCGTAGTTCTTTTACATTCATCATCTCGCATCCTCTATCCCCCTTCATAAGGGCGCCTCTTCTTATATACTTCTTGCATCCATCATCTCATTTTCCTCCTACTCGAGTCCGAGAGGGGTTTAAAAGATAACACCAACCAGGTGTGTGTCTTGCCATCATTTCATTATTTTTATCGCAAGGATTTGAATACTACACCTTCATCTTTCTAATCCACTCGTTACTTGTTTGTCGTTGTTTTGCAAGGGTACCCAAGGATCGGCCGGCCGAAGGGGGAGGAAGAAGCAACCCGCCATCTCCCGCTCTTGAGGTAGGCGCGATCACTTTCTTTATTTTGGGGTCTTTTGGCCCCTGGCGATCACATCTTGTTCTCAAGGCCGCGGCGAGTCACTTCCCCAATGGCCGTTTAATTTTTCGTTCTTATATGTTATATTCTTATCTATTCATGTTCTCGAGGCCGCGGCGAGTCACTTCCCCAATGGCCGTTTAAATTCCCGTTCTTATATGTTATATTCTTATCTATTCATGTTCTCGAGGCCGCGGCGAGTCACTTCCCCAATGGCCGTTTAAATTCCCGCTCTTTATATTCTTCTTATATTCTGTTATATTTTCACCTGCTCATATTCTCGAGGCCGCGGCGAGTCACTTCCCCAATGGCCGTTTCAATTCTTGCTATTTAATTTCTGCACCATTCCCGTCCCCCCGAGGCCGCGGCGAGTCACTTCCCGCTATGGCCGTTTAACCTCCATATCTTGCTATATTACATTTGTCCCGCTCGCCCCGCCGGAGCAATCTCCCGTGGTGGCCCCTTCTCTTTTCTCGTATTTCTGTGTTGCAGCAAACAAAAGAAGGAGCCCGCGCGCTCCGCGTCCTCTCCGCTTCCCCGAACCGCGTGACGTCGCTCACATCCCTTAAGTGACTAGGGTTTCTTAGCCCAAAGAGAGGTTTTTATAAGTCTTGTTGGTCAAGGGACATGCCAAAACATAGATCCGTAAATTTAGGCATGTCTGGTGGCTTTAGCACCCAAAATTCCAAAGAGAAGGCTTGAACACGTTGATGAAAACAAAGTCAACAATTACTGCTTCGAAGGTTTCGATCGACTGAACTCTGAGAACTCTATAAATTTTCATCCCTGGATATTTCGGTCGACCAAAATCCCCCATCGATCGACCGAACTCTGAAACTTTTACAGAGCTCTGATCCCTAGAAATTTTGGTCAACTGAACCAAATCAATTTGTCGACCGAACTCTGGAAAACCTGTAAAATAGATTGTTAGTCTAATAGAACATATCCATATAACAAAGGCTTTATGTCCTCATTTGTTCCATTCATTTTGGGTTTGATTTAGCTCAGTTTATGCATTTGGAAGGCTTAAAACATTTGAGCATTTAACATTACACAAATTTGCCTTAAACACGTTCAATGCTCGCTCTTGATCACTTTGACACGGCACAAGACGGAAATTAAGTCCAGGGTTTTGTTATCATCAAAATCACTTAGAGAGACTCAACAATCTCTCTATTTTTGATGATGATAAAACTCTAGAATAGAAAATGCATTAGCGTGCCGTTGGAACGAATTAAGGGCAGTAACCAAAACAGTCCGCCAAGCAAATTAAATCCATTTCATTCATCCATATGTGCCCAATTTGTTTGAAAGAAAATGAAACCAATATGTATGCCAATACCAAGTGCATTTCATTCATTGAAGTTTGTATTACATATTACATTGACATTGACACATGGATGCAATGCAAACGACTCAACTAAATAAATGCAAATGACACTCAAAAATGCCAATGCCAAATGGCAAACATGCATACAAGCATGCAACACATGCATAACTTATATAAACCTAGGCTAGCTATTTCTCCCCCTTTGTCATCATCAAAGAGGTGATGGGTTACAATAAAAGCGGACCGAAAAAGGATCTACAGGACCCAAAAACAAGCACGAAGTAGAGACAACAAAAGCTCCTTAGTTGTCATCGGCAGGAGGTGCTAGATCTTGGCCAGGTTGAGGGCCGTGGCCAGCATTGGTGAGATGGTGGATAATGGAGTTTAGAAGGTCATCCTGGGATAGCATGTGGTGCTGGATGCTGACGAGAGAATGGTTTGTGGTTGGGAATGCTTGGCGAGTGTCGTCATGGCTAGTAGTGAGAGTGGCCATGTTCTGAGTGATGGTAGCCAAGGAGTGGGAGAAGGTAGTCATCTGGCCTTGCATTGATTCAAGTAAATTACCAATAGAGGCAAAGGATGTATCAATGTTACTCCCAAAAGTATAAAGTTGCTCTCCAAAGGCATCCTCCTTAGTTTCTATGCTAGAGAGTCACCCTACAACGCCCTCAAAGTCTGCCCAAGAGGGCTATCCAGCACCCTGAGAAGAGGACTCCCCATGATAGAACTGTGATGGAGACAGTATTTCCTGATCTGCATGGTGAGTAGGAGGTGGAGGAGGCTGCTCCTCCGCCTGAACTGGAGGCAGGGGTGGTGCTAGAGCCTGCTGCTGTTGTGGCTCTTCGGCGTCCTCATCTTTAGATTCTTCGCCACACATGAGCACATCTCTATGTAACTCCCCATCAGGACCCCAATTATACCCAAAGTTGAAGATCAGCTTGTGTTTATTATATACATCATCCTATCTTACTGGAATAGACACCTCTCCTGCCAAGCCAACTCCAGCATGAAGAAACACCCATGTCAACTATGAGGCATAAGGCAAAGATTGCCTTCTTTGTGTACGACATGACCCTATCAAGTCCGTCATCAAACGTCCCATGTTGACCCGATTCCCATTCATAACACGGTAGAACATAAATTTATGGACTTCATTAACCTCATCCCCGCTGCCACCTTCAGGATAAATAAGCGTGGTAAACATATGGTGTATAATCCGCTATAGTGGCGGGAAATAGTTGGCATTCCGCTTGATCAGGTTAAGAACTCCATGAATGTATTCACTACAGGTCATGAGTAGAAAGGTGTCCTCAACTGATCCATGACCAAAAATCATATGAGCACCCCTAGCGAACACTCCTAGGGCGTGCTCAAATAACTCTGGGTTGATTGTAATTTTGACTCCTTTGACAACCGTATACAAATGGTCATTTCTTATATCCGGGTGCTCATAAAATTCTTGGACTAAACTAGGGTAATACCTGGAGTATCTGGTAACAAAATCAATCCACCCATCTTGAATTTCAAAAATAGCACTTAAATCTGGTAACATCTCGTTCACCTCATCAAAATCGACCAAACGAGGGTCGATAATTGGCCGGGGGAGGATCTATCATGCCCGTGGAGGTGCGGGTGGCCGCTGTGGTAGAGGAGCTCATTCCTCATTTCTCTGGGCACTGGATTCCCCCTGGGTAAGCCTTTGAGAGCTTCTTCTAGGCCCCATCTAACCAGGAAATCTTGGTGGAAACCCTTAGATTGCTAACCTCTACCTGTGGGAGAAGATGGAGACCGGAGGACACACAGGAGATGATGGAAGAACCTTCTCCTCCACATGGAGCTCAAGGAAAAAGCTTTGGAGCCGCACACGCCGCCGGAGTGAGTTCATCCCGAAAGACGACGAACAAGCCGGATCTTGTGCGGATAGAAGATAGATAATATTCTAGGGCTTGAGAGGAGGTGCTTTGGGGTTTTTAGGGCTAGAGAGGAGTTGTGGGAGTGAATGGGGGTTAAAACCCCCTTAAAAGAAGGTTCGGCCGGCCGGTTCGCCATGTTTGGTCGGCCGGTTCGCCATGTTCGGTTGATCGAAACCGGGGCGTCGGTCGACCGAAATGGTCGGCCTAGCCCTAATTTCATTCATTTTTTTTTTGGTACAGCTCCTTCATCCTTTTTTATAACTCCTTAAACAATCTTTTTCTTTTTCTTTTCTCCCTTTTTTGTGTACTTCTTTTTTTTGTTTTTAAACTTCACTTGTCCCCCTTCGTGTTTGGAAAGAGAGGGAATGGGTGATCCTTCTAAGTCGACTGCTTTAGGAGTTTTTCTGAAACTCCCCCTCAGTAAATGCCTCTGATTCTCAGATCTTAAGATCCACATTTATTTAATCAAGGAATATTTGGCCTTAGAAAAATTTCAAGGAAGGGCTATATTGTATAAATACAGTCAAGCATACAAGGGTGGTATCATACACAACTAAAACAAAATCACATAGGATATGCATGTTTTTCACACAATCTACCCTTCATGCCTCTGACTTATATAGATATGCAACACTCAACCTAGTGCAGACCTAGGTATGTATGCTTGCACCCTTGCACATGTCAAGTTCTCTTCTGATTTTATTGAACTGTTCTTAATTTAGGGGTTTTGTAAAGATGTCAGCTAACTGATTGTGTTTGTCAATGAATTTCAATTCAAAGACCCCTCTTCCTACATGATCTCTCAGAAAATTATGTTGAATGTCAATATGCTTTGTTCTAGAATGTTGTATAGGATTTTTTGACAAGTTAATTGCACTAGTATTGTCACACAAAATTGGAACATATCTCATTTCAACATTCAAATCAAGCAATTGATTTTTGATCCAAAGTACTTGGGCTCCATAACTTTCAGCAGCTACATATTCAACCTCGGCCGTTGAGAGAGCTACTGAATGTTGTTTCTTGGAGGCCCACGAAACTAGGCACCCACCAAGAAATTGACAGTAGCCACTAGTACTTTTACGATCAACAATGCATCCAGCATAATCCGCATCGGTGTATGCAATCAAATCAAATGAGATACCGATGGGAAACCACAAACCAAAGTCTACTGTGCCAATTAAATATCGAAAAATCCGTTTAACAGCCAACAAATGAGATTCTTTAGGACATGACTGAAAATGAGCACATAGACATACGTTGTACTGGATGTCAGGACGGCATGCTGTTAAGTACAGTAGTGATCCGATCATACCTCGAAACAATGTAGGATCTACTATTTTACCCTTTTCATCTTTATCTAACTTCGTGGTTGTGGCCATCGGAGTTGATATTGGCTTTGCTTCTGTCATCCTGTATTTCTTTAACAGCTCCAAGGTGCATTTGGCTTGATTTATGAAGATGCCTTCTGACGTTTGCTTCACCTGCAGTCTAAGAAAAAATGTAAGTTCACCCATGAGACTCATTTCAAATTCTCCCTGCATTATCTATGTAAACTCATCACATAAGGCATTATTAGTAGCTCCAAAGATTATATCATCAACATAGACTTGAACTACTAATATTCCTTTGCCTGATTTTCTCGTGAAGAGTGTTTGGTCAACCTTACCTCTTTTGAACCCATTTTCAATCAGGAATGAGGTGAGCCTTTCATGCCATGCCCTTGGAGCTTGCTTCAATCCGTACAAGGCCTTCTACAACTTGTACACATACTTTGGATGTTTTGGATCTTCAAAATCTGGAGGTTGTTCTACAAAAACATCCTCTTTGATGTACCCATTTAGAAAAGTAGATTTAACATGCATTTGAAATAATTTGAAGTTCGATGAGCAAGCATAGGACAAAAGAATCCGGACTGCTTCTAATATAGCAACCGGGGTAAATGACTCATCAAAATCAATACCCATTTCCTGGCTATACCCTTTGGCTACAAGCCGGGCCTTGTTCCTAACAACCACTCCCGTGTCATTCATCTTATTTTTGAAAACTCAATGGGTTCCTATTGTGGGTTAATTCTTAGGATGCGGCACAAGAGTCCACACCTCGTTTCATTCGAACTGGTGTGGCTCTTCAAGCATAGCCTGGATCCAGGATTCATTTTAAAGAGCATCATGAACGTCCTTAGGCTCTTCTTGAGAAATAAAAGCCATCAAATCCTCTTCTTCCACTTGCCTTAGTGAGGATCTGGTTTTGACACCATCTATAGGGTTACCAATGATGTTCTCGGCGGGGTGATCTTTCAAGAATGTTGTAGTTCTAGGCAAGTCGGGATGTTGCAATTGCTATTCTTGAAGTGTTTCAATTGAAGGATCTTCATCATTTTTATCCTTTCTAGATGTTTCTTCAGTTGGTTCATCCTTGGCCTTAGATGTTCCAACATCATTTGAGTGTTTACGAGCTTCATCTGCATCCAAAGTAGAAGAAATTTGATTTGTCAGCTTTAATTCAGATTCATCAAAAATGACATGAGGACTTTCTTCAACAACTAAAGTCCTCTTATTAAATACTCTAAAAGCTTTAGAATTTAATGCATAACCTAGGAAGATTCCTTTGTCACTCTTTTCATCAAACTTACCTAGGTTAGTCTTACCATTATTCAGAATGAAGCAAGGGCAACCAAAAGGATTGAGGTAGGAGATATTTGGTTTCTTACCCTTGTAGAGCTCGTATGGAGTTTCCTTCAAAATGGGCCTTACCATTGCCCTGTTGATGATATAGCATACCATACTTACCACCTCAGCTCAGAAATATTTTGGTGGGGAGTTCTTACTTAACATGGTCCATGCCCTGTCAATCAAGGTCCTATTTTTCCTTTCCACTACTCCATTTTGTTGAGACATCCTTGGTGATAAGAAGTTATGTGTGTATCTCTGCTCCTTGTAAAAACTACTGAAGTCATTATTTTCAAACTCACCACCATGATCACTTTGAATTGTGGTGATGAGGTAACCTCTATTATTCTGTATTTTCCTGTAAAACACTTGAAACTCCATCAGAGCATCATTTTTATATGCTAGAAATAATACCCATGTGAATCTGGAGTAATCATCATCAATCATAAATCCATAAGATTTTCCTCCTAGGCTGGATGTCCTAGTCAGACCAAAGAGATCAAGGTGCAGCAGTTCTAAAGGTCGAGCGGTAGAAATAATATTCTTATTTTTGAAAGAGATGCGTGTTTGCTTGCCTTTTGTGCAAGCCTGACAAATTTTATCACTTTCAAATTTTAACTTTGGCAATCCATTCACCAAGTTATGTCTAAACAATTTGGAGATTACTCCAAAACTAGCATGACCTAGTCTTCGATGCCATAACCAAGTATTTTCATGGTTGTTAGCTACCAAACACACATCATCGCATGAAACATCGTCAAGATCAACGGTGTATACATTATTGTTCCTTTTTCCAATGAATTTTATTTCATTTAAGATTTTATTTATGACAAAATAGTGAGTTTCATCAAAAATAATTTTGAAGCCCTTGTCACACAATTGGCTTATGCTCAAAAGGTTATGATTCAAGCCCTTCACCAAAAGAACATTCTCAATCAAGGTTTCAGAATTCTTACCTATGTTGCCAAGTCTAATGATTTTACATTTATCTTTTCCTCCAAAGGCAACAGAGCCTCCATCTTTGTCCTGTAGTGTGGAGAACACCTTCGTGTCCCCATCATATGCCTTGAGCAACCGCTGTCCAGGTACCATTTGCTCCCCCTGGCTTCAAGGCATATCTTCAAGATACAACATTCTCATCCAATTGTTTTTGGTACCCAAACTAATTTGGGTCCATAGGAGTTAGTCCAATTCTACACATATCTTTTTCTGGTCCAAGCAGCATGATTTCTTTGAGTGTTTTGTTTGAAACAGTAATTAGCAATAACATGACCGAATCTACCACAGTGAAAGCAGTTAACATTTGAAAACCTTCTTTGGAATTTGCGTAGTTTAGGTTGGACATGTTTTGGCTTTGTGTATGAGCATGAAGCACAGTTATTGTCCTTTTCATGAACAAAGGAAGTTGTGATCTTGTGATCAAAAGATTTTTTATTTTGGGGAATGTATCCCAACCCTTCTTTTTGGAAGTTAACCTTAACTCCCAACATGTTGTCTAGGTTTTGTTTGCCTTTAACAAACCTAGCTAAAGTGGACTGCAAGTCCGTCACTTTCTTATTTAAACTCCCATTTTTCTTTTCAAGTTTTGAAACTGTTAATATTAGGACTTCTTTTTCACTTTTCAAGTTCTCAGAAATTTTTCTTATTTCAGATATCTTACATGATAATTCCTCTTTGGATTTTTCAATATCTGAAATTGTTTGAGACAAAATTTCTTTTTTTTCGCCTCACTAGATTTGGTGAGGGGTGGATGTAGGCAGACTGGGTGTCTGGCTGAACCACCTTAAAAATTCATGTCTCCTTTGTGTGTGCTTGTTTGCATTCGAGTATGATTTTCGCTAGATGTATGTCTATGACCGTCTATGTTGAACATAGAGTATTCATTTTAATTTTTGCATAAGCCGCACACTTTGAATTGTTCAATTAGTTTGCAATAGATTTTAATTTTGGGGCTGATCTATTCACCCCCCCCCCCTCTAGATCACCATTCCACCTACACAACAAGTGGTATCAGAGCAGGTGCTTAATTCAATTGGTCCAACGACCAAGAGCTCTTTAGTGGAATGGCTAGCAGGGGACTTGTTGCTGAAGGTCACTCGATCACTAGACCACCTTACTTTGATGGATCTGACTATTATTATTGGAAAAATCGAATGCAGGTCTTTCTTCGAGCACAAGATCATGAAGTCTGGAGAGTGGTGAGCAAAGGACCGTATGAACTTCCCGGTGATGAAGACACATGGACAAGAGAGCAGATTCGGAAGTCTAATCAAAATTGGGGAGCAATGAATATGATGCAATGTGCACTCCATCCGGAAGAATTCTCCAGAGTATCATCCTGCGCTAGTGCCAAAGAGATGTGGGATAAACTTGAGGTAATTTATGAAGGCGCATCTCAGGTAAGAGAAACAAAAGCGAATATGTTAATTTCTGAATATGAACTTTTCAAAATGAAACCACATGAGTCTATATCAGACATGTATGCCCACATGAGTCTATATCAGACATGTATGCCACACTATCTCAATTAAGAAATAGTTTGAAAAGCCTAGGGAAAAATTATTCTGAGCAATAACTTGCTAGAAAAGTCCTTAGGTCTTTAACCCCTAAATGGCATACTAAAGCTACAATCATAGAGGACTCCAAAGAATTTTCAATATTGACTGTAGATGAATTGATAGGTTCTCTTATGGCTTATGAGCTTAATTTGCAAAGAACATGAGAAGATGAGCAGAAGAAGAAGCCATTGGGATTGAAGGCCAATTTGGATAACTCTGAATCTTCTGAGGAAGGTAAGTCATCAAGCTCAGAAATGGACTCAGATGAAGTTTCCTTGATAACAAGAAAGTTTAGAAAATTCTTAAGGAAAGAAGGTAAGAACCTGAAGAATTCAAAGAATCAGGTAAGAAAGTCATCCAAGTTTAAATATGAATCTTTTGGGAAAAAGTCTAACAAAATTATTTGTTACAATAGCAGCAAGCCTGCACATATCAAAATTGAATGTCCACAAATGAGAAGAAATATACTCCAAGAAGAAAGCTATGATATGCACTTGGAGTGACGAAGAGGAGAGTGAAGGACAAAGTTCATCCAATGAATCCAATAAAGACCTAGGTCTCATGGCAATAGGTCAATATGAGATAAGTGAAAACTCTTATCCTTTTGAGCATTTTACTATCGATGATTGGTAAGAAGCATATGCTGAATTGGTTGATAAATGTGATATTGTTAGAAAGGAAAACAAATATTTGAAAAATAAAATAAATGTCATGATTCATGATACAACTTTAACCGATAAGAATGAATGCTTGCAAATTAAAATTTCAAATCTGAAGAAACGAGTTCATGACTTAGAAATGTCCAAATCTGAACTAAGAGAATTGGAAGATGAGAATGAAAACCTGAGAGATGAAATTGATGAATTAAAAATGAGAATGCAAAAACCAGAATCAATTGAATCAAAAGAAGAAAATAAAAATTTGAAGAACATCAATGATGATTTGAAGATAAAATTGCAGAATTGTGAAAAAGAAACTAATCTAGCAACAGAAAAGGTTAATGCAATCAAGGGTGTTAATGATGAACTGCATAAAGAAATTGAAAAACTGAAACAGGAATTAAATGAAAAGCAGAACTCTCTTGAAAAACTGACCAAAGGAAAAGATAGTCTAGATGCCATGCTTGGAACAAGAGTAAATTTTCAGAGAGAAGGTTTGGGCTATAACCCTACTGCAAAAAGGGAATTTCAGTTAAAAACTCAAACAAGTCTAGTTGAACAATGTTCAAAATTGAAAGCACCCTTAATTGACATATATAGGTCAGACAATTCAAATGAAGCTGGATCATCCTCAAATAACAAATCAAATGGAAAATCCAAGTTCATTTCATTTGTGCCAGCAAATTCACAATCAAACATGAAAATACCTGCTAGAGGAATTAAGAACCAACAAAGATTTTCTCAAGGAAAACAAGGTAAGAAGAACACATTTGCTCAAATTCATAATAGATGGAAATCACATAATTCAAATCAGAATTGGAACAGAACATATGCTAATAAATAGAATGTTCAGAAAAGTCGACTCATGCAGCAACACAAGTCAACTTTTGGCTATAACTGAATGTACAAAGCTGCAAGTCGATACATGCCTTTTCATAGATTGACACAATGGCCCAAAGCTCAGAGGTTCATGCCCATAAATGTCTGGGAAGGGCAACCTAGTGGGACACATTGGTCAACGCATGGGTCTCATGGATCACATTATCATCCTAAACCTCATTGAGCAGATAAACACAGAGCTAATGGTAAGTTTCACTCACCATCTACCTATTGGAAAGATAGAAATAAGAATTTCATGAAGAAGCAAAAATTTGTGAATCATACAAATGCTTTTAATGTTATTTCTGATAAGTATTCATGTAGGTCTAATGAGAATCCAAAGCCAGCAAGGCAAGTATAGATACCGAAAGAAATACTATCTTATTTTGAAGTTTTAAATCCTAAAAAGGGACCCAAAGCTACTTCGGTTCCCAAATTTACAGTTTAATTTGCTTGCAGCTAAGCCTTGCAATCATACACAACAAGTGGCTTCACTATAATGGCTGTCCAAGGCATATCAAAGAGGAACTAATGTAAACTCTTATCAAGATTAAACAATAAGTCTGTGTTTTCTGACTTGACAGGAACAACATGAATAAGATCATCAAATCAGGTAATCTGTCATTGTGATGTATTTGACTGATTGAAGAATTAAATTCTGCTGAATTTTTGATTGTTTTTGAATAATCATGTTTGTGATTGTTTTGGTTAACTCATTTCATAAAGTTCATGCATATGTTCAGGGAGAGTCATTAGTTGCATATCATTTTTACTGCATGCACACAGTGAGGGGGAGTTACACAAACATTGATCCCATAGGTATATAAAATGGTGATATGATGAAGGACAAGTTAGGCCTGTCTGGATGATTTCACTATGCGTGAGGACATTCCTCTGTCTTGTACCATGGATCAATTCTGCATTCATAGTGTTGAAATTCTTAATGAGGCAGGCTATGTTACTTCCTTGAATAATTTTCATACATAAATCTGTCATTCATTGCATTTAGATAGGGGGAGTAAGAGTCTCATGCTTCGATTAGCTTTTGTGTTCCATGCATAAGTTGCATTTAGTCAGGGGGAGTAAGTAGCAATCTGACCTTATTTGATAAAGTTCTTTGGTATTAAGATAAACTCAAGTCGACTTGAAAACTACATAAGTCGACTTCCCTGTAATTACTCTGAATGAATTCTTCTGGTTGAATAATTCAAGTCGCCTTAAAGTCTTCAGAAGTCGACTTCATCTTGTTAATCAAATATTTCAGAACATCTTTGTCTCCTTGATCTAGCCTCATCATGTTCCTACTTGAACATTCCTGAAAAACTACATTCATTATTGAATATTGCTGAAATTTTTGAACCACATTGTGATGAAACATATGGACTCACATTATGATTGGAATGATTACAATCTACTCATTAAATCATCAGCCTAAGCAAGTACATTAAGGAATCCTCTTTTATAAGGATTTATGATGACCTATGAATAAATTGTTGGTTTAAGCCTAATGAATTGAAGAGTTTAAAGATTGAATTCAATGAAAAAGATTGTACTTAGCCTTTAATAGATCTCAACCAACTCCCACATGTTGTGTGATAGCCACTAACACTCGTCGTCAAAAATGTCATGCCATAATTTCAAAAGTTAACCGCACTCACTCACTTAAAAAGATTTGAATTAGAGTAAAGTGGTAAAAATGAGTCGATCCCACGAAGAAGAAATATTTTCAATTAAGCATGATGGAAAATCTTTATATTTGAAAGATCCGAATTTTGAGTGAGATTGATAAGAAAAATAAAATTACTTGAAATTAAAACTCTCTAAAGAAGATGAGAGGGTTAAGAAGAGAAATTAGAAAGAGAGAGAAAGAGAACTAGAAAGACACAATTGCACAAGATGAACTTTTATTACTATGAAAGTGACAATTACAACTCTAAGAAAATGAAAATTACAACTTGGAAATAAAAGAACAAGGGAAAATGAAGAAATTGAAGGTAGGAAATTTGGATGAAGAGTGTCGTCGTCTCCTTACCAAGCCTTTGAGTGAACCGTCCCGCCATGGAGATAGACGTCGCCGAGAGGACCAAAGGAAGAATCTCTGCCAATGGGATTTAGATGAATAATGGAGAAGGGAAAGATAGAAGAGAGGAAGAAGAATAAGTTAAAACCTGTGTGTGTGCGAGAGTGTGTTTGTGAAGAAAGAGAACAGAGAGAGAGGAAGATGAAGTACGGTGGAAAACATAGTAAAAATAAAATGAAAACAGAGGGTAAGAAGAAGAAGAAAAATAACTTAAAAATTAGAGAGATTTAGAGGAGGTAGAAGAAGAGAAAGTTGAAGAGCTCGAGGATATGAAGAAGATTGATGAAGAATACAGAGGGAGATGAGGATCAAAAGAGTGTAAAAATTGGGAGAGAAGAATTATGAAAAACCATAGATGAATAGTACAAAGTGTAAAACTGTGCTTTAAAAACCAGAGAATAACTTAAGAACAAGAGAGAATTAGAAGAAGAGGAAGAAGGAGGAATTAAAGAGAACTTAAAAATGAAGAAGATTACAGAAGAAAGTAAATTGAAAAGATGAACAGAAAAGCATGTAAAAGGCCAAAGATTCCTCTCCGGTGGCTCTCAAGCAGCTTTTAGGCACAGAAGAACCAACGCGATCGGCCGACGTGCAGATTAGATCAAAACCCTATTTTATAGCATGGATTAGTTGCTCAAATTAAGGCTCTTGCCATAGATAAACTCTCCCTTGATCAAAACATGGAAGGATAACGACAATTATAGCAAGATTGCTTCAAAGAGACCTTCTCGTTTCCGTTTCTTCTTACAAAAGAAATGGCGTCCAACCCTGTGGGCGCACATTAAAATGGTGTCTTCCACGATGGTCGCTCATTCTTGCTTGCATATTTTGATATTTCCTCTTTTTCCATAAATCAAGGAATTGACGACTATTCCAAAAGTCGTTAATTCTTTTTCCATTTTTTCTCATTTTTCCTCTGATTTTCCGTATAATTGAATGAACGGCTTCTTGAACGGTCGCTAATTCTTTTCCAAAGAAACTGCGCCTACTTTAATGGTCGATATTTCTTCTTATTTTCTAGCTTTTCTTCTTTTTCCCATTTTCATCAAACGAAATAGCACCCATGTACGCAGTCGCTAATTCTTCTTTTTCTCTTTTTCCTTTTTCAGTCAAACAAATGGGCGCTCGTTTGCTCAGTCACTATTTATTTTTTCATAAAAATACTTTAAAAATGGCGTCTGATCCCCCGGTCGCTATTTCTTGAAAATTCAGAAAATTCAAATAATCAACATATTTCATCCAAAAATAGATTTCAAATATTTGTGTAAATTCTTGAATATTTCTCACATAGTCATTTTGGCTTAGAAATATGATAAAATATGTGCAGACTCAAATTACTTGTGAGAATGAAATTAACTACTCATGTTGCACAACTTTATTCATTAAATGCTCAAAAATGATAAATGTGATGCAAGTTATGATATGAAATATAACACTTATCACAACCCCCAACTTACTCATTGCTAGTCCCTTAGCAATGCAAACAAATTAAAATTCAGGACCAACAAGAGTTTGTAAAGTCTATACTTTCATATCTAGCTTTTCCTTCACAAAATCAACTAAAGATTAGGAATCCGGAATCATTAATGCACACTAGCTTTAGATTAGAAATTAAAGTACATGATCAAGAATATAAAATCAAAGTTCAATAGCACTTGTGCATGTGAAATATTAAATCCACAGTTAAAACAATTGCGTCCCTCATGAGCTATTCCAAGCAAGTGCCTTTCAACCCTGCACCTCTTAGATCAGATTATTAATCATATTAGCTTTTTGGCAGCCTCATTACTTTGTCCCTTTAGGATCTTTTATTTTTCAATACACATATGATGTTGCACTACCCTTCACTGTTTGACGCGAATCTCAACTCTTATCTTAGAGAAGCAGGCCCAGTTACATAGATCAAGGTTCCCTTTTCGTTTGACGCGAACCTCAACACGTCTTAGGTGAAATAGGCCCGATTACTAAGACTAGGGCATTTTTCATGGTGTTCTCTTTCTTTTCTTTTTTTTCTCTCTTTTTTTTCATTGTTATGCCATTTGCACTAATTTAATAGATAACTTGGCATAAAGCTTAGAAAATATCTTTTCCTCAAGAAGTGCAGAGTATCAGACTCAATACCCAAACTAGCAGAAGGCTTATCCTACTTATTTCATTAGTGTGCAAAGTGATTTTTCTTTTCTAAAGTGCACATGAACTTTTAAAGAGATTCTTATATAAGTTTTCCATAGGTAGATCAAAATAAGTTTCCCTTCATCCTTTTCCGTAGTCTTTTCTATTCTAGAATTACTTTCAATAAAAGCATGAATCAATAAAACTCAGTGGGGATTTCATCTTTTTACTTTATGTAAAAATGCTTAGGACAACATGCAAGAACTCATATCAGGTTGTACTATATGCATCATGAAAATTTTCTCTCTCCCCCCCAACTTGAATGACATTGTCCTCAATGGCATGTAGAATTGTAATAGCAGAACAATATAACAAGAGGTATTGCTAAGATGGAAGGATACAACCTGGTGTGCGAGGCGAAAAGCTCCTTTATATGGATAGCAACAGCTTCTTCTTCTTGGCCTGTCTACTGAAAAATAAACTAAAAATAAAGCATCAAATAACAAAGAACTTTGGGTTGCCTCCCAGAAGCGCTAAGTTTTCCGTCTTAAGCCAGACGCATGAAAGCTCACAAAGACTTTATTCCAAATCACTTAGAATAATGGATTCTTTTTGCAATTGATCATTTTACAAATAAGGCTCCAATCTTTTACCATTAACAGTGAAAACGTGACTATTTTTAGGATTCAAAATTTTGACGGCACCATGGTCAAAAGCTTTAACGACAACAAACGATCCATCCCATCTGGATTTTAACTTATCGGGAAACAAGCGTAGTCTTGAGTTAGAAAGCCAAACCTTTTGATTTACATAAAAAGTTTTCATGTGAATATGCTTATCGTGAAATGCCTTGGTTTTAGCTTTGTAAATCTTAGAATTTTCGTAGGCTTCATTTCTCAATTCCTCCAATTCATTAAGTTGTAGAGCTCTTTGGGACCCAGCTTGAGTAAGATCAAAATTGACTTATTTAATGGCCTAATATGCTCTATGTTCCAGTTCTACAGGTAAGTGGTAGGCTTTTCCAAAAATGAGGCGGTATGGGGACATGCCAACGGTAGTCTTAAATGCAGTTCTATAGGCCCATAATGCATCGTCTAGTCTCTCAGACTAGTCTTTCCTATCTGGCCGAACTGTCTTATGCAGAATGTTCTTAATCTCCCTATTGGAAACTTCAACCTAGCCATTGGTTTGGAGATGATAGGGGGTAGCAAGCTTATGAGTAATGCCATATTTACGAAGCAAAACTCAGAATTGAAAGTTCGTGAAGTGAGAACCCCCATCACTAATGATAGCTCTAAGACAGCCAAATCTAGAAAAGATGTTCTTCTTTACAAACTTTATCACCACCTTATGATCATTAGTCCTTGTAGCAACAACTTCAATCCATCTCGAAACATTATCCACCGCCACCAAAATATATCCATTGCCAAATGAAGGTGGAAATGGTCCCATAAAGTCTATTCCCCAAACATCAAAAAATTTTACTACCAGAATGGGACTAAGCGGCATCATATCTCTTTTCAAATTGTTACCCACTGCTTGACACATCAAACAAGTTTTTAAAAATTCATAAGCATCCTTAAACAATGTGGGCCAATAAAATCCACTTTGTAATACTTTAGCCGTTGTTTTCTTTCCTTAAAAGTGTCCCCCACAAGTGAGATTAAGAAAAAATTCAAAATAGATTGTTGCTCCTCTTGGGGACACATCTTCTTGTTATCTGATCTGGACCCATGTGAAACAGCTCTGGATCCTCCCAAAAGTAGTACTTAATTTTTGAAAAGAATCGATCATTCTCCTGTCTAGACCACCCTCCCGGAATATGTCCTACCGCCAGGTAATTGACTATGTGAGCATACCAAGGGGTTGAGGTGTGAGAGATGGAAAGAATTTGCACATCGGGGAAGGAATTGGACATAGGAGTATTTTAAGAAATCATAATCCTAGACAAGTAATCAGCCACAACATTCTCCAACCCCTTCTTGTCTCTGATTTCCAAATCAAACTCTTGCAGCAATAAAATCCACTAAATGAGACGGGGTTTGGCATCCTTCTTGGAAAGCAAAAATTTTAAAACCGAGTGATCGGAATAAACAATGACTTTTTCCCCTAACGGATATGATCAAAATTTCTCAAGGGCAAAAATAATAGCAAGCAATTCTTTTTCCGTGGTTGTGTAATTCAATTATTCATCGGCGAGGGTGCGGCTCGCATAATAGATCACCACAGGCTTCTTATCGACTCTCTGACCTAGGACAGCTCCAACAACGTAATCTGAAGCATCACACATGATTTCAAAAGGAAGCAACCAATTTGGAGATTGAAGAATCGGAGCTTGAGTGAGGGCCGCTTTCAAAGAATTGAATGCCTCATCACATGAATCATCAAGATTGAAAGGAGTGTCCTTGGCTAGCAATTGTGTGAGAGGACGAGCAATGGTGGAGAAGTTTTGAATGAATCTACGATAAAATCCAGCATGGCCAAGGAAGGAACGGATTTTTTTGATAGATGTGGGAGAAGGAAGATTAGAAATCAAATCGATCTTAGCTTTATCAACCTCTATTCCCCTTTCTGATACAACATGGCCTAAAACTATCCCTTCTCTAACCATAAAATGGCTCTTCTCCCAGCTTAACACAAGATTTGATGTAATGCACCTTTTCAACACCTGAATTAAATTCTCTAAACAATTTTTAAAAGAATCTCCAAACACCGAGAAATCATCCATAAAAACTTCCAAACATTCCCCCACCATTTCAGAAAATATCGACATCATGCATCGCTGGAAGGTGGCGGGGGCGTTACACAGCCCAAATGGCATTCTTCTAAAAGTAAATGTGCCATAAGGACACGTGAACGTTGTCTTCTTCTGATCTTCTGGGTAAATAGCAACCTGATTATACCCGAAGTAGTCATTCAAAAAACAAACATACTTTTACCTAGCCAGTTTCTCCAAAATTTGATCTACAAACGGGAGTGGGAAGTGATCTTTCTTTGTAAGTGAGTTTACTTTTCTGTAGTCAATGCAGATTCTCCACCCCGTTTGCAATCGTGTAGGCACTTCTTCTCCTTTCTCATTTGTCACAACTGTCAACCCCGATTTCTTGGGAACAACTTGAGTTGGGCTGACCCACTTGCTATCAGAAATGGGATATATGATCCCGACATCCAACCACTTCACTATCTCCTACTTGACCACCTCCTTCAAGTTTGGATTCAGCCGATGTGGGAGGGGAGATGTGAATTCATCTTTTTTATTGTTTGTGGGTTTATTTGCTATTATATCCGAACTAGACCTTTCGTTTTGTTATTCGCGTAGGGCGTGCCAATCACTAGGTGATGAGTTTATCATGTGCTCAATCTGACCCGAGTCGGGCGAGAGTAAAGTTCATGTCGGGACCGAAAGTCCGCCATACCATAAAGGATATGGCGTTAATTACATCCTCCAAGAAGAAGGAAGACCTCTGATTAGTTGCCGAGATAACGAGCCGTTCGAGGTTGAAATTGAATGTAAGAAAATGCATGTGATGATGAAGCCTTTAAGGCTGCATGGAATGACTCATTGATCATTTTCTTAATCATGCAGAGCAGGCATGGCTCATTAAATTCGAGCCTTCGATACGAGGCGGAGGACGTAGATCCGAAGACCACCATCTCGCATGGTCAAGACCTCCGGTCGGGCGTGACCCAGCCTTCCATCGATGCCATTTGATATACCGAGGTCTCATTCAGGCAAGCATGCGCTAACAAAGTTCGTAAGAATGCATATCTATGTCTAACGCATGGACTAGCAAGTGCATGATGATAGATGGTTTTAACTTGAAAAGCTTCTTTTTATTTGACTTATGGTTGATTACGTCGACCGACACAAGCCGTAGAAGGCAAGGGTTGGCTCGAGAATGAGAGAGGAGTTAAAACGGCGCGACAAGCGCACTTTTATTCAAAACTGGTGCGAGGTAGCGTAGGTGTAGGGGTTATAGGGCGTGGGGTAGCGTAGGAAAAGGGGTTAAAACGGCGTGCCCAAGGACAAGGGCTTAACCGATGTGCCCCATCCAGGGCGCGTCGGATTAGGGCGCGCCGGATGTCGGCCAAGTAAAAAAAATTGAGTTTGAGTGTGAAGTTATTCCGGCACGGGGGGGTACCGCACCGTATTAGGGTGCATCGGATTAGGACCGCGCAGGATTAGTTGATTTTTGGGGTATTTTTGAGTATTTTGAGTTTATTTAACCCATGAATAGATGTTGAGTTATTTGATGGATGAATTGAGGTCCGGGATGCCCTTGAAACAGGGTTGAGACACGTGCGAGGTTCATACTCGAGCATGGAGGTTAATTGGTTTGAAATTATTTCTTATTAAGCCCAAGCTGTGAGGGCAAATGGTCAATAAGTTCTGGAGAAATTTTGACAGCACCTCCCCCGGTCTAGAGGATTATAGGGGGAAATCGGAGGCATACCCACGGATGGGGCAAGCTCCTTAATGCCGGGTGGCACAACGGCGGCCGGCTGACCCAAACGGATAGGAAACCCCGTGGACCAGCCTACCAGGGGCACCATCATTCTGTGTGTTGAACACAATCGGATAAGGTGACCAATGAGGGAGATGAGGACCCCAAGGGCTAGCCTGTGAGGGGCACACGACCCATAGTCAACTTATGATCCGAAAAAGGGACGACTAATAGGGAAGGAAACCCAGAGGGCTAGCCTACGAGGCGCACACATCCCATAGTCACCACAATATCTCTAAGGATAGTGGATTTGATATCGGGTTAGAACCCCTATCAATGTTCACCTCCTGGCCCATAGGGGATTCGTATCATGAATGGACACGACCCTTTGACCCCGTGGTGATTCAGAGATGCCGATGGGGAATGTCCCCTCTCCCCGACCACTAGATTATTCGAGAAGAATGGTCACACATGATACACATGCAGAACATGCTCAGCTAATAAATTGATTGCGATCAGTTATGTCTATAGGTGTATATATAAAGAAGGTTAATTGATTAGTAGGTTAGCAGGGGTGTTAGTGAGTTAGTATTCGGAGGACGATGGTGCCAGAAAACCATATGTTCAGTCTATAGGGACGGTCTCATCCCCCTCTACTCGTTATTAAGAACGGAGGTGTGACGGGAGACCGGTCCCAGGGTTAGCCAGTAAGGAACACATATATACACCTCTGGCGGTGAAACCTTCGATATGGTGATAGAAACATAATTTGAGCATTCCACTGAAACGAAACCCCGGGGAGAGGGGGGTGATTGTTGTAGCCCCTTTTGGGATAACCCAGGGCATATTCAAAACCAGCGAGGAGAAAATACCCATGGTGATATACAGAATGTTAGAAATATAATACATCCTGAGGAAGAGAAAGGAGGCGTCGGAGGGCACAGAAGATATTATTTCATTCAGCATTGAACATTACTATCAAGAAGGAGGCATTACAGCATACATTCGCCACAGCACGACACGGTTGGCCAGAAGCCGGTCGCGCTTACACATACGGGTATAAACCCAAATCAAAAAGAAAGACAGAGGGACGAGGAAGAAGATGGGCTCATGTCATCGCCCCTTCGACCCTATTCATTCACAGAAACAATGCCAGGAGGAAGAAATGGAAAAGGGGGGAGACGGGGAAATGCCGAAACCCACCTAAGATCTTCACCACAGAAAAATAGAGTATCGGATTGGCGTTCCCTCCCTGGCTTCGGAGCTGTTCTGGCAAGCAGACAGGGGAAGACGGCGGCAGGATCCCTCTCAGGAGAAAACCTACTTCTCCCCTAAGCTTTTTCTCTCGCACGATTGGTTTCTCTTAATTGGATCCTTCTCTGCCGTTCTCTCTTCTGCTTCTCTCTGTCGACTTGTTCTATTTTTTTACTTGGTTGAACCAAGTGTATTTATATAGAGATGGCAAACTACAGCGTGAAGAAAGCGTGTCGGATAAGCTCCCTCGACTATTTTGCGCACCAGGTAATAGGGCGCTAGGAATAGGGGGCGTGCCGGTGAAAGGGCACGCCGGATAAGCTCCATTCATTTGACGTGAGTTAGACAGTGGGTCCCGGACTGGCTCCGGGGGTCACTGTGACCATTCATCTTGTCGCGGTCTTGCAACACCTTGGTGAGAAGTTCTGACGAAGTTCTCAGGTCGACATGCAACCTTCTTCGGAACCTCGTGTATCTTTAACTTGAACACGCGGGTTTTCCGCTGACACAGCCCTCGACACTTTGGTTTGTGCTGCTGGCTCGGCCTGACTTGTGCTCGAAGCTCTCTTGAGAAGTGGAATGCCACCTCGAATGCTTTCGCCCTGACTGGACGATCATTTGGTCACTAGCAGACCCAATATGATGAGAAGCCGTACCCATGCCGGGTAATCAGGGTCTTCCACTAACAGAGCCTTCGGTCCCTTGTTCTGAAGGGCCAAGGGCGTTCTTTCACCTCGGGAGGATCTTTCATTCAGGTGGCGGGCCACCAGGTATACCCCTGTCCTTGATCGGACAACGGATGCATTCTCATCCTTGGTCGGATGACGGATACACGCTCGTCCTTGGTCAGACGAAGGATACATTCTCGTCCTTGGTCGGACGATGGATGCATGCTCGTCCTTGGTCGGACGACGGATGCATGCTCATCCTTGGTCGGACGATAGATATTGTCTACGCGGTACGACCGAGTCGATACCGGTTCATTGGGCAGGCTTGATGACACTGCCGACTTGTGGCGTATTCTTCTCGATCCTCCTGAGGTGAAGTCCCCGGCGCTCATACTGGGTGACCTGAGGTTCTGGCAGGTTGAGAAGGCTTCAGTGTATTGATCTTCTTCAGCTTCTCTGCTTTAGTAGGCCGCATCATTTATCTTTGAGGCTTGATCGCCATTGAATATATTTTGAGTGCCAACAAATGCCCCCCAGCCGCGGGTGTTGTGAGCAATGCACGAGCGAAGCAGGACCAGCGGATGAGCTCCATCTGGGTAGATTTCCATCTAGACGACCGAAGCTTGGAATGAGCCCTTAAACTGACGTGGATGCTAATCCAGCGCGGTCATAGGGTTGTTAATACGGCACACCCTTATCCGGCGCGCCATTCGACAGAGGGGCTTAAAATGGCGCACTTTTTAGCGCACTGGAATAACCCAAGGGGGAACTCCCCTATATATGCCTTCTTTCTTTGTTTTTTCTTCAAGCCAACCTCATTTGCAAAATCTTCTTCTCTCCCCACTCTTCCTTCTCCCCACGGCGCCAAGAGAGCTAGAGGGTGGCGTCCTTTGAGCCGGTGAGGGAGAGTATTTGCCGTTCTATTCTTGGGATTTAAAATCCTTCTTCCGGACCCTGGGAGGCTCCTAGTATGGATTGCCCTCGGAGCTAATCCCCTGGGTGTTCCGTTTCGGCCTCGGTGTGATACCCACGGCCTATTTTAGGGACCGTCTCTTGATGGACGTGTCTTGCTTCTTTCTGGCAATCTCCCAGGCTGGGGAGACTCTGCCAAAATTTTGTCAAAAATCTTGTTTCTCATCGATTGTTTCTGACTTTGTTTATTCTTCTTTGTCATGCTTTTTGCAGATAAGATGGCATCTAGTTCTTCTTCTTCTGCTTCCCGTGCCGTGGTGACATGGGAGAATGTGAACTCCCTGGACCGGGGGCATGAACAACTTGCTGTGGTCACAGAATCCTTGGACTCCGAGACTGACACAGTGGACACTAGCCACCTTCTCATCATCGGGGGCGATTCCTTTAATTATGACTGCGATGATGCCGTCAGGAGGGATCACCCCAAGGATAAGCACTTGATGTCCTTCCTCAGGCGGTTCAACCTTCAAGGAAAGGGGGACTTGTTCCTTGTTCAGAAAGCTGAGCAGACACTGCTCGTTGAGCGAGATAGTCTGACTGACTTTGTAGTGCGGGGAAGGCCTATTTATCTACCTGGTGAGCCCCGGAGATGGAGTGCCGTGCTTGGACTGTAGGACCTGGTCCCAGTGGACGGGCTGCTGACTAGGGCACCCGAGTTTGTACCGGCTCGCTGGAATGAGTCTGCGGGTCATGTCGACCGAGAGAAGCCCATATTCGGCTTATTTCTTGCCCCACTAAAATGAGGATATAGAGAAGAATCCTTCTTGTTGGACTGTCTAGCGGTCCGTTTCAAGCACCAAATTTCTGTGGAATGGTTCGCTGGGCTGAAGGTCACCGATGCCCATGCATTCAGACCCAGGGCAGTGGAGTTCACGGACTATGTCCTTCAACATTATGCTCCCATTTTGGCCAAGGCTGGCGTATACCATAGTGTGTACGCCGCAAGGTATCGCTACCCTATCTCCAGGGGTTTATGTTGTGGTATGATCGAGGTATTCCGCCCGGAGTATAACACCTTCTACACTTCGGAGGGAGAGACCTCTTTGGACCTTTGGAGTCTTTCACATCTCAGCGGCTTGCCGATTGACGGTGAGCCATATGAAATAGTATTCTGGCCCGACTAGCTGAAGGATCAGACTGACGGTGAGGGCCGATATCTAGTGGGCTTTGCTTATCGGTACCTGATGAAGGCGTACCGCATGCTTTGCCACTCATCATATGACGCCAGGGAGGCACGCAAGCCTGGGGAGAAAAGGCGCGTGTGAATGGACACTTGGCTTCAGTATTTCTTCAGCGGGGAGCACAAATATGAGGACTTTCCCACAGTAGCCCCGACTACCTTGAAGCGGAAGAAGAGAGTTCGGCGACAAGCCGCTTTCCCGCCTGTCCTGAGAGAAGGGCAGCAAGGAGGCCCAAACCCCGCTGGTGTTGATGCAGTCACGTACTGTGCTGCATATTTGACTTATTGGATTTGTTCATTCACTCTCCCGCAAGGCGACGAGAGCGTAATCAGGGCAGAAGCCATCTATCCCGCTTGCCTGATGGCTTGGGGCACGAAGCTGTCACTCTGCCCAGTGGCTTTATGCCTCATTTACAAGATGTTGGGGGACTTGCATCGGAACCGTCTCCTCAGGAATTTGCGGATGGTTGGTCCGATTCACTTCTTCAATGCATGGGTCTGTACCCTGTTTCCAGAAGCTGCTCCCTAAGGGCTACAATTTGCACGCCTTGTTCCGAGGATGCTCGAGTTTGCTAGCGCTGAACCGTCATCGACAGCGGAACAACTCTTTGCTATTCGAGGGAAGCTGACTAAGATCCCCACGGATGCACCCAGGGTCCTACACTTTTGGAACCTAGCTGCGCATTCTAGTCCACTAGTGAACACAACGCGGAAGTGCAGTCTCTTCAAGGCAGAGGAGTTCATCCATTCAATCTCTGGTGCCAAGTGCACACGGCCAATCCTGGAGCCGGAATTGGTTAACTGGGCATTGGCTATTAGACCCAGCGTCCTTGTCTTTCGGAAGAGCAGCATTCTGTGGCTGGAGTCATATTACCCATTCCGGTTTAGTCGAAACTTTGGCTACGATTAGCACATTCCTCCTTCTTCTTCGCACGAATATGGTGGGATTACTTCCACCGTCGATAGGAGGTTTCATTCAGAGTCCTGGTCCCTGCTCGTTTCCCACGCATCACCTCAGAATATATCAAATGGTGGAACGTGCGGACTAGACTTTACAGGAGCTCCCGTCGAGACTGTTGGGCTGTTGCAGAGCACAGATTCTTGGATGCCCAACCAGAACCGATCTTGGACATTGATCCTTCTTATTTGAAGAAGTTGCGGTCGTGGGCCAATACAGAGGTAATGGTTTATCTGGAAGCCCGGAAGGCTGTGAAACGCCGTTCGCCCAGGGTTGAGCCGAAGTTGCCTGAGATTCGCAGGGATGATTTTGTGAAGACACTCCGGGGGCTGTGCCAGGTGAGCAGCGAGCGGGTGGTTCTCCAGGAGATCCCTTTACCAGTGGAGGAGCCTATCCTGTCCGTGGCTGACTGGTGGCCTACGTGTGACAGCTTGCATCCTTACCGGACTTTCATTAGAGGGGAAGACAGAAGGGACGCGCTATACAGCAACACTCCATGGCTGTTTGCACTGCTCTGCTCCCATCAGCTTTCAGTGGGTGGCCCGAGCTAGGCTATTTTGGACCATCCTCTTTTCATTTCCTTCAAGTATGCTGACAGGTGGGGGTTAGACCACCTGGACTTGTATTATCACTTATCTTCTCGTGGCCATGCGGACTTGGCATTGATGGCCGAGCAGAGCGAGAAGATAGGAGACGTGTGTTGGCTTGTTCCAGACGTGGCTTCAAGAGACAAAATGCCCTCACTGTTCTATTGGCCTCTTTCTCCCTTCTAGACGGGACTGGCAGGTATCTTTCATTCCTTCATTCTAGCCTTTCGGCCTGTTTCCTTTCTTCATTGTAGCATTTGTCATTCTCACCTTTGTACTTGTGCAGTTCGACTCACTTCGGAGGAAACCCGGCACTTCAGGGAGTTGCTAATCAAAGCTCAGAAGTCAACATACTTTGAAACTCCTGAAGCGGCCCTGACAATGACGCCACTGCCCCCCGGTGATTCATGGAAGCGAAGAAGGTCCCAGGTGAGGGAGGCTATTGGTAAGGCCAAGGTGGCAGTCACGCGGATGACGCGGGCTCGTTGAAGGCAGGCTGCGGGGCAGGAACCAGTAATCGTTCCTCCATCAACAGTGTCATTTGAAGAATTTGAGGCTTCTCATGTGTAGAGGCCTGGAACTGAAGGTATATCCCTCATTATTTGTATTTTATCCTTTGTTCTAGCCGCATTGGCTGATCCTTTCTTTGCAGTTACCGCTACTCCCGCTGCCACGGTTGAGCAGGAAGCTGTGACCGCTGCCGCAGTTGGGGAGGTAGAAGGGGATGTGCCCATGGCTCCCGTGGAGGGGGACATGCCTTCTCCAACACCCAGCCATGAGACGGAAGGTAATTTGTAGTTCATTCATAGGATTTTACGATCCATTATGTCTTCAGCCTGCTTGACTATTCCTTATTTGAATTTCAGTTAAGATGCAACTGCCCTTGCTTCCTGCTGCCGGGATTATCGAGGAGGCTTTGGCTGGGGAGAAAGCTCTTCCAAGGAGTGAGTCTACTCCCGAAATCCACTGGCTAGTGCTCCCGCCGCAGAATCGGCCGAGCAAGCCTTTGTTGAGGGAGATGCTCCCCCTGTGGGTCTTGAAGCTGGAAAAGCACCCCTTCTGGTGGAGGAGCATCAGGAGCCGACAGAGAGCTCATCTTCTTTAGAGCATGTCGACTATGGCGGCAATTCCAGTGACGGGGAGTTCTCGCCTGTGGAGACAGAAACTGAAGATGCCGGGGCATCTTCAGCTTATGAAAGTGATTATACGACCTTCAGTCCACCCCGACTAGCATGGAGCGGCTTTGGGCCATCTGGTTCACTTGTAAGCGAGGGGGCTGGGCCTATGGAGGCCATGATTTCAACTGTTGTAGGCTTGAGCTTAGTGCCGGTTGAGGTAAGGGATCCTCTGCCGCTTTCACTTCATACCTCTCCCGTTATCTTTGCATCAGGTGTCTAACGCATGTTGTATCCATGGTGCAGGTCGATGTGGTATTGCCAACTATGACCGTGCAAATATCTCTCCCGACTCTGGGTGCGGGTCAATCGGCATTCCCACCAGTCTTGCGACCCATTGCTTTGCGATATGTTGCATCCCTATGGTTTTGATGATGTCTCACACTATAAATCAATCTTCTATCTCTAGATTTATGCTGTTTCATCATGTGAGTGAGTACAGTTCATATGGTTGTCAGATAAGCATGCTATCTTGATACTGTCTACACTCTGCTTAGTTAGTATTGACAGCAGTGGGTCGACCCACCCTTGCTGATGCGTCGACTCATCTGTACATTGGCATATCTGCTTCTAGTCTGTACATCGGGCACTTTCTAATTGAAGTCTACACACTGATACTAATACTCTAAGTCTGTACACTGCCTGACCTGTTAAGTCTGCACATTGCCAAAGTCAGTTCAGCTCAACCCTATACATCCTTCCAAGCTTCACGTCTATACACTGGCTGCTGCATTCTCTTGATGTCTAAACACCCGATAGTGTAAGTCTATACATCGCCCAGTGTCATGTTTGCATAGTCTATACATCGCCTGCTTTACACAATCAAAGTCTACACATTGCTTGTCAACAGGCTCGCACACACTAAAGTACATACATTGCACAAAGTCTGAACATTGCTTCAGAGATAGCTTCAGCAAAGTCTATACATAGACTGGCAGTCTTCATGCTAAGTATATACATTCCTTGAGTCCAAGTCTGTACAGCGTCCGTTGTCTAGAATCCTTGAAGTCTGTACATCGGACTGCTTCTTTTAAAGTCTATACATTGGCTCGTTCACTTCTGCAAAGCATGTACATCAGACTATGGCAAAGTCTATACATTCGGTTCCTTGGGCAAAGTCTATACATCGCTTAGTCTGCACATTGCCTTCAGCCCAAGCGTTCAAAGCCAAGTCTATACAACGCCAAGTCTGTACACTCCTCATCTGTTCCTACGCTTGGCCAAGTCCATACACTCAACATTTCCCTACACTTTCCTAGCCAAGTCTATACATCACTAAGTGTGTACATTGCATGCTGCTTAAACGTTCAAAGTCTTCAAAGTCTGTACAGCGTCCGTCTCAGCCAGCGTCTCATGCTGCGTCTTAGGCAAGTCTGTACATCGGCTTCATTCGCTCAAGTCCACACATCCACAGTGGTTCATCAAGTCTATACATTTGCTTGAGCTTCACCAAGTCTGTACAACGCTGAAGTCTTCACAAGTCTGTACAGTGCTTGAGCTTCATCTAGTCTGTACATCGCTTCAAGCGATTCAAGTCTATACAGACTGCCTTCACATCCAGAGTCTGTACATCGGTTCAACAGCCGATCGTCTCATACAGAACTTTCCAAGTCTGTACTGCCGAGTGTCTAATGCATCGTCTCACCCTGGCATAGTCTATACACTGGCTCAAGTTTGTCGAAGTCTATACATCTCCGTTGAGCATCAAGTCTACACACTGCTCACTGTCTTATTAAGAGTCTCACACAGGTTCCAAGTCTGTACACTGTTTAGGCATCGTGAAGTCTATACAGTGGCTAAAGCTTTGTTAAGTTTACACATTGGTAAGGCTCGTTTGCATTGTTCATCACATGTATATACACTGCCTTTCATGAGCCTATCCATCAAGTCTACACATTGGCTTGTCCGACCACAACCCTATACATTCTGGTGTTATAACTTGAGTCTTCAATGCTCACAGCACACTCTTTCCAAGCCTGTACACTGGTGAGGCTTCGTGAAGTCTACACAGTGGCTGGGCTATGTAAAGTGTACACATTAGTAAGGCTTGTTTGCTTTGTTCTTCATAAGTCTATACACTGCCTTCATATGCATTCTTCATAAGTCTATACATTGCCTTCATATGCATTGTTCATAAGTCTATACACTGCCATTCGTTTGCATTGTTCATATGTCTATACACTGCCTTCACATGCGCTTTATTCATTAAGTCTGTACACTCTCTCACGTTGTACACACTTAATCAGTTGATGTTTCTGAAGTATATACATTCGTGTTTATAGCCTGAACTAACTAAATCTATACATTCAATCTGTCTCTGTCTGTAGGCGATTCAGGCTGATGATTGGGCACGTGAACTGAGGTTGGCACCTGGCACGTGATCCAAGACAACAGGCGCATGACACGTGGATGGCAACCTAGTCAGGATGCTGCCATGTGGTCGAAATTCAAATGATCTGGCAAAACGTGCATGGGCGGGAACCTGGCAGCCACACGCCAATATCTGCTATAAATATAGAGCTTCATCCTTCAGTAGAAGCCTGATCGTGAAAAGAAAAAGCAGAAGCCATTGGTGAGAGTTTGCACGATCCAGAAAAGAAAAAGAGCAGAGAGTTCCAGATCTGAGAGGAGTTTGTTCGAGAGAGAGAGCAGTGTGTGTGGATTGATGAATTACTTTATTTGAAGCTACATTTGTATTGGATTTAAGAACCGATTTCTTCTTCATTGGTTTTTGTTTCTACTTTGTTTTCATTTCATTTTGTTCATCCTTCTGATTTGAATTGGTTTCCCTCCGGTGTGTGGAGGAAGGGAGTATTACTCCAGTTTCCCTCTGAGTTGCAGAGGAAGAGAGATCGGTGATCTCTGGTGGTGTTAGTGACTGGTTGTCATTAACAGTTTCCCTCCGGTGTGTGGAGGAAGGGAGAGGATTCTCCGGTTGTGTTCTAGTTGGGAGCTAGAACAGGTTTCAAGTTCTGTGGGTAGCAGAGCTTGGTTGAGGGATTTGTTTCCCTTGGGTGTTCAAGCTGTGTGGCAGCATGTTGTTCGCAGAGTGAGTCTGCATTGATCTAGCATTGTCTAGTGGAATCCTCATTCTAGTTGGAGTGAGGGGTGGATGTAGATTGCGGACTGCAATCGAACCACCTAAAAACCGTGTGCCTCCTCTGTGGTTTGCTATTGTTATCTGCGCTCTTCATCTGCTTGTCTCTTTGCTTCCATGTGATCAGTTCTTCATTCTCATTTACATTTCTCTGTGTACGGGTTAAGGAGGTGTGTTAGCAGTAGAATTTATTTTCCGCCTAAGTTTCTACAAATTGGGAGTGATCTATTCATCCCCCCCTTCTATATCACTCTTGCTGCGCTAACACTTGGTATCAGAGCAGGTTTACGCCATGTGGACGAACGGTCAAGGAAATGCTAGTGGTCCTAGAACCTTCATGGCCGAAGGTCAATCCATTAGTCACCCTCCTTATTTCGATGGTAGTAACTATCTGTTTTGGAAGAACAGGATGGAAGTGTTCATCAGGGCTCAGAGTCATAAACTGTGGAGAGTAATTACGGTGGGGCCATATGATCTGCCACCAAACGAGGACGCTTGGACAGATGACCATGTCAAGCTCTCCTCACTCAACTGGACGGCACTGAAAATCATCCAGTGTGTTGTTCATCCAGAGGAATATGCCCGTATATCTGCATATAGAACTGCCAAGTGAATGTGGGATGAGCTGCAATTGATCTATGAAGGTACAGCTCAAGTGAAAGCATCGAAGGTAAACCTCTACACTTCTAAGTATGAAATGTTCAAGATGAATGCAGATGAGATGCCAGGTTGTCCTTGATCACAAACACACTTAAAGGGCTAGGGAAGGATCTTGCTGAGGCAGATATAGTCAGGAAAATCCTTAGATCTTTATCCCCGGCATGACACACTAAGGCCATTGTGATTGAGGAGTCAAAAGATCTGACTATCTTGACTGTGAATGAACTCATAGGATCTCTTATGACATATGAGATGAATTTCAAAGGAGGTGGAGAAGGAAGTGAGAGGAAGGGTAAGAATGTGGCTCTAAGAGCATCCCGCAATAAGGGTAGCAACAGCGGGAGCAGCAGCAGTAGCCCCAAGTCTGAGTCCGAGCTTGAAGGTTTGTCAAATCTCAACCAGGAGGAGCAGGCAATGCTCACTAGACAGTTCAGAAAATTTTTGAAGAAAAAGGGAAAGACCTTTAGGAAGAAGAAGCCACACTCTTTCAAAAAGAGTGCTGAATTTACTAGTTACAGGGATAGAAATCCTAAGAGACTAACTTGTTTTAATTGTAACAAACAGGGACATATGAAAGGCGAATGCCCAGACCTCCAGAAGAAGGGTCCCTATCTTCAGAAGAAAAACATAAAGGTGCAGAAGAAGAAGAAGCCACAGGCGATGGTCTGCACATGGAGCGAGGAAGAAGAAGACCCCGAAGACGCTTCCTCAGAAGAATATGAAGATGGAATTTGCCTCATGGCAAACAGTGAAGAGGAGGTAATAAACGTTTTTGAAAATTTCTCAATTGATGACTGGGAGGATGCTTATGGTGACTTGCTAGATAAATTTAATTCTCTTAGCAAAGAGCACAGAGTTCTGAAAAAAAAATTTAACACAAATGTTGAAGAACAAACTCTGGTCTGTGAGGAAAATGAGAAGCTAAAAGAACAACTAGAAGAAATGACCTCACTAAGGAAAGAAAATGATAAGCTCAAGGAAGAAACTCAAGAAAGTCAAAAACAGCTCAATGAATTCAAAACTAAAATTGAAGAAAGCATGAATGAAATTAGAGTGAATTCAGAGAAATATGAAGCTGTGAAGAAAGTAAATGTTGAACTCCTAAAAAATTCTGAGTCCCTTCAAAAGGAGCTGGAAGACAAACAGAAAGTCTTAGAAAAGTTTGTCCAAGGAAAGACTAGCTTAGATGCTATACTAGGGACTAGGGTCAATTTCAATAAGGAAGGTCTAGGCTATGACCCAACCAACAAGAGACCCTTGCAATTCAAGACCATCACCTTCTGCCCAGAGAAGGGAAAAGAAAAGCTGGACACACCATCCAGCTCAAACAGCTCTAAGGAAATTCAAAGTTCTAAAGAAAACACAAAAACCAGTACTGGACAACCATTTAAGATGGGAATGAATTTTATGAAGACTAACACTAAGCCCACTCACCAGAACACAAATGGTAGATGGACCAAGAAAGTAAATCAGAATAAGAGCTGGAATTACAACAATCAGATGGGTACAAACAGGACCTACTGGAGAAATAACTTTCATGGTCAAAGATATGCTAATCAACAAGCCTACAGGAAATTTCTTAGGAATAGGAAGACTAATGAATGGAATAGAACTCACCTCTCCAGTTCAGCTGGATTCAACTTTAATAAACCAGAAAGGAAGGTGCCAGAGAAAACCATGCTGAAACAAATCTAGATACCTAAACACTTGATCAGAGATTTGAACAATGTCATTGGACCCAACTCATCTTGGGTTCCAAATCACTCTGCTTGATGTATCTGTGTAGGTCGTCCTGGCAGCTGAAGACAACAAGTGGTACCTCGACAGTGGCTGCTCCAGGCATATGATAGGAGACCGATCCAAGTTTAGCAAGATAGAGATGAAGCCAGGGGGTCTGGTCAAGTTTGGAGGAAAGAACAAAGGTAAAATAATTGGAGTTGGAACAGTAGGTAAGTCTTCCACAAACTCCATTGAAAAAGTCTTACTTGTGGAAGGGCTTCAACACAACCTGATTAGCATTAGTCAATTATGTGACAGGGGTCATAGGGTTGTATTTGATGATAGTTCATGCAAAATCCTTGAAACAAATTCTGACATGGTTAAATTTGTAGCCAACAGGATTAATAATGTCTACATTGTAGACTTAAATGAGAAATCTGAATCTACTATTTGCTTATCTGCCAATTCTGAAAATGATGCCTTTGAATGGCATAGAAGTCTAGGTCATGCTAGCTTTTCAACTTTAAATAAATTGGTCAAGCATGATTTAGTTAGAGGCATGCCTATAATTAAATTCAACTCAATATCAAAAGCATGTGATGCCTGTGCTCTAGGCAAACAGACCAGAAATTCCTTTAAATTAAGATCGGAGCCATTGTCTTCTAGACCAATGGAACTTCTTCATATGGACCTTTTCGGTCCCACTAGAACTCAGAGTCTTAATGGAAACAGGTTTGGCTATGTCATCATAGATGACTTCTCTAGATATTCATGGATATTTTTCTTAGCAAATAAGAGTGATGCATTTCAAAAGTTTGATCTGTTTTTCAATAAGGTCAAACAAGAAGGGAAATACAAGGTCTGTTCTATTCAATCTGACCATGGAGGTGAGTTTGAAAACTCCATGTTTACTGATTTTTGTGAAAAAGAGGGACTAACTCACAGGTTTTCTTCTCCCAGGACACCTGAACAGAATGGGATTGTGGAGAGAAGAAATAGAACTGTGGTGGAGATGGCCCGAACCATGTTGATTGAAAGTAAATTACCTAGAAGGTTTTGGGCAGAAGCGGCCAATACAGCAACCTACATAATCAACAGGGCCATGGTAAGACCCATACACAAGAAAACACCCTATGAGCTTCTAAAAGGTAAGAAACCAAACTTGTTTCATTTCAGAATTTTTGGAGCAAAATATTTTATTCATAACAATGATAAGAAAGATTTAGACAAGTTTGAAGCCAAGAGTTCACCTGGAATATTCTTGGGTTACTCTGAAGTGTCAAGGGCATATAGGGTATTTAACATATCAGATCAGAAAGTGGAAGAGTCTCCACACATCCTTTTTAGTGAAAAGAAAGATGTTTCTAATGTTGAAAATCTTGACAGGGATTCCAATCATGGTGGAGATTTTCTAGAAGACCAACAGGAAGAAGAGAAGACTCAGCCAAGTGGAGAAACAAATTCCCCTAATCAGGAAGGGCCAAGAGAAACAGGTGAGTCTTCAACAAATATCAGATTTCTTAAAGACCATCCTTTAGATAAAGTCATAGGCAATCCTGAAGATCCTCTTCGGACTAGGTCTCATTTTAGAAATGTGAATAATGATGACTTAATTACATTAGTCTCACAAATTGAACCCAAAACAGTAGAAGAGGCCTTAGCTGATCAAGGTTGGGTCAATGCTATGAGTGAGGAATTAGGTCAGTTTGAAAGGAATAATGTCTGGGAGCTTGTCCCAAGACCAGATGGTATAAATATCATAGGAACCAAGTGGGTGTTCAAAAATAAGATGAATGAAGATGGAATCATCTCGAGGAATAAGGCCAGATTAGTAGCCAAAAGCTACTGTCAGGAATTTGGTGTAGACTTTGATGAATCATATGCACCTGTTGCTAGGATGGAAGCTATAAGATTGTTGCTTGCCTTTGCATGCTCAAAGAATATAAAAATCCAACAAATGGATGTTAAAAGTGCCTTTTTAAATGGAGTCATTAAAGAAGAAGTTTTTGTTGAACAACCTCCTGGATTTCAATATTCTCCTTAACCCAACCAAGTGTTCAGGTTAAACAAAGCCTTGTATGGTCTAAAGCAGGCTCCAAGAGCATGGTATGAAAGGCTGTCTGAATTTCTGATCAGCAAGGGCTACAAAAGAGGTAAAGTTGATCAAACTTTATTCACCAAAGGCATAAACAGAGATCTCATCATAGTTCAGGTATATGTAGATGACATTGTATTTGGATCAACTAAGCATGAACTATGTGATGAATTTTCTACCATGATGTCTGCTGAATTTAAAATGAGCTTGGTTGGTGAACTAAAATATTTTCTTGGATTGCAGGTACAGCAGCTAGAAGATGGGTGCTTCATCAACCAAACCAAATACACAATGGAACTGTTCAAAAGGTTTGGCATGGAAAAGTTAAAGCACATTACTACACCCATGGGCACCAATACTTCATTGGATGCAGATGAGACAGGTAAAGAAGTAAATGCCAAACTTTATCGAGGTATGATTGGATCACTTCTTTACTTGACAGCCTCTAGACCAGATATACAATTCAGTGTAGGAATGTGTGCAAGGTATCAGTCTAGACCTACTAAATTACACTTAGCTGCAGTTAAAAGAATCTTCAGATATTTGTCAGCTAGTCATTCTCTTGGTTTATGGTTTCCTGCATCTCACACATTTAACTTAGTAGCATACACAGATGCTGATTATGCAGGCTGTAAACTAGACAGGAAAAGCACTAGTGGCCATTGTGAATTCTTGGGTGGGTGTTTAGTGTCTTGGGGCTTCAAGAAACAACATTTTGTGGCCCTCTCCACTGCAGAAGCTGAATATGTGGCTGCAGGGAGTTGTGGAACACAAGTAATATGGATTAAACACCAGCTTCAGGACTACCAAGTAGACCTGGGGTGCACACCAATTTACTGTGATAATACTAGTGCCATCAATCTTGCTAAAAATCATGTTTTGCATTCACGAACCAAACACATAAAGATAAGACATCATTTTATAAGAGATGAGGTGTCTAAGAATAATTTTGAACTGATTCATGTAGGCACAGATAATCAGATTGCTGACATATTCACAAAACCTCTGGATAATGAAAAATTCACCACATTGAGAAGGGAATTAGGCTTATACAAATTGTCATAATTATGAAGCCTGTTCTTGTTGTGAGGGGGAGTTGTGTTTGTCTGATATTTAGCCTTCTTTCTTGCTGGTTTAAGGGGGAGTTCATAATGCTTACTCGTTGGCTTTCAGAAAATGCTTTGAGTAAGGGGAAGCTTTGAGATTATGCTAGATTGTTTTATTGAGGAATGCTATGTTTTAGGGGGAGCTGAGTTGTCATGTGAGAAGAGAAGTTCTTTGACAGATTCAAAAGGGCTGTCCAGATGTGTAACTTTGCTGGTCTTGCATGACTGATCTAGTGTGGTTATCTCAGACAGTAGAGTGTCACTTATCTCTTAAGTCTATAAGTCAGTAACTCTAATCTCCAGTTAGAATCTTTCCTTTGGTACTCCTTCAGAGATCTGGACTAATTGCATAAAGTATATCTTCCTACATTATCATTGATTCTGGTTCAGGCCAAAAACTTGTATGTCTTGTTATCTGACCCAATCAACTTGAAATCTAGACTTCAAGACTCAATTCAAGAAATAGTCCTTTTTGGTATTGTTTTCAATCATTCTATCTCTTTAACTCAAGGGCTTAACTGAACAAAAATGTTCTGTTTTGATCACTGAGAAACTGGGAGCTTCATCAATGAAATGAATATTTCTCCCATGTCATGAGGTGTCAAATGATTAAAATGAATGAAAAGACATGACAGAGCAATGGTGGCTTGCTGGTGAGTAACTGGGGACTCTGGCCTCTAATCAAGGTGTTTCCTCATGTCAAAAGTCACAATTACTATCTCTGTTCCCTAATAAAAAAAAAGGGAAGTAATGAGGTACTCACTCTGAGTAACTGGGGATTCAGGCCTCTAATCAAGGTGTCTCTCTAATGTCAAAGGAGTGAACTACCAACTTACTCATTGATCTTCTTGAAAATCATCTCCAACAAAAAAAAATTCCTTGTTGTTATGCAACTAATGGATTGCTTGTCTTCAATACCTTGAGAACACCTCTCTGATTTCGTCTCTTGCTGTCTTGTGGGATAGTTGAATGATCAGCTATATCTGACCATACTTGTGAACTCCAGCTCTAAATCATCCACTATGTATGCTGATAAACTTGTCAATCATTCTACTTCTCTATTGTGTACTGGAATTTAAAGAATCTTCTCTTGAGATTAGAAACTCACTTATTCTCTTAAGACCTATTCGTGACTTTCTGCACTAAGAACTTACTACCCTTAGTCCTCATGTTTCCAGCACTGTCATACATTCTGTAGTTCTTTTTGCTGATGTCAAAGGGGGAGAGAAGTTTGCAATATCAGTGAGAAGTTCTGCAATATCAGTGAGTCTTGGATTTGTCTTGAGCTTTGGGGGAGTCATGTTGCTTTGGAGAAGATTTGGTTATGAGTTGTGGGGGAGATGAGAGTGTGTTGTAGGGAATGTTTAATTCATCTGCATGAGCATGCCTTGAATTTAATATGTTTGTTGCAACTGATATAAATTTCTAGTTGAACCTTGATATTGCTTGATTCATAGTGTTGTCATCATCAAAAAGGGAGAGATTGTTGCATCCCTATGGTTTTGATGATGTCTCACACTATAAATCAATCTTCTATCTCTAGATTTATGCTGTTTCATCATGTGAGTGAGTACAGTTCATATGGTTGTCAGATAAGCATGCTATCTTGATACTGTCTACACTCTGCTTAGGTAGTATTGACAGCAGTGGGTCGACCCACCCTTGCTGATGCGTCGACTCATCTGTACATTGGCATATCTGCTTCTAGTCTGTACATCGGGCACTTTCTAACTGAAGTCTACACACTGATACTAATACTCTAAGTCTGTACACTGCCCGACCTGTTAAGTCTGCACATTGCCAAAGTCAGTTCAGCTCAACCCTATACATCCTTCCAATCTTCAACCCTATACATCCTTCCAAGCTTCACGTCTATACACTGGCTGCTGCATTCTCTTGATGTCTAAACACCCGATAGTGTAAGTCTATACATCACCCAGTGTCATGTTTGCATAGTCTATACATCGCCTGCTTTACACAATCAAAGTCTACACATTGCTTGTCAACAGGCTCGCACACACTAAAGTACATACATTGCACAAAGTCTGAACATTGCTTCAGAGATAGCTTCAGCAAAGTCTATACATAGACTGGCAGTCTTCATGCTAAGTATATACATTCCTTGAGTCCAAGTCTGTACAGCGTCCGTTGTCTAGAATCCTTGAAGTCTGTACATCGGACTGCTTCTTTTGAAGTCTATACATTGGCTCGTTCACTTCTGCAAAGCATGTACATCAGACTGTGGCAAAGTCTATACATTCGGTTCCTTGGGCAAAGTCTATACATCGCTTAGTCTGCACATTGCCTTCAGCCCAAGCGTTCAAAGCCAAGTCTATACAACGCCAAGTCTGTACACTCCTCATCTGTTCCTACGCTTGGCCAAGTCCATACACTCAACATTTCCCTACGCTTTCCTGGCCAAGTCTGTACATCACTAAGTGTGTACATTGCATGCTGCTCAAACGTTCAAAATCTTCAAAGTCTGTACAGCGTCCGTCTCAGCCAGCGTCTCATGCTGCGTCTTAGGCAAGTCTGTACATCGGCTTCATTCGCTCAAGTCCACACATCCACAGTGGTTCATCAAGTCTATACATTTTCTTGAGCTTCACCAAGTCTGTACAACGCTGAAGTCTTCACAAGTCTGTACAGTGCTTGAGCTTCATCTAGTCTGTACATCGCTTCAAGCGATTCAAGTCTATACAGACTGCCTTCACATCCAGAGTCTGTACATCGGTTCAACAGCCGATCGTCTCATACAGAACTTTCCAAGTCTGTACTGCCGAGTGTCTAATGCATCGTCTCACCCTGGCATAGTCTATACACTGGCTCAAGTTTGTCGAAGTCTATACATCTCCGTTGAGCATCAAGTCTACACACTGCTCACTGTCTTATTAAGAGTCTCACACAGGTTCCAAGTCTGTACACTGTTTAGGCATCGTGAAGTCTATACAGTGGCTAAAGCTTTGTTAAGTTTACACATTGGTAAGGCTCGTTTGCATTGTTCATCACATGTATATACAATGCCTTTCATGAGCCTATCCATCAAGTCTACACATTGGCTTGTCCGACCACAACCCTATACATTCTGGTGTTATAACTTGAGTCTTTAATGCTCACAGCACACTCTTTCCAAGCCTGTACACTGGTGAGGCTTCGTGAAGTCTACACAGTGGCTGGGCTATGTAAAGTGTACACATTAGTAAGGCTTGTTTGCTTTGTTCTTCATAAGTCTATACACTGCCTTCATATGCATTCTTCATAAGTCTATACATTGCCTTCATATGCATTGTTCATAAGTCTATACACTGCCATTCGTTTGCATTGTTCATATGTCTATACACTGCCTTCACATGCGCTTTATTCATTAAGTCTGTACACTCTCTCACGTTGTATACACTTAATCAGTTGATGTTTCTGAAGTATATACATTCGTGTTTATAACCTGAACTAACTAAGTCTATACATTCAATCTGTCTCTGTCTGTAGGCGATTCAGGCTGATGATTGGGCACGTGAACCGAGGTTGGCACCTGGCACGTGATCCAAGACAACAGGCGCATGACACGTGGATGGCAACCTAGTCAGGATGCTGCCATGTGGTCGAAATTCAAATGATCTGGCAAAAAGTGCATGGGCGGGAACCTGGCAGCCACACGCCAATATCTGCTATAAATATAGAGCTTCATCCTTCAGTAGAAGCCTGATCGTGAAAAGAAAAAGCAGAAGCCATTGGTGAGAGTTTGCACAATCCAGAAAAGAAAAAGAGCAGAGAGTTCCAGATCTGAGAGGAGTTTGTTCGAGAGAGAGAGCAGTGTGTGTGGATTGATGAATTGCTTCATTTGAAGCTACATTTGTATTGGATTTAAGAACCGATTTCTTCTTCATTGGTTTTTGTTTCTACTTTGTTTTCGTTTCATTTTGTTCATCCTTCTGATTTGAATTGGTTTCCCTCCGGTGTGTGGAGGAAGGGAGTATTACTCCAGTTTCCCTCTGAGTTGCAGAGGAAGAGAGATCGGTGATCTCTGGTGGTGTTAGTGACTGGTTGTCATTAACAGTTTCCCTCCGGTGTGTGGAGGAAGGGAGAGGATTCTCCGGTTGTGTTCTAGCTGGGAGCTAGAACAGGTTTCAAGTTCTGTTGGTAGCAGAGCTTGGTTGAGGGATTTGTTTCCTTTGGGTGTTCAAGCTGTGTGGCAGCATGTTGTTCGCAGAGTGAGTCTGCATTGATCTAGCATTGTCTAGTGGAATCCTCATTCTAGTTGGAGTGAGGGGTGGATGTAGATTGCGGACTGCAATCGAACCACCTAAAAACTGAGTGCCTCCTCTGTGGTTTGCTATTGTTATCTGCGCTCTTCATCTGCTTGTCTCTTTGCTTCCATGTGATCAGTTCTTCATTCTCATTTACATTTCTCTGTGTACGGGTTAAGGAGGTGCGTTAGCAGTAGAATTTATTTTCTGCCTAAGTTTCTACAAATTGGGAGTGATCTATTCATCCCCCCCCCTTCTATATCACTCTTGCTGGCTAACACGATACCCCAAGGATTATGCTGCGACAGTGAACTTGGAGACTTCAGGGGCACTTATGGGTGTTGCTGGCTTGGCTGGAGCTGCGAAATCCCAGTCATCCATTGCCAGCAGAGAATTGCTCCCGGGGGAGAAGAGTCTTCCCGAAATAGAAGCGGGAGAATTTATTTAAGAGGAAGCTGAAGCTCCTGGGGCTTTGGCCCTTGTTACAGAATCAGCCCTGGTGGAGGCCGGTCAGGCTGGGCGCGAAGAACACGCATCCTCAGCTGCGGAGATTCCTGATGCCACCGCGTCGCAAGACGCTGGCGGGGAGGTTGCTGTTCTCGAGACCCCCTCCACTATGATAGCTGTAGAGGTCGACTCCGGTGTGGGCGCCTTACAAGCTTTACCGTCGTCATCTTCAGAACCGAGCGACGACATCTGGGTCACTGTTGACAATAGGGTCGATTTTCAGCTTCCCGACACATCACCACTTGGCCTACAGTCGTCGAACAACTTGGTGTGGCAGTTCTTGGGAACTTTGCAGCGGACTGTAACAACCAGCCCAGATTTAACCTATGTGCAGCTAAGGGGCCTGGTAGAACACCTTTCCCATTCGCTACTGGCTTTTGGCTGCCCCATGGACGATTGGACACCACGGGTGATCTTGCTATTAAAATATGTGAATAGAAGGGAATTCTTTGGTCGAGAAGCAGCTGACCAGCTGATGGCCCTGAAGCTTGAGCGGACAGAATGTCGGGCCGCTTTCGCATCTTTGAGGGAGACAGCGCAGTCAATGCGAAATATGGCTGACATCTCTTCACAGCGTCGGACTTCTTTAGAAGCCAGGATAGCTGAACTTCATGCTGAACTTTCCAGGGCTGAGGCTGAGCTACAATAAGCCGAACAGCAAGAAGTGCATAGTGTAAAGGAAGCGGCATTGGCTGAAGGGCGGGCCGCCTTGCTTGAAGAAAAGCTAGTGCAGTTGGGAGCTGTCGAGTCTTGCCTGCAGGAACTAACCTGTTATCCCACTCTGGGGATCTTGGAGCTTGAAGACATCTTCCGACGCCCGCTGTAGTAACTCCTTTGTTGTTTTCTTCTTCTTTTTGGTGAACCTCTATGTATCCCAGGGAATGCCCCGAGTAATCATGTATTTTGTCACCTCATGAAAATGAAAAGTTTTCATTTGCCGTTTAAGTCATGACTTCATTTTCCTTCTTTCTTTCTTCTTAGCCAATTGTCTCAGCCTGGATGTGTGAGTTACTAGGGCAGGAGAGCGCTCACGCCTTCAGTAAAGGGGTGAGGGGTTCGCTCCACCACAGCGTAACTACTCCCAGGGCCAAATTTTGGCTAACACAGGCGGAATGCTCGAGGGTGAAAGCATAGCGGCCACTTGGATCACATGGTAAGGTTAGAAGGCCCATTGGTAGGCTTCGCCGATGGTGACAAAGCTGTCAGGAGACCAAGAGTGTACTCATCGAGTAACGAAGAACCCAAGTGAGAAATAGGTTTGCTAGTTTCCCCGAATAACGAAGAAGGTCAAGAATAGGTTTACTTATTGACACGGACGGAAGGTCCGGACCAATAGTTTGCTTGTTGATTTCGCCGATGGTGACGAAACATAGAGGTAGGGTTTACTCATCGACATGAATTAAATGTCGAAGCAAAGGAGGTTTATTTATTAACGAGGATGAAAGGTCTAAGTTAAAGGAAATGTTGACTGATCTTGTCGATGATGACAAGGGTCAAACACGGGTTTGCTCGTTGACATTGGATAGATGCCGAAGGAAAAGGGGGTTTATTCATTAACAAGGATGAAAGGTCCAGGTTAAGGGAAACGTCGACCGATCTTGCCGATGATGACAAGGGTCGAACACGGGTTTGTTCATCGACATTGGTTAGATGCCGAAGCAAAGGGGTTTATTCATTAACAAGGATGAAAGGTCCAGGTTAAGGAAAATGTCGACCGATCTTTCCGATGATGACAAGGGTCGAACATGGGTTTGTTCATCGACATCGGTTAGATGCCGAAGCAAAGGGGGTTTATTCATTAACGAGGACGAAAGGTCCAGGTTAAGGGAAATGTCGACTGATCTTGTCGATGATGACAAGGGTTGAACATGGGTTTATCAATCAGTGGGACTTGGAAGGATATTCTACCTTGTCCCTGAGGAGAGTGCATCATAATCATTGATCATTCTTTTTCCTTTCTTTCTTTCTTTTTTATATATCACATTACCGGTACAAGCGCCCTTTCGGGTTTTTGCCGGAACCGACCCCCTCTTGCTTTTGCCCACGCGCCCTCACGGGTTTTCACGTGGTGGGGTACCCGATTTTACCTACGGCGCCCTTTCGGGTTTTCACTGCAGCTGGGTTATAGTTGTTTTTGCCCTTGCCCAGGGTATCTGTCTAAGTCTGGCGAGACACCTCTATTTTTAGCCTCATTTTTTTTCTTTCTTTTCTTTTTCTTTTGAACTTGATTCACGGCACAAAGCCGGGATATACGAGGGCTTGTTCGTTAGCCACGGACGGGAAGTCCGGACCAAGAGAATGCTGACTGGTCTTGTCGATGATGACAAGGGTCAGGACACCGTTTGTTCATCGACACTGGTTAAATGTCGAAGCAAAGGTATGTATTGTTCATTAACAATGACGAAAGGTCCGAGTTAAGGGGAAGGTTGACCGGTCTTTCCGATGATGAGAAGGGTCAAACATGGGTTTGTTCATCGACATTGGTTAAATGCCGAAGCAAAGATATGTTTGTTCATTAACAAGGACGAAAGGTCCAAGTTAAGGGAAAGGTTGACCGGTCTTGCCGATGATGACAAGGGTCAAACACGGGTTTGTTCATCGACATTGGTTAAATGTCGAAGCAAAGATATGTTTTTTCATTAACAAGGACGAAAGGTCCAAGTTAAGGGAAAGGTTGACCGGTCTTGTCGATGATGACAAGGTTCAAACACGAGTTTGTTCATCGACATTGGTTAAATGCCGAAGCAAAGAAATGTTTGTTCATTAACAAGGACGAAAGGTCCAAGTTAAGGGAAAGGTTGACCAGTCTTCCCGATGATGACAAGGGTCAATAGTGGTTTGTTCATCGACATTGGTTAAATGCCGAAGCAAAAATATGTTTGTTCATTAACAAGGACGAAAGGTCCGAGCTAAGGGAGAAGGTTGACCGGTCTTGCGGATGATGACAAGGGTCAATAGTGATTTATAGAGAAAAAAAGATCTCCGGTGGGACTTGTGGTGATCATCCTTTTCAGAGTTTCATTAGGGTGAGGGTGAAGAGGAACTCTTAAATTACCACATCACTGGCTTAAGCGCCCTTTCGGGTTTTTGCCGAAGCCAGCCCCCTCTTGCTTTCGCCCACGCGCCCTTTCAAGTTTTCACATGGCGGGGTACCCGATTTTACCTGTAGTGCCCTTTTGGGTTTTCACCGCAGTCGGGTTATAGCCATTTTTGCCCTTGCCCTGGTGTAGGAACAAGAGTGACGAGGCATCTCTATTTTTAGCCTCCTTTTTTTCTCTTTTCTTCCCCTTTTTTTTTCTTCTTAGAGTGAGAAAACGAGGATAGGTCAATCATGCGATGTTTGACCCTGTGTAGTAGCATATGACAGTTGGCTAGGGCATGCAGCCTTGCGCCGAGAAAAGGCGTTCATTCGTTGGTGAGGACAAATACCAACGCGTAGGATTCGGCTAGGGCACGCAGCCTTGCACTGGGAAAGGGGGGTCTATTCGTTGCTAAGGATAAATACCAATGCAAGGGGATGAGTTTATGCGCCGATTCGGACATAAGGTCCGTAATGGCAATAGTGTGTAGAAGTCGGCTAAGGCACGCTGCCTTGTGCCGAAAGGGGGTTTATTCATCGGTAAGGATGAATACCAACACAAGGGATGAACATTCGCCGATCCAGACGTAAGGTCCGTGATGGCAGTATTGTAGGAAAGCTAGCTAGGACACGAAGTCTTTTGCCGGAAATAGGTTTATTCGTCAGCAAGAGGGTAATGCTAATGTAAAGAAGGAGTTTTATGCCGACTCGGGCGTAAGGCTCTGAGTCGTAATATTGTATGTAGGTGGTGTTCCTGATGGATGTATGCGGGCCTCCAAAGGATCCCAGGTTTAATGCTTGTTGGGGATGTTCCTGGAATTTTAGACCAGTGGCCTGGTAATCAGTCTGAGCTGGCTGGATTTTTTTGAAGAGTTCGGCCAGGGCGGAGTGCCACTAGGCCAAAGTAGGTTTCGGTAATTCTGGGAATGCTGGTGGGACTGCGTGGTACAGTTTCATATGCTTCCCATTAAGAGGGGAGAACTGAACTACTCCCTTGTGATCTACAAGAACGTAGGCGCCCCCTTCATATACTCGGCAGACAATATATGGTCCGACCCAGTTTTCAACCAACTTCCCTTTGGGGTTGGAGGCCATCACTTCTCTTCTTTTGACCATCACTAGGTCACCTTTCTTGAATTCTTGTCCTTTGACCAGCTTGTCGAAAGCACGGGCCATGCGAGCTTGGTAGAGTTGGATATTTTGTTGCGCTTGGAGACGCCTTCCTTCAAGCTCAGAGAGCTCTTCCAATCTTCTTTCTATATTGGTTTGTTCGCTACTAGCCAACCCGTGCTGGATGGCGACTCGAAGCGATGGGACTTCAAGCTCAATTGGCACTACCGCTTCTAACCCATATACAAGGGAGAATGGCGAGCAGCCAGTTGGGGTTTTATAGACTGTATGATAGGCCCAGAGTGCCTCGTACATCCTTTCCTCCCAATCCTTTTTGTTGGAATTAACAGTCTTCGCCAACAAAGTGCACAGCGTTTTGTTGAAGCCCTCTGCGAGCCCATTGGCTTGAGGGTTGTAGGGGGACGACATCCTCCAATCAATCTTGTATTTATCAGCCAATCGATAAACCTTCTAGTTCCTGAAGTGGCTACCATTGTCAGAGATAATTCGACTGGGGACCCCAAACTGGAATATTATATTCTATCGGAAGAATCTGGCAACTAATTCTCCCGTCACATCTCTTAGCACTATTGCTTCTGCGGCTAAGATGTATTTGCATCCCGACGATGATGTCGGCAAAGGTCCTACCACGTCCGTGCCCCATTGTACAAACGGCCAACTTGGTAGGGTAGGGTGCAACGGCACCGGCGGTCTTCTTGACACGTGGGCGTGCTCTTGACATCTTTGGCAAGCCTTAGCGAACTTGTAGTAATCATTGAAGATAGAGGGCCAGTAATAGCCCAGCTTCTTTATTTCGATCTTCATTTTCGGACCGGCCTGATGTGCCCCGCCTGACCCGGCATGGACTTCTTGCATTACTCGTCGGGCTTCCTCTAGGGACAAGCAGCTGAGTAAAATCTTCTTTCGGGCATCCGCCATTATCTGGAACAAAGTTCCGTTCCTCATTTCATAAGAGTCTTTGACTCTCAGGAGCTTCATTCTTTGTTCTTTCTCTTTCGGGAGCTGTTGGTGTCGGAACCGACACAGGAGGTGCTCCCGCCAATCGGGCTGTTGGATTTCTTCCACAGCTGCCGCTTCATTTTCTTGTTCATTAGCCATGACCTCGGTCATACTGGGGACCTGTCGCCGGTAAATCACTGTTATATTCAGGCTTGTATCTGGCGGGAGCGCCAAAGAGCTGGCCAAATTTGCGAGGGCGTCTGCTTGGGCATTTTGTCCTCGGTTGATGTGCTTGACTTTCATGAGATAGAATCTTACCATCAAGCGGATTGCTAGCTGATGATAGGGGAAGAGTTCTTGCTTCCGCACCTTGAACTCTCCTTCTAGCTGTTTTACCACCAGCATGGAGTCCCCGAACGCTTCAAGCATCTAAATCTCCATAGACAAGGCAATTTGTAACCCAATGATTAGGGCTTCATATTCTGCTTCATTATTTGTGCAGGGTTTATTTATTGAACATGATGTATATATCAAAAATTGATGCGCTCGGCACCCGTCGTTTAAAAATGTCGTGCCATACAATTTCAATATTTATAAAACCGCACTCACTCACTTATATGGATTTGAAAATTCAAGTAAAATGGTAAGAACGGGTCGATCCCACGAGGAGGAAATATTTTCAATTAAGCTTAGTTGGAAAATTCTTATATTTGAAATCAAATCATTTATTTGGAGTGCGTTTGTACAAAAATAGGAAATTAACATGCACAGGAAATAAATTTAACTAAAGAAATTGAGAGGAGTTGAGAAGAGAAATTTGGAAGAGATAGATTGAAACATGAATTTTTATTACTAAGGACATGAAAATTAAAACTATAAAAATCACAAGTGCAACTTGAAATTAAAAGAATAAGGGAAGAAATAAGTTGAGGAATCGGAAGAGTGACACCGTCCACGCCGTGCCGAGCCTTTGATCGCCGCCCCGCTTTGGTAGAACGCCGCCGTGAGAGGACCGAGAGAGAACAACTCCGCCTTAGGGAGATTTGGATGAAAATAGAAGGGGTGGATGGAAGAGGAACACATGGAAAATTATATTGAAAATAGGGGTTTAGAAGAAGGAGAATAACTTAAAATCCAGAGAGAATTAGAAGAAATAGAAGAAGAGAAAGTTGTATAGGGCGAAGAGAGGAAGAAAGTTGCTGAAGAACTCAGAGACAAAAAACGTGAGAAAGAAGGTGAAAAATATAAAAAACCAGGATCTATTGGCGTAGATGAACAGTGACTGAGTAGAAAATAGAACTGTGGGAAATTAATTATAACGTTAAAACAAAGATGAATTGTTGGAAGTGTTAGAAGAAGAAATTAAAGATCTAAAAGAGAGTAAGAACTTTCATGAAGAACTCAGAGAGAAAATAGAATCAGAAGGGTTTCAAAATGGAGGAATAACACAAACTAGCATCTCGGATGAACAGTAACATGCTAGGATAGTAAGTGGAAAATGTGCAATAACTTAAAAGCGGAGAGGATTTAGAGGAACAAGTAGAAAGAGAAAATGTAGAGCATTGAAAACTAAAGAAGTTTGCAGAAGATAGTAAAATGAAAGGAAGAACAAATAAGTATGTAAAGAGCTATGAAAGACTTAAAATAGCTAAGATTTCAACAACATGAACATTACACTAATAACACCCCCAAAACATAAACCAAAACCTACGTAGCCCATCCTACCCACTAGAGAACCTCCCCTTACATCAATAATAGGGGCCCTTTTTATAGGGACATAATTAACCCCTTTGCTACGTGAACACCCATTTCCTTTCTTGCCATTTTTGTTGAAAAACTCAAGCCCACCAAACATTTTCTGCCCACTTTGAATAAGTGTGTGAGAGATTGGTTGGCCACCAACCTTTATCTCTCTTCTTCTCTCTTTTCAAATGTTGGCAGCCCGTGTGAAGTCTCCATACGTTGCGGCTGCTTTTGGTGTGAAGACCTTGCTGGTCTTTGAACTCATGGACCATTCCTGTGCGTTTAACTTGGCCGCAGCTACAGCCGCATATGAAGGCCGATTTGGCCTCGTTTGTGTGAATGAAGCTTGATCGATGACCACCTCCAACTGCCTTTGTTATGGACCCTACGATGCTTTGTTTGGCGCATGAGGAGGCTCATTCGCCCAGCCTTTATTGGCCTTTGGATGCTGCCTTGTGTGTGAGAAGAAACCTGCCCACGTGGAGGCACCTCCTGCCGACGTCGCCCACCGCGTGGACCACAGCCGCCCAAAGCCCCTGCCCATCGTGCTTTGACTGCTTTGCGTGCTGCTGCCCTTTTGCATTTGAACGCCTCCCACGTAGCTTGTGAAGCCATTGCATGCTTTACCTGCATGCTACGTATATATGTATATGATATATATATATATGCTATATATATAGGTGTATATATATGTTATATATATATATATATATATATATATATATATGTATATATATATACTATATATATATATATATGTATATATATAAATATATATATATGTTCTATATATATGTGTATATATTATGCTATATATGTATGTATATATATGCTATATATATAAATATATATATGTGCTATATATATGTGCTATATATATAAAACATAGCTCTTTTGTTGTTGTTGTTTTTTTTCTTTTTTTTTTATTTGAACTAAGATTGGGCTTGGTCGGCCATGGGCTTTGGCTCATTTTTGTGCAAATTTGATGTAGATTTTCTTTATTGCCATCTTCCTCTTCCGAGTACCTGCAAAATAAGGAATTTATTTATCAAGTTTTTATTAATTTCATGAAACTACACATTTTGATCTAAAATCATGATTAAGTGTGATAAGTTCATATTTATTAATATTTAAGCTCATAAAAAGTGTGTAAATCATAAATTAACATGTATAAATGCACATTCATCACTTCTCCTTCTGGAGATTTCAGGACTATGCCTGCCCCTACCCGGACTTTGGCCGATCCGGTTGCTGGGGTGTCAATTCTAGATGCACCATCAAAGTACAATTGCCATAAGGAGGGTTGCACTTGGTCGGCTTCCAGGGTCTCGTCATCAGGGAGCTCTGTCTCCAGTGGACAGTCTTTACGTGCTGGATGCTCAGCGAAGAAGTTTGCAATAGCCTGACCTTTGATAGCTTTCTGTAGTACATAGTGGATATCAAACTCCATAAGAATGATCGCCCATTTGCCTAAGCGGCCTCTGAGTGCCGGTTGGGACAAGATATATTTCAGTGGATCAGCTTTGGATATCAGCCTGATCTCATGTGACAGCATATAGTGCCGGAGCTTCTTGACGGCGAAGACCAGTGCTAGGCAGACTTTCTCGATGAAGGTGTATCTTTTCTCGGTCCTGACTAGTCTTCTGCTGAGGTAGTAAAGGGCTTGTTCCTTCCCTTCTTCATTATTCTGGGCTAACATTGCCCCCAGGGATTAGTGTGTGGCTGCTATATATAGAACCAGCGGTCGTCCTTTCACTGGTGCACCCAGCACTCCCTTCAGGTAATCCTTCAGCTTGTCAAAGGCTGTTTGGCATTCTTTATCCCAGTAAAAGGGAACATCTTTCGACATCAACTTATGAAAGGGGTGGCATCACCCCGACAAGTTAGATATAAACTGCCGGATGTATGCCAAGCAGCCTTGCAAGGATCTCAGCTCAGAGAGGTTCCTTGGTGGAGGTAGCTCCTGGATCGCCTTGATCTTTACGAGGTCTATTTCAATCCCCCGATATCTGACGATGAAACCCAGGAATTTCCCGCTCAACACTCCGAACGCACAATTCATAGGGTTCATTTTTAGTTCATATTGCCTGAGCCTCTAAAATACAATTCTGAGGTCTTGCAGATGGTCTTCTTTTCTTCTGGTCTTGATCACCAGGTCATCTATGTAGCAATTGACCTTGTGGTAGAGTAGCTCATCAAATATTCTGGTCATTGCTCGCTGATAAGTTACACCAGCGTTCTTTAGTCCGAACGGCATTCTTTTGTAATGATAGATACCTTTGGGAGTTCAAAAGGTAGTGTGGACCCGGTCATGCTCCGCGATCCATATCTGGTTGTAGCTGGAGGACCCATCCATAAATGACAGTGTCTCGTGGCCGGTTGTGGCATGACTTCTGTGATTGGCACTGAAAAGTCATCCATGGGACATGCTTTATTCAGATCTCGGAAATCAACACATATCCAAATCTGCCCATTATTTTTCTTCACGGGCACAATATTAGTCAGTCACGTGGTGTATTGGTTTTCTTCGACAAAATCCACATCAATGAGTTTGTCTACTTCTTTGCATATCTGAGTGATGAGCTCTGGTCTCATGCGCCGTGATGGCTGCTTCACCGGCTCGACCTCAGGGCTTATAGCTAGCTCATGCTATGATATTGTGGGGCTCAGTCTTGGCATTTCCTTGTAGGTCCAGGCGAAACAATCCTGATATTCTTGTAGCAGCTGGACATACAACTTCTGTTCTTCAGCAGACAACTAGGCACTGAGAAAGGTCGGCCTAGGGTCGGCCTTATCTCCTAGGTTAACTTCTATCAGTTCGTCGACTGTGGCTTGGCCTCCATCTTCTATTTATAGGGGCGCAGGCTGAAGGTTGACAAAATCTGGAATATCATCTTCAAGCTTGAGTACCTCGGCCTCTTCATTTTGTTCCACCTGGGCTCTGCCAGGGATTTCTGATTCAGCTAGTGGCGATTGTCTGACCTGTTCTGTTGGCATATCTATAGCCGCCATAATTTTGAGAGACGAGCTGACAACCTCGACCCTTGCAGATGTGCTTGCAGCTCTGAAGGACTGGTGGTTGTTTGTTGCCATGCTAGAGTAGCACTGCGGCTTTGCAGTAGAAGACAAGAGTGCCCCATCTCCTTGGGTTGACATATCTTCAGTGGAGGTGCCCTTCTCTTTTCTAGGAGCATGCATCTCCTGATTAATTTCGGCAACAGCTTTCCCGGTCCACACGAGGGGTGTTGATATCATTATCAGAGGAGGGCCGCTGGAGGGAAACAGCCCTACTTCTTCCACATCTTCGGCTTCGCTACTACTGGCCGTGTCAAATTTGGCTTGAAGAGTTGCTTCTTTAGGCCATGCTTTCTCCCAGCATCGGCAAGACGTTATAGCCTCTGGGTCTGAGTCTCTTGGTTGAGCAGGCTCAGTATGTTCGACCTCCGATGGGTATTCATCGAAGGTTGCCCCCAGTGGGTTGTCTTCAGCAGGACAGAAAGCAAAAATGGTATGCACTTTGTATCGCCCGCTATAGTAGTATTCTTCAAGGGTGAAGCCCAACCCTGGATGTTGAGAGACACGCCTCAGTTCTTTGTCCAGACTTGCGGGATACCACAGCTTCTGGAATGCTTCTTTCTCCTTGCGGGGCTAGCCAGTAAGGATGTGCTGTTTCTGGAACATCTTGGCTATTCAACTTGTTGTAAACATTAGCCTTTGAACGGGGACTAACGGGCTCTCCATATCTTCAGGAAGGTGGCAATCCGTGTCTTCCCATGTGGGATGCTCCTCAGGTGTGTAAAACAAACTGCTGGGACCGTCAGAATGTCTCACCTCCCATGCTTTGAAAGGTTCGACAGTGCTATTATCGAGGCCAAGAATTGGCTTGGTGAGGCCTTCCGGGACCGTGATGTGGTCATGCTGCTGGTCGACCTTGGTTTCATTGACTTGAGGGTAGGTGGCAGGAGGTGATTTTCTACCCACAACCCCAGTGACGGCAATATGTGAGACTGTCTTGGGATTGATGTACCCGGGTGGCGGCGGTGGGAACCAGTCATCTCCAGAACTGCTTCTTGCTGCCTTAGCAGGGGTCTTGGCTTCAGAGGTCTTCTGTGACTATTCTGCATATAGAGGAGCATCCAGCTGGTGAAACTCGAATACTTCGAATGGGTGGAGGTCGATAAATATCCTCCCCTCCTTTTCCTCCTGGGTGTATTTGAGGCACTGGTGTAGCGTGGAGGGCACCACCATGTTCTCATGTAGCCAAGGGCGGCCAAGCAATGCCTTGTATGAGGTGTGGGAGTCAATGACATGGAACTGCACCCTCGTAGTAAGATCTTCCAGAGCGAGTGTAATTTCTACAACTGCCAGCGGCACTTCACATTTTTGGTTGAAGCCAGCGATACACATATCTCTGACTTTCTTGAGGCGCACGTTGAAGTGGTACCTCTGATATATTCTGTAGGGTAGGATGTGGACATCTGCTCCAGGATCTATCAGGATTCTGCTCAGCTCCCGACCATTCAGCTGTCCTCTCTTGTATAGCGGCCTGTTGTGGCTGGTAGTAAGAAGTAGCATGTCCTCCTGAGTGAAGGTCACATTGGCTCCTGGTAGTGCTTCAGCCAAACATGCTTCATATTGGGCAGGCGTCTGCAAAGCAGTGATGATCGCCTGTCGGGTCTCTTCACTCAAGGAGATGATTTCCCAAACAGTGAATCTCGCCGGGAGCTTTTTCAACAATTTGACTGCCCGACTTCCCGGTCGGACACTGGACAGCTTCATTTCTTTCGCCCACCTGGGCTTGGGAGAGTCTAAAACTGCGGCCCATGATGGGCCTGCTTCATCGGGCTCTGAGGCCGCACCCTTCTGCTTGGTGTCGTCCTCCTGTTGTCCCTCATCAGCTACCGTTGGGCAAACTTCATCTTCATCTGGAGCTCTAGAAGGCTATTCAAGCTACGGGTGAGTATTCCCGACTGCGGGGGTGGCGCCCTGACAAGGCTCCTTTCCCTTTGAGATTCTTAGACATTCCAGAAAGGAAGGAGCGGTAGTACTGCCCCCACTCTGACTGTATAAACCTGAAGGAGGAGGGATTTGGACTCCCCTGACCTCTGAAGGGGGTATCTTGTAGAATTGCTCCCCCCTGAAGATGATATTATGGTCGGCAGGCGGCTGACGCCCCCATCTTCGGCCTAACCGGGTTGCATGTGCTGCATGTGCTGCAGTTGTGGCTTCGGCCTGGCTTGCCCCAGCGGCGGGTGTAAAGCATATTAACTCCTCATCTTCCTCACCGGGCAGATTGAAGAGGGTAGACAAGGTATTGCAAGAAAGGATTGTGTCCTTTGTGACCTTGCTGGCTTTTCTTTTCTTTCTTCATCTCTTCTTCTTTTCTTTAGCCGACGCTTGCCCCCAGAATAGGCTGCCATCCTTGTCTGATGCTTTGTCAGCTTCTTGCTCCTATTTTATTGAAAGTTGGTCTAATTCCTGCCACGGGACATGATCCCGCATCAGTAAAGGTTTCAGTTTGGGATATACATATTCATCTAGCCCGTTTATATAGTCTTGCAGCGGCCAGGCTTCTGGACTAATCTCCTTGACCATCGGTAGTGGAGTCTATCTTCTCTGATTGTGTGTAGGTATTCTGATGACTGCAAGTGGATTGGTCCACACAGGTGCTACCTCTAGTAGAGTGGGTCGTGGTGTGACGCCATGGATCTGCACCCCCACTTTCGGGCGAGGTGTGACCTTCTTATTGGTTTTTGTAGGGACTTGCTACCATCCCTCTTGTTCTTTTATTGGTGTCAGGAAGTAAGCCTCATAAGCATGTTGAGTGCTGGCTTCCACGATCTCTTCAGGCAACACCTGATACAGGGAAATCATATTGACCGCGACTCTTCTCAGAGACGCTTCATGAGGTTGTGGAGGGTCAACCTTGTACTCCCCCATGTAGACCCGGCAATTATCCGTTTAAAATTCGATTCGAATTCGAATTCGTATTCGTTTGGTCGGATAATTATCCGAATAAAATATCCGACGGATAATTTAATCGGATATCGGATATCCGATTATTAATCGGATACGAATTCGGATATTTAAGTATCCGTATCGGATATTATCCGACCGAATATAAATATGGGATTTTTTATGAATATATATAAATCTTATAATTTTTTTAATAAAAAAATATGAAATTTATTATGATAATAAATGGTCATTTTATCCTGGCTCCGGCTGGGTAGGAGACGAAGAGTCTCGGTAGTTGGTAGGAGACGAAGAGTCTTTGGACTCTCCTCTCTCTGTTCCCCGGCTCCTCTCTCTCCGTTCCTCCTATCTCCGTGAGTCCGTGTCTACTGTCTCGAACCTCGCGGTGTCTCCTTTCCTTCACACTCCACGGTGACACAGTTCACACTCCACAGTTCACAACTTCACATAATACACACTTCACCGGCGTGTGTGCCGGCGATCGGTGGCGGTGGGTGGTCTAACAGCCTCCTTCCACTCGAGCGGCCTCCCTCACCACCTTCACCGGTGACGGCGCGCAGGTGGTCCACGTCGTTTTGCCGACATCCCTCGCCTCCACCGGCGGTGGCGGGTGGTCCAGTCGTTCCACTGCTCGTCGTTTCACCAGCGTAGCCGCGAGGAGCCCCTGACGCCTGAGCCACCCTCTGCCATCATCTCCAGAGCCACATCGTCCTCCACAGGCCACGCCGACGTCAGGTCCGTCAGCCGGTGCTGCTCTCCACCGTCAGCTCTGTCGGCCGTGCACCTCCGGCCACTTCATTCCCTCTGGCACGTACATCGGTACAGGTAAATCTGAACACATATATAACCATCCTATCCCGGCATCCCGTAGCAGCACCATTAACAGAGCTGAGTCTTTTCTCTCCTCCACCATGCCCGTAGTATCCCATGTAATCCCTCTCCCACTTCTTATCTCTCCCTGTCTCTCTCTCTCTCTCTCAACTGCAGCGCAGTTACGGTGCCCCTGTTTGGAACAGGGGCACCGCCGCACCGCAACCCACATGGCACACTCTCCTCCCAGTGCTCCCACACCCCAGCTCTCTCTCTTACCCCCTCTCTCTTTCCCCTCACGCACTCTCTCACCCTCTTTCTCTCCCACCCTCCGGCTCTTCTTCCTCACCTGCTCCCCTCCCCGTCTGCACCTCACACACTCTCACCGTCGCACAGTGGCACACCCACTCCCTCTCACCCTTCTTATGGCACACACTGGCGGCCTTCGTTGCACACACATGCACGTATGCAAGTTATCCTCTTCCCCTCTACACATACGCACAGTTTCTTGCACACCCTTCCTCAAGCCCTCTCTGCAGTGGTTAGTCTACACATACGCACAGTTTCTTGCACACATACGCACAGTTGTTAGTCTGCACTCCCTGAACTCACACTCACATCCTCAAGCCCTCTCACACTCACATCCTCCGAGGGGTTCAGATCTAACAACACATTAAAAAATCAAGTGAGGTGGGGCGGGGGAAGCACTTGGGCAATATTTGGCATGTATTAGATGGATCAATATTGGGTATTATGATCTCTAACAATTGACTTGATGATTCCCAGCAAAGACCTGCCCTGCACATGAGATGCAAGAAGAGATTAACCTTTGACTTAATATTATTCCCATCGTAGCCAGTACAACAAAACAAAACCTCATTAATTATGCTTCAAACCCCTTTGTTAACCCATCTTTCTTGTGGGGAACTCAAATTAAACATGCACTATCCTGTTCATATTTGTCATATTCTATATTAATGAAATTTGCTCATCACTGTATATTACCGAGTATGGGTGTGAGTACTGGGTATCATATCAGAAATAAGACTAGGTATTTTGATTATTTTTTCTTAAACACATTTTGATCATCCATTAGTTTTATGTTTGATTATTTTTTCTTTTATGATGATAATATTTTGATCTATATTTTTTTGATTGTTTGAATTTTACATAGGTTTGAGTGTTGCTTTTTTAATTATAATGGAAGGGCAATCATCAAGCACTCTTGCTCCAATAGCACATAGTACTTCTGTGAATAATTCAGCCCCATCTGATAATGTTAATCCTGTAGGGAACACTAACCCTACACATGAGCACATTGAGCAGGCAGATGCAATCAGAGTACATGATATACATGTAGAAGTGGATGGACCTACTAAAAGGAGAAAATTGACATCTCTTGTGTGGAATGAATTTCGAAAGGAGGTAGTTAAAGATGGCAAAGTGATTGCTATTTGTAATCATTGCAATAGACAATTTGATGGGGCAAGCACTAAAGGAACTACTCATCTTAAAAATCATTTATCAACATGTGTTCGCAAGAAATGTGAGGATGTAAGCCAAAAAAATTTAGCAGGAGCAAAGACAATTGGTGAGACTAATGCAAAACTAGCTGCTTACAAGTTTGATCAAGAAAAAAGTCGGTTTGATTTGGCAAGAGCTGTGGCTTCTCATAATCTTCCTTTCAATATTACAGAGTATGAGTATATTCAGATTTTCATTAAGGGTTTACGACCTGAATTCAAAATTGTTTCAAGAAATACTCTCAAATCTAATATTATGAAAATTTATGAGGAAGAAAAGGAGAAGTTGTATCATATTCTTGATGGGTTAACTTCACGGGTTAGTCTCACTACTGATTTGTGGACTTCAAATCAAACTATGGGTTATGCTTGCTTGACAGTACATTATATAGATGATGAGTGGACTTTGCAAAAGAAAATTCTTGCATTTGTAGATGTCAAGACTCCACACACTGTTGAAGTTCTTTTTAAGCTATTGAAATCTCAATTGTTGAATTGGAACATTGATAAGAAGTTATTTTCCATTACTCTTGACAATGCATCCAACAATAATGCAATGGTTAGAGAGCTTAAGAATTGGCTTTGTGAAAAAAAATTGTTACTATGTGGTGGCCGTTTCTTGCATGTGCAATGTAGTGCACACATTCTTAATTTGATTGTTCAAGATGATTTGCGAGTGTTGTCAAAATTCATAGAGAAAATTCGACGAAGTGCTGTGTGGGTAAGGAAAACACCCAAAAGAAAAGAGAATTTTATGAAGGCTTTGGTTCATGAACATTTGTCAACAACAAAATTCATTAATGTGGATTGCCCTACTCGGTGGAATTCAACTTATGATATGATTGCAAGTGCATTAGAGTTGAAAGCTGCATTTTTGCGTTTGCATGATATTGATTCTGACTATGTGGATTGTCCTTCTGATAATGAATGGGAAACTGCAGAAAAAGTGTATAGTATTTTGAAAGTATTTTATAAAGCCACTCTTGCTCTTTCAGGGACTAAGTATGTCACTGCTAATTTATATTTTCATGAGGTATGTCATGTGCATTATAAGTTGCGTGAATGGTTAAATAGTGAGTTGTACTATGTAAGAGAAATGGCACAAATTATGTTTGGAAAGTTTATGAAATATTGGGATGAATGCAGCCTTCTCTTTACTGTGGCATGTGTCCTTGACCCTAGATGGAAAATGGAGCGAATTATTTTCATGTATGAGAAAATTTATGGATCTAATGTTGATGTGAGAATTGATAAAGCTCTCACCTTTCTTAAGGATCTTTATAAGGAATACTCAGCTAAGATATCTTCTCCTTCTTGCACTTCAACTCAAAATGTGATTGTTAATAATGCTGAAATTTGTGAGATAGATGATGAGCTTGGAGAGGATTGGAGCAAGTTCATAAGTTCACGATCTGTTGCAATAAGTAGAAATGATTTGGATGTTTATCTTGAAGAGACTCCTACTCCAGATGAGAAAGGATTTGATGTGTTGTTATGGTGGAAAGGGTATGGCAAGAAATTTCCTGTGCTTGCTTTGATTGCCAAAGATATTTTTGCAATTCCTGTGACAAGTGTTGCATCTGAATCAGCATTTAGTATGGGAAGAAGAATTATTGATGAGTCTCGTACTTCTTTAGCTCCTGCAACAATTCAAGCCCTCATATGTACACATGATTGGCTGCCTACTTTTAAAAAGAAAGGTGAGATAACTTTAAATATTTAAATTCTAGTATTTTTCTCTTTAATAATGACATTATTCAACTGTTATTAATTTTTATGAATTTGTTTCTCCTAGAAAAAGATCTTATTAGGCCATATCTTACTACTGACTCCGATCAAGTTGGACAATCTTTTGAAAAGGTAATATATATTTTATTTCTTTATTTTCTTTATTTTTGGGTTAATGTAGTTCTCTTAAATGCACTAACTATATTCTTTCTAATCTTTTTTTAGTTACCATTAGATGATGATGAGTGAGCAGTGGAGTGCAACAATGATTGAGATTGCGGCAAAGACTATTCCGTTGCATATGGATTATGGAGTGTACAAGACTTATTGTTGTTCTCTCTTGAAATTTAAAAACATTTTTTTGAACTTGTTAAAAACATGGTTTCAATATTTAGTTGGTTATGATGATTTGATATGTTTGAAAACATATTTAAATTAATGTTAGTTGATTTAAAAATCATTATGATAGTTTAGATTTATAATATAGTTGTGTCTTAAAATTTTTGAAGGCTATTAAAAAGTATGTTTGTTTCTTTTTTTTTTCTAGCCACATTGTCTTTTCATGATATATTTATAGATCAAAGATATGAGTGGTTCACTTTCTAGTTTCTACAGATCGGATAGATGGAAATCTGACCACATGTCCTTTCACGAGCTTAAACAAGTTTATTAGGTGGGTTGCTTTGTACGTATACATAGCGGATACATAACACCATGAACCATTTAATTCTGAGAAATTAAGGTGCTCAACCAGACAAAGTATCCAAGTGCATCAAGCTTCACAGAGGAACTTCCTCAATCTGCAACATCATCACTGAGCCTCAACAGCATGGCAGGTGATTTCTTTCTTTCCCAATGCTTGTATATACTCTTTCCTAGCAGGGAGTTCATCATGAGGGCAGTTGTAAGGAGTCCAAACTGGCTCACCAACAAAGAGTCTCATTGCCTTAATGTAGTTGCCAGTATCAAGGGTAAAGCGATGATAAATTCCAGCAGGTAAGACAATCATTCCTCCTTTCTTGACAGCAATTCTGATCCAACGTTCATTTTGATCTCTCACATCAAAATACCCACTTCCTTCCAGACAATAACGTATCTCTTCATCGGTATGTAGGTGTTCCTCAAAAAAGCCTTTTATCTTGGCCTCATAATTTGGCAGTTTTTCTGGGCACACTTCACATATGTCCGTGTAAGAATAGCCCCTGGCTTCACGAATCTTTTTCAAGTTCTCATCATTTTCATAGTCATCCGCATTCAGACGCCAGCTGATAACTCCAAGTTCTGCAAGCTTCTCCAAGGGAACAAATTCCTTTGGTTCACGGTGATGAGGAAGTCTCTGGTCTTCCTCATTGTCATCCATATACCAGGCCTGGAGGACATCTTCCTTGCCTTCCTAGAAGTATTTCTTCATGGTTATCTCTCTCTCTGTTTGTTTCTTTTCTCATAATTTAGCACACCGATATATTTGAGAAGAATTCTATAATTATTAAACATAAGATTCTTTATCTTTATGATGTTTCTTTAAAAAAATTATTTAGGTATATCTTTCTTTCCATTATCACTTTAGGTTAGTTCAGATTTGTCATTTAATAATCATATTTTATATTTATTATATTTTTAATTCATTATATATATGTATATATATTTAAAAATTAAAAACTACGAACATATAACATATTTTTATACCTAATCGGATAGTCGGATATATCCGAATCTGGATGGTATTCGACTATCCGATTACACCTAATCGGATAGTCGGATATATCCGAATCTGGATAGTATCCGTCGAATTCGAATTCAGATAGTGACAAAAATACACCCTAATAGAATGTTTCGGATTCGGATATCCGACCGATTATATTCGGATACGAATTCGGATATCAGACTATCCGCTCCGTATCCGCTCCGTTTACAGGTCTACCCCCATGTCTATTTCTTCTTTCTTGACCATGCCTTCAATGATATCCTTGAAAACATAGCAGTCTTCAATCGGGTGCCCCAGCATCTGGTGATAGGGGCAGAACCTTGGGCTGTCTTTTCTTTTCAGGTCTTCCGGCCTTTTCGGTTCAGGCAAAATAACCTTACCATACTGGGTCACCCAGTCGAAGAGGACCTCGGTCTTCTCTTTTGGGAAGGAGTAGGCCTTCTTCATTTTATCCCGGAGTGAGGGACCCTCTCGGTCATCTCCGGTTTTAGCAGGTTGAGGGGCAACTACCTTCTTGCCTTTGTCCTTTTGTTGTTCAAATGACTTAATGTCAAGAGTGTTTGCTTCTTTAGGCGTTGAATGCTACTCTGTTGTTTTTGCCTTCTGTGCAGTGGCAGTAGTTGATGTAGGGGCAGGTCTTGCAAGGAAAGCTTCCACCTCAGCCACGGCATTGTTCAGACGGTCAAATGACCGGATTTCCATTCCAATCATCTTTTCCAGTACCTCTCTCCTGAGGTTTTGTTTGCATATTTATATGGCATCCTCCTAGTGTGGGGGCCGCTTACATCTCATTCCGAGGTTCCTCCACCTCTTGATGTATTCAAGGGCTATTTCATCTGCCCTCTGTCTTGTCGAGTAGAGCTCGGCCACTATGACCTCCCTCTCTGTGACATGGAATCTTTTTCTGAATTTCTTCTGCGTATCCGGCCAGTTGCTGATCGACCCGGCTGGAAGGCTGGAATACCATTCAAATGCGAGCCCTGTTAGTGAGGACCCAAAAAATTTCAGCAGATACGACTCGTCGGTGGCCAGATCACCCATGATGGTCATATAGTAAGCGACATGTTCCTTCGGGGATCCCTTCCCGTTGAACTTGTCGAACTTAGGTGGCTTATTGATTCCAGGAGGGAGTCGCTTGGCAGCATGATGTGGCGGGTATGGCACCCGGTAGGCATCAAATGCGACGTAGTCACCTTCGCTTCGCTCGGCGAGCTTCAGCTCAATCATTCTTTCCACCATCAGCTTGTTCACGGCGGTTGGATAGACCGGTTCTGGGTAGAAGTGTGTCGGCTGCCGATAAGGGGTGACTAAGGTGGTCGCCTGCGGAGGAGGACGCAGCAGTGGAGGCGCCTGGTGCACCTGTGGTAGTACTGGCGGCATCAGAGGCTGTGGTGGGCACAACTGAGTGGTCGCCAAGCTGGGTTCTGCCGGCTGAGGCAAGGTATAAAGTGGCGGGAAGTCGCTTGGGTTGAAGACTCCCCGTGATGATTCGGCCTGCATCTCAGGCTGCTTAGAGGCCGAAGCATGCTCTATTTTCTCCATCAGTTGCTTCTTCAGAAGTTCTATCTCCTGTTGATATCTCTGAAGTATCACTAGCACCGACGGATCGGGAATAGCTTCTGTTGTTTCCCCTGATGCACCTTCAGGTGGAGCATCTATCAGCACATCCTCTTCTTCCGCGGTCACCACATTTGCAGTCAGAATGGTGGATCCATTAGTTAGGACTTGCTTTCCTTCTGTTGTAGCCAGCATCTCTCTTGCGGCTTCAGTTCTTCGAGTGCTCGGCCTGGGCCTTTTGACCAATCAAGCCAGCTCCTGAGGTTCCTCAGGCAGTATTCCATATTGGCCAGACACTCCAACCATATTGCAAGTGAAGACTTGCATTCCTTTCCTTCGGCAATGGACCCTCCTCTTTGGATGTTGAGGGAAGGTCAGTCTCTCGAAGACAGAGACTTTTCTCTCCTCCTGCTGATGAGGAGTGGCTTTATCGGCTCCAATTTTGAAGCCGTCTCCATATCCATTATCGTCACCTGATGACGTCATTCCTCTATCTTCATCTTTTTCTTCGACTGCCATTGGTGGGCAATCGTGATCTCTTGCCATAACTCCTCGCAACAGTCGTTGTTGGCCCAGTGAGGGGTTGCTCATACCCCTGAAGTAGTTTCTGACCACACTGGTCATCTCTTCCTGCCCTAGCCCCTGACGCAGGACTGGGGATGGTTGTCGACCTCCGATTGGAGGGATGTAAGCCAGCCGAGTTCTTTCGGGGGGTTGTTCAAATCTTCTCCCTGCTGCAGGGATATCAGCTTATCGGACGCATGCCCTGAAGCTTGCGCGGTGAGGAGGCTCCGCGACAGTCTCTTTTCTTCTTGGGGCCAGCGCCCTCTCATTCTTTTCCTTCGCCTGGATGGGCATGGAGTAGTAGTAGGCAAGCACCTCTCGGCGAGCAGGTTGGACCTTCTTAGGGATCCAGACTTGTTTAAACTTCTTGGGCCTTAGGGCCAGCTCTCTTCAGCCTTGGCGGCCTTCTTCTTCTTTCTCAGCCCTCCTCCCAAAAAGATCATGGAAAGAGTTGCGGGTTGGCATAGCAGCAACCACCCAGTCAGGAATTGCTTGGGTCTCACGTCCATCTAGGAAGATCCGAACACCCTTAATCAGGACAGATTTCCCAGACACTGACAATCGTCCGGTCATAGGAATAGTAGGTCCCCGGCGGGAACTCCCCTGGCAGAAATTCTGAGGCTTGTAGTAGTACGTGGGGCGAGCCCCTTGGGCCACATGATGTACCATGCAGCTAATCAACTGAGTCTGCTCTGTCGCCAGACTCTTGCAGCTTCGGGCATTGTGGGCCCCTGTCTTCATGGCAGCTTCTTGTTCGGTCGGCTCTGAAAGCTCTACCTCCAGTATGTCGGTGAAGGCCACCCCCAGGAAGTTGGGGAAGCCGACCGACGGTGGGAAGGAACCAAAGATCATCGGCACCGCCAGTTTTGCTGGTCGAATGTCTTTGAAGGCTACGTCAACCCTTTGGAGCAAGTGTGTTGACGCCACCTCAACTCCAGTTGCTGAGCGTACTGATGAATGGGCACGTGACCCGAAGCTGGCACCTGACACGTGATTCGAGGTGGGTGCTGAGCACGTGATCCGAGGAGGAATCTTCTGGACGGAAGGCGTGGGAAGCTCACGCCCTAGCTGCTGCTGCTGCTTATAAAAGGAAGCCTTCATCCAACAGATGAAGACTGATCGAAGCTGAGAGAAAAAGGGAAAAAGTATATACAGTGAGAAACAAGCAGCAGAGAGTCTTCGATCCATAGAAAGAGGAAGAAAAAGAGAAGAAGAACTAGAAGAAGAGTGAGCCGGCAGAAGAAAAAGGGTTGCAGAGAAAAAGGAGAGAATAGCGTGAGAGAAAAGGAGAGCAGAGGAGAAAGAAAGAGAGATAGAGAGAGAGAGTTCGTGGAGAAGAAGGAAGAAGCTATTGAAGATCTGTCCTCTGGCGTCTGGATTAAATCCAAGCCAGATCTGCTCCTTTGAGAGCTACATTCTTGTTCTTCATTTACAGCCTTCCGATCGTTGTGTATTTTCCGTTTCTTATTTTTTCCTTTTCATCTGGTTATCTTTGTTCTTCTGATCCTCTGGTCTGAGGTCGGGTTCCTCTTGGTGGGTCAGGAGAAGGGAGATCTGATCTCCGGTTACAAGTAGCTGGGAGCTACTTTTGGGTTCCCTCCAGTTTGGAGGAAGGGAGACTTGTCTCCGGTTCTGGGCTTGTGGGTTGCAAGTCCAGTGGTCCCTCCGGTTGGAGTAAGAGAGGTCTTCGACCTCTAGTTTGCTGGTGACTGGAAGTCACTGGTTGGTTCCCTCCTGGTCTGGAGGAAGAGAGACTTCGGTCTCTGGTTTCCAAGTGGCTGGGAGTCACTTGGGGTGTCCCTCCGGTTGGGAGGAAGAGGGGAGGTTGTTCCCCTGGTCAAGCTGTGTGGCAGCAACTGTTCGCAGACTGAGTCTGCTTGGTTCTAGCATTGGCTAGTGAAGCCTCACTCCGGTTGGGAGTGAGGGGTGGATGTAGGTCTGGAGGACCGAACCACCTTAAAATTATTTGTATAGTGGTTTGCCTTGCGTTAGCTCCATATCTTCTACCTCCCATTCACAGGTTGTGCATGCTTGGCTAGTTGCATTATCTAGAGAGTTATTTTTGAGCATTATATTCTGCTAAGTGTGTTTGGGTTGTTTAGCTCTGCCTTCGTTTCTGGTTGTTCAGGTGGCTGCATTGGTGCAGTCCAACTGTTTGTTCATTTGTTGCCTTATCATTTCATCTTGGAAAGCTCATTAGTCTTTATTCCGCATATCTGAGCTTTAGAGTTTTAATTTGGGCTATATTTTCTAGAGGGATACATTCACCCCCCTCTGTATCCGGACCTAGCACCCTAACAGTTGGTATCAGAGCGGTGTCTGCATACAAGGTCCAGCGGCCTACAGATTCGATCTCTGGTTTTCGGTGCTAATTTATTTTTAGTGCATCAATATTCCTGTTGCATTAATCTGTTGTGTTCTCATGGCTCATCCTCTACTATTCAGTAGTTCAAATATTAAATTCTGGCTATATCGTATGCACAAGCATGTTAACTCTATTAATCCACAATTGTGGAAGGTTATCTCTCACAGTCCACATGAACTTCCTAAGGATAAGTCCAAGTGGACTCATGTTCACAAGTTGAAAAATGACGATAATGTGAGAGCTCTAAATCTAATGAAGGCTGCAATCGGTTCTGATGATTTTTCCTCTTTCTCAGGTTGTAGCTCGGCAAAGGAAATATTGGATGAATTGCTTCGCATCCACAATGGAAAGGAAGAAGAATGTCTCATGGCAAGAAGGAGTGATCAATCAGATGAGTCCTCATCCCAGGTAAACTCTGAGACCCAGGATATTAGTCATGATGATTTAGTTGCCATGCATGAGCATCTACTGGAAAAATATGAAAGAGTTAAATTAGAAAAGAGAAAATTAAGAAAAGAGAAAAATTCTGAAGTCAGAAGTCTGAAAGCTGAAAATGAAAACTTAAAATCTAATATGATTAAAGAAAAAGATGAGTTAAATAGGTTGAAATCTGAAAATGAGAATATTAGAAACAAACTCATCGGTGAAAATAATTCTTGCAAAACATGTGCCATTCTCGAAGAGATGATTAATGATTTTGATTCTGATGACAGTTTTTAAAAAGAACAAATCAAATCTTTAAAAGAAGAAAATGTCTACTTGAAAGATCAAAATAAAAAGCTAATGGTTCTTAATACTGTCTTCTCTGAAAGATGGTTGTCAATTGAAAAAGGAAAAACTGTTGTGAAGGAAAATGAGAACAACATTGAAATGATGGTTCAACAAGAAAATGAAACTCTGAAGAACCTGAATGATGCTTTGCAACAACAGCTGATTGTTTGTGAATCTGAGCTATCCAAGTATGAAGTGAGTATTGCTTCATTGAATTCTGAGATTGAAGATCTGAAAAATTCTTTGTCAAAATTCGTTAAAGGAAAAGATAATTTGAATAAGCTGCTTGGTTCTAAAGTGAATTTTCAGAAAGAAGGACTTGGGTATGTGCATGTTAATAAGGAAGTGAATGAAAAGAAGATGTCAACTGTATTCGTGAAAAGCTCTGAACAAGCTAATCAATCTAGTTCTTCTATTTTTCAATTCACTGCTAAGAAGGCTGAAATTTCAGATAAGAAACAGAAAAAGATTCAAAAATAAAAGAAAAATGTTGATTTCGATAAGTCCAAATATGTCTCTGATTTACATGTGCATGCTGCTCACTGCTCACACACACATTCACACTCTCATGAGAATATCAATCTTGTCAAACAAGTGAATGTGAATACAAAGGCTATAACATGTCACTATTGTGGGAAAGTTGGCCATATTATGCATAACTGTGTAGCATTGATAAATGATGAAAGAAATGATGTTAGAAAGTATCATAGAAATCATCTTAGGAAACATTCTACTGATCAGGAAAAGAAAATTCAATGCTATTACTGTGGGAAGTTTGGTCACATTGCTGCCTTCTGCTGGCATGCTCAGGGAAAGAAAACTAACTCTGGATTTGTTAATTTCCCTGTTAATAAAAACATTGTTGATAGAAAGAAGTTTGGTTCTAGAAGCAAACACACTGTATGTTTTGAATGTGAAAAGCCAGGCCACAGAGCTGTTAACTGTTGGCTGGCTGGCTATGAAAAGAAAAATTTTCATGTCAATAACAGAATTAATCATGTTCACTCACACCATGTTCACGCCAATGCTGATGTATACAATGAGAACATGAAATCTGTTATTTCTTGTTATCATTGTAGGCAGGTAGGGCATTCCATGTATAATTGTCATATCATATGTTGTGATGATAAACATGCGAAAAATCTGTTGAGAAAACCTGCTAGGAGTGTCACTGTTAATTCAGGACCCAAGACTTCTTGGGTGCCTATTTGTGCAAGATAGTTTGCTAACCTGTAGGTGTGCCTTGGAAGCTGAAGAATAAACAGGGGTAAATAAACCAAGGCACTCAAAGAAAAACCCCTTCTGAAATTTTCAGGTAATTTCTCTATATTTCTCATTTTGAAATTCATTGCATATCTGATTTGATGTATTCTTGCATATCTGCCATTTGTAGTTGTTTGGTAATTGTTGAAATGCATAAACTCTGAAAACAAATTACATTCTGAAAAATCTAAACTGCATATGTATGTGGCTTGAAATTTGCCTGATGCATAGTTCATTGAAAATCTGTCTATTGCATTCTGAAAAATCTGATAAGCTGAAATTTGATCCATGCATGCTGCCCATGTAGAATTATCATGATTGACCTCATTGATATATAAATGGTAAGATATTAAAAGGTAGGGAAGTCTGTCTGGAGGTTCTTACTATGTGTGAGGTGGTCTTTTAGACCAAGTGCTCCGCCTAGTACCATGGGTCACTTTGCTGATAGGACAGTCTGATTGTGCACAAGTCACAATATCATTTGGAATCATATGTTCAGTTTCCAGTGTAAACATTGCATGTTTTCAGGGGGAGTTAGTTACATATCCTTGCATAGCATTCAATGTTGAGTCTTTGCATGTCCTTGCATACATATAGTGCATTGCATTTCCTTATATTGAAAATGTCAAAAAGAGAGTTTGAATGCATATTGTCAGGGGGAGTCAATGCATTGCATATAGGTTGTCAAATGCATACTCATGTGAGAATTCATTACATATCCTTCCTTATTGATTTTGTTGACAGACCTTGAACATATTTTTGAAAACATTGAGCTTCAAAATCTCTCCTATCAATTGGTATCATTTGGCTTCAGATTTCTATCAGTCTTTCATGAAGATTTCAATTGGACTATCTCGATCATAAATCTGAAAATTCTTGAACTAGAAATCTTCTATTATACATTTTTATGAATGACTGAAATAACTCATGTGGTTTAAGATTAATGTATTCAATGAGTTTGGCTTTAAAATCTCTTAAAAATATCTGAAGTATGTTTAATAAACCTTAACCATCTGTTTCATGTTGTGTCTTGTAAAATCTTCTGAAATCTACATTATTGAATACATGACTTTATTTGGTTAAGTACATGAAATTGTTATTGATTTGAAGCAAATGAATCTTTCTGAAATGTCTAAAGGGTATTTTCTGTCAGAGTAATGACCTTGGTCACTGAGAAACACATGTCCAAAGGATTGTGTCATGAGGTACCATAGTTAACTCTGATTAAGAATAATTGAAATTCTGGCAGAGCAATGGCATGCACACTGAGAAATACAACTCACTCATCAAGAAATGATTTGCAGTGTGTCATGATGTGTAAATGCTATCTCTGTTCATATAAAGCATGACAGTTAGTCACACTAAGTGCTTAGGGATATTGGCCTCTGATCAAGGTATATCCTCTAGTTACAAGGTGTGCACTGAACTAGAGTGCTCGTAAAATTTGTAGCATGAAAAATTGTTGAACGAAATGAAATATCTGAATATTGATGCTAAAATCAAATTGCCACAACCCTAGACAAAATCATATGACTTCATAATTGCTTGATTTCAATACTGATGCATGTAATTCCGAAAGAAGTCAATAAATTTGATTGTGTAAGAGAAAGGGAGTTTTATCAAGATAAATATGAGGGCTTGGTTCATTTTTATTAAACCATGGTTTTAGATATCAATACAGAATTTTATTGATAAACTCTGCATACATCATGTTTAAACCATGCTGATCAATAAAATTCATTCATAAGCCCTTATAATGGAAGACTTTGAAATATTCTGATTTGGATTTATGAGAATGACATTTTCTTGAAAATCTGACTAAAATTCTTGTAGTTGAAGCCTCTTTAAAAATCTACTAATTGAACCTCTTCTGCTCATTGACCTAAACTTGTCCTTGTTTGCCCCTATGATCTCCGTCCCATTCATCTCATAAGATTCCACTTAAAGGGGGGAAATTGTGATCTTGCATTTTGTAATCTCCATCTGCATCTGCATTCTTACCTTCCCATGGTTCATCTTGACTATATCAAAGGGGGAGATTTTTGCCAAAGGGGGAGATTATTTTTCAATTATAGCATGATGGTTGCTTTAATTTCTCAAACTATTTTTTTTTGATGAAGTCAAAGGGGGAGAATAGTTTGAGTCATCAGATTGACTCACTGTGTAGTGTTGCCATCATCAAAAAGGGGGAGATTGTTGTGCCCATGTGGTTTTGATGATGGTTTTAATGGTGGTTTTGATGATTGGCCTTTGAAGTGAGTTATTCACTGTGAGTCATCTTGCTGTGTGTGTCATCATGCTATTATTCAGTCATTCTCTGATCATAATGCTTTTCTTTTATATGCTCGATTAATTCATATTTTATCATGTAAGTGAATGGAGTTCATATGGCTGTCAGATAACATGCTCTACTTAATTCTGTCTACACTCTGTCTGCATAGTCTCCATAGCAGTGCGTCAACTCATTGAGCTGATGCGTCGACTCTTCGCTTCCATCTTCAAGTCCATACAACGGGACTGAAGTGTTCAATTGAAAGTCTCTACACTCGTTCCATTGGAAGTCTATACAATCGTCTTCATATCATCGAGTCTGTACACTGGCTTAGACTTTCCAAAGTCTACACAATGCCTCCTTGACTCAAAGTCCATACATCACAAACTCTATACATCCGATTGATGTTGCAGTGTTCACCAAGTCTATACATCGCCTTCAGACCTTCAAGTCTATACACTGCTACAGGAACCAAGTCTGTACATCGACTTCGCACCTGCAAGTCTGTACATTGGCGTCATTTCACCAAGTCTATACACTGGACTTTGTTTCACCAAGTCTGTACACTCCACATCTTTTCCTACGCTTGGCCAAGTCTATACACTCATACCTTTTCCTACGTTTTACTGGCCAAATCTATACATCGCTAAGTCTGTACATTGTCTTCAGCTCAAGCGTTCAAAGCCTAAAGTCTGTACAGCGCAAAGTCTACACATTGGCTCAGGGTCGTCAAGTCTATACATCCACAGTGGACGTTCAAGTCTATACATTGGCCCTAATACTCAAAGTCTGTACACTCGCTGCACTGTACAAGTCTATACACTGGCAATCCTGCTGAAGTCTATACATTGGCTCTAACATTCCAAACTCTGTACAGTCACTCCCTCAGTAAGTCTATACACTGGAGTCGTCAGCTGTGAGGACAGCATGTCTGTACACTGGTTCTCATGCATGTTAAACACCAAGTCTATACACTGCACTCATGCATTGTCCTTTACGGTAAAGTGTATACACTGTCCATGTGCTAATTGCTCAAATGTATATACACTCGCTGTTATAAAAGCCTGAACTAACTAAGTATATACATTCCTTTTATCTCTATTTGCAGACGATTCAGACTGATGATTGGGCCAACGCAGCGTCCAAATGAGTCAACGCAGCATGCTGAGAGCGTCGACGCAGCATGCCCATCTGCTGAAGACTTGATCATTGGATCACCGATGTGTCAACGTAGCAGGCTGATGGAGTCAACGCAGCAGACTTGAGTTTTGCTGGTCGAATGTCTTTGAAGGCTGCGTCAACCCTTTGGAGCAAGTGTGTTCACGCCACCTTAACTCCAGTTGCTGAGTGTACTGATGAATGGGCACGTGACCCGAAGTTGGCACCTGACATGTGATCCGAGGTGGGTGCTGAGCACGTGATCCGAGGAGGAATCTTCTGGACAGAAGGCGTGGGAAGCTCACGCCCTAGCTGCTGCTGCTGCTTATAAAAGGAAGCCTTCATCCAACAGATGAAGACTGATCAAAGCTGAGAGAAAAAGGGAAAAAGTCTATACAGTGAGAAACAAGCAGCAGAGAGTCTTCGATCCACAGAAAGAGGAAGAAAAAGAGAAGAAGAAGAAAAAGAGAAGAAGAAGAAATAGAAGAAGAGTGAGCCGACAGAAGAAAAAGGGTTGCAGAGAAAAAGGAGAGAATAGCATGAGAGAAAAGGAGAGCAGAGGAGAAAGAAAGAGAGATAGAGAGAGAGAGAGTTCCTGGAGAAGAAGGAAGAAGCTATTGAAGATCTGTCCTCTGGCGTCTAGATTAAATTCAAGCCAGATTTGCTCCTTTGAGAGCTACATTCTTGTTCTTCATTTACAGCCTTCCGATCGCAATGTATTTTCCGTTTCTTATTTTTTCCTTTTCATCTGGTTATCTTTGTTCTTCCGATCCTCTGGTCTGAGGTCGGGTTCCTCCTAGTGGGTCAGGAGAAGGGAGATCTGATCTCCGGTTGTAAGTAGCTGGGAGCTACTTGTGGGTTCCCTCCGGTTTGGAGGAAGGGAGACTTGTCTCCGGTTCTGGGCTTGTGGGTTGCAAGTCCAGGGGTCCCTCCGGTTGGAGGAAGAGAGGTCTTCGACCTCTGGTTTGCTGGTGACTGGAAGTCACTGGTTGGTTCCCTCCTAGTCTGGAGGAAGAGAGACTTCGGTCTCTGGTTTCCAAGTGGCTGGGAGTCACTTGGGGTGTCCCTCCGGTTGGGAGGAAGAGGGGAGGTTGTTCCCCTGGTCAAGCTGTGTGGCAGCAACTGTTCGCAGACTGAGTCTGCTTGGTTCTAGCATTGGCTAGTGAAGCCTCACTCCGGTTGGGAGTGAGGGGTGGATGTAGGTCTGGAGGACCGAACCACCTTAAAATTATTTGTGCAGTGGTTTGCCTTGCGTTAGCTCCATATCTTCTACCTCCCATTCACAGGTTGTGCATGCTTGGCTAGTTGCATTATCTAGAGAGTTATTTTTGAGCATTATATTCTGCTAAATGTGTTTGGGTTGTTTAGCTCTGCCTTTGTTTCTGGTTGTTCAGGTGGCTGCATTGGTGCAGTCCAACTGTTTGTTCATTTGTTACCTTATAATTTCATCTTGGAAAGCTTATTAGTCTTTATTCCGCATATCTGAGCTTTAGAATTTAAATTTGGGCTATATTTTTTAGAGGGATACATTCACCCCCCCCCCCTCTGTATCCGGGCCTAGCACCCTAACAGTGTATGCATGGCACACATTCGGGTGTCCTGGTCCACCCTTGCATGTGTCTGGGTCAGACTAACATTAGGTTTGTTTAGGGTCTTTTTGAGTCTTTGTTTCATCTGTCTGCCGTGTGTCTGTGCATACATCAAGTCGGTTTATACGCTCGCGTTGGCAGTCCCTTTCGAGTGCAAGACTGGTCGGACTTTGGGTTCAGTTCTACTTCACATATCGGATCTAGTCACATAAGAGACCTAGCGATGATTCCTAGTGAGTCTTCGAGCCGCCTTCCCTCCTTTGCAAGTGACCCCACCCCGGAGTGTCCACCTTTAGCCTCAGTCCTACAGCAGCGTGAGCATATCGAATCTATACGGGATGAGCGGGGGTCGATTACTTGGAGTGGAGCGTACTCCGCGCTTCTAGGTTCGGTGACACATCTGCTGGAGCTACTCGAGTAGCCGCACCCGTTACTCGACGAGGTCGAGTTCTTCCCACCTGGGGAGAATTGATGGGGACATCAGAGCAAGACCACTAACTTTTTATTTTACATTTGAGTCCTTTTATTTACATTTATATCCTTGGGAAAACATGTATGCAATTGTAAGGCTTTGTAAGCCAATGTGTCATTCCCTAAGGATCTTTGGGTTTTCGTGCAAAAGTCTAGTAGGACCAGCAAGGGGCCCCCATCTCCTTTTCTATTGATCCACCTAAGCCTTAGGGCCCATGTGGGGCCAGTCAAAGGTCCATGGTGGGATTCTAGATGGCTTGCCCATTCAAGAGGACAATTGGATTAAAAAGTCCAATATTCCAACCCTTAAAGTCTAAGATGCTTCCCCCTTATAATATAGTTTGTCCCATGTTGTATTTTTTATTTAATTTGGTCATTTGACCACATGGGAAAGGAAATCCCCTCTCTCTCACAAAATTCTCAGCCCCCCACCCCTTGTCATTCTCTATATAAGCCTATGTATAGTGTCATTAGGGATTTTAATGAAGAATTAAGCATTTTTGCCGAGAGCAAGCCCAATGGCACCCCTTGTGTCTCTCCTCTCCCCCTTACAGCAGTGATTACTGCCCATTCTAGGGTGTGAAGCCCTCATCTTGGTGTGACTTCAAGATCTTCAACCTATACTGGATGCGACTTCCGGCCGCTGACTTCCGTTCGTGCCGCCATCGCGCCACCAACGTCGGAGTTCTATCTCCATCATGATAGAATCTCACCTCCGTGAGTCTATCTTTTCCTCTTGTTGTCTGATCAAGCTGCGGTTTTGAGAGCTATTTCCTCTATCTGTTAGCTTTCCATCAATATATCTTTTGCCCCATTCTGATCTCGTTTGGTATTTTTCCCGCAATTTTTATATAGCCCCTGTCAATCTGCCAGTCTGCAGATCCACGGGATAGAGTCTGTTTGTTGTATTTTTCCCACCCCCCTATCAAAATTCAGAAAATCCACACAAATTCCCATGTGTTCCTCACGTATACCCCATTCCCCCATAATTTTCGTTGAGTCTGAAAAAATCATTTACCCCTCAGTCAAAGGTCAGTCTCAGGCATATCCCTTGCTACCCTGTGTGTCTGTCAGTCCGAGTCAGAAAAACAAACAGTCATACAGTAGTTTTCATTTTCAATCCATCCACTGGATGGAGCTGTCAAAATTATATATTGTATATCTATGAGTGCTCTTTCCAACGGTACCAGCCACTCCTCGATCGGCTTTCGGATCTGAGCGTCGTAATTCGTGTCACCGAGGCCTGCAGATCTATTCTCTGTGCAGGTCCGAAAATGCAGTCTAGCAGATATTCAGAAATAAATATCAAAAATCAACTTCAGGAGCTGCCCCTTCAGGGAGTCGTTCAGGGACGCCCTGCCATCGTCCCAGCCAAGCGGCGCCTCCGGAAGATCTCAGGAAGGTGACGTTCCTTTGGAAACCGTTGCTTGCTATCCAGTGAGTCAGCAATCGAGTTGGCGCAGCACCGAGTTAGAATAGTGCCAAGTCGGACCAGCAGGCCGAGTTCGTGCCGTACGCACCTCCAGATTGCTGCCCGTCAACCCAGGGTCGGTCCTCCCAGGCCTCACTTGTAGCCCTTTACCTCCCTGCGTGCAGTGGACAATAGATTTCACTGTTGTAATTAACTTTTACCGTTGTTACCCGGAGTTACCGTACTTGGCCGGGAACGTCTTCCCCACGCCCGGAGCGTGGAGGTACACTCGCTAGCCTCCTCGTAGGCATTGCTTTACTCGTATATTTTTGTATATGCCGCTGCATGAGTGATAGATTATCTAGCTTGTTATCATTTTATCACCGCTGTGAGAGCGACAGTGAGTGACCGTCCCGTGACTCGACCCGAGTTAACGCGGAAAGGCCGATACCCGAGACTCACTACCGGTTTCTCAACCACGTACGGTCCAGCGTTTCCCTCGGATAGGGACGATCGCGAGCTAGAGTCCCAGGTCGCGTGTCCGTCCCGCATCAATTTGGCCACCCCAAGGCCCTCTCCGCATCATGAAGGCCCCTCCTTCACCACCCACAAGAGCTCAAATGCCACCACCCTCTACTTCTGAACTTTATTCAGAGTCGTCTTATTTGGAGCCACCAAAGCCTGAGCCACCCATATTTCTAACGGGCACGCTTTTCATCACCGAGCCACTACTTAGCTGGCTCAAGAATGGCTTGGCCTCACCTCCCTTCCCATCCATGGACCCTATCCTACCTCTAGTGCCAATCAATTCATTTCACACCACTTTCCGGTCTAGTCACTATGTGGATACATTGGATGACCTTCTTAAAGGGTTAGACTAGCAATTGACTTTTACGCACTTGTTGGCTCCAGGCTTCGACCGACCCACAGGTCGTGGCTTCACTCATCCAACTTCAGGGTCCATCACCTCCGTGTACACCGTGGGTCATGTTACCATGGAGGTTCTCCTACTCCTCCCGTTACCGGCCGAGCCTAACTTTATACCATTTACCCCGAGGGAGGAACCCTACCTCCTATATGAGATCATTGTCCCCTATACCCCCACACATGAAGGTGACCACCTACACCTTCTAGATTTCCAAATGTGGGATCGTGATTTGTGGGAGCCCAGTTCGAGGGGTCATACTTTCTTTGATCCCTTCGATCCATTCTCTTGTGGACTCCTTGACCCACCACCTTTACTCCACCTTCTCGAGGGAGTCCACTATCACACCCCTTCCCCAAGGGCCGGTCCATCTGCACCCACCATGCCCCTTCACGATACACCTACATATCGGGATGATGTAGAAGATAGCCCACCCAAACCTCCCAAATCTAACAGGCCGTCCGTGCATGAATGGATCACTATAGGATGCCTTCCACATTCCATCAACCTCCGGTTGCATCTAGTGTATGCATGGCACACATTTGGGTGTCCTGGTCCACCCTTGCATGTGTCTGGGTCGGACTAACATTAGGTTTGTTTAGGGTCTTTCTGAGTCTTTGTTTCGTCTGTCTGCCGTGTGTCTGTGCATACATCGAGTCGAGTCGATTTGTACGCTCGTGTTGGCAGTCCCTTTCGAGTGCGAGACTTGTCAGACTTTGGGTTCGGTTCAACTTCACAGATCGGATCTAGTCACATAAGGGACCTAGCGGTGATTCCTAGTGAGTCTTCAAGCCGCCTTCCCTCCTTTGTGAGTGACCCCACCCCGGAGTGTCCACCAGTCCCACAGCAGCATGAGCATATCGAATCTATATGGGATGAGCAGGTGTCGATTACTTGGAGTGGAGCGTACTCCGCGCTTCAAGGTTCGGTGACGCATCCGCTGGAGCTACTCGAGCAGCCGCACCCCTTACTCGACGGGGTTGAGTTCTTCCCACCCGGGGAGAATTGATGGGGACATCAGAGCAAGACCACTAACTTTTTATTTTACATTTGAGACCTTTTATTTGCATTTATATCCTTGGGAAAATATGTATGCAATTGTAAGGCTTTATAAGCCAATGTGTCATTCCCTAAGGATCTTTGGGTTTTTGTGCAAAAGTCTAGTAGGACCATCAAGGGGCCCCATCTCCTTTCCTATTGGTCCACCTAAGCCTTAGGGCCCATGTGGGGCCAGTCAAAGGTCTAAGGTGGGCTTCTAGATGGCTTGACCATTCAAGAGGACAATTGGATTAAAAAGTCCAATATTCCAACCCTTAAAGTCTAAGATGCTTCCCCCTTATAATATAGTTTGTCCCATGTTGTATTTTTTATTTAATTTGGTCATTTGACCACATGGGAAAGAAAATCCCCTCTCTCTCACAAAATTCTCAGCCCCCCACCCCTTGTCATTCTCTATATAAGCCTATGTATAGTGTCATTAGGGATTTTAATGAAGAATTAAGCATTTTTGCCGAGAGCAAGCCCAATGGCACCCCTTGTGTCTCTCCTCTCCCCCTTGCAGCAGTGATTGTTGCCCATTCTAGAGTGTGAAGCCCTCATCTTGGTATGACTTCAAGATCTCTAGCCTATACTGGATGCGACTTCCGGCCGCTGCCTTCCGTTCGTGCCGCCATCGCGCCACCAATGTCAGAGTTCTATCTCCATCAGGATAGAATCTCACCTCCGTGAGTCTATCTTTTCCTCTTGTTGTCTGATCAAGCTGCGGTTTTGATAGCTTGTTCCTCTGTCTGTAGCTTTCCATCAATATATCTTTTGCCCCATTCTGATCTCGTTTGGTATTTTTCCAGCAATTTTTATATAGCCCCTGTCAATCTGCCAATCTGCAGATCAACGGGACAGAGTCTGTTTGTTGTATTTTCCCACCCCCCTATCAAATTTCAGAAAATCCACAAAAATTCTCAGGTGTTCCTCACGTATGCCCCCTTCCACCATAATTTTCGTTGAGTCTGAAAAAATCATTTACCCCTCAGTCAAAGGTCAGTCTCAGGCAGATCCCTTGCTACCCTGTGTGTCTGTCAGTCCGAGTCAGAAAAAGAAATAGTCATACAGTAGTTTTCATTTTCAATCCGTCCACTGGATGGAGCTGTCAAAATTTTATGTTGTATATCTATGAGTGCTCTTTCCAACGGTATCAGCCACGCCTCGATCGGCCTCCGGATCTGAGCGACGTAATTCGTGTCGCCGAGGCCTGCAGATCTGTTCCCTCTACAGGTCCGAAATTACAGTCTAGAAGATATTCAGAAATAAATATCAAAAATCAACTTTAGGAGCCGCCCCAGCCAAGCGGCGCCTTCGGAAGATCTCAGGAAGGTGACCATCCTTTGAAAACCATTGCTTGATGTCCAGTGAGTCAGCAACCGAGTTGGCGCAGCACCGAGTTGGAATAGTGCCGAGTCGGACCAGCAGGCCGAGTTCGTGCCGTACGCACCTCCAGATTGCGACCCGTCAACCCAGGGTCAGTCCTCCCAGGCCCCACTTGTAGCCCTTTACCTCCCTGCGTGGAGTGGGCAATAGATTTCACTATTGTAATTACCTTTTACCGTGTTATCGGGAGTTACCGTACTTGGCCAGGAACGTCTTCCCCATGCCCGGAGCGTGGAGGTACACTCGCTACCCTCCTCGTAGGCAATTTTTTACTCGTATATTTTTGTATATGCCGCTGCATGAGTGATAGATTATCTAGCTTGTTATCATTTTATCACCGCTGTGAGAGCGAGAGTGAGTGACCGTCCCGTGACTCGACCCGAGTTAACGCGGAAAGGCCGATACCCGAGACTCATTGCTGGTTTCTCAACCGCGCACGGTCCAGTGTTTCCCTCGCATAGGGACAATCGCGAGCTAGAGTCCCAAGTCGCGTGTCCGTCCCGTATCAGGAGGCACCGGAGGGCACAGAAGATATTATTTCATTCAGCATTGAACATTACTATCAAGAAGGAGGCATTACCGCATACATTCACCACGGCACGGCACAGTTGGTCGGAAGCCGGTTGCGCTTACACAGACGGGTATAAACCCAAATCAAAAAGAACGACAGAGGGACGAGGAAGAAGATGGGATCATGTCATCGCCCCTTCGACCCTATTCATTCACAGAAACAATGCCAGGAGGAAGAAATAGAAAAGGGGGGAGACGGGGAAATGTCGAAACCCACCTAAGATCTTCACCGCAGAAAAATAGAGTATCAGATTGGTGTTCCCTCCCCGGCTCCGGAGCTGTTCAGGCAAGCAGATAGGGGAGGACGGCGGCAGGAGCCCTCTCAGGAGAAAACCTACTTCTCCCCCAAGCTTTTTCTCTCGCACGATTGGTTTCTCTTAATTGGATCCTTCTCTTCCGTTCTCTCTTCTGATTCTCTCTGCCGACTTGTTCTCTTTTTTTTACTTGGTCGAACCAAGTGTATTTATATAGAGATGGCATACTACGGCGTGAAGAAAGCATGTCGGATAAGCTCCCTCGACTATTTTACGCGTCGAGTAATAGGGCGCTAGGAATAGGGGGGCAACGGTGAAAGGGCGCACCGGATATGCTCCATTCATTTGACGTGAGTCAGACAGTGGGTCCCGGACTGGCTCTGGGTGTCACTGCGACCATTCATCTTGCCACGGTCTTGTAACACCTTGGTGAGAAGTCCTGACGAAGTTCTCGGGTCGACGTGCAACCTTCTTCGGAACCTCGTGTATCTTTAGCTTGAACACGCGGGTTTTCCGCTGACACGGCCCTCGACACTGTGGTTCGTGCTGCTGGCTCGACCTGACTTGTGCTCTAAGCTCTCTTGTAGGGTGGAATGCCACCTCGGATGCTTTCGCCCTGACTGGGCAATCATTTGGTCACTAGCGGACCCAATATGATGAGAAGCCGTACCCATGCCGAGTAATCGGGGTCTTCCACTAACAGAGCCTTCGGTCCCTTATTCTAAAGGGCCAAGGGTGTTCTTTCACCTCGGGAGGATCTTTCATTCAGGTGGCGGGCCACCAGGTATACACCTGTCCTTGATCGAACAACATATGCATTCTTATCCTTGGTCGGACGATGGATACACGCTCGTCCTTGGTCGGATGAATGATACATTCTCGTCCTTGGTCGGACGACGGGTACATCCTTGTCCTTGGTCGGGTGACGGATGCATGCTCGTCCTTGGTCGGACGACAGATATTGTCTACGCGGTACGACCGAGTCGATACCGGTTCATTGGGCAGGCTTGATGACACTGCCGACTTGTGGCGTATTCTTCTCGATCCTCTTGAGGTGAAGTCCCCGGCACTCATACTGGGTGACCTGAGGTTCTAGCAGCTTGAGAAGGCTTCAATGTATTGATCTTCTTCGGCTTCTCTGCTTTAGTAGGCCGCATCATTTGTCTTTGAGGCTTGATCGCCATTGAATATATTTTGGGTGCCAATAGCCGACGCTGCTTCTCTCTGCTCAGCTTGGCGTTGTCCTTCAAGTAAATGTAATGCATACACACATCCGGACTAATACCCTTCAAATTTGCCACTGACCAACCTATCTCCCCCTTGTGCTCCTTAAGGACATCTAAAAGTTGAGAATCCTAAGCAGCATTGAGATTGGAAGTAATATTTTTATAATCACGGGCAGAGTGTGGTCAGGGCCCAGATAAGCGTACTTAAGAGAATCTGGCAGAGGTTTCAATTCAAGAATGGGCGGCTGATCCAAAGATGGAAGAAAAGGTTCAGCTTGCAATGGAGGGAGTGGCTCTATACTAGAGTAGGGTGCGGAAGAGAATTGAGAATCCTGCAGCATGCTACCCTCTTCTAGACATTCATCTTTAATCTCTGGACTTTCTTCAATCAATTCCTCAATGACATCAATGACGTTACATTCCTCCTCATGGTCTGAATACTGGGATGCCTTGAATACATTTAAAGAAACATTCTCACCTCTGAAAGAAATATCGATCATTCCCGTGGCACAGTTTATATTGGCCTTCGCCAAAGCTAGAAACGGTACTGGGATGCCTTGCTTATGACTCATAGTGTTATGTGACTCATAATGTTGCCATCATCAAAAAGGGGGAGATTGTTGTCTCTATGGTTTTGATGATAGCAAACACTATAAGTCATCCTGTGTTTGCATGATAGATGATGAAATGCATTTATGAGGATTGATTGTTGTGCATTGATTCTTTGTGCATGATTTCATATGTGTATCATGTCATATGTGTATGCACTTACTCTGAGTTGATGTGATCCAGTGATCCATTTGCTTGATCTTTATTGCTGGTAGTGGAGTCTATGTGCATGCTATTTCATCAAACGGGTTGTGAATATGAGGGCTGTGGTGCTTGCGTCTTATATAGCATCTTAGCACATCTAGTGTCAGTGCATCCATGCATCTCACGCTACGTCTCAGCACACCCAGTGCCTTCATGGTCAACATAAATGGTTTGGCTGATCATGGTCTGGAGTCTAAGCTAGCTGAGTCAAGGTCGGTGCTACTCTACCTAAGGATGATGGTGTTTGTGTCTCATGGATTTTTGCGTCTCATGCATAGCTCAGTCCATGTCTTGCTTGCACCTCTCTTACACAATGCTGGTTGTGTTTTATATTGCGTCTCATGTGCATTTGTGTCTCAGTGCATGTATTACGTCTTACACTGCGTCTCATTCTGCGTTTCAGTGCATGTGCTACGTCTCAGTCTGTGTCTCATGCTATGTCTAAGGGTGCGCAAACGAGGTCGGTGAAATGTTTTGTTTTAGCACGGTCGGTGCAAGTGTCTCTCTCGCATGATCAACATCGATGCATATCCTGTCTCTCATGCATTTCACAGTCGGTGCAGTTTTTTGTCTTAGGCATGTTAGAGTCGGTTCTAGTTTAGTCTAAGGCATCCTCTAGTCCGAGCACATATGAAAGCAAGTCGGTGCATTCTTTTTCTAGCATAAGCACATGCATACTAGGCATGGTCTAAGCATCTGTCTCATTCGGTCTGTACATGCTCTATTTCTTGGGTATAACGGTCGGTGCAATCTTTGTTCCTAGTATCGATTGGGTCGGTGCAAAGAATGCTGCAACATGAATATCAGGGTCGGTGATAATTGCACCTTGTGCGTGACTGAGGTCGGTGCAAGCTGCACCTTGTACCTACTAGGGTCGTTGCTAGTATCATCTACTTGCATATCACAACTATCTCAGGTAAGTGCATACCTGCATGCTATATAAAGGTCAGTGCATATTTCATTAAATCTATGAATACTAATGTTTCATCACTTGCTGTTAGATTAAGGTCTGTGCATATTTAAGATATGGCTGACTACAAAGTGTTGGTCTAATTGCTTTAATTTCCTATTGGCAGGAACCTCATCATATATACAAAGGGCAGTATTCATTAAATGAGCACGTGAGATTAAATTATTGCCAAAGCTCGTGATCCAAGACTAATCTATCAACAGGAGATGCTGACACGTGGAAAGTGAAAGTGCTGAGATTACATCACGTGGAACGAAGAGATCCAGATATGCGTGATAGTTTAGGCAGGAAACATTGTTTCCACGCGCCTTCTTTTCGCATAGGCCATATAAATGGAATAAGATTTCTTTTAAAAAGGATAACACAAAAAAAGACTAGAGAGTGCACCCAGAAGAGAAGAAGGTAAGTGCAGCCAGAGAGAAGAGTACGAGAGCCAGCAGCAGAAGAAGAAGAAGAAGAAGTCCAGAGAGAGCGAGAGAGCTGCAAAGTGAAGAGAGAGAGAGAGAAAGATCTGAGAAGTGAAGAGAATTCTAAGGAAGGAGAAGAGAGAGTCTCTCTTGAAGACTTGTTTTGGAATTACTCTTTGGAGCTATAGTTATTTTTATTTTTATTTTTGTTTTCCGTTTGTTCTTTTCATCTGCTCAGTGTGTTCTTCCGATCCTCTGGGTTAAGGTTGGGGTTCCTCCTGTGGTCTCAGGAGAAGGGAGACTTGCTCTTCTGTTTGCGAGTGACTTGGTGTCGCCCGTTGTTGTTCCCTCTGGTGTGGAGGAAGAGAGGTCCTAGACCTCTAGTTGGGTGAATTGCTAGGAGTAATTCACGGTTTCTCTCTGGTGTGGAGGAAGAGAGGTCTGTGACCTCTGGTTTGCTAATGACGAGGTGTCACTAGCGGTTCCCCTCCTGTTTGGAGGAAGGGAGGTGTGCCTCCGGTTCTAGTTCCGTAGGTAGCAGAGCTAGGGTGCTGATCTTGTGGGTTGCAAGATCAGGTTGAGGGATTTGTCACCCTCGGTCCAAGCTGTTTGGCAGCGTCTGTTACAAACTGAGTCTGTGGTTCTTGCTTTTGCAAGGGAAGCCTCACTCCGGTTTGGGGTGAGGGGTGGACGTAGACAGACTGTGGGTCTGGCCGAACCACCTAAAAATATCCTATCCACCGTGGTTTGCCTTGCGTACTGTTCCATATCATCTATCCCCCTTCTCAAGTTGTTTGAGCGTTCTATATCAGAAGCTTTTCTGTGTGATTTCACTTTGAGTTTGGTATTGCTGTTAAGTGTTCGACTGAGTGTTTAATAGAGACATATGCTTCTTAGTGCCTCTTATTCCTTGAGCGAATTTGTGAGTTGAGTCTACGTGATTCCTTGGGTTATCTATCTTCAGCTTTTTCAATTTCCTGAGCAAGAAAGCTCAGTAGTCTCATTAGATCTCATTGAGCATAGGTAAAGTTTTATTCCGCTATAGTTTTTTAAAGGGGATTCATTCACCCCCCCTCTGAATCCGTGGCTAGCATCACAACAATTGGTATCAGAGAGGGTTACTGTTTCATCGGATCCAACGATCCATAGTAGATCCTGTAGCTTTTCTATTGTGGTGTTTTTCAGGTCACTGTTCAATGTCTTGAAATTGTTTGTTGTTTTTCATCCATGGCTTATCCACCGATCTTTGATGGTACTGATTTCAATCTGTGGTTCAACAATTTGCACATGTTTGTCAAGTCTGTTGATTCTGATCTGTGGAAGCTCATTTCACACGGTCCACATAGGTTACCAAAGAACAAGTCCAAATGGACTGATAATCATAGATCTATGTGCCGTAAAAATCAAAAATCTATGGAACTAATGAAGGCAGCTACTAACAAGGCTTTGCACTCTTGTTTCCATAATTGCAGGTCAGCCAAGGAAATACTGGACAGGCTGAAAACTTCCAGCCACGGAAATGGAGACCAATGCATGATGGCAAATGGCAGCAATCAAAGTAGCAGCCAAAATGAAGAAGATGATGATGATGAGGTAAACCTCTTTGAGAATTTTACTCTAGATGATTGGCAGGATGTATATGCTAGTTTGTTGGAGTCTTGTGAAAAAATGAGAAAACAGAATAAATCTCTGAAAAAGAAGTTAAATAATCATGCGAATACTAATTCTGGAAGTGAGGACACTGAAATCCTGAAAATAGAAAATGACATATGTAGAAGACAACTAAAAGATTTTGATTCTATTACTTCAGATCTAGATCATTTGAAATCTGAAAAAGAAACGCTCAAGAATCAAATTGGCTCACTCAAAGAAAAAAATTAAGAGCTTGCATGTGAAATTTCTGAACTAAAGGAAAGACTTGGCTCGATTGATGATAATCAGACTCATATCAATAATGTAGTTCAAAATGAAAAACTCTTGAATGATTTTGAGTGCGTTAGCTCTGAATTGAATGCTCTGAAGTATGAGAATGAATGTCTTAGGAAACAATATGAAAAACACACAGCTGAAACAACTTACTCTGATAAATCAGTTTGTAATAAATGTCAATTTCTGAAGGAATTAAATGAAAGCTTTCACAGTGATTTAGAATGGCATCAAAACTTAATTGCATCCTTGAGGGAAGAAAACAAAAATCTGTTGGATGAAAAATTGGAAACTAAACAAAGAGAGGAAAGGCTGAGTGAAGAGTTGAATTCCAAATCTGATGACAATAGTGAACAGATTGAACAATTGAAATTAGAAAATGAGAGACTCAAACATCTCAACTCTACTATTTCTGAAAAACTCTTAATTATAGAGAAGGGAAAATCTGTATGTATAAAAGAGTCTGAAAAGCTGCACAATCTAGAACAAGAAGTTGAGAACTATAAAACTACAAATAAAGTGCTAAATGAGTGTGTGAATTGTAGTGAACAAAAAATTGCTGGTTATGAATTACATATTGCATCCCTAGAAGATGAGATTAAGGACCTAAAGAATTCTTTGTCTAGATTTGTTGAAGGTCAAGATAACTTGGATAAGTTGCTAGGGATGAAAGTGAATTTTCATAAAGAAGGGTTGGGCTATAACCCTATGAATAAAAAAAATTTTGAAAGCAAACTTTATACTTCTTTTGTGAGCAGTACTGAATCGAACACTACCTCCACTCCTCAAGTATTTCAGTTTACTGCTCAGAAATCTGATAATCAAACTGAGGGATCAAGAGAGAAAAATAATCTAAAGAAAAAGGCCACAAACATCCATGTTCCTGTTGTGCATACTGAACTCAAGTTACCCACACACTCACATGCATCTAAACAGAAAATGATTTGTCATTACTATCACAAGATTGGCCATCTGATGCATGAGTGTAAATTGATGGAAAAGGATGATCTGAATGCTAGTAGAGTCCATGCAAGGAAAGACCATGTTAAGAATCATGCATTTCATAATAAGGAAATTTCTTGTTTTCATTGTGGCAAGATGGGCCACATTACTGCCCGTTGCTGGCATGCCCAGGGAAAAGATCATTATAAACACCTTAAATTCTCTATAAAATAGAATGCCTTTGGTAAAGATAAATTTGCTTTCAAAGGAAAAGCCTCTAAGTGTGTCAACTGTTGGAAGCCAGGCCATCTGGCTAGTGAGTGCTAGTCAGTGATCAAGAGCAGAAATTTCTCTTCATGTTTTGAATGTGGGAAAATTGGCCACCGAGCCTTAGACTGTTGGTATTTGAAAAGGAATAATAACCTCCATGGTAGAAATAACAGAACTCATGTTTACCCACAGAAAATTCATGCCTTTCATATAAAGAAAAACCTGAATGCTTTTGCTTATTGTCATTATTGTGGAAAAGTAGGACATATTATGGATGACTGTTATATTTTAAAATCTGACAATTTCAATGCTGCAAGGATAAGGAAAGTACCTCCCAAAGGTACAACTGACTCTTCAGGACCCAAGAAATCTTGGATACCTTTAAATAGAAAATGACGTTCAGTCTGCTGGTGTGCCTTGGAGCTAAGAAATAAAAAGGGGTAAATAAATCAAGGCATCTGAATATGGTAAACCCCACTCTTGCACTCTTTCAGGTTAGTTATGTGAATTTTTCTTATTTCTGTCATTATAGTTGCATGTCTTGATAAACCTGTCAGCTAAAATACATGTTTGCATTTTCATATGATACTTGCATTGCTCTAATTAAAATTCTCTGAAAAGCTGAACTGATTGATGCTTGCATATGTCAAATGCATTTTTAAAGTGTCTGTAAATGTCATGATGCATATCTTACACAGACTCTGATGCATAAATTTTCATCCGCATACATTTTCACATATGCATATCCAATTGCATTGTCTTGCATACTTTGAAATTATACACTGCATATAGGATTGCATTAGCATTGCATTGTCATGCATGACCCAATGGTATATTAAATGGTAAACTGGGAGAAAGGTAGATTATGTCTGTCCGGAAACCCACATCATGCGTGAGGTGGTCTTCTAGACCTAAGTACTCCGCCTAGCACCATGGGTCTTTCATTGCATATGTTGCATGCAATCAGGGGGAGTAAATCAAGTCATTCTGTCTCCATCATTAACCTCATAGCATATGCTACACTTAGAATTCAGATACCCAATGCTATGCACTACATATAAATCACATTCTGAATATACAAAAAGGATTGATTGACTGCACTTTGTCAGGGGGAGTCATTGGAGTCATTGGATGATCATTCATATCATCAGCATCATTCATAATCATCTTGCTGCATACATATTGAGAGGGGGTGTTCTGTGTTTAATTTGAACCAGAATAAGCCTCTATTCCGTTTCTTAATGATGTCGACACCCGGAGTCGACTCGTTTGAGAACTTCTTCTGTCAATTCATGATTCTATCTGAATTGTTCTCATCCTTGGCATCTTATTTTTGAAACGAATCCTTACAATCCTTTATGAATCTGCTTTCTTCACAAACTAACTGTCATTTCATTATACATAGCTGCTAAAATTAGAAATCTTCACTTATAAGAAGCAGCAATGCTCCATGAATGAGCTGATGGTTTAAATTTAATACACCTTAGAGAGTATAGACCAATTTCAATGAAAAGAAATGTTGTTTATTCTTTAATAGCTCTCAATCATTTTGATCATGTAATGTCTCATAGAGTCTATCAGAATCTGAAATCATCTAATTTCAGGACAAATTGGTTGAGAAATCCAATAATGTGTATTGTTCTTAAACAACTCTTTCTGAAATTCAGAAGTGACAGCTATGTATAAAATGCAGAGCAATGGCCAAATGCGTTGAGAAACTGGGTTCCTCATCAAAAGTATGTGAACCTTTTTTTTTTCACCAAAAACTGGCCAATCTGGAGTAAGGACCGGTCGAGTGCACCCTCCCTCAGAGAGGGAGAGTGTGCTCACTCCCCCAGGCTACACTAGGGCCCTAGGTTTTATTTCTTTAACTGAGTGTAATACATGGTCTAAGGGGCATACCCCTGAGAAACAATGAGGCATATAGAATAGCCTTGAAGAACAACAAAAAGTAGAGTAAACCTGACAAAGAATAACCAGAAGAATCAAAAGCGAAAAGCAGGCAAACCTGCCCTATCCACCGTAAGAGCTCCCCTAGTAGACCTTGGGAGGTCTCTATCTTGAACAAAAATAGAATTGGTAGAGGCATTACATGCATAGGATTCCAAAAAGTCTGCCACTTGATTCCCCTCCCTGTATATATGCTGTAGCTGACAGCCATTTTCCTTCAATAACATAAAGGACTTCCTCCACCATGGGATAGTCATCCAGCTCAGGGCTTCTCCCTTCCTACCTGCCTCCACAAGAACAGCACAGTCCGAGTAAATTGTAGTTAGTCTAATGCCACATTGATTTGCAATGGCTAAATCATCATGTAGAGCTCTAGTCTCTGCTACCAGGCTATAACCCATGCCATAGGAGAAGGCAAAGGCTACCAGTAGTCTTCCAGCAGCATCTCTTATACAACCTCCTCCCCCACATATGCCAGGATTACCCTTCGATGCCCCATCTATATCTAGGGTATATCCATGAGCATCCAATTTACAGATAATTACAGTGGGCTGTTTAACATCAACCTGGGGGTATAAACTGAATGCAGCAAGGCATCTGGAATGGATAGAAGATATAGGCTTATGAAATTTTAACCTGTCCAAGGCCATAGAAATAGCAGCTATTATTCTTCTTTTGATGGCAGCGTGGTTAAAAGGTATACCTTCAAATCTGGCCGCACATCTACATTTCCAGATTTCCCATATCATCAATATTACTGCCATCATTCCTATGAAGCTCAAGGCAGACTGCATATTAGTGATTGATATAATATTCCACAAACGAACTGTGATATGATCACTTAACCAAACTCTGTGGTTGATTAAGGGGGAGACCCAACCCCACAGCTAAGATGCCAATTCACTAGAAATAAAAGCATGATCAAGATCTTCTTGGCATGGGAGGGAGCAACAATTGCATCTAGAGGCTATTATAATTCCACAATCCTTTATCCTGCTATCCACAGGAACAGCTCGGTGTAGAAGCTTCCAAGCAAATAGAGCTGCCCTTGGGGCAATGGCAGAATGCCACAGTTTAGCCCAAGCTGGCCTTTTAAGGCCTTTGGGCCTAATCGTATTATATGCTAATTTAATAGAGAAAATACCCTTAAGAGTACCCGTCCATACACATTTATCTGCCTCATTAGTCAGCTGAATATTTGATAAGTATGAAGAATCACTGAGAAGCCCCCTAGCAGCATGTTGAGGGTCCAAAAGAACATCTCTAACAGAAACCAAGGGAGAATCAGAATCAGCATTAGCTGAGGTGATTCTTGAGAGAGGGCCATTTCCAGTCCAATTATCCCTCAGGAATTCAATTTCTGTTCCACAGCCAACAAACCATCTACTATGTTGTAATACAATGTTATTTGCCTGCCTGAATATTGCTATTGGCATACCAGCAGGAAATGGTTTGATGCAATTAGCTAAGTGAACTTTAATAAACCGGCTCCGAGCATAATAGACCACAGGGATGACCCATGAAGAATGTTCCACAACATCTTAACAGCCAAAGAAATTTGCACCCATAGCAGGTCCCTGATGCCCAGCCCTCCCTCCAGCCGGGGTTTTTGAATGGTAGACCATGAAATCCAATGCCGATGATTAGTATTTTGGTCTCCATGCCAAAAAAAATTAGCACACTGGATTTCAATGAATTGAATAACCTTCTTGAGTATATTGCAAGCATATGCAAGATATACTGGCATACTATGTAAGACAGAGTTGATTAAAACAACTCTTCCAACAGCATATAAAAGTTTGGACTGCCATCCCTCCAGCCTAGCTTGGATCCTTTCAATAAGAAACTAAAAATCACAACACAGATATCTGCCTTTTTTGACAGGAATACCCAGGTAGTTCAACCCATCTGACTGATATTTATAACTTGTCAATGCTCGAATGGACTGTCTTAGAGAGACAGGGGCTTTAGATGAGAGGATAAAACTACTCTTAGCTACATTTACTTTTTGCCCTAAACATCTTTCATAGCTGCTGATAAACTGTTTGGATACCACAATATTATGCCTGCTCGCATTCAAGAAAACCAGTGTGTCATCTGCATAAAGTAAATGAGAAATAGGTATATTGTTTCTTGGCCCTTTATACCTTTTTAGCTGACCAGCTTGAAATAGGGCAGAAAGCCCTCTACTCAACACTTCTGAAGCTATAATGAATAGAAAAGGGGCTATTGGGTCCCCTTGTCTAATACCCCTGCTTGACTTAAAGTATCCAGTAATCATACCATTGAAGTTGATTGAAAACTAGCAATTATATAGAAGCATGCCAATAAGAGAAGTAAATCTGGTGCTAAAACCCATTTTCCTCATAACAGCAAGAATAAAATCCCATTCCATCCGATCATAGGCTTTTGTCATATCCAGCTTAAATATCACATTATGGCCTCTAACTTTCCTATTGAGATCCATCATAAGCTGACGGGCTAATGCAACATTGTCCAGAATAAATCTGCCTTTCACAAATGCCCCCTACTCTAATGAAATTATATTGGGTATCAAAGGAGCCAGCCTTTCAGAGATGATCCGGGAGATGATCTTATATGAGAAGTTGCATAGGCTGATTGGTCTAAAGTCATTAAAAGATTTTGGTTCATTCACCTTGGGGACTAAGGTGATAAGGGATGAAGAAATACCTCGTGGGAGAGGGAAGCCTTTAAAGAATGCACGAATAGCTTCAGTAACATTCTCCCCAACAATATCCCAAGAGGAAGTAAAAAATTCTCCTGTGAAACCATCCGGGCCAGGTGAACTTGAGCCTTTTAATGACCAGACTGCATTCCGGACCTCAAAATCGTCTGGCTGAGCACATAGAGACAGGTTTTGAGCCACTGTAATAAGCTGGGAGATACAGTCTAGACAAGAGGATTCAACCACATGCTCTTCAGAAGAGAAAAGTTGTTTAAAATAGGCTTCAGCATGAGAGCAATGGTCAAATGCGAACCTGTGTCATGATGCTTCTTGGCTAACTCTGTTTGAAAAAAATTATAAAGATAGTCAAATATGCTGAAATGAGAGCAATGGCCAAATGCGTGGAGAAACTGGGTTCCTTATCAAAAGTATGTGAATCTATGTCATGATGCTTCTTGGCTATCTCTATATTTCTTGAAATATAATAGTAAATTCTGCTAAATAACTAGGGGTATTGACGTCTAATAAACGTATACCCTTATGTAAAAAGCATGGATTATACTTGACTGTTCTTAATATCAGGAGCTTATTTCCTGAAATATATTACTGTCACCCTAGAGATAAATTCAGAAAAGTGATCTTTGTTTAATCTCAATACATGTTCTAGACGCTCCTAAGATATCCTGTGACCTTTAGATGATTAAGATGAAGTAAGACAAAATCTGATATGTTCTATGGCAGTCTGATTTATTGCTATTAAAAGAGTTCATACAACTATTTTTGTTCAAGAATGCAGTACTTATTCTCTACCTTGTATCATGTTTAAACCATCATAATTTCAAGGCTGCAGTATATGAACTCTTATTCTTAAAGACACTGAGCTCAGCATGCTTTGATAATGAAAGATTACTTAGTCTGTCAATCAGATTTTATCTGCACTATGATATTCCTCTTTGCAATTGTCACATCTTCATCATTCTGTTTGCCAAAGGCAAAAAGGGGAGAAATGGCTTGTGTTGATCCTTTCTGTCTGCATGAGGAAAGTTTGGTGCATGAGGGGTGTTTGGCTAAGGAGGAGTTTGTCATACTGATTGCATTTCATGACTGTCAGATTAAGTCCCCCTGAATAGCTCTCATGTCATACATGATTAGTTAATGAATTGGCATACATATAATTAACGACATATCATTCATATTCAAATTGCCAAAAAGATTGTTTGAGTGCTTGATGATCCTTACTCTTCCATAAATTCATCTCCCACATTACTGTGCAGTTGGTTTCATGGCTCTATATTTCTTTCTGGTCTCTCTTGGCTCTATTTGTCTTGATCAATGCCCATGCATTTGCTGATACATTCTTTTCATCTCGTCTCTCTCTATAAAGGGGGAGACTGATCTCTCTACATCCCTTCAAGACACTAAGGGAGCTTAGTTCATCCCGGCATATTTTTTTCTGACATCAAATCATTGATCTCTTTTTGCTGACGTAAAAGGGGGAGAATAATCTTGCTTGCTTATGACTCATAGTGTTATGTGACTCATAGTATTGTCATCATCAAAAAGGGAGAGATTGTTGTCTCTGTGATTTTGATGATAGCAAACACTATAAGTCATCCTATGTTTGCATGATAGATTGATGAAATGCATTTATGAGGATTGATTGTTGTGCATTGATTCTTTGTGCATGATTTCATATGTGTATCATGTCATATGTGTATGCACTTGCTCTGAGTTGATGTGATCCAGTGATCCATTTGCTTGATCTTTATTGCTCGTACTGGAGTCTATGTGCATGCTATTTCATCAAACAGGTTGTGCATATGAGGGCTGTGGTGCTTGCGTCTTATATAGCGTCTTAGCACATCTAGTGTCAGTGCATCCATGCGTCTCACGCTACGTCTCAGCACACCCAGTGCCTTCATGGTCAACATAAATGGTTTGGCTGATCATGGTCTGGAGTCTAAGCTAGCTGAGTCAAGGTCGGTGCTACTCTACCTAAGGATGATGGTGTTTGTGTCTCATGGATTTTTGCGTCTCATGCATAGCTCAGTCCATGTCTTGCTTGCGTCTCTCTTACACAATGCTGGTTGCGTTTTACATTACGTCTCATGTGCATTTGTGTCTCAGTGCATGTATTACGTCTTACACTGCGTCTCATTCTGCGTTTCAGTGCATGTGCTACGTCTCAGTCTTTGTCTCATGCTATGTCTAAGGGTGCACAAACAAGGTCGGTGCAATGTTTTGTTTTAGCACGATTGGTGCAAGTGTCTCTCTCGCATGATCAACATCGGTGCAAATCCTATCTCTCGTGCATTTCACAGTCGGTGCAGTTTTTTATCTTAGGCAAGTTAGAGTCGATGCTAGTTTTGTCTAAGGCATCCTCAAGTCCGAGCACATATGAAAGCAAGTCGGTGCATTCTTTTTCTAGCCTAAGCACATGCATACTAGGCATGGTCTAAGCATCTATCTCATTCGGTCTGTACATGCTCTATTTCTTGGGTATAACGGTCGGTGCAATCTTTGTTCCTAGTATCGATTGGGTCGGTGCAAAGAATGCTGTTGCATGAATATCAAGGTCGGTGCTAGTTGCACCTTGTGCGTGACTGAGGTCGGTGCAAGCTGCACCTTGTACGTACTAGGGTTGTTGCTAGTATCATCTACTTGCATATCACAACTATCTCAGGTCAGTGCATACCTGCATGCTATATAAAGGTCAGTGCATATGTCATTAAGTTTATGAATACTAATGTGTCGTCACTTGCTGTTAGATTAAGGTCTGTGCATATTTGAGGTATGGCTGACTACAAAGTGTTTGTCTAATTACTTTAATTTTCTATTGGCAGGAACCTCATCATATATACAAAGGGCAGAATTCATTAAATGAGCACATGAGATTAAATTAATGCCAAAGCTCGTGATCCAAGACTAATCTATCAACAGGAGATGCTGACACGTGGAAAGTGAAAGTGCTGAGATTACAACACGTGGAACAAAGAGATCCAGATCTGCTTGATAGTTTGGGCGGGAAACATTATTTCCATGCACCTTCTTTTCGCATAGGCCATATAAATGGAATAATATTTCTTTTAAAAAGGATAACACAAAAAAAAGACTAGAGAGTGCACCCATAAGAGAAGAAGGTAAGTGCAGCCAGAGAGAAGAGTACGAGAGCCAGCAGTAGAAGAAGAAGAAGAAGTCCAGAGAGAGCGAGAGAGCTGCAAAGTGAAGAGAGAGAGAGAGAGATCTGAGAAGTGAAGAGAATGCTAAGGAAGGAGAAGAGAGAGTTTCCCTTGAAGACTTGTTTTGGAATTGCTCTTCGGAGCTATAGTTATTTTTATTTTTGTTTTTGTTTTTCATTTGCTCAGTGTGTTCTTCCGATCCTCTGGGTTAAGGTTGGGGTTCCTCCTGTGGTCTCAAGAGAAGGGAGACTTGGTCTTCTGTTTACGAGTGACTTGGTGTCGCTCGTGGTTGTTCCCTCTGGTGTGGAGGAAGAGAGGTCCTAGACCTCTGGTTGGGTGAATTGCTAGGAGCAATTCACTGTTTCCCTCTGGTGTAAAGGAAGAGAGGTCTGTGACCTCTGGTTTGCTAATGACGGGGTGTCACTAGCGGTTCCCTTCCTGTTTGGAGGAAGGGAGGTGTGCCTCCGGCTCTAGTTCTGTGGGTAGCAGAGCTAGGGTGCTGATCTTGTGGGTTGCAAGATCAGGTTGAGGGATTTGTCTCCCTCGGTCCAAGCAGTTTGGCAACGTCTGTTACAGACTGAGTCTACGATTCTTACTTTTGCAAGGGAAGCCTCACTCCGGTTTGGGGTGAGGGGTTGACGTAGGTAAACTGTGGGTCTGGCCGAACCACCTAAAAATATCCTATCCATCGTGATTTGCCTTGCATACTGTTCCATATCATCTATCCCCCTTCTCAGGTTGTTTGAGCGTTCTATATCAGAAGCTTTTCTATGTGATTTCACTTTGAATTTGGTATTGCTGTTAAGTGTTTGACTGAGTGCTTAATAGAGACATATGCTTCTTAGTGCCTCTTATTCCTTGAGCGAATTTGTGAGTTGAGTCTGCGCGATTCCTTGGGTTATCTATCTTCAGCTTTTTCAATTTCCTGAGCAAGAAAGCTCAGTAGTCTCATTAGATCTCATTGAGCGTAGGCAAAGTTTTATTCCGCTATAGTTTTTTAAAGGGGATTCATTCACCCCCCCTACCTCTGAATCCGTGGCTAACATCACAACAATTAGGTTAAGAGAGTAAGGAGTTAGAGCAGCTTGAAGTTGCGGATTTGTCACAAGGAGTGCAAGGGGCTAAGGGTAGAATCTAGCATCAAATTCGAAGTTTAAAAGCTTTAGCAGAGGTAGGTCATCTCATGAACGGCTAAAACATCATTCTAGAGATAAAAGCCCTCTTATTGCACTTGATTTCATGCCTTGTAGATCGTGAATTTCCTATTTTATGTATCTAGTGTACATTCATGCATGATCTTAGCCTTAAATAAGTTAAGAAGAAATCTCTTGTAAATTCACAGAAACCCATGCATATTGTTAGCTTAATCTTCGTTCTATCATGTAGTAGATTTATAAATATGTTGATTTTTAGACATGATGTGTTTTAAACATCAGTCTTCTTATTTAAGTTACTGTCAGTTGTGCTCTAGCGGCCTAAGTTTCCACCGCCAATATCATTTAGCGGCCTCACGATAAACCGCTAGACCCTCTGTCAATTCGATTCTTATGAAACCTCTGGCGGATCAGAAACAGACCGTTTTATCTCTCTGGCGGCCCTACGATAAATTGCTAAATATATTTTAATGGCTCTATATTAGACCGCTACTGTGCTATTTTCTGTCAAATCCGAGGTAGTTTTAAGAACATCCCATATAGCTTATAATTAAACCTAGATAACTATGTTCTAACCTATTTTAATGTTATTTATTTCTCTAAATTCCTGATTCTTACAGTGATTTCATGTTTCTTTACGGTTCTTAGGATTATTTTAAGCATATGCTAGTTTCATGCCAAGACTATATAATTTTGTATTAAAGTTTGGTTTAAATGATTTTATGGACGAGATTGAACGTTGGTTTCTCACTAAGCACTCTCTATTCTTATCTCAGAGTCATTTTCTATAAGTTCATGGCATATATTCCGATATATGACCATTAGTTACACACTTTGCACTTATAGGAACATAATCTTGAACTTGAGGACCTCTCCTTTGGATATTCCTTCCAATAGACTAGAAAATCTTGTTTCAAGGCCTCTGTAATTCTCCGCGAGCCTAGGATTCCCACTAGGACATCGAGTTGGTTGTACCATTAAAGCCCAATTGTCTAGAAAGCACTACCGATATTTTTTCTGAATTTTACCAGGTAACGGTTCAATACTCGACCGCTAAGCCCATTAACGGTCCAATATATGACCGCCACGTTATCTGAATCCAATTGATTTCTTTCTGGATTCAGCCCATTCTAGCGGCCCAATACTTGACCGTCATGTAAATATAGCGGCCCAATTATAGACCGCTATGTATTATGAAACTATTGACCCGAGGTTTAACCCAAGGGTTAATAATTCTATGATCCTAGATAGTCCAATTGAATATCTAAAACTAGTCACATTAGTCCAAAGATACCTAAGTAATCGTGAAAGATAAAGAATGTACTGTTATGCTACCGATTTATTTCCATGGCATAACCTACGTAATTAAGGTATTTTATTGAAATTCCTTATTTCCTTATACAAGCGTTCGTATTTTTGGTTACCTTATCTTGAATTTATCATTTGAAATCGTACATTCTTGGCCACATTATTTACATGCGTGGAAGTAGCTTGATTTATACTTGAAGATGCGGATCGAGCACTGATTGTGTTCAAGGGCTCTATGCTAGTCCCCTCGACTGATTGTCAGAAACATACTATTATAAACCATGGGGTATGATGCTACTAGCGTCGCATTGCGCTGGGAGTACTTTCTTTATAAATAAGTGAAATATCTACGGCATTCACGGTAATCAAAAAAATATTCATGGCTTTTGAAGTGAATTATCCACAGAGATTCATGAAGTACTTGTTACTAAGTGAAGAATACATTCTTGCTTGTTACATGACATTCTAGTACATTCTTGTTCATGAAAGGCCATGTTACATTCTTGCTTAATCATGCTTGCTCAAATCATATCTTAAATCGTATCTTGTTACTATGATTTTTCAGATGATTTATCGCATTCGCATGGTTTTTACCATATTCTTTAGAGCTAAAATACTAATCACTTTAATATTGCCAATCATGTTGATGCGAAGATACCTACTAGGCAAGTGTGCTCGTTACCTATTTCTAATCTTTTCAGGAGATGCAAGTAGTTCGGATTCGGATTCAAGTTATTCAAGAGATGAGTCCGAGAGAGAATGAAAGTCTCATAAAATTAAGAGTGAAGACTTAGGAGTCAATAATGTGTAGATCGAGTCCATGTAATCTTCCTTTTTATTGAGTCAAGTAAATTTGAAAGAGTTGACTAGTTGATGTATTTGAATTATTTTCTTTATCAATAAAAGTGAAGGTTTGAGAAATTTATTGTGCAATTGTATTTTATGTGTGATTGTTATGGCGCTCTGACTATTCTTGCTCGCAAGAGGCTTACCATGCTGGCTGTTCACGTTACCCGATATTGTCTTCCGCTGTACTAAAAGCTCGGGGTGTGACAGTTAAGTTGGTATCGAAGCCTAAAGTCCAAGGACTTAAGAAGAAAAGTCATGTCATAGGGTAAGTCCAAGGTTTTAGGACCCATACCTATGAACTAAGGATGAAATTCCCCAACTATGCGAGAATTGGGTAGAGCCCGGGATAAGATAATAAATTAGCTCTAGATTAATCCCTTTCAAAATTTCCATGAGAATTAACAACTTGTTATTCTCTCAGGTACCTTATTTCTATAATGCCTCATCACGTAAACTGGAATGGTATGCAAGAGACCGTCGCTAGTCTAACACAAGCACTCCAAACCATGGCACAAGCTGGCGCAGGAGCGAGAGCTGGAGACCTGCATCGTAATTTCCGGAGCTTAAACCCTCCGCGGTTTTTTGGTTCCTCAAATCCAGATGAAGCTGAAAACTGGATAGACGAAATGAACCATATTTTTGAAGTCATGCAATGTGCGGATCAAGAAGAGGTTCGCCTTGCTACTTTTCAACTAAATAAAGATGCATGTACATGGTGGAAGTCTGTTCCTACACCACTAGTTGATACACCACACACGTGGGAAGGCTTTCTTACGCTCTTTCGAGCCAAGTACTTTTCTGAGCACGTCAAGGAGCGGAAGGCTATGGAATTTATTTCTCTTCGCCAGGGCATGATGTTAGTGGCGGAATATGAACTTCAATTTTCCAGGCTGGCGCCATATGCTCCGCACTTGATTAGCACGGATTTGCTAAAGGCTAATTGGTTTATGGATGGATTAAGGCCTGGGTATATTTAGCAACTAGGGACTCAGAATATCCGTACTTATACGAAAATGGTCCAACGTGCGCATCTATGCGAGAGGACCTTAGAGAAGGTCGAGAAATTAAAAGGAAAAGGAGAGGATCCGAGCCGAAGGTCTGATCGGCATGATAAGAAGAAGAAGTTCAGCATCACGGAACCCTACAAATCCCGTGATAGCAAGAAAAGATCCCGAAATGGGAGTGGTAGTGCCTACCACAAGAACAAGAAAGTCAAGGAAGAGGACAAGCAGGTCGCCACGGCATGTACCTTCTGTGAGAAGTTCAGTCATTCGGCCGAAGAATGCTGGAAGTGCCTTGGCGCTTGTCTCCGTTGTGGCAGCAGGGAGCACCGTATGCCGGATTGCCCCCTTATGAAGGAGCTATCTTCTGGAAGTGGACGTAAACGGCAGGCTCGTCTTAATGCCGTCATGAATGATGATGAAGCACCTAGGGATGATGGACTTATGGAAGGTACTATTCACATTTGTTTGCATCATGCTTTTATACTATTCGATACTGGTGCTTCTCACTCCTTTATATCTACTTCCTTCGTAAAAACTTTGCCTATTTCGTTAGTTCCTTTACCTTTGGACCTTGCTATTACTACGCCTTTAGGCCCCGAAACCAAACTCACCAACTATTATCCAAATAGTGAGATAAGGGTAGAAGGACATAATCTTCCTACAAATCTCGTATGCCTTGATATGGAGGGCTACGATGCTATTCTAGGTGTAGATTGGCTTGATGACCATGATGCCTACATAAATTGCCGGAATAAGATAATATCCTTTCGCAAACTAGGTCTTCCAAGATTTTCCTTCCTTGGTATCAAGTATGGGAAACATCCTACCATCATTTCTTCTCTTCACGCTTGCAAACTTATTTCGCAAGGATGTGAAGCTTTTCTTGCTTCCGTTATCCTCACCGAATCCAAGGAGATCATCTTAGAAGATATCCTGATTGTCAATGATTTTCCGGATGTATTTCCATCAGATTTACCCAGTTTATCGCCCGAAAGGGAAGTAAACTTCTCCATTGAACTTATTCCTGGAGCAGCACCTGTTTCAATAGCTCCCTACAGGATGTCCCCCACAGAACTCAAAGAGTTAAAGAGACAACTTCAGGAGTTACTAGATAAGGGATTTATTTGGCCTAGCACATCCTCTTGGGGTGCGCCAGTTTTATTTGTCAAGAAGAAGGCTGGATCTCTCAGGTTATGTATCGATTACTGACGACTAAATCAGCTTACTATCAAGAACAAGTATCCGTTGCCACATATCGATGAGCTCTTTGATCAGATTTCGGGAGTAGAGTATTTTTCCAAGATAGACCTCAGGTCATGTTATCATCAACTCAAGATCAAGGATGAGGACATACACAAGACGGCTTTTTGGAGCCATTATGGCCACTATGAATTTGTGGTAATGCCGTTTGGGTTAATTAATGCCCCGGCCGCATTTATGCAACTGATGAATAACGTCTTCAGGTCGTATCTCGATCAATTTGTGGTCGTATTCATTGATGACATTCTCATATATTCCAAGACTAAGGAAGAACATGAGGAACACTTAAGGATAGCCTTACAGACATTGAGAGAACATAAACTCTATGCCAAACTTAGTAAATGTGAGTTCTGGCTTAGGGAAGTCTCATTTCTTGGACATATTATTTCAAAGGAAGGAATCGTTGTGAATCCTTCTAAAGTTGAAGCTGTCAAGAACTGGAGCCGACCAACGACTGTGTCAGAAGTTAGAAGCTTTTTGGGACTGGCTGGTTATTACAGGAGATTTATCAAGGATTTCTCTAAAATTGTTATTCCTTTGACAAGACTTATAAGAAAAGAAAATCCTTTTGTATAGTCGAAGGATTATGAAAAGAGTTTCCTAACTCTTAAGGAACATCTCACGACAGCCCCTATATTATCATTGCCCATTATGGGTGGTGGATTTGAAGTTTATACGGATGCATCTGGCATTGGCTTAGGGTGCGTTTTTATGCAAAATGGAAAGGTAATTTGCTATTCCTCAAGACAATTGAAATGTCACGAAGAGAATTATCCTGTGCATGATTTAGAATTGGCAGCTGTTATATTTACCTTAAAAATTTGGCGTCACTACCTTTACGGAGAGAAATTTATGGTTTATTTAGACCACAAAAGCTTGAAATATTTGTTCTCCCAAAAAGAGCTGAATATGAGGCAAAGAAGATGGTTAGAATACCTTAAAGACTTTGATTTTACTATTCAATATCATCCTGGCAAAGCTAATGCTGTAGCGGATGCACTCAGTAGAAAACCAATGGCAAAACTATCAAGTCTTATGATTAGTATGACTAATCTTATTCCTCAATTTGCTCAGTTGAACTTAGATATTGATATGAAGGAAGAAGATTGTTTTATAGCCAATGTCCGAGCTCAACCTACATTAATAGAAGATCTAGTCCAGCTACAAGACAATGATCCCATTTTACTGGAAATTAAAGCCAATATTAAGCAAAGGCCGAATTTCTCTATTACCGATGATGGAAGGTTACTATTCAAGGATCGAATTTGTATATCGGATCATGTTGATACTAAGAAACTGATCCTAGAAGAAGCTCATAATTCCAAGTACACCATTCATCCAGGTGGTACAAAAATATATCAAGATCTTAAAAGGAACTTCTGGTGGCACAACATGAAAAGAGAAGTGGCAGATTTCGTGTAACGTTGTCTCACTTGTCAACAAGTAAAGGCAGAGCATTTCAGACCCCCAGATAAATTACACCCCTTAAATATTCCTGAATGGAAGTGGGAAAGTATAGGGATGGATTTTATCATGGGTTTACCAAAGACAAGAGGAGGACACGATGGAATATGGGTAATCACAGACCGATTGACTAAATCATCGCATTTCCTACCGATCAAAAGTCGATGGTCTGTGGATATTCTAGCAGCTTTATACATAAAGGAAATTGTCAAATTACATGGTGTCCCCGTCACCATTATTTCTGACCCAGATCCTCGGTTTACTTCGTAATTCTGGAAGGGTCTGCAACATTCTTTAGGGACCCGACTGAACTTTAGCACGGCGTTCCACCCACAAACTGATGGTGAAACGGAAAGGATGAATCAAGTGGTGGAAGATATGCTCAGGGCTTGTGCTATTGATTTTGGAGGTAGCTGGCATGATCATTTGCCACTAGTGGAATTTACATACAACAATAGCTACCAGGCTAGTATACAAATGGCACCGTTTGAAGCTCTTTATGGAAGGAGTTGTCGTTCCCCTATCTATTGGAATGAAGTAGGAGGAAGGTAATTTCTCAGTCTTGATATTATTAGGGATACTACCAAGAAGATTAAACTCATTCTGGAAAGACTTCAGATGGTCCAAGATAGGCAGAAATCGTATGCTGATAATCGAAGGCGCGACTTGGAGTTTCAAATAGGAGATTATGTATTTCTTAAGGTTTCTCCAAGTCAAGGTACTCAAAGATTTGGCATTAAGGGCAAACTTACTCCAAGATTTATTGGCCCCTTTGAAATTCTGGAAAGAGTCGGTGAAGTAGCTTACCGAATTACTTTACCTCCCCAACTATCTGAAGTTCATGATGTATTTCACGTCTCGATGCTCAAGAAGTATGCTCGTGATCCTGCCCATGTCATCACTTATGACAATCTAGAGATTAAGAAGGATTTGACATACGAACAAAAGCCAGTAAAAATCATTGAACGAGAGGTACGTCAACTTCGAAACAAGACTATTCCAGTGGACAAAATCAGGAGAAACTTGGGAAACCGAAGAGGCTATGCGCAAGAGATTTTCAGAATTATTTTGAATGTAAGTACACTCTCTGATGTGACACCAAGCGGGGAGGGGAATTCAAGCTAGAAGTGTTGAAAAGGCTGCCGATGCCGATGCTGTCCACTCTCTGCGCTTTAGGATAGATAGTCGGTTCTCTTGACACTGCGGCCACTCCGGATTTTTTCTGAAGATGAAACCAGTGGGAAACTCTTTGTAGCTGGACCGGGAAGACACCAGAATTTTCTTGATTTCTGTGGACGCCGATTCTGGTCGGGGCAGATGGTTGAACAGAGTGGCAGGTCTGTTGCGCAGACTGTAACAGGTTCTCAATAGTGGGAAGACGAGGATGCTGCGACCACTCCCGAGCTTGGAATCAGGCATCGCTGAAGTCGTTGGTTCCATTGACGAGTCTTCTTTGCAACGTAACTGACGGGGCTGCCAGATATGGTCGGAGATGGCCGGTAGAGCTTGAACACTGAAGGTGGTCGATGCCGACAGAGTGGAAGCAGAACTGCATGCCCGGTGGGAGAAAATTGATAACTTCTGGATCCGGATGCCAAACGGAGCTATGCTTCTTGGGGATGAAAGAAGACTCGGAGTAGAAGATTTTTGATGAAGAACTCCTACTCAGATTCCCAGGAGATTGTTCGCTGCAGATCTTTCATTCCGGCTCTGGTCATCTGTCCGAGCAGTTTTACGTAGTCGAGGGAGAATGGACCTTCTTATCAGCCCGGTACTCGGATGGAGACGAAACCACCTCGCTTGGAAAGCTCTCTGGACGACCTTTCCAGAGATGTATGCCTTGCCACCAGAAGATTCAGGGAAATGCCGAAGATGATGCAGCTTCTAGGACCAAATTTGCTGCTTGCGACCTGCAATGAAGTTGAAACCTTGTGGTGGCAAATGGTGGTGGAATGAGATGTAGGGAAGGGAAGGGCAACCTTGGCTAGGTTGGGGCTAGAGTTGGGCGACCTAGGGTGTGGGGGGAATGGGAGAGGGAAGAGAATTTCGAATTTGTGCCTTGGGAGGAGTTATTTTAGCTTTGGGAAGGTGGTGGGATGCATGGGGAAGGAGAGTGGGGTAATTGGGGGTTGGGAGGTGAGGAGAGGATTGGAGGAGAGCTCTTGGGGTTGGGGTGAGTTAATGGAAGGGTGTGGGAACTAGGGAAAGAGTTATTAGGGGAGGGGAAGAGAGAGAAAGTGGTTGGGAGGGGGAGGAGAGAGAAAGGGGCGCACCCCTTAGAGAAAGAGAGAGATAATGAGAGAGAGAAAGAGAGAGAGAGGGGGGAATCCACCCCTTAGAGAGAGAGAGAGAAGTTAGAGAGAAAGAAAGAACCCAGGAGAATCCACTCCTAGAGAGAGAGAGAATATTAGAGAATCCACTCGAAAGAGAGAGAGATAGAAGGAGGGTAAGGGACCTCATGTTGGAGGTAGTTTCCAAATATTTTTGATTCACTTCATTGTTTTAAAAGAGATGTTACATGACACTTATATAGACTCCACTAAGAAGACCAAAAGACAACTCACCTAACACCTACTCATCATAACTCTCTTAGGAAGACTAAAAGACACAAAATAAAAAAAAGACTCTTACATATAGTTGGAGACATAATTACTACAAAACATAAAACATGACCCATTAGGCCCATACATATGGCCCAATTAATATGAGACAACTAAAACATAAACATGAGACAACTAAAACATGAATATCTATTTGATAATTTTGTTGAAGCCGCTTGCCGATCCCGTCAAACCCCTCCACTTGGAGAAGGTTCGATCTCGAACCTTGATTCTCGAATCTTGAACTGCAGGACCCCGACTTGTTGAGACAAATCGGACGACTTGCTCTGGTACCATTTTGATGTGACACCAAGCGGGGAGGGGAATTCAAGCTAGAAGTGTTGAAAAGGCCACCGATGCCGATGCTGTCCACTCTCTGCGCTTCAGGATAGACAGTCGGTTCTCTTGACACTGCGGCCACTCTAGATTTTTTCTGAAGATGAAACCAGTGGGAAACACTTCATAGCTGGACCGGGAAGACACCAGAATTTTATTGATTTCTATAGACGCCGATTCTGGTCGGGGCAGATGGTTGAACAGAGTGGCAGGTCTGTTGTGCAGACTGTAATAGGTTCTCAGTAGTGGGAAGACGAGGATGCTGCGACCGTTCCCGAGCTCAGAATTAGGCACCGCTGAATTCGTTGGTTCCGTTGACGAGTCGCCTTTGCAACGAAACTAACGGGGCTGCCAGATATGGTCGGAGATGTCCGATAGAGCTTGAACACTGAAGGTGGTCGATGCCAACAGAGTGGAAGTAGAACTGCATGCCCGGTGGGAGAAAATTGATAACTTATGGATATTGATGCCAAACGGAGCTCTGCTTATTGGGCATGAAAGAAGACTCAAAATAGAAGATTTTTTATGAAAAACTCCTGCTCAGATTCCCAAGAGGTTGTCCGCTGCAGATCTTTCACTCCGGCTCTAGTCTTCTGTCCGAGCAGTTTTGCGCAGTCGAGGGAGAATGGACCTTCTGATCAGCCCGGTACTCGGATGGAGACGAAACCACCTCGCTTGGAAAGCTCTTTGGACGAAATTTCCAGAGATGTATGCCTTGCCACCAGAATATTCAGGGAAATGTCGGAGATGATGCAGCTTCTAGGACCAAATTTGCTGCCTGCGACCTGCAATGAAGTTGAAACCTTGTGGTGGCAAATGGTGGTGGAATGAGATGGAGGGAAGGGGAGGGCGACCTTGGCTGGGTTAGGGCTAGAGTTGGGCGACCTAGGGTGTGGGGGGAATGGGAGAGGGGAGGGAATTTTGAATTTGGGCCTTGGGAGGAGTTATTTTAGCCTTGGGAAGGTGGTGGGATGCATGGGGAAGGAGAGTGGGGTAGTTGGGGGTTGGGAGGTGAGGAGAGGATTGGAGGAGAGCTCTTGGGGTTGGGGTGAGTTAATGGAAGGGTGTGGGAATTAGGGAAAGAGTTATTAGGGGAGGGGAAGAGAGAGAAAGTGGTTGGGAGGGGGAGGAGAGAGAAAGGGGCGCACCCCTTAGAGAAAGAGAGAGAGAAAGAGAGAGAGAGAGAGAGAGGGGGGGGGGGAATCCACCCCTTAGAGAGAGAGAGAGAGAAGTTAGAGAGAAAGAAAGAACCCAGGAGAATCCACTCCTAGAGAGAGAGAGAATATTGGAGAATCCACTCGAAAGAGAGAGAGATAGAAGGAGGGTAAGGGACCTCATGTTGAAGGTAGTTTCCAAATATTTTTGATTCACTTCATTGTTTTAAAAGAGATGTTACATGACACTTATATAGACTCCACTAAGAAGACCAAAAGACAACTCACCTAACACCTAACACCTACTCATCATAACTCTCTTAGGAAGACTAAAAGACACAAAATAAAAAAAAGACTCTTACATAATAGTTGGAGACATAATTACTACAAAACATAAAACATGACCCATTAGGCCCATACATATGGCCCAATTAACATGAGACAACTAAAACATAAACATGAGACAACTAAAACATGAATATCTATTTGATAATTTTGTTGAAGCCGCTTGCCGATCCCGTCACTCTTCACAATCCATGTATTGAATTTGGGGACCAAATTCTCTTAAGTGGGGGAGGGTGTAATGCCTCATAATTTTTATAAATTATTTCTGGAATATTTAAGTATTTTCTGGGAATTTTAAAAGATCAAAATAGATTAATAAATAAATATTAGGTTAAATAAATCATTATTAAGACCCAATTATAAACCATTAACCTAGCCTATTTAAATGAAGCCCAAAAGACTGAAGGACCAAGCCCATGAAGTTTGGCCCATATTCTAGAAGGTTAATTAGCCTATTCACGAATTATAGAGATAAATACTAACTATTTAGATAAATTAGTGGATAAGATGAAATTAGAGTTTGAACTCATTTTAAATTCGGTGCCCAATGGGTGTGACGGTCTATCGTAAAACCGCTAAAAGACATTTGGCGGTTTAACCTTCGACCGCTACATTCTGTCAGTTCCGTGAAGTGAAGAAAGGGTAAAAAGATTAGATTTTTGCTAGTCTATCTCTTGGAGATCGATGTGGGAGGACTAGTAAACGTGTTAAGGACTCTCAAAAGTCGATCTAAGGTTTAATAAGGACTCTGGGATCGATCTAATCCTCAAATCCTAGCCAAAACCCTATAAATAGGACCTAGTTTCGACCTACGCGACCCTTACATTGGCTTGCATAGAATCAAGGTAAGACGACGTTATTTCAGGTAGGTTCTTTTGAAGTTTTTATTACTAATATATTAGACTAACATCTTCCAAAATTTTGTGCTAGGAGATCAAGCACACTGGGAGATAGAAGCCTACAAAGTTGCTGGTTCCACTTTAGCGACCCAAGAAACTGTACAAAAGTCCGGTGAAGATCAAAGGATTAGAGAACCAAATCGAGGTATTTAGCCTTAGTACCGTTAGAACTTTTTGTTCCCCTTAGTATCTACTTCTTACCCTCCAAATTTCACATCATTAGGTCAAGAGAGTAAGGAGTTAAAGAAGCTTGAAGTTGCAGATTTGTCACAAGGAGTGCAAGGGGCTAAGGGTAGCATCTAGCATCAAATTTGAAGTTTAAAAGCTTTAGCAGAGACAGGAAATCTCATGAACGACTAAAACATCATTCTAGGGATAAGAGTCCTCTTATTGCACTTGATTTCATGCCTTGTAGATCATGAATTTCATGTTTTATGCATCTAGTGTACATTCATGCATGATCTTAGCCTTAAATAAGTTAAGAAGAAATCTCTTGTAAATTCACAGAAACCCATGCATATTGTTAGCTTAATTTTCGTTCTATCATGTAGTAGTTTTATAAATATGTTGGTTTTCAGACATGATGTGTTTTAAACATTAGTCTTCTTATTTAAGTTACTGTTAGTTGTGCTCTAGCGGCCTAAGTTTCGACCGCCAATATCATTTAGCGGCCTCACGATAAACCGCTAGACCCTCTGTCAGTTCGATTCTTATGAAACCTCTAGCGGATCAGAAATAGACCGTTTTATATCTCTGGCGGCCCTACGATAAATCGCTAAATATATTTTAACGGCTCTATATTAGACCGCTACTGTGCTATTTTCTGTCAAACCCAAGGTAGTTTTAAGAACAGCCCATATAGCTTATAATTAAACCTTGATAACTATATTCTAACCTATTTTAATGTTATTTAGTTTTCTAAATTCCTGATTCTTACAGTGATTTCATGTTTCTTTATGGTTCTTAGGATTATTTTAAGCATATGCTAGTTTCATGCCAAGACTATATAATTTTGTATTAAAGTTTGGTTTAAATGATTTTATGGAAGAGATTGAACGTTGGTTTCTCACTGAACACTCTCTATTCTTATATCAGAGTCATTTTCTATAAGTTCATGGCATATATTCCGGTATATGACCATTAGTTACACACTTTGCACTTATAGGAACATAATCTTGAACTTGAGGACCTCTCCTTTAGATATTCCTTCCAATGGACTAGGAAATCTTGTTTCAAGACCTCCATAATTCTCCGCGAGCTTGGGATTCCCACTAGGACGCCGAGTTGGTTGTACCATTAAAACTCAATTGTCTAGAAAGCACTACCGATGTTTTTCTGAATTTTACCCGGTAATGGTTCAATACTCAACTGCTAAGCCCATTAACGGTCCAGTATATGACCGCCACGTTATCTGAGTCCAATTGATTTCTTTCTGGATTCAGCCCATTCTAGCGGCCCAATACTAGACCGACATGTCAATATAGCGGCCCAATTATAGACCGCTACGTATTCTGAAACTATTGACCCGAGGTTTGACCAAAGGGTTAATAATTCTATGATCCTAGATAGTCCAATTGATTATCTAGAACTGGTCACATTAGTCCAAAGATACCTAAGTAATCGTGAAAGATAAAGAATGTACCATTATGCTACCGATTTATTTCCATGGCATAACCTACTTAATTAAGGTATTTTATTGAAATTCCTTATTTCCTTATACAAGCGTTTGTATTTTTGGTTACCTTATCTTGAATTTATCATTTGAAATTGTACATTCTTGGCCACATTATTTACATGCGTGGAAGTAGCTTGATTTATACTTGAAGATGCAGATCGAGCACTGATTGTGTTCAAGGGCTCTATGCTAGTCCCCTCGGCTGATTGTCGGAAATATACTATTACAAACCATGGGGTATGATGCTACTGGCGTCGCATTGCGCTAGGAGTACTTTCTTTATAAATAAGTGAAATATCCACGGCATTCACAGTAATCACGGAAATATTCACGGCTTATGAAGTGAATTATTCACAGAGATTCACGAAGTACTTGTTACTAAGTGAAGAGTACATTCTTGCTTGTTACATGACATTCTAGTACATTCTTGTTCATGAAAGGCCATGTTACATTCTTGCTCAATCATGCTTGCTCAAATCATATCTTAAATCGTATCTTGTTACTATGATTTTTCTCATGATTTATCGCATTCGCATGGTTTTACCTTATTCTTTAGAGCTAAAATGCTAATCACTTTAATATTGTCAATCATGTTGATGCGAAGATACCTACTGGTCAAGTGTGCTCATTACCTATTTCCAAACTTTTCAGGAGATGCAAGTAGTTCGGATTCGGATTCAAGTTATTCAAGAGATGAGTCCGAGAGCGAATGAAAGTCTCATAAAATTGAGAGTGAAGACTTAGTAGTCAATAATGTCTAGATCGAGTCCATGTAATCTTCCTTTTTGTTGAGTCAAGTAAATTTGAAAGAGTTGACTAGTTGATGTATTTGAATTATTTTCTTTATCAATAAAAGTGAAGGTTTGAGAAAATTATTGTGCAATTGCATTTTATGTGTGATTGTTATGGCGCTCTGACTATTCTTGCTCGTAAGAGGCTTACCATGCCGGCTGTTCACGTTACCCGAGATTATCTTCCGCTGTACTAAAAGCTCGGGGCATGACATGCATTTTCTTGTGAGCCTTCAATTTTAGAGCATCGAGGAAAGGGATCTTAGGAACATACTCTTGGGGACCTTCTTCAACCTTTGCCTTACCTTTATCCAGCTTGTTCTCCCCATCCTCTGGCTTCTTCTTCTCTTGCACAATCATAGGCTCATCGTCCTAACTATCACTTTCCACGTGGGCTTCTCGGCCCTGACTGCTACCAACTCCCCTATCCTGATATGGGTCATCTAAAACCTTCCCCCTCCTAAGGGTAGATATTGCCTTGGCGTTCTCAAATTGAGGGCCCATGGGGGGGGAGGCTGGGGTTGGGTAGGTTGAGGAAGAAGAGGAGCTCTTTGGTAGAAGCCTGGAGGTTGGTTCTTAGGATTAGCCACATGTTGGCTAGGAAGCTGACCTACATCTCTCCTCATATTGCTAGCAGCTAATTTCCCTATTTGGCCCTCTAACTTAACAATGGATTGTTGTTGAGAAAGAATGAGTTACTGAAGTTGGTCAAATTTATCATCGAAATTGGGCTGAGGGGGTTGAGGAGGAGGAGGTTGATAAGGAGCTTGCGGTTGAAAATGGTGTGGAGGATACTGATGAAACTGGCCCTAAGAAAATTGAGCTTGGTGATACGGGGCATGAGCTTATGGAATGGAGGTTGTTGGAATTGCTGTTGAAACGGAGAAGGATAGGAAAGATTTGGATGGGACTGACTAGAAGTTGGGAAATATTGTTTCTAAAATGAGAGATTGGATTGGGTAGATAGACCTTGCTAAGATTTTCAAGAAAAATTGAGGTGGTTTCTCCAACCAGGATTGTATGTGTTAGAATAAGGATCATAAGCAGGTTTGGACACACCCTGAGTAGCAAAGATCTGTTCTTAGATGAATGGGGGAAGCTGGGCCGCAGTGGGGCAATCAGTAACAGCATGATTAGGGCTAGAATAAAGAGCACATATTTCTTCATGGTTGGGAGCTGAGAACTATTGAGGTTGAGGAGCAGAAGAGAAAGAAGAGGAAGGTTCCTGCCTAGATAACAACTGATCTAACTTCTGGGCTACCAAATCAACCTTGTCCACCTTCTGCGCCAACAAATCCATTTTGTTCAATTTCTGAGTTAAGTAATTTATATCCATCCTGTTCTCACACCCTCCTTGGTTCTTAACTTCATATATTCCTACCATCTTAGATGGCCCAATCATTCTCTCATAAGATGAAAGCGAGGCATGACTAATAGAATTTTCACTAAGCATTTCAAATAAATCGTAAGCATCATCCTCGCTTTTACTCATAAATGCCCCTCCACATGAAGAATCCACCATCTGTCTATAATTTTCTGCCAATCCCTCATAGAATGCCTGGACAATTTGCCATCTTGATAATCCATGGTGGGGGTATTTCCTTAGCAAATCTTTCAGCCTATCCCACACCTCATGGATTTGTTCTACAGGGTTTTGTGTGAATCTAGTTATCGCTCTCCTCATGATATTGGTTCGCCCTATGGGATAGAATTTCTTCAAAAACTCCTTTTGCATTTCATCCCAAGTATCAATTGATTTACCCAAAGTGCCTAACGAATATGTAGCCTTATCTTTGAGGGAAAAAGGAAAGAGTGTCAATTTGAGAGCATCATCTGAAAAGTTCTGGATCTTAATAGTGGAGCAAATCTGGAGGAACTCATCGAGATGTTTATACGGATCTTCATTGGTATTGTCATGGAAAGATGGCAACATTTGGATGGTACTAGACTTGATCTCATATTGAACCGCCTGGTTCTAGGGTGTTTGGACATAGAAGGACAATTGGTACTGATTAGGCATGAAATAGTCCTTCATCTGCTTGGGAGCTTGTTGTGGGTGTTGGTCCTCCATGAGATTATGTTGTTGATGATTTCTAGAATGCACTAATCTCTCTATATCTTCAAAGGGTCCTATCAAATGTGGGTGTAGGGATCTCCTACCTTGCATGCAATGCAAAAAGGGACCAAAGAAAGATTGTTTGTTTTTGAATTTTTGAATTTTTCTTCTTCTCTTTTTTTTTCAATTGGAAAGTAATATGAATTAAAATGTAATGAATTAACCCCTATATGAATGGTTTATGCACAAATGATGGTGATTTTCTTTTTTTTATGCAAATGAATTTGGAAAATAATGTAATGAATCAATCACTATATGAATGCAAAATGAGGGTGAAATATTTTTTTAAAAGAAGAATTAGTACTCACTACTCAATTGGTCAACCGGCTAGGTAAGAGGTAGAGTTGTGGGAGACTTCCCCTACTTTCGTAGGGACCTAATTAAATAACCACAAACCCGTTTGAGCGTTTGCCACTTAACCTCTAGCCTTAGACACCAATTTTTCAAAATAGTAATAAATTTCAAAACTCTTTTTTTTATATGAAACCTTCTAAGGGTAATCTAACTCCGGGGTACTTCGTGGTACAACCTGCTCGGCCTCCGTGAGGGAATCCACGGGTGCAGGGTACTTATGGAGGTCTTGGAAAAGGAGATTCCAATCCAAAGAGATGATGTGCTCAATGGAGGATCTTTCCAATTGTAAGAAGGGTGTAAAGTTACTAACTTGCCCTTGAGAAGGGGAAATAGAAGAGAGGAGAAAGAATTTTTTTTCTTTTTTTTTCAAATGATGACGATGACTAAACAAAGAAATCAACTAAATGCATGAAAGCAATGCGAATAACATAACAGCATGATATCATGATGATGAGGTTTTCTTTTTTATTTTTATTTTTTATTTTTTATTTTTTGTTATCTAATTTTTTGATTTTTTTTAGAATTTTTTTTCCAAAAAGAGAGATGGATAAAAGATAACTATCAACTAAAAATATCAATCAATATTCAAAACTATTACAAAATAAGCTATAAAATCATGTTTTTGGTGTTTTTTGGATTTTTTAAATTTTTTTTAAAATTTTCAAGAATTTTTTAGATTTTTTAAGATTTTTTAAAAATTAGAAAAATAGGATATTTTCCTACGTTTACTGACCTTTAGCAACGTTTGAATTTCCTGAATTTTCTGATTTCCTACTTTCTGTGACAGTTTCGAGCTTTCAGCGACGCTTCCTATGACAATTTATTTTTTGAGAATTTCATGTCCGAATTTCATCCTTTTTTTCCTGCAAAATAAAAATAGAAAAATTAGTAAAACTATATACAAATCAAACACAAGAATTTCTAATAATCAAAAATCATTTTCTTCCCCGGCAACGGCGCTAAAAATTGATAGCCACTAACACTCGTCGTCAAAAATGTCGTGCCACAATTTAAAAAGTTAACCGCACTCACTCACTTAAAAAGATTTGAATTAGAGTAAAGTAGTAAGAACGAGTCGATCCCACGGAGAAGAAATATTTTCAATTAAGCATGATGGAAAATCCTTATATTTGAAAGATCCGAATTTTGAGTGAGATTGACAAGAAAAATAAAATTGTTTGAAATTAAAACTCTCTAAAGAAGATGCGAGGGTTAAGAAGAGAAATTAGAAAGAGAGAGAAAGAGAACTAGAAAGACACAATTGCATAAGATGAACTTTTATTACTATGAAAGTGGCAATTACAACTTTAAGAAAATGAAAATTATAACTTGGAAATAAAAGAACAAGGGAAAATGAAGAAATTGAAGCTAGGAAATTTGGATGAAGCCGCCGTCTCCTTGCCAAGCCTTTGAGTGAACCGCCCCGCCGTGGAGATAACCGTCGCCGAGAGGACCGAAGGAAAAATCTCCGCCAAAGGATGAATAATGGAGAAGGGAAAGATAGAAGAGAGGAAGAAGAATAAGTTAAAACCTATGTGTGTGCGAGAGTGTGTTTGTGAAGAAAGAGAACAGAGAGAGAGGAAGATGAAGTACGGTGGAAAACACAGTAAAAATAAAATGAAAATAGAGGGTAAGAAGAAGAAGAAAAATAACTTAAAAATTAGATAGATTTAGGGGATGTGGAAGAAAAGAAAGTTGAAGAGCTTGAGGAGATGAAGAAGATTGATGAAGAACGTAGAGGGAGATGAGGATCAGAAGAGTGTAAAAACTGAGAGAGAAGAATTGTGAAAAACCATAGGTGAATAGTAAAAAGTGTAAAAACGTGCTTTAAAAACCAGAGAGTAACTTAAGACCAAGAGAGAATTAGAAGAAGAGGAAGAAGGAGGAATTAAAGAGAACTTAAAAACGAAGAAGATTGCAGAAGAAAGTAAATTGAAAAGATGAACAGGAAAGCATGTAAAAGGCCAAAGATTCCTCTCCGGTGGCTCTCGGGCAGCTTTTTATAGGCACAGAAGAACCAACGCGATCGGCCAACGTGCAGATTAGATCAAAACCCGATTTTGTAGCGTGGATTAGTTGCTCAAATTAGAGATCTTGCCATGGATAAACTCTCCCTTGATCAAAACATGGAAGGATAACGACTATCATAGCAAGATTACTTCAAAGAGACCTTCCCGTTTCCGTTTCTTCTTGCAAAAGAAATGGCGTCCAACCATGTGGGCGCATATTAAAATGGCATCTTCCACGATGGTCGCTCATTCTTGTTTCCATATTTTGATATTTCTTCTTTTTCTATAAATCAAGGAATTGGCGAGTGTTCCAACAGTCGCTAATTCTTTTTCTATTTTTTCTTATTTTTCCTCTGATTTTTTGTATAATTGAATGAGTGACTTCTTTAACGGTCGCTAATTCTTTTCCAAAGAAATTGCGCCTACTTCAACGGTCGCTATTTCTTCTTATTTTCTAACTTTTCTTCTTTTTTCTATTTTCATCAAACGAAATAGCGCCCATGTATGCAGTCGCTAATTCTTCTTTTTCTCTTTTTCCTTTTTCAATCAAACAAATGGGCGCCCATTTGCTCAGTCATTATTTCTTTTTTCATAAAAATACTTTAAAAATGGCGTCTGATCCCCCGGACGCTATTTCTTGAAATTTTAGAAAATTCAAATAATCAACATATTTCATCCAAAAATGGATTTCAAATATTTCTATAAATTCTTGAATATTTCTCACATGGTTATTTTGGCTTAGAAAGCTGATAAAATGCATGCAGACTCAAATTACTTATGAGAATGAAATTAACTGTTCATGTTGTACAACTTTATTCATTAAATGCTCAAAAATGATAAATATGATACAAGTTATGATATGAAATATAGCACTTATCATTGTGTCCCATGAAATCTCCTTGAATCTGAAAAATCAAAGTTTATAGCAATCTTGGTTGAGAAATGTGGACCATGTATTGTTCTTAAACATAACATAATCTAAAAAATTCCAAAGGGCAACACATGATCAAAATTGTGAATCAAAGCTCAAAAGGCAGAGCAATGGCTAAGAATACACTGAGAAATTAAGCCCTTCATCAAAGAAATGAAGTGGACTTAGTCATGAAGTGCCCTTGTTATCTCTGTTCAAATTGAAACAGGATAGTGAGTCTCACAGAGTAACTAGGGATGCTTGCGTCTAATCAACGTGCACCCTTACGTAAAAAGGTGTGGACTATACTTGAATGTTCTGAAATAATATGAGCCAAAAGAAAAAATTCAGAAAATATGACCAAAAGGTCTTAAAAAGTGCTATAACCCTGAGGTAAAAATCAGAAATGTCGATTATGTTTAATCTCAATACTAATCTTTAATCACTCCTAAGGGCGTCATTGATTTGGAATGAGTAGGTTTAAGGGAGATTAAACAAGACTTCAATATGTAGCCTTGGTTTATTTCTATTAAGTATGAGTGCAAAATATTTCAAAGAGCTTAATTGATAAACTCTAAATTTATCATTCTTAAACCATGCAGCAAATAATGGCTACATCAAAAGATGTCTTATAATTGAAGAATCTGAAATAGAAAGCTTAATTAATGACTAGTGTTTCAGATTGTGATTCTTTTGATCAGATGTGTGCTTGTTCATCTTGAAATAATTTTGAAAATCATTCACTTGGTCTTTCCTTATTATTCAATTTATGTGGAAATGTCTTCATTTGCTGCCACCCATATTGATGTTCTTATATGTACTGTCACTTGCTCAATCTCACCTTACCGTGAATAATTCAATGCTATTATTGTCATTCTGAATAATTCTGACTATGTCTGTTTGATATCCCATAGTATCACTCTCCTTTGTTTTTGCTGATGTCAAAGGGGGAGAGAGACTGATGAGTCTGAGTAAGTGAGTTATTTTGATGTAATTAAATGATCATACTGACTCACAGTGTTGCCACCATCAAAAAGGGAGAGAATGTTGTGCCCCTAGGTTTTGATGATGTCAAAACCGTGAGTCAGTTGTGAGTCTTTCATAAGCATTCATTCATGTTGTCAAACTGTGAGTCAGTAGTGAAGGGTGTATTTCACTAGATGTCATTCATGTGCTCTTATTAGTCTTTATACATGCACCTTCATTCATGAGTCTATATTCATGAAGTCATTTATGCTTGTGATTCATGAATTATGAGCTTATGTTTATAATTTTAATGATGATAATTCTATACATTTGATTCGGCAGGAAGATCATGTTAAAGAGTACTATTGAAGCCTTGAAGCATAAGCTAACTCCAGTTGAAGCCTGTAGTTCAAATGCCCAATGATTTTGTCAATCGAGTCACCAGGAAGAGCCCTGTATCTAAGGGTGAATAATACCCTATTAAGGGTGACAAATAGCTTTACCCGGGTGTCAAATAGCTTTACATTGGTAACAAATAGCTTAGCATGTGAAATACTCTTTAAAGAAGACTCTATGAAGAAGGGGAGTCGACTCAAGAGGGCTTTGGAGTCGACACTACCAGAACGCCAGAGCCAATATATGGGCGAATGATGAAGTGAAACATCGGTGACAAATAGCTAGTCAACGGTGACAAATAGGTGAGTAAGGGTGTAAAATATCCTACTAAGGGTGACAAATAGGTGGCAAAGCAAAGGGAAGGCCATTGAAGAATAAGGGTGACAAATAGGTGCCTGTAGGTGAAAAATAGCTCGATAAGGGTGAATAATAGGTTGCTAAGGCTGAAAAATATCTAGTCACGTGGGAAATGCAGTTTTCACACATGTGTTCGAAGCCAGTTGACTGGCACACCACCCCAGGCCACGTGGCAACTTCCAAAAGCACTTCTACTTTATTCTATACACGTGGATCAATGCGAAATGCCCTGAATATTTGAATCCTTTACAGAAAATTCAAATCTCTATCTTATAAATAGGGGACTTCTTCTTCCGGAGAATTATAATGAAAATGCAGAGAGGGAAACAGTGAGAGCAGAGTTGAGAAAAAGGCGGGAACAAAAAGGAAAATTCAAGGGAGAGCAAGGTGGATATGATAGAGCTGAATTAGAGCAGAAGAAGCTGTGAGAAAGAGAAAAACTATAGTGAAAAGAGAAGCTGGATAGAAGAGACTAGGAGAAGAGAAAGAAGACTCGAGAGTGAGAGCTGCGAAGAGAGAAGAAGTAAAGTGCTCTCCAGGCAGAAGACCGGAGAGAGATCTAGATCGTGAAGCTGCAGATCTGGAGGAGTTCACTGGAAGTTAGACAACTCCACTTACAGATCAAATCATTCAGCCATCAGGAGAATTCTAAACTTGATCTGTGTTCATACCTTCATTCAATCCTTTTGTTGTTTTTGTTTTCATTTTGTTACTCAAGATATTAGTCAGTAGAACTGTCATATCGAGCTGGAGAGCTTGGATCTGGGATACAGTTGTGTAATCAGCGGTGTGTTCAGATTGAGCTAGGGTGCTCAGATCTGAGGTGTATCAAGCTGTGAGTCAGCGGAGTTTCAAGCTGTGTGTCAGCGGTAGGAAGCCTCACTGGATTTGGTGAGGGGTGGATGTAGGCAGACTCAGGGTTTGCCGACTCGACCGTCTCAGTCGTCCCAGTTTTCTGTCAGGACGGGACGAAACGATACTATCCCGCTCCGTCCCGCTCCGTCCCATAAGATATATATATATATATATATATATATATATATTATATGTAAAATAATATAATAAAATCCGTAGCTCATTTGGTTAAGTTGCTTGTGCATGCTTTCTCTAAGAGGCCTCATGTTTGAATCTTGCAAATGCCCTGACATTTTGGTTTTTTTAATTAAAAATCTTAAAAACAAACCCAAAAAACACATGTAACCGACGGGATGCGAACTCAAACCGCCCTGAACGGGTGAAAGCACTCAACCAAATTACCTATTAAACGTTTTGTATTTAAAATAAAATATATAATATATAAAGCGACCCGGTAGCGTCTCACAAACCGGTCGTCCCGATCTGTGGCTGGGACAAGACGGGACGGGTGGTTCACCCCGTCCCGCCTCGGTTTGTAAAACCCTGGGCAGACTGGGTGTCTGGCCGAACCACCTTAAAAATTCTTGTCTCCTTTGTGTGTACTTGTTTGCATTCAAGTGTGATTTTCGATAGATGTATGTCTAGGACCGTCTATGTTGAACATAGAGTATTCGTTTTAATTTCCACATAAGCTGCACACTTTGAATTGTTCAATTAGTTTGCAATAGATTTTAATTTTGGGGCTGATCTATTTAGCCCCCCCTCTAGATCGCCATTCCACCTACACAATAGCAGTGTCCTTCCCAAGCTGTCCCATGGTGCCTGATTGGGGTAGGGTCCTCAGACCGACCAAGTGCTACTGGTGTGACCTGGTCCCATTGTTCATGATCTGCTCTTGTGTATCATGTCTTTTCGCTCGTGCCAGGCTCTCAACCTGGTTGGTGGACTCTTGGGGAAGGTATCACTCTTAAGGTTGGTGGTGGGCTGGAGGAGCTCACTGGGTGTTTCTGTCAGGCCCTCATGATGCAAGAGATCTGCCATGTTGAACACAGGACCCAAACCATAACCTGTAGGTAGGTCCACCTTATAGGCGATGGCACCAAACGTCCCTACCACTCGAAAGGGCCCTATTCCACGGGCTCCAAGCTGAGAGGAGACCCTGGAGGGGAGCCTCTCCACCCTAACAATCACTTGGTCACCGATTTGGAACTTGGTGTGGCTCTGTTGTGCTGTTATCTTTTGCCTTGACCCTCGCATGCTCATCGATGCTTGCTTGCTACATCCTTCCCTAGGCAGGGGAGTGTTGTCCTTGAGGGGGTAAGCTACGGGGATAGGGTCGGACAGGGGCGCTAAATCATGCGGTGGAGCCAAAGGGCTGGGGACCAAGGTGATATAATGAGGGATGGTGTTTCCATAGTAAGGGGTTGGACTAGGTTGGTTACAGATTGAAGGAGGAGTTGGGCAGTAGGTAGGAAGGGCCGATGGTGGGAGGGAATGGACTATGATGGTCTGGCCTTTAAGGAGGAATGAACAGAAGTTGGCACGACCAAAGTACTTGATGTCCACATCATACATCCAAGGTCGGCCCAAGAGGATATGGCTAACTTGCATGGGGATCACATCGCACCAGACCAGCTCTTGGTAGCTATCAAAATGGAACGAAACTAGGCAAGTCTGGTAAACGGGGAGGGAGGCGTGGTCAACCCAAGTGACCTCATAGGGTTTGGGGTGGGGTATTAACAGCAGACTCAGGTGGGTGACACAGTTAGTGGCGATAAGGTTGACGGCACTACTGGAGTCTAGGGTGACTATGCAAACATGACTTCCTATGGTAGTGATGGTCTGGAGGAGTGAGGACCGTCACCAATCCTCTGCCGAGAGAGGCCGGGGAAGGGCCGTCCGGGATTCCTGAAAACTCAAACAGGTGATAACTCTGACCGGGGCTGAGGGGGTGGGGGTGGCATCTTTGTGGGCATCCTCCTCTTCGAACTAAGGCTCAGGTCTGGGGTGTACACAAGTTCTTTCTCCACGGATGGTGGTGGGAGTTCTTCTCTCTCCTCAAGGACGGGGCTGGAGAGGCCTCGAATTGGGCAGCTCCTCGCAAAGTGGCCAAATTCCCCACACTTGAAGCAGGAGTTTCTAGTTGATTGAGTCTGTGGGGGTTCCCAGTGACTACTTCCTTTCCTTTATCATCTTTATGGGTTGAAGGGACATCCAGGGTAGGCTGGGCCTGCATTTTTGTAGAAAATGATTGGGAAAAAAATAATATCAATAGATCATGAATGTGTGAATAAAAGATAATATAAAATTAATTCTATAAATGATTTTTTTAACGAATCAATCATAGGTGTTGAGGAGGGTAAGTCTGGCTTGACCCATAACGGGCCCGTCAACAACGAGCCCAATTCGACTCACGGTCTACAACGCGCCAAAGGGTGCCTGACAGCCGCAGCCCATAAAGGCGCAGCCCACTATGACTCGACATCGAATTCGACAGCATAGAAAGAGCTTTGGCCCAAGCGCAATGACCGCCAGATGACCCTCCGACGACCGACTGTTACCCCCATGACGTTGGCCTCGACCCCATAACAGGCTAGCACGTCCTACGCGGGCCGTAGGACTCGCCTAGGGATCGTCTGACTCCAGGGTATCGCGAAAAACATTACTCCATGACTCACGCCCTTCCCTGCTAAGGGATCGACCACCTCCACCAAGACAACCCCCTATAAAAAGAACCTTGATAGAGAGGAGAGGACACGGTGAATCTCCTACCAAAAGCTACACACAGATAATATAGCCACTAGTCTTGCTACAGCGAAATAGAGGTCACACCAGTCTACGCTCTGAGAGAGAACCCCTTCCACACGACCTTACCACCCAGCGAGCACTCTCCGAGTGACCACTGGGAGCGGAGAGCACTCCTTCGGAGGATCTACAAATCTCTCAGATCTCCTACTACTACCTCCATCCTTCCCTCTCCCCTGCTCTTCTCTGTTCCTTTCCTAAAATCGTTGATGACTTAAGCATCAGAGGGTTGTCCCCTGGGGTAATGCCCCGGGCTCCTTCTGACGCCCTTTGCTTCTAGTGTTTAAAGGCTTCCACGGGTGCCAGACGACCTTCCCCAAACAATAAATAGAGAAGAATGGTAGGTGGCATAGAAACCAGATTTTGGCCTCTACACTTCTTGGCGCCGTCTATGGGAACCTCAAGCGAAAAGTCATGGCACCTCATGGAAGTCTTCGCAACGCCAGCAACCATGGGCGCGGGTCTCATCAGGCCCCCGGATCTCGACAAGGATCTCGGGAGGCTTCTTCCTCCCCCCGTCAGGGACCAGAGGCCGCCGCCAACGAGCTCACGGAGATGCGCCAGCAAATCCAGTTCCTGACAGAACTATGTCAGGGGCTCGTCAAGAAGCCCAGCGAGAGGAGGCAAGCCCCCTAAGAGAAGCAACAGAATGGGGGGCCCACTATAGCAAACTCTCGGCGGGTACGAGAGGCCTCCTATGTCTCCGTCGCAAGAACATGACGATCGCACAGCTCGCCCGCACCACAGGTGCGCAGCCCACTGCACTCTAACCCGGAGATGGATCGGAGGCTCCAGCGCATCGACGAAATCGAGGAAAAGGTCCGTTACCTAGATGATGTCCTCCTCGCCGCCAAGAATTGAGGCCTCATCAACGACGACCAGGTCTTCCATGCTCCCTTCTCCAAGGAGATAATGGAAGCCCCTATCCCGCCAAAACTCCAGTTGCCGTCCTTCGCCCCGTACAACGGCACTACCGATCCGACCTACCACATGCACAGCTTCGAGTCCCACCTGGTTTTTCACCGGGCCTCAAATGTTGTGAAGTGTCTGACGTTCATCACGATTCTCCGGAAGAACGCCCAGGCTTGGTTCGAGTCCCTGTCGGTCGGGACTATCTCCTCCTTCCACCAGCTGAAAAAGCTATTCAAAGAGAACTTTATTGGATGTCGAAAGGTAGCCAAGTCTGCGGTGACCCTACTCGCCCTTAGGTAGGGGCGAGAAGATATGCTTTGGGATTTCGTCTCCCATTTTTGAGCGGAGGCACTCCAGATCCCACGCCTTGACATCAGCATCGCCACCACCGCACTCACTCAGGGGACGCGGGACCACATCCTTTGATATGCGCTAGGAGTGGAAGCTCCGGCAACCCTCACCGACCTCCTCGCCTTGGCACAGAAGCATGCGCGGTGAGAGGAGAACACTGCGGCCCTGGGCCGCACAGTCGGAACCGATCGGTCCGACCGAAAGAGATCCGCCGACTCCCCACGAGAAGGGCGGAACAAGCGCGAGCGACGGGACCGAGATCACCGCGACTGTCCAGAAAAAGAAAGGGGCAATTATCGCAACTACACACCCCTAACGGCTCCTCCCGACCAGATCTTGATGGAGATCCGTGAGGAACCATTCCTCAAGTGGCCTCCTCGGATGAAGTCGGATCCAAGTTCGAGGAGCAAGAAGAAGTACTGACGCTTCCATCACGACCATGGCCACGATATGTCCGAATGCATCAACCTGAAGGACGCCATCGAGGACCTCATCCATCGAGGACTCCTCGATAAGTTCATCGCCAAGGCCGCGAAGAAGCGACAACGTGAACGGACCCCTCCGCCACTCGACAACTGACCCAACGGGAAGGAGATCATGATGATCTCCGGAGGGCCAGCCACGGGCGGAGATAGTGCGAGTAGGCGATGATGGTAGGCGTCGGCCATCAACACCGTGGAGCTAGGTGATAGCGCCCAATGGGAGGTTGCCGCCCAGGAACACCTAAAAGACCCGATCGTCTTCTCCAACGATAACTTAAATGGTCTAACCACTCCCCATTCTGACACATTGGTGGTCTCAGCCACCATCAATCAATGTACCGTACACCGCATTTTGGTTGATAATGGAAGCGGTCCTGACGTTATTTCGTACGGGTGTCTTGTGCTCATGGGTGTAGACTTGTCTCAAATCACGCCATTACATACACCGTTGTATGGTTTCTCCGGCACGATGATCTGTCCGGAAGGACGCATCTCACTGCCGATCACGTTCGGGACCGCGCCAAGGGATGTAACATTCTTGACAGATTTCACGGTCGTCCGCACAATGACCGGATACAATGCCATCATCGGGCGAGGAATCCTCGGCACCCTTCGCAGCATCCCCTTCTCGTATCACTAGAAGCTCAAGTTCCCCACACCTCGCGGGGTCAGAGAAGTTCAAGGGGATCAACGGGAGTCAAGAAGGTGCTACATTATCTCGACACGTGACATACAAGCCGAGGAAGTGCCGCCTGAGAAGAAGGCAAGGACGGAAGATCCAAGTCCGAGTACGAGCACTCCAGTGGAGGACTTATACCTCATCCAGGTGGGGGCAGACTCAAGCAAAACACTGAGGATCGGGGTACCCTATCCGAAGAAGAGCGGGAAGCATACACAAACTTCCTCATAGCAAACCAAGACGTGTTCGCTTGGTCCGAGGATGAGCTCCCCGGAATCCCACCAGAGATCATCACACACCAACTTAAGTTGGATCCGAGCTATCGCCCGGTTCAGCAGCGATGAAGGCATTGCAACCCCGAGCGACATGCCATTATCATGGAACAAGTGGGCGAGAAGTTGCGCTCAGGGCTACTCAGACCCACCTGGTACCCGGACTAGGTGGCAAATGTGGTCCTTATTCCTAAGAGCAATGAAAAGTGACAAATGTGCATAGACTTCACCGACCTTAACAAAGCTATGCCGAAAGATAGCTTCCCCATGCCACGGATCAACCAACTAGTCGATGCCACGGCCGGGCACGAAATGCTATGCTTCCTAGATGCCTACTCCGAGTATTATCAGATTAGCATGCATGAACCCGACCAAGACAAGACAGCGTTCGTAACTGACCATGGGTTGTACTGCTACACCCGCATGCTGTTCGACTAAAGAATGCGGGAGCAACCTATCAATGTCTCGTCAACCACATGTTCGACTCGCAGATCGGCCGCAACATAGAGGTCTACATCGACGACATGCTCATCTAGAGCCTCCGAGTAGCCGAGCACCTGGACGACTTGGCTGAGACATTCACAACACTCAGGAGATACAACATGAAGCTCAATCCAAGTAAGTGCACGTTCGGGGTAAAATTAGGGAAATTCCTCAGATTCCTCGTCACCCACAGAGGGATAGAGGCTAACCCTGATCAGATCCGAGTGGTACTACAAATGAAGCGCCCGGGACGAGTGAGGGACTTACAGTGCCTCACCGGCCGCGTCGCCGCCTTAACTCGGTTCTTGTCCCGAGCAGCCGAAAGATGCCTTCCCTTCTTCCGACTCATCAAACAAGCCAACAAAGCACTGGAGAAGAAAGGGCAGATCGATTGGGACCAGGCGTACGGGCAGGCATTTGAAGAGTTGAAGCAGTACCTGGCATCTCCTCTTGTGCTCTCCAAACCCCAGAAAGGGGAGCAACTACTCCTGTATCTGTCTGTGACGTCGAGCATGATGAGTGCAGTACTCACACGGGAGGAAGATAATGTTATGAAGCCTGTCTACTATGTAAGCCGGGCATTACAGGGGCCAGAATTTTGGTACTCACAGACTGAGAAGTTCGCGTTGGCCCTCATCACGGCTGCTCGCAAGCTGCGATCATACTTCTTGGCTCATCCAATTGCCATCCTCACCAACAAACCACTACGACAAATCCTCCAGAACCCCGACGCATCAGGAAGGTTGATCAAATGGGCTATCGAGTTGGGTGAATTTGACATCAGATTTCGCCCAAGGACTGCAATCAAGGCTCAGGCCCTCGCTGACTTTGTCGTCGAGTGCACAATACCTACGGAAGATTCACCCGAGCAGTCCTCCAGGCCAACATGGGAGCTATATGTTGACGGATCATCCTGCGCCACTGGCAGTGGAGCATGACTAGTACTACTATCACCGGAGGGGATAGAACTCCAATATGCCCTCTGCTTCAACTTCCCAACCACAAATAATGTGGCCGAATACGAAGCGCTTCTCTCTGGGCTACGAATGGCGAAACACCTGGGGGCGACGAGTGTGCGAGCATACAACGATTCCATGCTCGTCACCAACCAAGTCAAAGGAGAGTTCGAAGCACGTGAGCCAGCCATGATCACGTACTTGAGAGAAAGCCAGAGCTGTCTCTGTAGAATTCTCCCACTTCGAGATGATGAACATTCCTTGGGATGAGAACGTCCGAGCAGATGCTCTGTCTCGTCTAGCGTCGGTAACCACGGTCTCTAGCTCAAGATCCATCTTGATAGAGGAACTTGCAGCACCGAGCATAGAGGAACCAACACCCCAAGTAAATGCCATCGACTATGAACCATCCTGGATGGATCCTCTCTTGGATTTCCTCCTTCGACAACAACTTCCGACCGACCGCGCTGGGGCTCGCCACACGAGAGTGCGGGCAGGGCACTTCACGGTGATCGATGGTCGCCTATATCGGCGATCTCTCTCAACGTCGTTGCTGAAATGCATGTTCCCTACAGAAGCTAAGCAGGCCATACATGAAGGGCTCTGCGGTAGTCATGTAGGGGAGCGAGCACTCGCGTGGACCCTTATCCGACAAGGATACTGGTGGCCCACGCTACAACAAGATTGCCTCGACTACGTCAGGAGGTGCCCCTAGTGTCAGAAGTTCTCCAACCTACACCACCAGCCAGTGACACAACTACACGCCCTGATGGAACCTTGCCTATTTGCTCGATGGGGGGTGGACATATTGGGCTCCTTCCCAGAAGCTCAAGGGAGGAAAAAGTTCCTCATAGTTGCCATTGACTACTTCACCAAATGGGTCGAGACAGAACCACTAGGAAAAATCATGAGCGAAGCCACTTGGAAGTTCGTGCTGCGGAGCATCATCTGCCGATTTGGGATCCCACGAGTCCTCACTACCGACAACGGCAGATAGTTTGCAAACACTGCCTTCCAAGAAAAGTGCTCAGAATTGGGGATTTGGAACCACTATACCTCGGTGGGACACCCCCAAGCAAATGGGTTAGTAGAGAACGCTAACAGAACACTCCTCCAGGCATCAAGACCCATCTGGAACAAGCAGGCGACTCATGGATAGACTCCATCCCAAGCATTCTGTGGGCACATCGGACCACCGCCAGAGCTGCCATAGGCGAAACGCCCTTCCACCTCGTGTACGGAGCGGAGGCAGTGGTTCCAGTAGAGATATCCAACCCCTCACTATGAGTGGGACATTTTGATGAGGCCAGAAACAACCAAGCGCGAGAGAACTTGGACCTGCTCGAGGAAGACAGAACGCGCGCCCAAGTGAGACTTGTAGCCTATCAACAGAAGCTGGCCCAATACTACAACACTCGAGTAAAGGAACGACACTTCCTCCCTGGAGATCTGGTACTACGGCGAGCAAGCGTGGCGGACCCTAGGGCTGCCATGGGAAAACTCGTGCCCAATTGGGAAGGCCCATATAGGGTAACGGAGGTACTCGGCAAAGGAGCGTACAGACTGGCAACACTGGGGGGGTGAGAGGTACCAAGGACGTGGAACTTCATAAACCTCGGAGCCTTTTATCAATAAAAACCCTTTCCCAAAATGTTTCCAATTGAAGCTCATGAATGGTAACCTATGGGTTCCCAAGAGGCCAGCACCGCTCCCCTCGAAAATGAGAAGGTAGCCTATGGGCTCCCTGGAGGCGAGCACCACTCCCCTCAAAAATGAAATGGTAACCTATGGGTTCCCAAGAGACGAGCACCGCTCCCCTCGAAAATGAGAAGGTAGCCTACGGGCTCCCTGAAGGTGAGCACCACTCCCCTTGAAAACGAGAAGGTAGCCTACGGGCTCCCTAAAGGTGAGCATCGCTCCCCTCAAAAATGAGAAGGTAGCCTACGGGCTCCCTGAAGGTGAGCACCACTCCCCTTGAAAATGAGAAGGTAGCCTACGGGCTCCCTGAAGGCAAGCATCGCTCCCCTCAAAAATGAGAAGGTAGCCTACGGGTTCCATAGAGGCGAGCACCGCTCCCCTCAGAAACGAAGGTAGCCTACGGATTCCCTAGAGGCGAGCACCGCTCCCCTCAAAAATGAAGGTAGCCTACAGGCTCCCTAGAGGCGAGCACTGCTCCCCTCAGAAAAAAAGGTAGCCTAAGGGTTCCCAAGAGGCGAGCACTGCTCCCCTCAAAAATGAAATGGTAGCCTAAGGGTTCCCAAGAGGCCAGCACTGCTCCCCTCAGAAACAAAAGTGACTTCCAAGAGGAAAGTATCCTTGCTTCCCTTAGAAATGAAGGTAGCCCAAGGGCTCCCTAAGAAGAAACGACTGCAGTACCCCATGGGCTCAAGGAGATGGAAGAATGTGCATGAGCCCAAGGAGATGAATGCGTCAGAGAGGAGCTAGAAACAGTCAAAACGTTGACCACCAAGCTCTCATAAACTCACCACACACGTGAACATCTTCCGCCAAGAGGTACACATCAACATAATTATGAAGCTCAAAGATTTTATTTCTTTAGTCAAAATACAAATGGCCAAGTTCCAATACGCCCGCATACAAGCATATGCAATAACAAGACAAGTAGAAGGCTACGGTGGCACCACGGTCGCTCCAATCTTCAGTAGTCGGTCCCTTCAACATAGCTTTTGTCAGGATATCTGCCAACGACCACCAAGGCGACTTCAACGGGCAACTCACCCCCGACACCACCGCTTCTGTGGAAGCGGACCAGCTGGAGAAGTCGCCCGCTCGAAGGACTGCTCCAGGAAAAAGGCTGAGGACCTTCTCTTCGATCCTGGTGAGGCCCGGCCCCATTACGCTGGCACCAAAAGGATGCGGGTGGACTCCGAGGCCAACACATTATATCAGCAGGCCAACCCACTATCATGAGACGCTTCCCTCCAACGACGGAAAATGCCTCACCATGCACCTGCAACCAAAGGAGAGGATGAAGAACAAGCATGCACCTCAAAGAACTAAAGGCAAGCTATAGAAGAAATTTTTTTGCTTATAAGCAGGGGAGAAGGTTACATAAAAATTCCTCGTCCCCTTAGGGATGGAACTAGTCCGGTTCAAGGAGCAAGATCCCCCTGTCGGAGTACAGGAGGTTGACCTTCTCCATGGCCTCCTGCCAGCTAGCTAGATAACCTAGCTTATAGTCATCGGAGGCACCTCCACCGCGGTTCTCTCCCAGCGCCGGCCACGGTGGCCACGGCGCCGGCAGTGCTTCTCTCCGGAGGCGCAGGTGCTGGCGAGGAACCTGCAAGGATCCATCATCAGACGAAGTACCAGATTCCTCCAACGACATCTCGCATGAATTCCTTCTTCATATCCCGTGAACTCAAGATGGCCTTGAGGCTTCACGGAGGCCACTACTTATAGAGGGAAGCACAGTTCCCAGAAAAAGGAGGGAACTCATTGCCTTCCCAACTTCATGGAAATCGAAGCGACGGATCCCGAAAGTCGCGCTCTCTCAGAGTAACTTCTGAGGCGCCGCTCCATATCCCCAGGAGATCTCAAAAGAAGCGGAGAAAGCAAGATACATGGCAGGCGCCCGCGGCTCCAGAGATTGTGAAAGAAAAAAAGTCTTCATTCCAAAATCAAAAGGTTTACAAAAGAAGGAACAACTGCCCCAACAGAGTAAGAAAGAAAAAACTACAAAAGAAAGAAAAGGAGAAGGATGGGCACCCTCTCAAGGGGTTGCCCCAGTGGCGACGTCACCTGACCCAGTATCCTCGAGCTCATGATCGGCAGCAACTTTTGGAGGTGGCGGATCATCGGTCAAGTTAGTTGGGGCCCCGTCTACCGACGAGACGTCAATAGGTGCGCGCCCACTAGCGCTCGGCTCCGGTGCACGCTCCTCGGCCCTAGCCTCCTCGTCACCAAGCTCCTTCTCACCACCACTGGCCTCAGGACCATAGGGCATCGTAGGAGGAGGAAGAGAGGGCACCGGAATGCCAAGATCCTCAGCCGCGGCATGGAGAGCATCCGTCCACCCCTCCCAAAAACCTTGATGACGGGCCGGCTTAAAGATTTCCAAGGCCGCCGTGGTCAGCTCGGCTCGATAGGCCGAGGACGAATGAAAGCTCTCCACTGCCTCCGCACCAGCAGTGGACATCGACAAGCATAGGCTCTCAACCTGTACTTCCACCTCTTGGGCCTGAAGTTCGACAGCCTTGACCAGTGCCCCCAGCTTGGATGCCTGGGCTTCAGCGGTATCGGCCCGAGCGAGAAAGAAGTCTCGATCTTGCTCCATCCCAACGACGACCCGCTCCACTTGACTCAATTGCTCTCGGAGCCGGATGACTTCTGCCTCAGACGCATTTTGACGCCCCTCAAGCTTCTCGCAGTTGGCCGTCAACTTGTCTTGCGTGGCCCGACTGGCTTCCAGCTCCCGCGCAATGCCACAAAAGTGGTACCGCCACAAGCTAAGCACCCTGGCGAACGAGGCAAAATTCTTCGTCGTCAAATACATCAGTTCCTTATGGGCCCCGAAGCCGAACTCCCTAGTCCAGTCCCAAGGCTGCATAGCCTTGTCCATAATGCTGGTCACCTCTGTCCGGAGGGCGGGCTTAAGGATAGGATCGTCCGGCACCAAGAAGCGGGAGCCTGAGGGAACGACGGGTGACAGAGGACGAGCCCTCACTGTAAATACAAAGCTTATGCTAATCTATCTCGCCCCGAACTAATAAGCACGCACGTATGAATATGCATATGATCATGAAGTGTAAACAATGGGAAGCAAAGGGGCGATGAAGAAAAGAAAAGAACCGTGATCGCCACCCAAGGAATAGTAATAGGAAATAAGTACTATGATGAAAGCAAACCTACTGCGTACCTTGGGAAAGGAAGAAGAAAACCGCGGCCGAAGGTGACCGCTACAACGTGTGATTGCGCCTAGAAGATAGGTGTAGGGAACTCATGGGATCGGACCTCCTCTCCTTCCAGCCGGCTAAAGGAAGAGGGCCTTACGTCCTATTGATAGTCTTCTGCAAAACAAAGCCATGAAAATAAAAGAACATCCATTAGAATATGATAGTGTAGCACATGCCCCGAAGTGATGAAATAGCATAAAAGAATGGGGGAGAACGCACCGGGGGAGGGTTTTTAACCCCTATAAATGGGTGCAAAAGGAAGGTGGGAGTGTTGTGCATGCATGGGATTTGAAATCATGAAATTTGGTGGAAAGAAGAGAGAGAAAAATGTTGTGCAAAATGGAGAAAAATGCATGAACGTGTAGAAAATAGTGCAAAAACTAAGTGTAAAAACTATGGTGATTTGTGAAAATAGGAGAAGAGAATAAGAAATTGGAGAGAGTATAGAGAGCCCAGAGAGATGAAAAATGAAGAAGATACTCTCCTCTTCAGGATGGGACCAATGGAGGATGAAGAGGATGCCGCATGACTCTGCCCCGGGCCGAAGAAGGGCGCCCCGCCACACAGGTTCAAGAACTTATGATGATTTGCAAGAAGTAGAGGCAAAGTTAGGAGGGCAAACGAAGATAAAATGAAGCAAATGAGGAACCAAATTAAAGCTAATACTTCCCCCAATAGCCTGGGGTCAAAGGTTTGAGTGGACGATCCGGCATGGCTTCACCCCAGGTCGAAGAAGAGCCCCCTATCGCGCAAGCGAACTGGGCATCTATTTATAGAAAAGTGGTGAAACTCCAAACTTTCTCCCACGATTCCAGGAGATAGAGTTCACCAAATCTCAAGATCTCTAGATCATTCTCGAGATAATAGTCAAGATAAGATGTAGGAACAAACGGAACTCTTTTTGGTGGAAGGATGTGGAAGTTATGACTCTTGGAAGAAGCCTCTGAAACCTAATCTGCAGGAGTTTTTGTTGCACGAAATGCATAAAACCTGATATTGCGGCCAAGATTCCAGGATATCTGGTCAATTAAAAATCGTGCTCCATATACCAAATTCGAGATAATACAAGAGGAAGACACAGAAACAATCGGGGCTCAATTTCGTGGAGGATTCTAGAATATAGAGCCCTAACAAGGAGGCCCCGTTGCACAGGTTTCGGCCTTAGAGTCTGGCGGGGAAGAAGACGGAGTTCAGGATCATCTGGACTCTCTGTCATATAAACGGTCGCACGATAGACCATTTTTAGAAATAAACGGTCATCATTAGGCTGCTTATATCATGAAGAACAGAGACCTGAGTGACCACGGCAGTTCGGGCTAAAACAGAATGAAAACGGTCTAGCAGTAGACCGTTTAGTGCTTGGAGCGGTCTTGCATTAGACCACTTAGTGATGGGACGGTCTAGCAATAGACCACTTAGTGATGGGATGGTCTATCAGTAGACCACTTAGTGATGGGATGGTCTAGCAATAGACCACTTAGTCATGGGACGGTCTAGCAGTCGACCACTTAGTGAATGGGGCAGTCTAGTAGTAGACCACTTACTGAATGGAAGAACATTCTGGGCAGACTACGCGTGACTTTGGAAATCAAAGTGTATCTCTCAAACGGTGTAGAACTAGTAAAAGTGGTAGAATAAGAAATTGTAGATAATTGAAAGATGAACAACTTTTATGAAGAGAGAAAGATGAGAAAATGATCATAGGAGAGAGAAAATAGGGCTAGAATATAGGGAAAATGCGGGGTCCGTAGGTGAACAGCGTAGCCTACCAGAAAAATCTGAATCGCTCACAATTAGGGCATAACTGGCTAATGGCATAGAAGAATAAGTTGTAGATCACGAAAAATCTAACAACTTTGATGAAGGGCACATTTTCAATAGAGGATTGGAAAAGGGATGAAAAATGGTCGCGTTCAGAACTACGTAGTGAGAGGAACCGAATGCTTGATGGAAGTCGACCAAAATGGGCCGAAAGTCGACTTAGAAGCCGGAAGTTGATAAAATGGGCCCAAGGGCTCTAAGAAATCATGATCTCCAAATCTCAAAGACGGGGGAACAGTGGAATGGCTCGAAATCTACCCAAGAAAGGCTCCAAAATAACGGGTATTTCGGGACAACAAAATGATGAATAAGAGAAATGACGCAACTCGCGGGCTAAAACAGGTGTCAACAGATGTCCCTCCTTGATGTCCGCTTTGCAAGGGAATGAGCGAAAGCAACGCAGAGGTGAAATGGAAAGGAGATGGAGCGAAAGCGACAGCGACGTGAAATGGAGATGACGCGGAGATGAAGCGGAGAGAACTGATAAGCGGGCATCAAGGCAAAAGACACCCGTTTTAACCAACAAGCGACAGGATTTCTCCCGAAATCACCGAACTAACCACCAGAACTGGATGACAAGAATAAGACATGTCTGGAGAACTAAACTAACAGGAAAAAAGGAAACACGACCAGCCTCATCAGGGACACAATCCACAGACGATGAGGGGGTCGGAAAGAACATAACGTAAAAAGCAGGAGAAATATAACTGAGATAAAATCAAGATAGGAATCAGCTGACCAACCAGGCCAAGCGGCAAGATCAGAGAAATTGTTCAAATTCAGAGTGGAATGAGAATCTCTTATCCAAGTGAATTGAAGTGCAATTAACCATTGCTGAGGAACAACCTTGAACGGATCACGAGGCGTGCGTGCTCAAAATGTGACATGATGTATGCTGGGCTAAAATAAAGAAATCATCAAAACGAATGTAAAGAAAGCTAAAATAGAAAGTACTCGAGAATAGTATTGCTAGACCGAAATAATCAGGGTCAAGATACTATCCACAACCATGGCGTGCGTGATAGAACTATCACTCCCTAATCCTCCCAACCTAACGGCCTATCTGATGATTAAACATGTGCACCTTGATCATCATCGTTTTTGTTAGAGGGGAACGTAAGATCCTAGAACACATGAATGACCAGTCGGTTCTCGAGATAATATAATAATATAGATACCATATAGTAATGCAACAATGAGTAGGGATAGAGAGCCATACCTGACTTACCTGCATAGGCGAAACGGCATTTTTTTTATTTTCATTTTCTGATTTTTATGGGTTTTCATGTATAAGACAAGTATGACAAACAAGCAAGTATAAACATAGTGAAGATAACATAACGATCAACTGAACGACAAACAACACGACATAATATAACGATCAAATGAAATGGGAGACAATGCAACATAACATAACAAAGGTAAATGAGCACATATGCAATGGCATGAACAAACAACATGCATGCATGAACACGGTGTAACAAGACAACACACGGTTGGGACAAGAACATGAGGGATGACCACACTGTTGGGATAAAACACGGGACATAAAGGGGTGACTAACAACATGTGCAAGACAAATAACAACACGCGGTGAGGGACAAAATAACATGCATGGGACAAAGACACGTGGGACATAAGACAACACGTGGGATGACACGGACATGGTGGGATAAAGACACGTGGGACATAAGACAACACGTGCGATGACACTGAGGGACAAAGGCACGCATGACAAGGACAACACATGCGAGACATAGACCATGAAACAAAGACATGATAGACATAAACACGTGTGACAACCAACACGGGGGATAAAAGATAACAAACACATTCTTCAATCAAAGCCCCAAGATCGGATGAAGTAGAACTTGCCAAGTTCACAATCGCGAGGCAATGCCCTCTCATAGAGACATGATGAGATGAAACGAGAGTTAAGAAGGACACAAGCTTAAGAACAGATCGAGAGATATAGATTGAAAAGAGAGAATAGATCAGAAGTCGTGAACAAGAGGCAGAGCGAAAGATAGAGCAAGGAAACTTGAACACCTGCAACATGCACACTTAGCAAACAGATCACGTATCCGTCATTAAAACAAATAGATAAAAAGGAATAAAAAGATAAATATTTTAAGATTTTTTGATTTTTTTGATTTTTTTGAATTTTCAACAATATTTGATTTTTTAGTTTTTGAACAATATTTGATTTTTTTTGGACTTTTGATAATATCTCATTTTTTGGATTTTTGGTAATATTTTCTTTTTTTGAATTTTTGAAATAGCAATCCGCAGCACCCAAAGACGGGCTCGAACTACTAGCCAGGGACCGTCATTCCTACCCCTCTCATTAAAGGCTTCCCTTAAGCAGGGCGTGCATTTGAGAGTGGCTTACCACAACCAACCGCCTCTAAAAAATGGTACCCCTACTAAGGCCATACCCGGGATTCAACCCAGCCGAAGAGAGAGAAACAGAAGAAAATGGGGGACAAGCTTCATGCAGGAGGGGAGATATCAGGATTCGACTTCCTTCCAGGGCACTACCCCTCAAAGAGTAGGTCTGTTGCACCGAGGCTTTCTGTCTTTGATTTTAAGACCCATATTTACTAGGCACGTATGCGACCGGGCTCATGACGTCCCGCGGGGAACTGTACTGCCACTCTTGCCATGTCTTTGATTTCCATAATTTTACATTGATCAGATCATTGATTTATTTTTGACAGCCATTATTAGCTAGATTTAGCATGAAAGCTCACTTTTGAGGGTCAAGACTGCCCTTATTTGAGACATCTCTCGTATTAGGGAGTGCCTAGATTGGTCATCGCATCCAACCATCTCTTGCCCCTGCACTCGGTCGAGCAGAGAAAAGAAAAGACCTTCGTGCATGCCCAAAGTATGGCCAAAGCAGCAATAGTGTGCCTCAGAGGAATCAGCTATGGCTTACCGTGTAGTGTGTGAAAAACACGTACAAAAGGTCACCCTCAACAATCGGGGAAAGAAACTAGACTCCCAGCGCGGAGCTATCACTAGCCTAAGAATGCTGCAAAAGTGAACTCTTTTTAACTGAACTAAGCAAACTTCCTAACGCCACTCAACCTTGTTGAGGAACTCACCACTATAACCATACGCAGAAATAATAGAAATAATAGAAATGAAAGCATCTTTCTTACACAAAATAAAGATATCTTGCAAATCCATAACGTAAAAGTAGCATCCCGAAGCAATCTTTATCAGCGAGCTTCGCGTAGCACGAGCTTTTGTATGCCTTGCTTGATTGGAAAAGGAAAGGATAAGAAGGACCGAGATTCTTTAGCACGGAGGAGTGGCGGACACCAAACTGGACGAAGAAGAATAAAAAGGAAGAGAGATGAGGGCTAGAACTCCCTCGTTAGGATGTAGAGACCCTAATAATAAGGAACCAAATACAGAAGAAACGGAGATTAACTAAGATCAAGGCGGACTAAAGCCTCGAAAACAGCATGAAAAAGGGCAAGAACCCCGAAAGGGTGAGGAGGAGTAAGAAGAAAGAGGAGAATAAGAATCATCCGACATGGTCGGAGAAGGAGAGTAGCGATCACCCGCCAGAGGCGGGGAAGAAGAAGCATAAACACCCGACAAGGTCGGGGAAGAAGAATGACGGTCACCCAATAGGGTCGGGGAAAGAGAATGAGAAGTAGAACCCAGGAATACCGGAAGAGAAGGATCAGAAGAAGCCCAGAAAGTGGGATGAAAGGATGACATAGGCTGAGCCCTAGAATCATGAGAAAATGGAGAATCCGGAGGTTCCGGATGAGGGGAGAAAGAAGAATTGGGGTTTGCGGACCCGAAAAGAGAGGAGAAAACAACAGAAATTGGATTGGGAGAAGGTAAATACACCACCCAAGGGTGGGAGCTGAGTAGAAGAAATTATGAATGGAAGAAAGGAGAAGAAGAAGTAGCGGCCCCTCGAGTGCACAACATGCGGCCTTTGTACTTGCGCCGTCGCATCTTCTTGGCAGAAACTGTCTTGTAACGGACCCGCCTGGCACGGACTTGGACCTTCGGCCTTCTTGTCTTGAAACATCTTTTCATATAACGGGCCCACCTGGCAGACAGCCTAGTCTGGTCATGAATATGTAGTTTTATCAGAGTGGCTGCCCCTAGACACCCGGTGCTAACCATAGGCAGACATCCTTGAACAAGTAACTCCTTAGGATGAACATCAGAAAACCATGGAGTCTTGTCGCTCGGCACTAGCAACATGAGATTTGGCATCTCCATTCGGCAATCGGGCATGAAGCATAACTCCCTTACTAGAAGAGCAGGACAAAATTGAGGGAGAGTAATGCGCGGTGTTGACGTGGCCGATTCACCAATAAACCGAGGGAGATTGCATAACGAGTGCAGAATGTCCTTGAAAAGTGCAGAAGATACGGACAATTGCCCCTTGTATAGGGAATCCATCAGGCTCCTGGCGGCCGTATGGGTTAGCACAATCCGAGTAGAGAACCCCTCTCGGCCAGTGAACTGAATAGCAATCGAGCGAGAGGTAAGAACAGCATCAAGGGTGAACTTCCCGGCGAGCAGGGAGATTGCTATCGGCCTCGCTTTTGAAGAAACTGGCACCAATGCAAGGGAACTCTTCTTTGCAACCATTTCTGAAAATGCAGGCTCATTATCCCCAAAATAGCCAGGGACCAGGACCCGGATTGGCATGCGGCAAATGACATCTTAAATCTTGAGATGCACAATCGAAACCTGGCTCGGCTCATTATCTCCCTGGGGACTAGACCTGAGGGGCACCAAAGATAGCGCACACCCGCTCCGTGGGGTGGAAAGGGATGGAGAAGTGGAGGTAATAGGCTTGGAAGGCGTGGGTAAAGGCTCGGAAGGCGTAAGTGGGGGTAAAGGTAAAGATGGAGATGTGGGTATAGGTATAGCCTGCTCAGGCTCGGGCAACGATGGCGAAGGGGAGGGTAAAGGCGGTGGAGATGGTGGAAGTGATGGAAGAGGGGTCGCTGGGAAAGGAGGCAGTGAAGACGATGGTGATAGCGGTAGGGGTATTAGAGATGGTGGAGAGGGTGATATGGTCGATGGAGGTAGTGGAGGTGAGGATGGTAACAGTGGTGGTGAGGCGGAGAAAGTGGAGAGTCGTGACGCCCACCTTCGACGCATCGACACAACGCATCGAGCGGCGTCGGGAGTAGAAGCGATGGTCGAAATAGAGGAGGAAGGAGAGGTAGCACTTGCCCGAGCAGAGGCTTGGGTCTGTGGATAAGATGGAGATGGGGTAGGAGACGGTGAAGGTGAGGGGGTAGGTGGAGATGAAGAGGGTGATGAGGTAGGCAACGAGGCAGACAAAAGCATAGGGGAGGGAACAGGTGATGGAGTAGGTGACGGAGCGGGTGTAATACCAAATAAAGAATCACAAGGGTGCCCCTGGTCTTGTAGTGAAGATGGCTGCTTGGGCGGCACTTCTTGCTGCTGCTGCTGCTTATTGTAGAGATTTAATATAGCTTCATGCATGGCGGCCCAATCGATCATCTTCTTGTCTTCCAAACCATAAACAAGTTCCTAAAACTCGGGGCAATCCTCAACCAAATGCCCCTGCTGGTGATGAAATTCACAATATTGAAACACATCCCCGACCGCGGGTCGGTAAGGCACAATCGGAGGGAGCTACAATGCGTGAGCGGCCATCAAAGTCTTAAAAATGTCTATAAGAGACTCCAGCAACGACGGAGAAGGAGCCCGCTTCGGGCACGGTGGATGCCGAGGGGTATGAGAAGGTAATGGAGATGGACGTGGAGGTTGCGTAGGCAATGGCGCATGGCAACTAGTGAAGAGACTAGCCGGAGGCATATGTGGAGCAGGGATATAGTGGACGGCATCTACCTGCTCAGGGTGTGATGTTTCCTCAACCAGAGGTGGGAACGCGCGCGGAGATGCATATGTGGAGGTAGAGGGCTGACTCGTGGAGGGATACGTGGAGGGTTGATGCATGGAGGTATGTGGGTATGTGGGAGTAGGAGGCTGACTCATGGCAGGATATGTGGTGGAGGGCTGACTCGTGGAGGGTTGACTGATGGGAAATGACGGGTAGGAGGTGTATGTGGGCATAGAAGGTGAAGGGGACTCGAGATCAAGGGAAACTAGGAGTTGTTGGCAGATGAAGCGGGCTCGGCTATACAATTGTGGCCAGGAGGTGATATCATTCAAGGCTAAGATAAACTGATACTCAGGCGTTGCATTAGAAATGATCATTTTGATATGTTCTCCCTCCGGAATATGCCCCGGGACTTACGCGGCCAAGCGACGCCAGCGGTCAGCGAAGGTAGAGAACTCCTTGTTGGGCTTCATCTTCTCATGGGCCAGATCAACCATAGAATACTTGGGCCCAACCTGGTCTTGATATTGCTAAAGAAATTTCTTTTGAACAGCTTGAAAATCCACAACTTGCTCTTGCGGCAATGTAAAGAACCAATCCCGAGCCAGGCCTTCTAAAGACAGACCAAACAGATAAGCCATCAAGCGTTGGTCATGCCGAAACTGGGTCGACTCACAAAGAAACTTCTTCAAGTGCATATAAGGGTCACCGACTCCACCATAGCGGCGATATGTAGGAATTTGTGAATGCGGTGGAGGCTGAAGACCTTGGAATACAAACGAGACACTCAAAGAAGATTTGGGATCAATTTGACGTTGAAGTTCATCAAGCTGGCGTTGGGCTTGAGCAATCATCTCCTCGATAGAGAGAGACCGAGAAGGATGCAAGCCAGCCTGAGCAAGAGAGTGTGAATTTGGGCCAAGATTATTGTATTGGACCGGATAATGGGATCCGGATTGAGAAGAAGGGAAGCACATTCCAGGAGTGGAAGGATACGTGGGCCTGGAAGGATCATGAACATGAGAATAAGGACCATTGGGCCAGTAGCGACATGGGCAGAAGGAGCGGGCCCATTAAGAGAAGTAGGCCCATTAAGTGAATATGAAGACTTGTTATGAGAATAAGGCCCATTAAGATGATTAGCAACGAATTTTTTGGCCTGGACCGGGTCCATTTGGCAGGCGACAGATGATAAATGGACCACAAGATTTGCTTGTGGGTCAAAAGGGCCACGAGGAGATGGGCCCGCGTAGGAAGAGGAGTCCACGCGGGAATAGGAAGATGGGGAAGAAGAAGGGTAATATATAGGAGAAAAATGGCGCTTCATGAGGGCAAATGGAGACTTTATATAAGAAAATCAGGGAAATACAATGAGGGAAGTAAGGGCTCGAGGATCAAAGAGGGGGACTGACTCAATAATGCAAAGGGGAAACGAAAGGACCTAGGTTAATGTGACTAGACAAATGGACACACAGAATGGACTAGCCTAAATGGGCCTAATGACAAAACCTATATGGGTAGTGGGGAATGCAACACAAAATAACACAAATGGGCTTGGACAAGTCCAAACAACAAAACAATATGAAAGATTTCACCCAAGTCAAACAAGTTAATATGATGGGAAATATTTTATTGTCAATGTTTTGGGTTGGCCTTTTAATGATTTGAATTGAGATTAATTCCCTCAAGATAGGTATCCTATAGGGAATAAGGTCCAAACTTTGGTTTGACTAGGGTTAATTCCTTCACAATGCATGCAAATGCAAGCCTAAGGGGTGGAACGGTACAATCGGCCCGGCGTCCGTGTGGGAATCTACAGCTCGCGGGGACTTACGGAGGTCCCGTATAAGATCACCTAGTCGAGTCCAAGGAATATGGGAGCGAGATGATCACTTACCAAGGAGGAATGCAACTACAATATGCCAATATGCATGATCCTATGTGCACCGGGGTGCATGCAATTTCTAGCCTAAGTCTAACAAATCAAGACAATCATGCTAACATCACAAAAATGTATGAAAAATGTAAAACAATATGAATAACAACGATGCAAGGCCTAAAATAGGGACAACTAGGCACTAAAAGATAAGAAAAATCATTAAAGGACAACGTACCTTTCTGTTTGCCCCCGGACCTACAAGTGAGTTTTATGCATAAAATACAAGAATGAAGGCAATATTTAAGTAGGCAAACGAAGTCCAATACATGCAAATAACATACGGATATGAAAAATAATACAAAAGACTTCCCAATGGAACAAAAAAATAGCCAAAACAGACCCTAGAAGGTAATTTAAATCAGCAAGCAAAACGCCCCTGTGAATATGTCCCAAATTTACCCACAAACTAGATACGAAAAATGCAAAAAATGGAGGCACTTTTTAAATATGCAAATGATGTCCAAATGATGCAAATGAACTATGGATGGAAAGATAATACAAAGGTTTACGCAATGGGTCCAAGAACAAGGCAATCCGACCTCGGGAGGATAATTAAATCATCCAAGAAAGATGCCCCTGTGAACCTGTGCGCAGACCGCATGTAAACTAAATGTAGAAAATTCAAAAATGGAGACACTTTTTAAATATGCAAATGATGTCCAAATGATGCAAACTTTATATGTATGGAAAGATAATACAAAGGACAACACAACACAACAAGAATCAGCCCAATCTAACATCGGGAGACAAAGTTATGCCCAAACGAATAAGGCCCCTGTGAACAGAAATCCTGCCCGGCCAGAACCACTAAAAGGTCCCTGGATGACCGTTTTTACCCTATAAGCGGTCTATTGGATGACCGACTAGGTCCTGGGTGGTCCTGGGAGGACCGTTTACAACACCATAGTGTTGGGGCGGTCTTGGAAAGGCCGTTTAAAGGGCTAGGCGGCCCTACGATAGACCGTGTACCCCTGACAGACCCGGGAATGGACAGAACGATGGAAAAATATGGAAAAGACTACCCAAGCATGCATGAACACCCACCCAACATGCAAGTCACTAAAAATACAACGTGATGGGCACTAGTTGTCCCACCGTGATCGCCAAAAAATTGTAAATACAAAGCTTAGGCTAATCTATCCCGCCCCGAACTAATAAGCACGCACGTATGAACATGCATATGATCATGAAGTGTAAACAATGGGAAGCAAAGGGGCGATGAAGAAAAGAAATGAACCGTGATTGCCACCCAAGGAATAGCAATAGGAAATAGATACTATGATGAAAATAAACCTACTGCGTACCTTAGGAAAGGAAGAAGAAAACCGCGGCCGAAGGTGACCGCTATAACGTGTGATCGCGCCTTGAAGACGGGTGCGGGGAACTCATGGGATCAGACCTCCTCTCCTTCCAGCCGGCTAGAGGAAGAGGGCCTCACGCCCTATTGATAATCTCCTGCAAAACAAAGCCATGAAAACAAAAGAACACCTATTAGAATATGATAGTGTAGCACATGCCCCGAAGTGATGAAATAGCATGAAAGAATGGGGGAGAACGCACCGGGGGAGGGTTTTTAACCCCTATAAATGGGTGCAAAAGGAAGGTGGGAGTGTTATGCATGCATAGGATTTGAAATCATGAAATTTGGTGGAAAGAAGAGGGAGAAAAACATTGTGTAAAATGGAGAAAAATGTATGAACGTGCAGAAAACAGTGCAAAAACTAAGTGTAAAAACCGTGGTGATTGTTGAAAAGTAGGAGAAGAGAATAAGAAATTGGAGAGAGTATAGAGAGACCAGAGAGATGAAAAACGAAGAAGATACTCCCCTCTTCAGGATGGGACCAATGGAGGATGAAGAGGATGCGAGATGACTCTGCCCCGAGCCGACGAAGGGCGCCCCGCCGCACAGGTTCAAGAACTTGTGATGATTTGCAAGAAGTAGAGGCGAAGTTAGGAGGGCAAACGAAGATGAAATGAAGCAAATGAGGAACCAAATTAAAGCTAATACTTCCCTCAATAGCCTGGGGTCAAAGCTTTGAGTGGACGATCCGGCATGGCTTCGCCTTAGGTCGAAGAAGAGCCCCCTATCGTGCAGGCGAACTGGGCATCTATTTATAGAAAAGTGGTAAAACCCCAAACTTTCTCCCACGATTCAAGGAGATAGAGTTCACCAAATCTCGAGATCTCTGGATCGTTCTCGAGATAATAGTCAAGATAAGATGTAGGAACAAACGGAACTCTTTTTGGTGAAAGGATGTGGAAGTTATGGCTCTTGGAAGAAGCCTCTGAAACCTAATCTGCAAGAGTTTTTGTTGCACAAAATACGTAAAACCTGATATTGCGGTCAAGATTCCAGGATATCTGGTCAATTAAAAATCGTGCTCCATATACCAAATTCGAGATAATACAAAGAGGAAGACACAGAAATAAACGGGGCTCAATTTCGTGGAGGATTCTAGAAGATAGAGCCCTAACAAGGAGGCCCCGTTGCACAGGTTTCGGTCTTAGAGTCCGGCGGGGAAGAAGACGAAGTTCAGGATCATCTGGACTCTCTGTCATATAAACGGTCGCACGATAGACCGTTTTTAGAAATAAACGGTTATCATTAGGCCGCTTTTATCATGAAGAACAGAGACCTGGGCGACCACGATAGTTCGGGCTAAAATAGGATGAAAATGGTCTAGCAGTAGACCGTTTAGTACTTGGAGCGGTCTTGCATTAGACCACTTAGTGATGGGACGGTCTAGCAGTAGACCACTTAGTGATGGGGCGGTCTATAAGTAGACCACTTAGTGATGAGATGGTCTAGCAGTAGACCACTTAGTGAATGGGGCGGTCTAGCAGTAGACCACTTAGTGATGGGGCGGTCTATAAGTAGGCCACTTAGTGATGGGATGGTCTAGCAGTAGATCACTTAGTGAATGGGGCAGTCTAGCAGTAGACCACTTACTGAATGGAAGAACATTCTAGGTAGACTACACGTGACTTTGAAAATCGGAGTGTATCTCTCAAACGGTGTAGAACTTGTGAAAGTGGTAGAAGAAGAAATTATAGATAACTGAAAGATGAACAACTTTTATGAAGAGAGCAAGATGAGAAAATGATCAGAAGAGGGAGAAAATAGGGCTAGAATATAGGAAACACGTTGGGTCTGTAGGTGAACAGCGCAGCCTGCCAGAAAAATGTGAATAGCTCACAATCGGAGCAGAACTTGCTAATGGCATAAAAGAACAAGTTGTAGATCTCAAAAAATCTAACAACTTTTATGAAGGACACATTTTCAATAGAGGATTGAAAAGGGATGAAAAATGGTCACGTTCAGAATTGGACAGTGAGAGGAACCGAATGCTTGATTGAAGTCGACCAAAATGGGTCGAAAGTCGACTTAGAAGCCGAAAGTTGATAAAATAAGTCCAAGGGCTCTAAGAAATCATGATCTCCAAAGCTCAAAGATTAGGGAACAGTGAAATGGGCTCAAAATTCACCCAAGAACGGCTCCAAAACAACGGGTAATTCGGGAGAACAAAATGATGAATAAGAGAAATGACGTAACTTGTGGGCTAAAACGGGTGTCAACACTCACCTCCTCCCAATCGAGCGACATGTCGTCCAGGGCAGGGGCATTGCCCTTGCTGGGTGCCTCCCCCACGGGGGTAGGCGCAGGAGGGACGATCACAAACTCCTCAACCGGCGGCGGCAGAGGAGGAACCTCAGGCGGGGGAGGGGCCTCAGACGATGACGGTGGCAGAGCCCGACTTTGGACTGAAGCAGGGCCCCTACTCGTTTCCTCGAGCAACGCTGGCGGTCGAGCGTTGCCAGCTCATCCACGTTCATCGAGATATGTCCACCGCCAAGCATGGCAAACTCTACTTTAACAGCGCTGGCAACTTCCTCGGAGATCTCCCTCCGAGCACTTGACCCGCCACTGGCCCCGGGGGCTACAAACGAGCTCTCTAACGGGATAGCCGCAGGGACCAGAGACTGAAGGCGTCCCGGAGCAAAAGTAACCGCGACCTGAGGGGAGACGATAGTTACCTGGCCGGCCCCTAGCTCGACATGATCCACGGTGTGAGGAGCACTCCTTGGCAACTGGACTATCTCGTACCGCAGCTCTGACGACTCTTGTGCCCCTGCAAAGAGAATCCAGAGAGGATTAGTTCGACTCACTATCAACAAATATGGCGAAGATCAAGGTTAGTACCCTGAGGCAATGGGGGGCTCATCCCCAACTCCCGGAGTACCGCCGGAGTCAGCTTGAAGCCAGTGTTGGTAAGGTGAAAGCGGAGGAGAGCCTTTATCTTCTTAGACTCCTCGGTCGTGGCCGAGGGACGCCTATCAGCCTAGATAGGACAGAAGCCCGCGAACCTCCAGGGTCCGCGAGCTCCCACCCTGGTGACATATACAAAACGCTCTACCCAATGCTTGAGATTGGACGCAGCTTCATAGACACTGACAAGGTTCTGGTTAGGCCTAGCCCAAAAGTAAGTAAAGGAAGTATCAGAAGGGCAGTTCTGGAGATAGTAGAACTGCCGAAAGAGGAAGACGTTCGGCTCCACCGAAGCCTTCCTACACACAAAGACAAAACCACAAAGAATGTGGTAGGAATTAGGGGAAAGCTCCCATGGATGTCTGTCACGTCCCAAGCCATGAATACAGCAGAAGGATTCTCAAAAAACGTGAACAGTCGGTATGGTATGTCTCTTGCAAGCAAGAAAATCAGAGCGCCAAGATAATCACACATAATAAGAGTGTACAATAATTGACCCAAAAATCCACTTTATTTCATAATAATAATCAAAAAGTACATAAGACCTTGACTTACGATATCCTTACATCATTTGACTCAAGAAAATAGAAAATTACAATATAACTCGACTAGACACTAGATAACTAAGGCTTTTCTCGTTCCAATGGACCATTAATCGCTCTCGGACCCACTACTTGCACAATCTGAATCCGACTCGCTAGTATTTCCTGAAAAGTTGAGAAAGTAGGTATGAGCACACATGCCCAGTAGGTATCTTTGTATCAACATGAAGGCGTATATTTAAATGATTAACATGTCTGCTCTAAGTAAAGGGAATGTGATAGAACATACGGTATAAACCAAAGTAACAAGAGACAAGAACTATAGAGATATGAGATTGTGAGAAACAATATTATGTTTAGTCAAGATTGTGCCAAACAAGTTTGGCCTTTCATGAACAAGACTGTATGAATATGTAACTAGAAAGTACTTACATAACCTTGTGATGGTCATGTACTAGAAAGTCATTTAACAAGCATGTAAATTTCAACATGAGCCTCGTAGTTTTCACATGTTCATAAAAAAAGTACTCACGGCGCAATGCAACGCCAATGTTCATCGTACCCCATGGTTTATAGCACGTTTCTGGCCATCGGCCGAGGGGGCTAGTATCGAGCCTTTGGACACCGTCCGTGCCCGCCCTTGCATCTTCAAGTTATAAACTAGCTATTTCCACAAGATAATCAATAATTCAGCTATTAATGTCAATTCCAAACAAAGTTTACATGACAATGTAGCCAAGGTATAGAACGCATCAAAACTTGATCATGAGAGTTCAAGGGAGATTTAGAAAGGACATTTGTACTACGGTGGCATTTCGATAGCATAACGGTATATTAATTAAATTCCATAACTTATCAATGACTTATTAAACAGAGTTTTAGGTTCCAGATAATCAAGAGACCATCTAAGAACACAATTAGCAGAACCCTTGGGTCAAACCCCGGGTTAGAACCATTTCATATATAGCTTAGCGGTCTGGGCAGGGCCGTTTCTGGACAATAGCGGTCAGATACAGGCCGCAAACAGGAGTTTGGCGGTCCAGGAAAAATCGCAACTTAGACAGAGTCGACCAAAAAAAACAAAAGTCGACACTTAAGGAATTCTGGAAAATGGCGGTCTCAGGGTGGCCGTTTCTTGTCAATGGCGATCTGATGATGACCGCAAACAAACAGTAGTGGTCCCCTTCATGACCGTAATTAACCAGGGCACAGAGATAAACCCGTCGGTCATGTGAGTATTTTCTAGACAAATTAGGCTTTAAGGGTACAACTAACTCGGCGTCCTAGTGGGAATCCCAGGCTCATGAGACTTACGGAGGCCTTGAAACATGATCCCCTAGTTCGACAAAAGGAATATCCGGTGGAGAGATTCCCAAGTCCAAGAAATGTGCCTATAAGTGCAAAGTGTATCTAATGGTCGCATATCGGAGCATACGATATGTACCTAAGAAAATGACTCAAGAGATGAGAGTGGATCGTGTGAAAACGACGATCAAAACAGCGTTCTAAATACCACCATGAATAAATATAGGAGGAATATTTAATTACAAAACTATAATAATTTTGACATGAAATTAACATAACGATGAAAATAAGGTTCTTAATCTTGCTCACGCATGTCCAGGGTGCTTAACATGAATCAAGGCATAATTAAATGAAACATGGCATATTTATAATAAATAATATCCTAGAAAACAAATTGAGTTTGAACTGGTCCTCTGAACCAGATTGCGGTCAAGATATGGCCGCAAGGGTGTCATAAACGGTCTTGCAATAGACCGCTGTTAAATGCAGCGGTCACTTTATTGACTGTTTTCTGTCAGACAGACACAAGCTGTAAAATAGTGAAATAAAACGCTAATCTAGGGCATGTTATGCATGGAAAACGATGTACCACGTAGCTAAGACATGTTAGAAGGTAATTAGGCCATGAATATGCATAGGTTGTGAGAATTAGACAAGAATTTCATCCTAATGCATTAGGGCTAAGTTCATGCATGAAAAATGAACTAACTTGCGTAGTCTCAATAAAACACAAAATACTCCATGTACCATGCATGAAACTGACTGAAAATTGAGGGCTTTTACTCCTAACATTAATTTTAAGCCATTCATGAGATAACATACCTCTAGACTGGGCTTTAAACTTCGAATTTAGGGTTGGAAGTCGACCCTAGTTTCTGCTCGTCCTAAACCAAACCAACAACTTCTCGCCCCTCTAACTCCTTATTCTCTTCACCCAATACCATGAAATTTGGAGGGTAAGAAGAGGATACTAAGGTGAACAATTAACTCTAAAGAACCAACTTCTAATTACCTCGTTTAGGGCTTCTAATACGCTGATCAATCTGGCCCGGTCGCACAAGTTCCTGAGTTGCTTGCACCGAACCAGCGGCTTTGCACGCTTCTATCTCCATGATGGCTTGATCTCCTAATGTGAAATTCGGAGGAGAGTTAGACCTTACTATAATGAACAAATTCTTATAAAGAACTTACCTCTAATTCGGCTTCTTTACCTTAGTTTTATGCGAGCCAAAAGTAAGGGTCGCGCATGTCGAACTTAAGGCCTATTTATAGGGTTTTAGCTAGGGTTTCAAGGATTTGAATGATCCTAGAGTCCTAATTAGGTCACCAAATCGATCTTAATGCATTCTAGAGTCTTCTAGCCAACCGATTGCATCGATCCTTGTGATTTGGTTGGGAGAAATCAGAGTTTTCTGCGTAATCAAACTGTTCGCGTGCGGACTCTTAGAGGCGGTCCAATGAGGACCAGTTCAAGTCCCAGGCGGTCGCACGATAGACCGCATTTAACTTGGGCGCCGAATTTCAAACTAATTCAAACTCCTTCGTCCATTATCCCCTATTATCCTTTATTTATCTTATTTATCCTCTTAATTCCGTAAATAAACTAGTCCATGCTTCTAGAATATGGGCCAAAGTCCAAAAACCATAATTTAGTCCATGTGGGCTTATCTAAATGGGCCTAGTCCATTAATTAGTATAGGGCCTTTTTTATTTAATTAACAAATCCTCAATTCATTTAATAACCCAGTAAGCTCGAATTAATTCTATTTAACTCCATAAAATCTCAGAAAATTCCAAAATACTTTATATAAAATTTTGGGGTATTACAATGTCGGCCATAATGATGGAGGACTGACTCAATGAAGGGATGAACAGGGCGGCGGAAACCTGCCTGGAACGAAGCTACGAGGACCCTAGTGCCGCCCGGAGGTAGACTCAACAGGTTGTCATCAACGGTCAGAAAGATAATATCAAAGTCAGGGGAAACCTGAGGGCTTCCCGTAGCCCGTGAACCACCCTGTAAGCTACCAATGACGGAGAACGGGGACGACTAGGGCCCGCGCCCGAAGTGCTCGGAGCACCGCCTAGACCTGATTCCACCTCTTCAACAGAAGATGTGGGGCTGACGCGAAGGGTTCTCCTGCGGGGCAGCATGGCTCCAGAAGATGGGAGACACAGAAGAAGGAAGAAGACCCTCACCAGGCGAAGAGGGAGGAAGCCTACAATGAGCGCGGCGAACAACATGGAGCAGATGGGGTTCCGAGGAAAACCCTATGGCGGTCCTTATAACCTTCTAAGACAGAACGACTGCTTCAAAGCCCTAGGGCAGGTGAAAAGGCGCCCATCATTGTCACGGTACGACCGCTGGGCTCAGACGCCGATTCGAAGCCTACGCTCCCAGACAACAGGACTCACGTCATGATTACAAGAGTGGCGCCTGCCACCGCCAGGGGCACCTTGCGCGCCAAGCATGCGACTAGGACCACCAGTCCTGATGATATGAGGAAATCACCCTCGAGTTCATCCCTCCAATTGACCCTCTCATGCTCGACTCTCAGTTCCCTGCAAAGTGCTTGGCAACTGAGAGTAGGGGGGCTACTGAGGAGGGTAAGTCCGGCTCGGCCCATAACGGGTCTGTCAACGATGAGCCCAATTCGACTCACAGTCTACAATGCGCCCAATTATAAGGGCGCCTGACAGCCGCAGCCCATAAAGGCTCGGCCCACTACGACTCGACATCGGATTCGACAACGCAGAAAGGGCTTTGGCCCAAGCGCAATGACTATCGGATGACCCTCCGGCGGCCGACCGTTACCCCCACGACGTTGACCTCGACCCCATAATAGGCGAGCACGTCCCACGCGCGCCGTAGGACTCGCCCAGGGATCGGCCGACTCCGGGGTAATTACCCCTCAACGGGAAGCAATTATAAGGGCGCCTGACAGCCGCAGCCCATAAAGGCTCGGCCCACTACGACTCGACATCGGATTCGACAACGCAGAAAGGGCTTTGGCCCAAGCGCAATGACTATCGGATGACCCTCCGGCGGCCGACCGTTACCCCCACGACGTTGACCTCGACCCCATAATAGGCGAGCACGTCCCACGCGCGCCGTAGGACTCGCCCAGGGATCGGCCGACTCCGGGGTAATTACCCCTCAACGGGAAGCTCCCGCCATGATCGCGAAAAACGTTACTTCATAACTCACGCCCTTCCCTACTAAGGGATCGTCCACCTCCACCAAGACAACCTCCTATAAAATGGACCTTGACAGAGAGGAGAGGACACGACGAATCTCCTGCCAAAAGCTACACACAGAGAATAGAGCCACTAGTCTTGCTACAGCGAAATAGAGGTCACACCAGTCTATGCTCTGAGAGAGAACCCCTCCCACATGACCTTACCACCTAGCGAGCACTCTCCGAGTGACCACTGAGAGCGGCGAACACTTGTCCGGAGGATATACACGTCTCTCAGATCTCCTACTATGACCTCTATCCTTCCCTCTCCCCTGCTCTTCTCTGTTCCTTTTTTAAAACCGTTGCTGACTTAAGCATCGGAAGGTTGTCCCTTGGGATAACGCCCAGGGCTCCTTCTAACGCCCTTTGCTTCTAGTGTTTGCAGGCTTTGAGGGGTGCCGGACGACCTTCCCCAAACAATAAATAGGGAAACGTGATACGTGATATAGAAATCAGATTTCTGTCTCTACAAGTGTCAATGAATAAGATCGTTCATCTATTTCAAAGTTCTTCTGCGTTAAAATTAATTCATGTCCTCCATTGAAATCACTTCAACGGGAATTTTGAGGTGGGGTTAGTAAGATGTATAATTTAATTACTAAGACAAGATTTATTATTAGTGAACTGTATATGTTTAATTAGTAATAGATTTTTTTGAGAATTAAAATTCTTATTAAAAATTAGATTAAAGAAAAATTTTGGGATATTAAATTCATATCTTGAAAAAGCAAAAATTTAATTCTCTTCTTATTTAACCATCCTTCTAAATAAATTTATATTTACTAACTTACGAATTGATTTTATTGTCAAAAGACTCAAAACTCTCGGTTAGTTCTTAAACCTGATAATTTAATCTTCAATTAAAATCTAACCAAAGCCCAATAAAATACATTCGCGACTCACCGAAACACTACTAAATATCGGAACTACCCCTCGTTCCCCACAGATGCAGTCACCGAGCTTACCCTAATTCCCCCCCCCCCCCCGACTATATAAATCCCCTCGCTCGCGGCCCAACCTATCCCTTCCCTTTTCGCTTCCCTACGCCCCTTCGCTGCCCCGCCGTGGGCTTCCCTGTCTCCACCTCCGCGGGTCTCTTCGACTCGAAGAGCTCGCCCCACCTTCTCACCATGGCGACCCAGCACAGCAAGAAGAGGAAGGTAAGCTCCTATGCACCTTCTCCGCGCTCACATCTCACAGCGAAAAGCTCCTTCTTTTTCCCATTTCTTGCGCTCTTGACCTCTTTTTTTTGGGTGCTGGATTGCATTTGGAGCAGTTTGTAGCCGATGGGGTGTTCTACGCGGAGCTGAACGAGGTGCTGACGAGGGAGCTTGCCGAGGACGGCTACTCGGGGGTGGAGGTCCGCGTCACCCCCATGCGCACCGAGATCATCATCCGCGCCACCCGCACCCAGAACGTCCTTGGTATGTGCCAGTCTTCAATGTGTCTGCTGCGGAGCTGGAAGTTGGCTAGTTACCTTCATGTAAAATCTCCTAGTAGCACATTGAAAAGCCGCAACTTTTGGTGATTTCTGGCAACACTGCGTGGTTCTAGTGTTTGAAAGTTGGATCTGGGTGTCCTAAATTTTATCGTTTATCGTTGGTGTTGGCTGGTTTGTGAATTCAATGTGTTTGTTTTATTGTCTTAAAGAGGTTTGGTGTTTGTGGATATCAGGTGACAAGGGGAGAAGGATCAGGGAGTTGACCTCGGTGGTGCAAAAGAGGTTCAAGTTCCCGGAGAATGGGGTGGAGCTCTATGCCGAGAAGGTGAACAACAGGGGGCTCTGTGCCATTGCTCAGGCCGAGTCTCTGCGGTACAAGCTTCTGGGTGGCCTCGCCGTTCGGAGGTAAATATCCACAGTTTCATTAGTTTCTAAATGAAATATTGTGACTTACACTAGTAGTTTGCATGATATTGGGCAACCATTCTCCTACTTATCTGGTATTGTCATATATGGTTATCACATTGTATTAATACGGTGCAAGTGTTTTTCTCTCCAAAATGATGTTCTGGTTTTGCAAAACCAACTATTCATGTTTGAGTTGATAGTTCTCTGCAATTTCAGGATATCTATACAGCATGTGTAGTGCAGCCTAGACTTTACCAAGTGAAAATATGAGCCCAGCACATTCCTTTCAGTATGGGTTCCCTGAAGTGATTTTATTGAATCTCCTAGGCATTATCTCCAATGCGACCAGCAAATAGGTGTTGTTGCATGGGATTGCCCTTCTTGAAAGTGTGCCCAAGAAAGAGGGAAGGGGGGGATTCAACACTGAGCTGTCATAGTTTCATTCAATAGAAAGAAGAAGAGATTTGCTTTGCTTTTTGGCCCAAGAATGAGGCCATTAGGAACTTCATCTAAAATCTTGTGGAGACCTTTTCAAGATGGTGCCTCCATTGCACAGAGTTTGCTGGAATTCTAATGGCATGTGAAATCAAGCCCCATCAGTTATGCACCTATTTAGTGGTTAAACTTGCTCTAATTTTGATGCATCTATCTTGCACCTGTTGAATAGTTATGGTCTCCCTACTTTCAATAGTGAGCCCATTAAATATGGTGCATAGAAAGAAAGCTATTTGCTCAGCAGCGGCCAGACAACCGTAGGAATGGATCCACAGGTAAATGGTTCAAAATATCACTTGTCTACTGATTCCATCCCACAACTTTTGTGTTCAAAAAAATAAGATTGGCTTGATTTTTTTTACTCAAGTTGGCAGAGGGCAGTCAGTCAGTACTGTGAATATGGGGTTCTATCTTCATGCTGTTTTATGCGGGTCAGATTTCATGGCAGAAATTAACTGAACCGTGAATTCTTCTTAGTACAGAATTAAAAAGAAAGAACAAAGAATGAAGTAATTTGAAATGATGAAACAGAAGGATAGGATGACATGCTTGTATATCATATTACAAGCCCTATGAGATTGCTAGTTCTGCAACTTGGACAGCCCGCAATGTGTCAACTTGGGACAACCCAAGTTGAAAATGGACCTGGCCACATTTGAATTTAAATTTAGCCGGATACGGTCAACAGTTCTCACGCAGAATTAAAAAATTAAATGTAGGATGTGTTGATATGTGCTGAATTATTTATCCATGTCAGCATGTCTTTAACTCAGTTCTTACTTCATGCCCAAAGCTCTATAAGGAAACACCAGCTTAGTCATTATTGGTTTTTAATGCATACTGTAGGTTTATTCTATTGTCCAAGTGTACTATAGATTAAGAATGATGATGAATTATATAATCTATATTTCATATTTGCATCCTGCAATGGCATCATAAAATTAGTCAACTTACCATAATTGCATCATAAATGTGGTCCTCACAACCCTTATGTTTAAGACTTTGAGTGAATCTGTAAATCTGGCATGTGAAATCATATAATCTGGTTTGCACCTGTTGAGTGATTAAACCCCCTGTTACTTGTATGCATGTGCCCTTGCACCTGTTGAATAGGTAAGGTCTTTCTCATTTCAATAGTGAGCCCTTCAAATTTGGTGCACAGAAAAAATGCTGTTCACTCAGCGGCGGCCAGACAACCGTACGGATGAATCCTCAGGTAAATGGTTCAACAATACCATTTGTCTATTGATTTCATCTCATATATCTTTGTATACAAAGGATAAGCTTAGTTTTCTGTGGCTGGAGTTGGAAGATGCGGTCATCACTGTGAAGTTGGGCCTCTACATCAGTGTGTTGTTTATGTGTCAGATTTCATGATTGGAACTCTACAATATCTACCTTTCAATTCTGGTGTCTGAAGGAAAGAAAAAGAACTGAGTAAGTGATGCATTATCAAATTCATAAAATAATATACATAAAATTGTAATGTGGACATCTAAATTGTTGGTGCATGTGCCAAACTTACATGGGATAGGATAATATGTTTGCTGTAAGTCATCGTACAAGCCTTACATTAAAGTAATAATATGATGGGAAGTGGCTGGTTATGCAACTTTGGTGGGCTTGGTTTGGCCTTGCGTCAATTTTTGGCAGTCCAAAAATTGAAAGTAAATCTGTCCACAATTGATCCATGCAAATTTGTCCCAATAACAGTCTATCAAACCTTGTCCAAGATCATGATGCTGAATGTGGGCTGTGTTGAGCAGGATTAGATTACTTCTTAATGTCTTCAAGTCAAAAAATAGTTCATGCCCAAAAATCTGTAAGAACATACCATCTCCTTTGTTGGCTTGTTACTGGTTTTTAATGGATATTATGCGCTAATTCTATTGCAGTTGTGCTTCCATTGTTAGAGAATAATAGTAGATTATATAGTCTATGCATCACAGTTGTATCCTTAAATTGGCTAATAGGTTTTCTGCATGATTGTCTCATAAAATTGGTCACCAGCATAATCATTGTGTTTGCTTTAATCTGAAAACTTATTTGGTGGCATGTTAAATTATATCCACATCTAATTTGTACCTGTTGAGTGGCTAACCTCTCTGAATTTGATGAATCCAACTTGCACCTGCTGAGTAGTTAAGGTCTTTCTAGTTTTAATAGTGAGCCCTTCAGATATGGTGCATAGAAAGAAGGCTGTTTGTTCAGCAGCGGCCAGACAACCGTAGGGATGGATCCACAGGTGAATGGTTCACAATACTATTTGCCTACTGATTCCATCCCACATTCCTTTGTATTTCAAAGGAATAACTTAAATCTGTTTAAATATTTGTTGGGAGATGCAGTAATTACTGTGAAGATGGTAGCTGTACGTCTTCACACTATTTGTAGGTTGGTTGGTTCTTGTGGTAGAAATGAACTGAACAATATCTCACTTCTAAGTTCAGCATCAGAAAGAATGATAAAAAAGAAGTGATACATATGCAAATGCATGAAACATAAAGTTTTTACATGTGTCAAATTTTTGATGAATTTCCTAAAATCACATGAGATAGAATAATATGCCATAGGTCACAAGCCTCTTATCAAAGTAAATTATATAATGGAAAATGGCTGGTTGTGCAACTTGGGTGGGCATTCATCTCACTAAATGTCAATTTTGGGGTAGCCAAATATTGACACAAAATATCAACACTAGAGATGGTTCTTGTTGTTGTTATGATAATAAAAAAATAAAAAAATAAAAAATTCTTTTTATTTGTTATTGCTTGTATCAGAAGCTACCAATGCACACATGTTTTCATCTAAGCAGAAATGCTTACCAATCATTTTGTTTTGCATATCTGGAAGATAAAGGAATGGAATGGAGGAGCAAGGAAATTCTTTCTTTGTTCATTATTTAAACCTTTTCAGATGATTGTCAGGACCTTGCATGTGGTGGCATATGGTTATATACTTGTGTTAGACGTTGGCAACTAGGACTATAATTATCATCCACTCAACTCTTCTGAAAAGAATAGGAAGAGAGACTGGCATTCATGAAGCAAATCAGGATATAAAATGTGTGACAGCCTCTGATTTGATTTTTGAGGTTTTGGGATATTTGTGACATTAGCGTGTAGGTAGAATATTTTTTCTTTTGGGGTCACTTTTTATGTGTAGTATGTGCATAAATTGACTTTGGGCCAGATCATTGGTAGTTTGCTTTGGTTTTTCTTAAAACCTGCAGGAGGTTTGAGCGTTGTGTGTTTGTCAACAACTATAGTTTTCTGTAATTTGCCTTTTTAATGTTTGACGCACTTTCTCATTATCTTGTCATTTGTGCAGTTTTTTCTTACAAGATAGCTCCTTATCCATTACTGACCTAATTGCATATTCTGCAGGGCCTGTTATGGAGTGTTGCGGTTCATTATGGAAAGTGGTGCAAAAGGATGTGAGGTGTTCTTTTTCACCTTGTTGTGGATTCCAAAACACACTGAAATTCTTAAAGAAATCTGGAAAATTGGATTCTTAAGATCTCTGCTTATAGTTCATTGCATTAAATGCTTTGCAGGTAATAGTGAGTGGAAAGCTTAGGGCACAACGTGCTAAATCGATGAAGTTCAAGGATGGTTACATGATTTCTTCTGGTCAACCTGTCAATGAATACATTGATTCTGCTGTGCGACATGTTCTTCTTAGACAGGTCAGTATTTTATACAAAGCACATCGATGTTGGGAATTAAATTTATTGAGCTAGAGATTCATATTTTTCTTCCTTGGTGACACGACACGTATATGGAAGTTCTTTATATTCCTTTTTCTGCCTTCACTGTTTTCTTACTGTTATGTCCTGTATGGTGAGCCTGTTTGTTGTGGCATTGGCTTCCTTTGGACTTTCATGGGTCAACTGCTGACTTTCTGTTTTTGATTGTGAATGTGGAGGTTTACTGCATGTTTGATTTTTTTTTTTTTTGTCTCAAGTTGCTCATCTGAATATGTTGTTTTGGAATGAAAGATCGTCAGTGCTGAATCTAGAGTTCCATTTCTGATCCTCTCTTAGTTCTTGTCTAAGAGATTTCTATAGGCATCCTCTTGTCCACTTTGCACAAAGACTTAGACTTGGGAATATCTAAATCTTCTAGTAATGTTATTTTTGTCTTGGGAGATTGAGCCACCTGAAAACCACATCTATTTTTCTGATCAAGGAAAACCGCATCCATTTTCTCAGTGCTGCTCTGTAGTCTAGCCTTGTACCGAATTACAGAAGTCCTTGTGTTTCTTCGTCGCCTGTTTGTTCATCCATTTTTGCATGTTGATGCAGGGTGTGCTTGGCATCAAGGTGAAGATCATGCTGGACTGGGATCCGAAGGGGAAGCAGGGCCCTACCAGTCCCCTCCCAGATCTCGTCACTATTCACAACCCGAAGGATGAAGAGGAGTTCTCTAGGCCTGCGGCAGTTCAAGAAATTGCAGTGGCAGCTCAATGAAGCTTGCTCGTTTTTTTTCATTATTATTTTGTAGGACTTGCATTGGATCCTTAAACAGGTTGTGGGTTCTTGTTCATTGTTCAAGACCGGATTTCTCCCCTTTCTTTTCTGGATCTCATTAGTTCTCTCAAACTTCCATTTTTTTTCTATGCTAACAATTCTTACGGCCATTGTTTTCTTCTTCTCCAAGATAAAATTATGTTTGTCCACAAGATAAAATTATGTTTGTCCGTTCAGGTTACGAGTTTCATTTCATGCGTTATACTCATCCACCCGTTTTTCACAAGGTTCCTATCTGCCCGCGGTTGCTGTGCCCCTCCCTCTGTTTTTATGCAGCGGAGTTTGGGAGAGTGCCCATCTTCACTCTATTATCACAGCGTTTAAGGAACAAAACCCTACTACGATGACAAGAAGGCTCACACGGGATCTGAAGTATCACATTTGGGTCACCCAGTTCATATAGGTTGGTGTACCACTCCTTGTAGCTCATCTTTTTGGCTCGGATTGGGTGAAGCTGGAGTGGACTGGACTGATTCATTTTGATCACTCTAATCACATTGGGCGCATTCCCCCCCCCCCCACCCCCCCCGGTCTGTGGAACAAACAAGTTTGAAGATTTTTTTTTGGCCTTGAAAATTCCCTTTTCTCTCCCTCCTTTGGCTTCTTATATCATCAGTTATAAGATAATTAAATATTCTAAATTCTAGTGCAGTTCAATTTACTACGAAGCGCTGTTAATTTTTTTGGCCTTAAAAAATTCCTCACCGGTTTTGAAATTGTTGAAATATTTGGGTTTAAAATTGAGAATGCTTTGTTGGGACGGCTGTAAATTGTTCGTACGCGAAATTCGAAACCCTCGGACCAGTTTTCAACAGTTTCGAGTTAAAGAAACTGAAATTTTCCCATGACAGATCGACATAAATTTGAGCTTTTAATACCTTCAACGAGGGAACAATACCGTAAAAACAATCAAATAACTTGTTTAAAAAACTCAATACTTTGCACATCTTCAAACAATACCGTACAAGTTCACTGTTAGTTCCCCAATTTACTTTATACTCTCGAATGAGCAACTCTAAGTAAGCCAAAAATGTAAATGATGCATAAAGATTAAGCCAAGGCATTGCTCATTTCTCATACAAATGCAACACAGGTGCATAATGATATTACACATCTCCATCAGTACCCGAATCCCCGTTCTAATCCCCAGCCTTAGCATCTCCATTCTAAGGCATCCTGACGTTTGTTGATCCCGGGTCATGTTTAAAGGCATCTTGAGAAGAGGCACACAAAGGGACATCAGAATGAGCATAGACAGAAAACGAGCCTTTGGTCTCTTTTCGAGTGAGCATTTTTATCTGCCTACTCAATAGCTATCAGTAAAATTTCCCACAGGTTGTGTCATTCTGCCTCTTCTTCCACCGTGTCGTCTTCAGCAGTAAGGTGGCCAAGTGCAACTCTTGGCTTTTTGGACCTGGAAGCATTTTCTTCAGCTTCAGCTTCATGGAGTTTCCTTTTCTCCTTCTCATCTTCTTTGCCCACTTTAACATCCCTAGCCATGTCTCCACCATCCAGGTTTGCATCTCTTCCATTGGCAACTGTCTCTTGTGCTTTGTCCTTGGCTTTTGAATCATCCTTTCCATGGGCAGAACTCCGTCCAGCAACATTCTTGCTTCCAGTCATTTGTTCTTCCTTGGACAACCTCTCACACTCGGCAAGAACAGCACGGACTTCATCGCTGCTAGCAAGGTCAAGTGGTGTCTCTGCGGATTTCGTCTTGGCACTGAGGCTTGCACCTTTCCTAACCAGATACTTCACAAGCTCCAGATGAGAACCTCGGACAGCAAAATGAAGAGGAGTTAATCCTTTCCGGTTGGCAGCTTTGACAGACACTCCTGAAGAAAGTAGCACCCGCACTACATCTTGATGACCCTTCTGGGAAGCAAAATGGATCGCACCCATGTCATCCATCGCAGCCGCGCCTACATCTGCCTTGTGCTTGCAGAGGTAACTGACAACTTCTGTGTGTCCAGACCATGCAGCTAAATGAAGCCTCAAAAATCACAAACGTCAAGGGATCCAGTTTGCCTAACTTTCGAACAACAATGAGATAGAAGTAATGGAACTCCACAAGGAGATCATGCATGGTGAGCACAAATGCGATTTTGCAACAATAATGTGTAAAAGATACAATATGCTGAATTTTTTTTAAAATGAACGGCGAATAAGATAAAACTAAGGTTGTCCGGTTCGGCAGACCAGATCAACTTGGTCTGCCCCATATACGGTACGAGTCGCATGCATCAGCCCGAGTCGGTGAACCTTGGATAAAATGAAGTGAATCTGCTTGTTCAACCCACTGCATTTCAACCAATCCTCCAACTACCGATTGGACATGAAGAAAGCCTTCATGGCTAGGAGTTTTAAAGATGGACAACTTCAAGATGTAGATGGACCAATATGCCATTTCAATACATTATTCATCAAAATAAACGATGAATGATTTCAAGATGTAGATCGACCAATAAACTATTTCAACAAAAAGTTCATCAAAACAATATTTCTACATTGACCACTACTAGAGTCATCTTTCTTCAGAAGAAAAAAAAGCTATCTATTAAAAAATATCCATCGATATCATCAGCATCCTCATAAGCATCGTCACACCAATCTAATATTGGTAAGATTACATGAAGAAACCATGGAAATGGCTGCCTACCTGCTGTCGACCCCACATCCCAGGTTACCTAGGAATGGAAACTTTGGCCATGGTCTCATGAGATCAGTCATGAGTATGAAAGCTACCTTCTTGATCTGTTCAACCAGAAATTAATTCTCAGAGGTTCCCTGGAAACAATCTAGATGAAGAGGGAAAGAGCCAAGATTGATATATAGATATAGGGGTGTAAAATGGATCACATAGATCTGGATTTAATCTGATTATATTTGTTCGCGTATGGATCCTCTCACATACCCAGATTTCAAAATCAGATCCTGCCTATATACCCACATATTCACATACAGAACTCACTAGACATCTGTTTCTTACCCAGATTTTTATCTCCTCAACCCCCACATCCTTCCCAAAATCCCACTGGAAGTCCACTACGATTTGGTTGATCCCCCTCCACCTTGCTGGCAAAAGATGAGCAGGCTGGCAACATCGGCAATCTCCAGGCTTGACCTCATCACTGTTGCAGCAGTCTCCGAGGCGGCCGCTAGCCGAACTTCTCAAATCCCTCAGAGACAGGGCAGACATTGGTGCTGTGATGAGGGAGAGGAAGGCAAGGCAGAAGCAGAAGCTGGTCCATAGGATGCAGTAAAAGCAGCAGGCATAAGAGCAAAAAGCAAGATGGGGTTAGAGGCAGTCCTATGGTGAGGCACACAGTGACGAAGAGGCAGCGTGGGCTACCATCAACGTGGTGAAAGATGAGGGCTCATTGAAGGCTGGTGAGTCCCCGGAAGGGGGAAGCCACGGCATTGAGACCTGGGCAGCCAGGAATACTAATCTGTGAAAGATCAAGTGGAAAGGTGGTTTTTTTCCTTCAAAACAGAAGAGGGATTGGGGGAATGAATTAAATGATGGTAATCAAATTACAGCCAATTCCGATCCCCACTTGAATCAGATTTCATGCTGGCTGGGATTCCCCTTCTTCCGCCACCTCATTCTTCCCTGCATCAAGATCTTCTCGCTTTCCCTTCTTTCTTCCCCGCTGCCCATCTCATCCCCTAATCTGGTTTCAAGGAAGATCCGCTCCAGGTCCCGATTTGGATTTGTATAATCAAGTCATGTGTAGATCCAAATCCGGCTTTAATCATACTGATGCAGACCTAACTCAGATCCTGGTTGGATACTGTCCAGATCTGACAGTTTTGCACCCCTACATAGATACATGATACTATTCTCCAGAGAAGCTATCAGCAAAAGAGCAAAGTGACAAAGAATGCCCATAATAAGAGGAAGGGGATTTTTACTTTTTAAATCCTATAATCTTTCATATTTACAGATTACCCCCTCCAATCCAAGTATGTTTATAGCTCCTTAAAATCTCAAGTTATTTACTGAAACACCCCATATCATTATGAATAAGCCCCTCAAGAATGCATGAAAAAGCCCTTGAAAAGGTGTTTATAAACTAAACGATTAACTATGAGGGCTTATAAATCAAAATCTAGATTGGAGAGACTAATCCATAAATATGCAAGATTAGAGGTTGAAAACTAAAATACCTCAAGAAGAAATATGCACAAACAAATTCAACATCAGCATAAAAAGAATCTTCATATAAAAACATCCAGAGTTTAATTATAGCTTTATGCAGTTAAGATGAAAGGTAAATCAGAGCTTACGCACAATGTTAAACATTTCGAAGAGGTTTAATTGATACACGGCTACATGTGAAAATCAATTGCAGCAAATTCATGGTGGCTGTAGGTCAACACCAATGGCTAGACTTATCCTTTAAAACGCTTTATTTACCATTAAGTGATTACAAGCAGCATACGCTGAATGCCCCCTACTGCTCTTTTTGTATGATAAAGATAACGGTAGAAAAGAGAGGCCCACCACAAAGGCTAAGAGTTAATCCAGTAAAAAACGGAAGAGAGAAAATTCATTTGATTGGGATATGTGCTTATTGCCAAGATCTGGAATAAGCCGATGGGTAAAAGGCCTCCACCTAAGTGTACCAAAAAGAGTGGCTCCAGTAGGAGCAAAGACTGATGTGGTTATCCAAAAGGATCCAAGCGTGTGATTGATGACATGGGCAACATGCTGAAATACTGAATCATAGGAAGTGATTACAAATGGTAAGTCAGACACTGAAGAAGCTCTAGAAGCACATGTGAGTACGAATGTGGTGAGGAAGCATAAAAACTGAGAAAAATGTGATATAATATTTTGATGCAGGAAATGGGGGAATAGTGGTGGTAAACTTCCTCATTTAGTATCAATTTTATGAATAAGCACAATGGTAAACTTCCTCAATTAGAATTTCACTAATCTTGCAAATGAACACACTTTCAATGAAATGGAAAATATGATTCACAAGATTGTCATCCGACATAGTTGTCAAGGTGATCGCCTAGGTGACCAGGTGCTCATGGGGCCAAGGCACCAGCCCACCTTTCTACCCCCCAGAAAGGCGAGCAAGACGCCCACCTAGACGACCCATGATGCGAGGCCAGGTCATAGGTAGATCGGGCTCCACACGCCTCCAACACCCTCTCTCTGTGTGTGTGTGTGTGTGTGTGTGTGTGTGTGTGTGTGTGTGTCTCTCTCTCTCTCTCTCAATTTTTAATATTAAAATCTATAATTTTTTCATGTATCTTATTCTTAATTTGTATATTGAGGATATATATTTTTCAGGTTTTAAATAGGCGCCAAGATGTCACCTAGGCATAAAAGTTCCGACTTCAAGTTCATTATGGACAAAGTTCAAAAGAAACTGGAGGGTTGGCAGTCCAAGTTCCTCTCTCAGGCAGGGAGAGCTATTCTTATTAACTCTGTCCTCCGAAGTATGCCAGTCTATTTAGCGTCTGCATGTTTTATCTCAAAAGCAATCATCAAAGCTATTGACAATATGTGTGCCAATTTCTTCTGACAGGGTTCAGAAGGGCAGAGGCGACGTCATTGGGTTGCTTCGCATAACTCTGTCCTCCGAAGTATGCCGGGGGGCAGCATTTGCATAATTAGGGCCAGGCTGGCGGTGGCTGCCCGCCGGACACCCATATTTAGGGCCAGTTTGGCAAAGCTTCTCAAGATTAAAAACTTCTCTAAAATCATCTCATTTGTACGGGTAATAATTCTAGGGAGATTTGTTGGGTGGGTTGTCACGTTTTTAAAAGTGTCCATGGGCCGTTTGGCTATTGCAACTTTTAGACATCGTTTTTCCCAATTTTCATAGATTATATTGTATGTATTTCATTGATTATGGATTGGATATCGTCGTTTTAGGGTTTCTCTGTCGGAACGGTTCTCTGTTCGTAGTCGCAGCCCAAGCAGGAACCGCGTTTCTGAACGCGGTGGGACGATAGACTGCGACTTGATATTTAAAATTTTATTTTTATTAATATTCCTGTTAAGAGCGTGGTGCCCCGACTGACTGCGTTAGTGATAGTTGCGGTGCCCTTGATGACCGTGTTCTGGCACGGGTTTTTAGAAACCCTAGTGCCATGTCCAGCATGATAAGTGATTGTTAGTGAGTTTAGATGCATGATTTCACATCAACATGTCATCTAAACCAACTAATGTAATTAGGAAATATCTTTTAATCCTAATTTCTCTAAGTTCATGAGCCTTGTTCTTAGTCCTTTTCATTCTATATTCTCACCCTATCTCTAATGATCATGACATGTTAAAAGTGTAGTTAACCTCCTAGTAACCTGAATTTGACTCATGATTACATGTTTTAGTTTTATTGCATGATAGTTCCATTGATTGTGTATTCATGATTTTATCTTGGGATACATCATGAATATATTACTTTTAAGGTTTTGTCACTCTGGTGACATTAACCTACCACTTTCTATTAGTTTCTGGTAGTGAGATAGGAACACTATTCTTCGTGAAGTGAGGACCCACCGTCGGATATTCCTTCCGCCAGACTGGAACTTCTTCGTCAAGGCCTCCGTAAGTCTCCGCGAGCTTTGGATTCCCACAAGGACGCCGAGCTGGTTGTGCCACAAAAATCCTGAAAATCTTGTCAATAGCTATGGCCATGGGCGCAGTCTTCTAGCAGAGGCAAGGGCCCTTCATGATGGATTATCTATAGCTTTGAATGGTGGTCTCCAGGTGGCTGTTGTATACAGTGACTGTGCATTGTTAGTTGATGCGATCCGGAAAGGTGTGGCTCCTAGTTGGACTATTCTTCCATGGTGGAAGGAAATTTTGGATCTAATAACCAAATGTGGTTGTTCAGTGCAACATGTCTTTAGGGAGGGCAACCAAGTAGCTGATGCTTTGGTCTCCCATGCCTGTGCCAATCACAATAACACCGTTTTTACTCGAGTTAGTGAACTCCCTAGGCTGGCCAGAGGTGCGTTGAGGGTGGATAAAGTAGGTTTGCCTACTATTCGCAACTGTAACTAGTTTTTTGGTCTAGTAGCTATTATTTGTTCTCAATACTGATTGTAGGGACTGACAGGGGAATGCCCCGCAGAATTTGTATTCTTTTCAAAAATCAATAAAATTTCTTGGCCACAGTGTCAGTGTGGGGAAGTGAGAACATTGTCCCCTTCTGGGGGATGATGCACTTGACTAGACTCTGACTATGTCGGTCGGTGCTTACTTAAAAAAAAAAGTGTCACCTAGGCGGACACCTTATCACCTAAGCGCTTAGGCTCCCCATGAACGCCTTGGTCGCCTTGACAACTATGGCTATCTCTTATTATGATGACTAAGATGGCAGACAGGTTTGCTTATCTGAAAAAAGTTTTCCATGATCAAAAATATTAACAAAACCTAAAATAATAGTAAAAATATTGAATTCGATGCATAAGCAAGCAAGTTACATCACTTTTCCACAAAAAAAGGAACATGTTATATGCATGTCTAACATTGGTGGTACAACGAACACATGGAATTGATATAAGTTTAGAAAATCATATTAATTGGTAAAAAATTAGTTAGCATGAAAGGTATAAAAAAAGGGATGGCAAGATGCGTAGGGTAAGACTCGAACTCGGGACCCGAGATCGAGCCCCGGAGGGGGGGGGCTTACCCGGCTCACATTTAATCCTCGAGGGATGTGAGCCCGGGGTTTTATGGCGGCAGTAAAAAAAAAGGGGTGGCAAGATGCGTAGGGTAAGACTCGAACTCGGGTGGCCCAATAATAGCTCAGCTCTCCGTACTACTTTGCTAGATTCCCCGTTATCAAAAAAAAAATCATTAATCCAAATATATGATGCAAAATAAGTTTGATCATCGAGTTCAACGTCAGCAAGAATACACAACCTAATAATGCATCTTCAGAAATGAGTGTTGGATCAGTGTGGGCCATGGCATTGTTGTAGACCAGACTGAGGAGGAAGGAAGAATCAGGGATTGGCCAAGGATCAGCTGGCCCAGGGTTGATCTGGAAAAGCCAATCAGACATGATTCCACTGATCCATGGCCCATCAACCCTATGCTAGGATCAGCCCCACTTGTGGCTTAAAAAATGTTTAAAAAGAAGAAGAAGAAAGGAGGTTATATCCTAACACAAAAAGTTCTAATTAATTGAGAGTAAGACTGCTAGACTTACATTTCCTTGGTGTTGACCTTATCTAAGTCAGATAATTAAGCAAGAAACTGATCTAGATGCCATGCTAGGCTAATCGACACCCTTCCAAGTCTCATTACCCTCAATTGAAATTGTCCATGTCATGGTGTGCAGGATTAGATCGGATTGGGCCAGATCGGTCCAATCCAATCAATTTTGGGTCAAATTGATCTGACTCCAATCCCACGATCCCAATCCTCTTTACAGGATCAGTGGAGATCGGTCGAGATTGGCCAATCCTTGAACCCTGATTTTTTTTTTTAATTCCAAAGTGTTTTTTTCTTTTTCTGAAGGCGGGGGGGGGGCGTTCCCAGTGGCTCTTCAATTGAGAAGGGCTGCTGGAAGTTGCCCAACAGTCAATATCTGAATGTACAGGTTCAGTAATGCAAAGCAATTTCAATCTAAAACTCCAGTAAATATAATCCAATGTATGAATATTATGGATTTCTCATCTAATGACCTATGGATTTCTCATCTAAAATTGTGTCTCCATTATTGGAACAAATTTCCTATTTATTAAGAATTTTGCCTTTTTAACATTTTTTTCTCCACTCCAATAGGTGGCTGGCCTGACTCGGCTAACTTGCTTGGGGATCAGTTTGGGATCGGCTGATCCCACCAATCTGGATCAGTTTTGGGCTGGCCGATCCGAGCCCGATCCCTAAGTCTGCCTTCCTTGGCCCCTGAATGCAAACAAGCGAAAAGTTGGAAGAAGTGGAAGGGATCGGAATTGGAGGCCAGTCTTGGTCTCTAATTAGCTAGTTGGGATTGGCCAGGGTTAGTCAATTTGACCTGGTCTCCAATTGGCTAGTTAGGAGGTCAATCCAGGCTGATCCCATCGATCCGGCTAATCCCACTGACAATCAGGGTCGATGGATGGAGATCATATTGGAATCACCAGAACTCGATTGGATTGGCCAATCATGGGCAATGCCATCTGATCCTGCCTTCCTTAGAGAGGAGACAAGAATAATTAATTAAATATTCATAGAAGACAACTGGACTTCATGAGCAGGTGCATATTTCACCAGGAATTCACCACCAAAGATACATCCATATGCTTACTTCTATATGATAGTGGGAAGGGATTTCTACTTTTTTTTTATAAAATAAACAAAAAATTGTAGTTAGCAGTTATCATTATGTTTTCTTTTTCTGAAAGAAATTGCAGATTATACTGCCCCCCAATACTATTAAAGAGGAAATGCAATCAATGACGGAATAGAGATTCCTTTTATATCAAAAAAACACAACTAAAAGAAGAAAACAATAAAAGAACAAAGCTACACTGCTGTAAAAGCTATATTCTAGACCCCAGCATGAACACCTAGAATGAACCAGCTCCAATTGTAGAGAAACACTGAGGTCTTAACACAAATTGGCAACCAATTTTTACAGGAGATCCTACCAATACAACTGATCCTTTTAAAGGTAGATTGAACTTCGACCAAATTTTGATTCCTTCTTTTCTTTATGCTATACACTGACCCTCCAACTTAACATGAGGATGTCTTAGCTGACCCTTGGATTCAGCATTTGGGTATCCCCACTATGGCAGAGTCACAAGGGGCAGCTCTTAACTGATCCAGGTGTACAAGTAGACAAACCACACTCAACATGGCTACGAGCAAGACAACTGCTGAATGTCCTTCCCTTCTTATCTTTAGACACACACTTTTTGACGTATAATCCCTTAAATGGACACAAATCCCAAGGACATCACATGTATACTGATGAGATCATTTTGACTGTTCTAAAGATTTCCAATAACCCAATTTGCAGAAAAATGACATGATCTTTAAGGGGTCCAATGTTGATTCAACATGAGTGTTGGGTCTACAACTCATCAGATGAGCCATGCAAATGAAGCTTCACTAACAGCATGCTCCAATCCTTGTCCTCTAAAATGCTCCCTCATATGCATCAATCTTGTGGATCTAGAAATTTTAAAAATTTGCAAGTATTCAAGCATAATGCAGCGACTGAAAGCTGCAGGCGAGAGGGGGTTCTGTATGAATAACCTGAAAGAGAATACTAAACATGAAGGTGGAAGAGCCTAATTAGGTAACATCAATAATGGTCCAGTAAAAAATTAGGAGAAAATGCCCACAAATGCATAGCAAACTATCCTATAGGATTTCAATCCATAATGCAATAATTCATTGAACACACATTGCCACCTAAATTTGGCTGAAAACCAAGGAAAAACCGCCACATCAACATTACATCAGCTCAAGCATTCGGCTCACTAACACCACGACCTAATTAGGATTCCTACCCTCACAGTTGCTGGTTCCTATCACCTCATCTACCATACCCAAGAAGAAAGGCACTCTAAACTTCCCCAACTCACTCTCCCCTAACCATGCCTAAAGGTGACTCTTTTCGCCTAATCACGACCGCTCCCGGGCCCGTCCCTCCCCTCACATACACTGACTTCGAAGAAAACACACCATTCTCCCCCCTCTTCGTCCCTGAACCACCTGGTGTTCTAGGTGATGAGTCCAATCCAAGCAACAAGGAGGAAAAGCAGGAGAACATAAAGAAAGAATATAGAGAAAACAGGGAGAAGCGTTGACGAAGGATACGGGGTGCGGGAGTGCCTGTCCCTGGCGTTCACGGCGAGGGGGTTGGAGCTGCATATGGAGCGGACGGCGACCATGTCCCCCGCCCTCGCGGCGGCGTGAAGCGGCAGGTCCTCCTCCAGCCCTCCTCCTCCTCCTCCGTTCCCCCCGCCGCCCGGCGCCTTCCTCCTGTTGCCCCCCATCTCTCTCTCTCTCTCTCTGCACGGAGAGCACGGTGGGAACGAGCGACTCGGTGAGTCGAGTCGGTGAAGGTTTGCACATATTTGATGATGGGATGGTGGCACTGTCACCGTCGGATCAAATGGCTCCCAAAAGAATGAACAAAACCTTCCAAAACATTTTAAATCATTAGAAAACCCTGTCATTTCGGATTTACGCTTCTAGAATTTGAGCATCACCAAGCTATGACTCGAGTATACTTAAGAAGTGATGTGATGATACCAAATTTGATCACCCTAATCCGGGTCAGATGGGTTTGTTAAATTAGGGTCGGAGAAGTCATAGAATTTTATTATAAAACATTAAACTCGGTTTGGTTGGCCTACTCCAGAAGAGACATCAGCATGTAATGCCACAATTCGGCCAAAAAAACTGATCTCAGCTCAAAATTTTCCAAACTCATTGACATGCGCAGAAAAGAGCCGTTTGCAAAAAGGCGGGCTTGCAATCGGGGTTGAGGGTGGAAGTGGAGAGTCGTGGAGATCTCTTCTTACCGGTGCTGTACAGATCCATATTTGATGGACGGTTGGGATCAAATATTGCAAGATGGGATTCGCAAAATGTTCGAAGTAGCCGCCTTGAACTCGTCACGAGGCCTTCCTGAACCGGTTGAGGTTGTGTTGAGGGGGCTGGAATGAATCAAGTTGGCCCACATCGATGATTAGAAACCATCTCGAGTCAATTTGTAACTTCCCCCGGTGCTCCTTTCCCGACACGGTGGCCCACCCAACGATATCAAAGAGTTGACTCAACTGGGCATCACGCCGTGTTTTCAAACGTGGTGACCCGGCCGCGGCTCAGTTTATCCTCACATTACATTGGGTGGTGGTGGGGGTAGACGCCTCCGAGTGTGCTTTATTGGGGGCGCCGGGACGTGTTTTTCCGAGACTTTGGCATATTGACAAAAAAAAAAAGAAAAAAGAGGAGAAGAAGAAGAAGAAAAAAAGAGACTCAACGCTAGGGTTTGCCGTCCCGTCCCGACCCGCACTGACTCGCACGACCCGACCCGACCCAGGCGGGCGCCGGGTCGAACGGGCCGTGGGTCGTGGACGGGACGGACCGACCTGCTCTGTCCCGTGCGTCTCGCCACGTACCGGTGCGGTGCGAGGCGGGACCCGGCTCGGTACGAGCGGGTCGGGGCGGGTCGGGGCGCCGGAGGTGAGAGAGGGGGGCGGTGGGGGGCCGCAGCAGGAGGGGGCGGGGGGGCGCCGGAGGTGGGAGAGGGGGTGGTGGGGGGCCGCAGGAGGTGGGAGAGGGAGGGGGCGGTGGGGGCGGGGGAGAGCGATCTCGGTGGTGGGGCCGCCGGAGGTTGGGGGGCGGTGGGGAGGGGGGAGAGCGGTGGTGGCCGCCGGAGGTGGGAGAGGGGGGCGGTGGGGGGGCGCAGCAGGAGGGGTAGGGGGAGGTGGGAGAGGTGGGGGGGCGGTGGTGGCCGCCGGAGGTGGGGGGGCGGTGGGGCCGCAGCAAGAGGGGGGCGGGGGGGCGCTGGGGGGGCGGTGGTGGTGGCCGCCGGAGTCCGGCGGGAGAGGGGGGCGGTGGGGCCGCAGCAGGAGGGGGCGGGGGGCGGGGGGCGCCGGAGGTGGGAGAGGCGTCGGAGGGCCGCAGCAGGAGGGGGCGGGCAGCAGGAGGGGGCGGGGGGCGCCGGAGGTGGGAGAGGCACCGGGGCGGACCGGGTCGCAGTGCGACCCGCCCGACCCGACCCGTCCCGCGCAGAGACCGGGTCGGCCGGGTCGGACGGGTCGGCAAACCCTGCTCAACGCACCATTCCATGCCAGAGATCTTGAGTTTGAATCGAATCACCGGGCAAGTTCTCTCTGGAGAGAGGTTCATGAGGTGGTAGTTTGTTTTGGCCGAAAAAGATGAGATTATTTTTAAAATCTCTCCACCGACCGTCGGCGCATTGTCATAAATTTGTTGACGAAGAAAATTTCGTTTTGGTAATGTGGTCGCCCCACGTCGACGAAACGAGGAATTAGCCCATCCCGATGCCCGTGGCCAACATTTTGAACCCTCGTCCGCGTTCGTAAGGCAACATTGTCGCCCGTGTCTTAATCTTTTGAGACAGCCGTAATTTTTAATAAGAGATTATAATAATTAGAAAATCCTGAAACATCCGAACCAAACGATGCCTTAAATCTTTTGACTTCTCGACGGCTCATGTCTGAGTGCTCCCATAGCAAGACCTAGACGAGGGAATTGATTTAATCAACAAGGTTAGAATAGTTGCCAACGGACAGAATTATCATAATATTGTGTAGAACAAAAAAAAACTCCTAATTGAGAGGAATACACGAAAATGTTGTACGTACACTGAAAAAAAAAGAGACCTTTGATCTGACGTCTGCACATTACATATAATATATTGATGTATCTATGTATACTGCATCCAATTTAAAATGCATCTTAGATTTTATTTATTTATTAGGATTGTGCTGATCCGAAGGAAACAATCTCTGACCCAACTTCAGGCAGTCTTGGGTGAAGTGATTGTCCGAGCCCAATCCAGCCCGAGTTTATATGGGTCTCTTGGGTTATGTGTTTCATGGGAAGTTCAATTTTGATTTTTGCTTTCAACGTAACGTAACAAGTATAAAGTTGAGAGCAGTTCTAATTTTGAAAACTCCATTTTCTATAAAAATCAATACAATTTTTAAAGCTCTAATTCTTACTCCTATCTAAAAAATTAAAATTCGAAGCTTTTAGTTTGGAAGTTGGAGAGGGGTAAATTCGCGGCCCAAAAGACGGACGGCCCAATCCGGCCCACCTGGACTCACGGGGTCCAAGGAGTGCCAGCCCCATTATTGGGCCCACCGATCTTGAAACCCCCTTATACTCAGTCCAAGACAACCCTGGCACCATCCTGGCCCAGAAACTAGGGAAACGGTCGCTCGAGGAAAAGCCCAAGCGGCAACCGAGCATAACCGACCGAGGGAAGCCCGGGAGACAAGGGGAGAGGAGGGAAAATGCCTCCGATAGGGAGAGAGCCCACATTTAAGGGGTAACGCCCCCTGCACTCTTCACGGTAATATTGCTTAATGCTCTAATATTACTTCTGGACGTCTTGTCAAATGGGTAATATTGCTCGGGGCCTACGACATCTCTTACTGACCCCGCACGGCCATCAAGGGGTAGGCTCTCGCAGATTTCATTGCGGAGAGCGCTACCCCGCCCGAGGAAACATCCCGGCCGACATCCGACCCCGCCTGGGACTTGTCCGTGGACGGTTCTTCAAACTCGACCGGCTGCGGTGCCGGTATCTTCATCACGTCCCCAGAAGGAATAGAGATGCAATATGCTCTGAAGTTCAAATTTCCGGCGTCAAACAACGTCTCCGAGTACGAAGCCCTAATATCTGTGGCCAGGATGGCGTGGCGCCTGGGAGTCGAACGAGTCAGGATTCACACCGATTCCCAACTGGTCCCCAACCAGATTAACGGAGACTACGAAGCGCGGGAGCCACAAATGGTCAAATACCTTCAGACAGTAAAAGAGATAGCCCAACTTTTCGAGAGTTTTTAGGTGATCCAGATAGCTCGGGAAGATAATTCCCGAGCATATGCCCTCTCTCGCTTGGCCTCTTCTATCAGTCCAGAAGGAACTCGGTCGATCCTCCTTGAGGAGTTAGAATGACCCAGTGTGGAAACTGAGCTCATGGCCGTTGTACAGGCATCATCCGACGACTGGAGAACTCAGTACATGGCTTGGTTGAGCGACTCCCAGGAACCTACTGACCCATGGGGAGCAAGGAGACTCAAATATCAAGCTCGATGCTTCATCCTGCTCGACGGAACGCTTTACAGGAGATCCTTTACCGGACCCCTCCTCAAGTGCCTCGACATTCCGACAGCCCGCCAAGCCATCGAGGAGGTGCACGAAGGAATCTGCGACGCGCACCAAGGAGGGAGATCGATCGCAAGGATTCTGTTACGACGAGGCTACTGGTGGCCCACTCTCCAGCGTGACTGTAATGCCCTGGATCCTTTTAGGTATCACTGGATCTTTATTGGATCTTTCGGATCTATTTCGGTGAGTTTCGGTTCGCTTTTGTGGCTTTCGAGTTGACCTTTACGACCCGTGTGGATTTTTCTCTCGTACTAGTTATGAACCCTACGGTGAGTTTATTTATCAGTTCATCGACTCGTGAATGCTGCAGCGACGATGTACTCTCCGAGCCGGTCGTTTCGACTATTTTTACGTATTTTTCGGAGATAGGGCCTAAAATCAGATTTTTTGGAAATTAAGAAAATTCCTAATTTCTTTTCCTATTTCTTTTCCTTCCTCTCTCTTCCCTTCTCATTTCGCCGCCGCCGTCTCTCTCTCTCTCCCATTTTCTCTTCTCTCGAGCTTCCTCGTCTCCGGCTGCAGACGGAGGACCTAGGAGCGAGTGTTGGGGATGCTGTGGAGCTGACTGGGTGCGTGACGGGGCGAGGATGGAGTGATTTTGGCGCGATCCCGAACGGTGGATTCAAAGCCGGTGTTTGAGCTCACGGCGCGGTTTTCGGCGTGGTTTAGTCCCTTCGGGGCACGGTTTCTTCGGTGGAGGTAGGGAGACGGATCGCCACTTCCTCCTGCACGTTTTCACTACTTCTGTGCGTTGTTTGGTGCTCGATCGGGGGAGATCGAGCCGGTTTAGTGAAAACCGTAGTTTTTGGGATTTTCAGGGTTCGTCGGAAAACGGCAACCATTCGTGGTGTGGTTTGTGTCAAACTGACCGTTGGGATGTCTGGATCCCATTCACGTAAGTTTCGTGTCGATCGGTGGTCATTCGAGGCCGGTAGGAGTCTGGGAACCTCGGTGACTCGTTTAGGGTCGATTTGTTCAAATCGCCCTGATCTTACGTTTTAGCGCGTGCATGTGGGCTTTTTAGCCTCCCGATCTTGTTTTTCATCGTCTAGCTTTGTTTCCCCTACGCTTCGGAGTGAATGGGGCGTGGAACGGGCCGATTTGGCGTTTCCACTGTTTTCCCGCCGTGACCGGTGTAGCGGTCGTTCCAGGGACCGTCACAGTCCCTCACGGCCCTACGATAGACCGTCACAGCGTCTGGGCGTTTTTAAATTGTTCGTGGCTGTGTGAGCGTGACGATCATGTCCCTGACCGTTACACTCCCCGGGCGCGTCCTGACTGGTGCGTCACAGCCATTGTGCCTTTTGTGTTGTGTTTGAGGCGGTTGCTCTGACGGCACTCCCCCAGTGCGTCAGAGTGGTGTAACGCGCCTGCCCCAGGCCGTTACACTCTGTTTGACCACATTTGACTGTTTCTGTCGGTTCCTCTGACGCGCCTACCCTGGTGCGTCAGGCTTGTGTAACGCGCCTGTACCAGGCCGTTACATTCCGTTTGGTTGAGCTGGGTGGCTGTGTCTGTTGGTTCTAACGGCCCTACCCCCGTGCGTCACAGTGTCGTAACGCGTCCTCCGTGGACCGTTACGTGCTGTTTGTCTGAGCTTTCAGACATGGGTCTGTTGGCCCTGACGCGTCTGTTCCCCTGCGTTAGGTTGGCGTAACGCGCCTGTTGCCGTGCGTTAGGCCGCTGTAACGCGCCTGCCCTGGCGCGTTACACTGTTCGCGTTTTGGTTTCGAGCCTGTTGGCCCTGACGGCCCCAGGCGGGCACGTCAGAGCTGTGTAACACGCCTGGGTTAGGCCGTTACATGCCATGTGCATTTTAGGCGTTCGTTAGGGCGTTGTCTGTGACGGCTCCCCCTGCGACCGTCACGTTTCTGTAGCGCGTCTGTTCTAGACCGCCACAGTCTTGTTCCTCTAGAATGTAACGGCCCAGCGCTAGACCGTCACGTTCGAGTAACGGTCTATGAGTGGTGCGTTACAGTCTTTGAGCTCCGATTTTCGTGGTTCTGATTTCTGACTGTCTTGGCTTGTCCTTGTGGTCTGCCCGCTTCCCCGTGGATGTCTCTAGATATCCTATGAGGGCTAAGACTACGTTATAAGGTAGCCATCAGTCTTCTTGCTTGAGGTAGGATTTTCTATCCTACTGTTGAGTGTGTCTTTGTCGGGTTCCGGTCAACCCGGGGTGACCCAGTGGTTGACAGGTGACCTTGTGTGGGTGTCTTGGCAGTTTTGTCCAGTCCGAGACACTGGTTCTGGATGTCTCGAGATATCGTCTTACCTTGGTTTGTGTGTCCAGGCGTGTCTGAGGGTCCTCGGTGTTCCCTCAGGTCTCCGTGAGCCGTTTCCTGCGGAGTGTCGTTTCTCGTGGCTTAGGATTAGACCGATTGGCGGCTTGGTCCGCTGTCTGTAACGATCTTGCCTTTGAGTCGTCCGACTCAAGGATCGTTAAGTGGTAGGTCTAGTTGCCTTGCCCTGAGTCTGTCGGCAGTGGCTGTGCTGCCATTGGTGCTTCGAAGTACGTGTCGTGGGGGCGTTCTTGCCTGCTTGTACTTCAGCAGTTGTGTTTTGAGTCTCTGTGTCATGTGAGCCTCCGTTTGTTGTAGCCCCAAGGCCTTTGAGTTGCCGACCCGCCTGCGGATGGCGGAGGGGTGTTCCCGAGACACGGTTTGCAAGCTAGTTTCGTGGGCTCCCAGCCAACGGTAGCGTCCTACCGAGGGAGAAAACTGGCTAGAGAGCCTGGCTTAGGCTAGAGCCAGTGTGTGCACACGTGGTCAGGGGCTTTGGACTTACGTCGACGAGCGTGACCCTGATTGGTTACTTGATGCTGTTGTTCCTGTTTGGTTCAGCGTGTGTCTGCGACTCTGCCGTGGTTTCAGCGGTACCGTAGGCGAGACACTTGTGGCGCAGCATAAGACGTCAGTGGACGCAGTTGGCTATTCTTTTTGCGAGGGGGTGCTTCCGTCACGTGACGCGTGACTCTCGGCGTTTCTTGTGCGTCGTGACCTTCCTGAGTTAGCCTTTCTGTGGCCCTACTCGAGGTCAGTGTGACGTTGCGTGCACGGCGTTCTAAGTCGTGTGTGCCATCGTGTCTGTCTTTTGTCCATCCGTGCAGGTCTTTGTCTTAAGCCTGGCGTCGTGTCATCATATCGGTAACTCCTGACTTTGTCAGGTCAGAGTCACCCTTCTGTTGCTGTTTGGAGTAGCTTAGGGTGCCGAGTTCTTCTCGGTGGCCGTGTTCTTGGTTTTACGGCCTCGTTTCTCCCTTTTCTTTTAGCTTCCCTTGCTCTTAGCTTGTTCCCTACTCCTACTGTTCCCGTTCTTTTTACAGCTTTGTAGTGTAGTTTTCTTGCTTTACTCCACCTGCTATTTTCGTTGTTGTTGTTCCATGTTACTGCATGTTTTTCAGTGGGGATCCGCGTGACCCCTACTGAGCCAGTGACACGAGGCTCACCCCTGCTTTTCAGGTGGGGTGACGTCATTCGTTCTGCTTCCGTGTGGTTCCTGGTGCGCGTGCTCGTAGCGTGTCGTTGTGGCCAACTGGTACCTACGTCGGGCTTCCCCCGACTTCTCGGTACGTCTTTTCTTTTCTATCGACTGTACTTGCTAGACTTGCTGTCTTTAGCTTTGGACTCGACTCTGGTGTATAATTATTAAAATGAAATTGTTAATTAAAAAGTAATTTTATTTCTGCTACTTAAGCAAACCAATCTAATGAAATTTAATTGCTTACTGTTATATCTCTATGGCTTCAATGTACTCTACACATACCTTTCATCCCTTCGGAGCTTTACCGCTCTTGGGAGGCCTCGCGGGTTCCTTGTGGTATCACGTGTATTCGGTAGTCCTACCGGGTATACCTGGTATCCAGAATCCGGGTCGCTACAGCTTGGTATCAGAGCAGTGTTCTGAGATGTTCGGAGTTATTTTCTGAGCTATCAGAGCATTGTTGTGTGAAGTACATGGGAATCCGAGATATACAGTATCCAGAGTCCTAAAAGTCCAGTACAGTCTTCAGCTGGCTTCGGTTTGCGATTCTTTGCCGCTTCATTTTCTGTGCGTCGTCTTGTGCGTGCTGTCCTGGCGCTGTACGAGATGGTCCTGCTCTCATCAGGATCTGACGAGGTGTTTCTTTTTCGTCGTTGTATTTTTTTTGATCAAGTTGTACTTGGCAGAGTTCGCCGAAAGGCTTGAATCTATAGTACGTTGTTCGAGGTTTTCTCTGTATGTTGTTCAGGTTGTTGTTGACCTTTAGCCTTGGTCTGATGACCGTGCACGTTCTCACGTTGTCTTGGTCATCCCGGCTTGAGTCTATTCAACTCCTAATGTGCTTCGCTTCTGTTGAAGTGCTCGGTTGGATTCCGTGTTTGAGAAGTTGCTCAGGCAAGCTAGGATTTTTCCTTCCTGGTGAGCTTTCGTGGTTGAGCTTAATTGCTTCTCATCCCTTTTGGTGGAATCTTCTCGAGGTTTGCCTTGGAATTGCTGTCTTAGTGATGCCGTTGTCCTGTGTCTGCTTAAGTGTGGATAGTTTTATGCTGAGCCTGATCTGCTCTTTGCTATACGGTTGCTTGGCTTTGGAGTCCATCATGGTGTTAAGAGCTGTCGTGCACCGTGTTTGTCATGCCGTGTCCAGTGGCCGACGTGTTGTGAAGGCTCATTTATCATTTTCAGGACGTAAAGGTAAGCTGAGATTAGCCTTTTCCTTGTGCTTTGTGCTGAAGCTGGTACTCTTCTCCTTTTGCTCTTGCGCTCCTGGTAATCGGTTGTTCGTTGGATCGGTACTCGTGGCGTGTTATTTGCGATCTCCATAGATTGCGAAGGCATCTAGGGTGTGCTGAGATGCGACTATCAAGGTTGTTCTAATGCCTGTGTGCGTTGTTGAGTGCGTAGCTGAAGCATGTGGGCTGATTACCCATGGGTCGAGAGATCTATTTCTTCTCGATGTGACTTCATCTTGGCTTCCTGTGCCTCGATATCGTCTGTTGCCGTACCGTTGCTAGTGGTTTTCAGCTGTTGGCATTGGTATTTGTGAGTGTTGGGGAATTTGTCGGCATTCCTGCTGACTGAGTACCCTCTACTCTGTATTTTTTTCTCTTGGGTGTTGTGCTCTCGAGACGTGTTCGGAGTCCTTGAGTTGCGTTCCTCGAGATTATTGTCATTTCTCGTTGTTGTGGGTCTTTTCTTGGTTAGCAGTCTGATGCGTGACCCGTCCCTTGTGGTCGTGTGCTCAGCTGTTCCTGTGCCTTGATGTGACCCTGCTTGCAGTTGTGTTCCATGGTTCTGTGTTCCGTGCGGAGCCGGAATTCTGCAAGTGCTGTTGTTGCTGTTGGTGTTTTGGCGCTGTTTCTCTATGATTTTGTGCTTCTATTTTGGACCAGGTCTTTTCGGTTAGCCTTGATGTACTCTTTCTCCTTAGAGTTAGCTTGCGACTCGATCAGATATGATATCTAAGTGAGGACTGACTTGATTGTGTTTACGGTCCAGCAGTGCTGTTGTCGTTGGCGTCATGTGTGCCGGGTGTTTCTTGTTGCCTTTGGCACTGGAGCCGATGATGTGGTCGAGCTGTCAGCTGAGAGGATTGTGTCTCCTTGTTTAAGCTGATACTCGTCGTGTATTTCGTTTCGTTTCTTCAATGTCTGTTGTTGTGGCAGTCGTGTCTCCATTTCTGGTGAGACGTAAGCAACGTTGCCTTGTTTCGGAGGTGTCGGACTTGTGTCCACTGGTGTCGTGCTCGATCCAGAGCGTGTGCCGGTGATTATGATCTGACGATGTTCCTCTGAGCTGTGTTGTAGCACCCCTTATAAAAAAATGAAATTTTTTTATTATTATTAATATTTGCCAAATAAAAAAAATATTAAATAAACTCTTTAGGAAGTTTATGTAAGAAGTGGAACACGAAGTTATCATATGTAAATGTTATTCATTTAACAAGTGGCTTCCTAGTGTAGTTGGTTAAGTAATTTGTCTTTCAACCCAATGACTAGGGTTCAAATCCTAGCATCTACCATTTACATTTTTTGCCAAATAATTATATATTATAGACAGATGGGCCATGGATTAGCTGTCCAAACATTATCTCTATCTCTCGTAAAAGCCCCATTATTTCCTAACGTGAATAGTGTCATGAATAGTACAACTTTTTATTTAAAAAGAAGTTTTTAACAAAAATTATATGTAAAAATAGAGAAAAATATAAGGATCTTATTAATGAAATTTCATAAACTAACTCCATCAATTTTTAAAGATAAAAATCTTTGAAGTTTAACTTGGAATCTTAACTTATGAATAGTGCACCCCAACTTACAGCACTTCGTAAAAGAGACACGAACAACCTATTTGAGTTGGCATCGTACTATGGGATGCTATTATTTCAGATCTGGTTCCCCTCCTGTCTACCAAAAATCCTAAAATCCCTATATTATACCCCTCTATTGAGGCAGAGACTCTTGCCTTCTCTGACATTCGAAGCCTTGCTGCAGAGAACGTGGGAACATTCTCTGAAGCATTGTAGAGGAGGGAAGGAGCTGATCTTCTTCCTTTCTTCTTCCACCTGTACCCTTTCTGCCACCACACAGAGGTAGGTGATCTCGAGCTTTAACCAAACCATAGCTAATCTAGGTTATATTAGCATGTAAAATTAGTGATTAGTCTCATCTCCATGCGGTATTTAGTGGTTACACATCATGTTATAGTAGGTGTTCTCAACTTTTAACTAAACTAATAGCTAATCTAGGATGATTAGTCTAGGCATTTAGTCTTAGGCTCATTTTCATGCGATATTTAGTGTTTATAAAGCATGTGTTGGCTTAAATCTAGGATGATTAGTATGCCTTAGCTTCATATCTAAGATAATTAGCATGTATTAACTTTATACCTAGAATAATTAGCAAGTATTAGTCTCATATCTAGAATGATTAACATGTGTTGGCTTAAATCTAGGATGATTAACATGCATTAGCTTCATACTTGAGATGATTAGCATGTATTAGCTTCATACCTAAACCGATTAGCATGCATTAGCTTCATACTTGAGATGATTAGCATGTATTAACTTTATACCTAAGATAATTAGCATGTATTAGCCTTATACCCAGAATAATTAGCAAGTATTAGCAAGTATTAGCAAGTATTAGTCTCATACCTAGAATAATTAGCATGTGTTAGCTTAAATCTAGGACGATTAGCATGTATTAGCTAATATCTATATTTGATATAGTTCATGCTTTAGTAAAGGGCCTGTCATTATGTCAATTTCTGTGAAACTAAAACCACCATGTTAAAGATGTTATATGAGAGAAACTAAAGCCTGAAAATAGTGAAAGAAGAAATTGTAGTCAAGAGGATGAAAAATGTGGAAAAAGACCAAGTTGAAAGAGGCCAAGTGGAAAAAGACCAAGTTGAAAGCACAATGAAATGATATTGAAAATAGGGGATTCTAAGAAGGAGAATAATGAAAAATCTTGAGAGAATGAGAATATGTGAAAGAAGAGAAAGTCATAGATTGGAAGGTTAGGAAGAAGTTTTATGAAGAGTGCAGAGAGAGAAAATGAGAGGAAGAAGGTGAAAAATGTGAAAAAACGAGATCTATAGGCGCAGGTGAACAATTACTGAGTAAAAAACAGAACCGTAGAAAATTAATTATAACTTAAAAACTAAGAAGAATTGGAGGATGTGGTAGAAGAAGAAAATCTATATCTACAAGAGAAGAAGAACTTTTGTGAAGAACTCAGAGTGAAATGAGGATTGGAAGGGCATGAAAACTGGGGAACAAAAGAAAGTATCGACCTTGCCTGTTGGCAGAGTCGACCCTGCCTGTTGACAGGGTCGACGCTGCCTGTTCACTGCGTTGACGCAGTGAACGGCAGAGTCGACCCTGCCTGTCGACGCTGCCTGTTCACCGCGTTGACGCGATGAACTGTAGAGTCGACCCTGCCTGTTCACAGGGTCGACCCAGCCTGTTCGCAGGGTTGACGCGATGAACTGCAGGGTTGACGCGATGAACTACTGAGTCGACACAGCCGGCTCATTATGTTAACCTGATCGTTAGGCCTTCTCTTTTGCCATCTCCACTGATAGATGGCAGCCTGAGAAGTGATATTTAACTCCTGACAGGGTCCTCTAAACCCTGTATAGTTCCCAGGAAGGGCATCCCACAGTGAGGGTGTCATTTCTAAAAATTGTCAGGTGGCCCATAAGGCACCTCTCTTATCTAGTTTTTTTTTCGTGTATCAAATGTTACTGGTTTCCACTCCTAGTTCATCCCTACATATAAATGCGCCCTTGGACTCCATTCCATAATTCCACCTTATATATCATACTGGTCAAACTTTAAAATTCCATATTGGCTATAAATAAGAGTGGATGTCAACAAACATGATAAATGCTGTGCATATAGGGCCCGGTCAGGTCTTGGGGGGAGCACCCGAAGGTACTTGTGCCCATGGGAGTTTATTGACCACGGTGTTTGGCATTGCACCGGAGTACTTGCTTGCTAGGCTTTAGACATTCCACTCATTCTCGTGATATTACTTGATTGATTTGACTTGAGACCCGCAGAAGGGTAAAGTTTTGCTTGAATGAAATTGATAAATAGCCAATTCCAATTTTACATGCTTGAATTTATATTACTTTCTATTACTTGCTTGACATGAGTTCTTACTCTCTTGGAAAGATTTCATTAATTCCAGTTATTACTTGCTTGAATCTCTTGCTATTGCTGCATTGAAGTTGGAATCCTTATACTGTCACTTGTTATTCCTTCACTGCTCTTGTCGATTTTTACAATCCTTGATATCTACTCATCTACATGCATAGTTTTACTGACATTAATTAAACTTGTAAATCACTTAAAACCTGTTAAATCTTGAGATGTAATTCCTACTGAGCGATTCGCTCATCTAGTTGTTTTCTAATATTTTCAGCTAATTTGGATGCCAACTGAAGAGGCGAGATCTCGCGCTGAGTCCTGAGCGGGCTATGGATCACCAGAAGATGAATCTGCAAGAGAGGGAAACGTATCAGAGGGCCCAGGGGATCTCCCTGGGGGAAAACCCTCCGATGGCTAAGTCAGTAGAGCTATGGTGGAAGCAATAATGAGGGGAGGAGAGAGCTGATGCGCGAGAATCCTCTCCACCAGAGGGTGAAGCGAATCGTGCTCAGGAGCTAAGGGTGTGTGAATACCTTCTTTCCCTTACCTTCTTCCGGAGGGTATCCCTTGCTTAAATAGTGCGCCGCCTTCAGGAGTCCTGTAAGCTGAGGGGTTTCTGGCGAGAGTTACGTCTTTAACGGGGGTTTTCATGGCCTGATCGTGGGAACGTTATCCCCTCGGAGTCCGGCGGCTCCCCTGACTCTCCCGCTGGCGGGGGACTCTGAACGACTGCACATGTGGATAATCAACCGGCCTTACCGAGCCTCGGGGATGCTAGCTCATGTCCGAGCGATAGGCATGGCCTGGCGAGGGTGGGGTCGGATAGGGAGGCTGGAGCCTATCTCTCTCGGACGGGGAGAGGGCTTTAGGCCGGACCTTCCTTGGGACCTGACCGTTGTCTCGGGCCCTCCGAGCCTAGAAGGCCGCCGGGAAGAGTTAGTTCCTCGAGTCTTATTTATTGGGCTTTTCTTCCCTAAGTGGGCCCTGTGGGCTATCACTCGGGCGGGCTCGCCTGGTTGGACCTTGTGGGTCTTGTTGGGCTGCCTTTGTGGTGGGCTGCGAAAATCTCCCTCTCCACTTGTCCCCCTCCTACTCCCGAGCCAAGGAGGCTCGGATGAGTAGTTTTTCGAGGCTTTGGACCGGCGTGGCTCAGGTGGGTGGAATTCCGTTGGCGTTATGGAGCCACTTATAGCGGTCGCCGAGGCCCGTAATGATGATCCTGACGGATTCGAAACGAAGGGGCCCCCCTTTTTCTCAGAGCACGGAACGGCACGCCGCCACCCTCAGGGGTTTTTAGGGGGTGCTGTTCATCGTTCTAGGCTTCCAGGGTTTTAGGCTTTCCTTGCTTCTTGATGCGCCGTGAGAGCACAGCGGAGACGCGGAGCCTTGCGGCGGCGTTCGAGGAGTTGGCGAGGATAACCGCAGAGGCGGTCCGGCAACTTCCTTCTCCCCCGGAGTCTTCGAGCTCGTACGAGGGATCTCCTCCCGACTCGATGGCGGATCAGAGTCCGGAGCTTGTGCTGGTGAGGCGGGAACCCGTCCCCAACTGTAGTGAGTTGGGGGAAGCGGAGGTGCGGAGGCTGGAGCATCGTTTCCGCTTGCCTCTTAGATACAGCTTTGTTGCCGCCACTCCGTACGAGACGAGTCTGGATGATCGTGATGAGCACATTTGCACCTTCCTTCTGGCTTGGAAGAGTGGATTTCGGCTCCCTTTCGATCCTTTTGTGCTGCAGCTTCTTAATTTTTTCCGGTTGGCGCCTATTCAGTTGGTGGCCAATTCATATTTGCTGCTCTCGGCCTTCCGGATTCTTTGTCGTCAGCACGACATTTTTCCTTCCTTGGACCTCTTCCACTTCTTTTTTGAGTTGAAAGCACACTCGTTGGCGGGGAAAGGCTTCTACTTCATCCAGGCGCGGAGGAATAGGAGCTGCATCTCGCTTGTGGCGAAGGACTCCTCGCACAAGGGGTGGAAGACCCAATTCTTCTGGGTGAAGGCGGTGGTGACGGACGAGATCTGGAGATGCCGGACCTCGCCCAACTTTCACCCGAATCTGCCCCCTCGCCAGGAGGAGTTCCCTCCCCACGTGGAGCAGCAGGTGGCTCGTCTGCTAGAGAACCGTCAATCGACCGAGGAGCTGGTGACGCCGGAGAACATCGAACGGTGTCTTCTCTCGCGGTTGACGTCGACAGGTACATCTCTCGAGGCTTTTTTTTGGGGGTGGTAGCTCTTTTCTCCTCCTGACCAGGGCTTCTTCTTGTCGCAGACGTGAGGCGGGAGCCTCTGGAGGAGGCGGCCGAGGTCATTGATCTGGGAGATGACTCGGCAGCCGATGAGCCTGATGCCTCGGTGGGTCGCGTCCATGCCCGAGATAAGGGCAAGGGGGCGGCCCCCGAGGGGTCTTCTCGATCGACCGGCCTGAAGCGCAAGGATCTCCTGGCGGGGAAACTGCGGGAGGCCGCGAAGGCCAGGAAAAGGGCCAAGAAAGCCGGTTTTCCCACCGCCGTCGGGGGCGATTCTGGCTTGGCGGCGCTCCCCCCTCAGGGGCAGGATGGGGCCGACCCCTCCGGGCTGGCTCTCCCATCCGCCGGGCGAGAGGGGGCCGAGGAGACCAGGGGCCCCGCAGAGGGAGGTGATGGGTCGGCTCTCCCCTCTGTGGGGGCAGAGGGGGCCGGTGCCGGTGTGGCCGGCGCTGGGACCGAGGGATTGGTCGGCGCGGATGGGGGTTCGCCCGCGAGGGCGTCGCAACCCCAAGTGCCGGCAGCTTCTGGTGCGGTTGATCCCGCGGTGCCGGTCGAGGGTGGGGGTTCGCCCGGGGAGGCGTTGCAACCCCAACCGACCGTGGCGCGCGGGGCGGTTAGCTTCGCTGCCCGAACAAGGTCTTCTGGCGGGGTGCCCAGGGTGGAGCAGTCCCCTTTGCCGGAACCTCTGGTCAGGCTCGGTATCTCGGGCGACTTGTACCGGCTCTGCCGATCGATCACCGAGAGGACGAGGGGGGGAGAAAGGCGCAACACTCCCGCCGGGGTCCTTGATATCATGATGGAGGGCGGCCTAGTCATAGCTCGGACAGCGGCCGTGATGGCGGAGGTGCACGCCCGGACGGTGGCGGAACGGTCGATGCTCGCCTGGACCCTTGGTGGATGCGAGGGGAAACTAGCCCGGCTCGAGGGGGAGCATGAGGGGCTCCGGCGGGAGTTCCTCACATTCAGGGAGTTGGCACGGTCGAGCCGACGGGAAGCCGAGGCGCTGACCGAGCAGCTAGCAAGGGCCCAAGAATTGCTCGAGAGGAAGAGCAAACGTCTAGAAGACGAGCGTCAACGTCACATTGAGCTGGATGGCCTCTAGGAGCGTGAGCGTGCCGAGCTGCAGGATCGGGCGGAGGACGCGGAGCGCCTTCGTGCTGAGGCCGAGGCAGACCGAGCCCGGGTGGAGGGCCGGACGATCGAAGCCGAGCGGAGGATGACCGAGCTAGAGGAGCGTCTGGCGAGGGCGGAAGAGCGTGCGGCCGAGGCGGAGCGGGTTCGGGACGGGCAGGTCGAGGTGGAGGCGATCGAGCGCTACAAAGGCTCGGAAGCTTACTCGGCCGACCTGATTGAAGCTGCCCTACCCTACTACGAGGTAGCGCTCCGTCAGGGTGCTCGAAAGGGATTCAGGCAGGGCTATCACCGGGCGATGAGCTATGCCAATGAGCACCTTGCCGGGGGCGATTTTCCTTACGGCCAGAGTTATGACTTGGACGAGTCAGTTTCCAGCTCCTCATCTTCGGCCGGGGAAGAACCGGAGGAGTCACCTCCAGCGGGGTCACCAACTCCAAAGGCTCCGGGAGGGCTCACGACCGGGACAGTTCTCGCACAGGCGAGGTCAGTGTCTGGGCCGGCCGTCACCGAAGGTACCGGGGGTGACGCGTCCCCTACTGCTGTTCCCGAGCTTCAAAGTGGGCCCGAGGCCTGATGTATTATGCTTTATTTTGCCCCTTCCCCTTTTTGTCTGTTTTTCCTTTTGTAAGAGGATTTCTTTATGGGAGGCAATAAAGGACTTACTTCGTTTGATCGTTATCTTTGCCGTGATTTGGCTGGCGTATCGGGGGCAGTTGGAAGGTGCCGATATTTTCTGCACCGTTTTCACATGCCGATTCGGGAGACTTCTGGCGGGGCATCCTTTCATTCCACCATGCTTTGAAAGTCGAGGCGCTTCGCGAATCCCGGGAATTGGAGGTGACCTTCCAAGGGAGGTCCTATAGCGTGTTTTCGAGGGGGGAGTCATTTAAGGCGCGTGGCCTCCCTTGGCCTATAAAAAGGACTGAAGGGTGCTCCTTCCCTCTTAACACTTAGGACTCTCGCCGGCGGTCTGCTCTTGTTCCCTCGTTTTCGCTCTGCGTTGCGCCGCCGCGATCGGAGCATAGAGGACCCTTCAGAAGATGACGCCGCAGACGACGGGGAGCGGCCGGTTCCAGCTGTCCTGGAATATCGGTCGGGTCGCACGGTCGCCGCGCGTGCATGAGACGGGTCCGACGATCGCCGCGCGGATCTGGAGAGGGCTTCGACGTGCGGGGGTACGCCGTTTGCCTCCTCTTGGCTCCGGCGAGGCTTCCGGGCGGACGCCGAGATGGTGGGCGGATGGGGGAGTTAGGGATGCCGGCCGCCATTCCCCTCCGTGGGAGGGGAGGAGGCGGCTCCAGTTCCTTCCTCACCTCTGTCCGCAGCCTCTTTCTCTCTCTTTTGTTCTTCATTTCTTTCACTCTTCGGGGGCTGCTTGCTTTCTGTTCGCCTCCAAAGAGTTGGTAGTTTGGCAGAGAGGAGCCCTTCACGGTGCTCCTTTTTCCAGGTTGTTGCCAACTTGGAAGGTAGCCTTCCTCGCGTGAAAGGTGGCCTTCTCCTTGCTGTCCCTCTGTCACCTTTGTCACGGTCCACCCGAGGCAACTGGGTCGACCATCTCTTGTCCGAGCCAATTTCTACGCGAGGCAGAGTCAGTGGCTGGATGCGAGAAGGTCAAGACCGGGTCGGCCGGGCGATGGCCGTTTGCCGCGGTGCTAGATGGATTTTTGCTTTTCACTATGTAATGTACTGACAGTTGCCTTTCTGATGTACCAACAGTTATCTTGTATGAATGCAAAAAAGGGGGTTTTATTTCACCCGATTTGTTGATACAGTTTTCAGAAATAAAATCTGCGTAGTATGGTTGCGTTCCATGTCCGGGGAATGGGTTCCCCTTCCATTGTGGCTAACCTGTACGCACCTTTCCCGAGCGTCTCGATCACTCGGTAGGGGCCTTCCCAGTTGGGGGATAGCTTGCCCGCCGCCTCCAGTGGTCGAGACGCTTCGGTCTTCCTGAGGACGAAGTCCCCTGGTCAGAATTGTCTGCCTCGGACCTTGGTGTTGTAGTACCGAGTGAGGTGGCGCTGGTATTCCGTAGCTCGGACGTTCGCGATCTCTCGGAGTTCGTCTGCCAGGTCGAGGTTCTCGAGCAACTTCTGCTCGTTTGCCTCGGGCGAAAAGCTGATCACTCGGAGAGACGGATTGGCGATCTCTAACAGAACGACGGCTTCGGTGCCATATACCAGCTGAAAAGGGGTCTCACCGGTTGCCGTCCTGGGGGTCGTTCGGTGCGACCATAGTACGCTAGGCAGTTCCTCGAGCCAGCTACCCTTAGCCTTGCCGAGTCTGGTTTTTATGCCCTTCAAGATGGTCTTGTTGGCATTTTCAACCAGCTCGTTGGCCTGAGGGTGGGCGACCGAAGTGAAGTGGTTGCGGATAATTAGGTCGGCGCATCTGTCTCGGAAGTACCGAGAGTCGAATTGCCGCCCGTTATCGCTCACTATCACTCGGGGGATGCCAAAGCGACAGATGATCGATTTCCATACGAAACCCCAGACGACTGTCTCGGTGATCCTTGCTGTTGCTTCAGCCTCGATCCACTTGGTGAAGTAGTCGATGGCGACGATGATGAACTTCTTCTGGGATTGAGCCGTTGGGAATGGCCCAAGGATGTCGATCCCCCACCGAGCGAAAGGGTAGGGCTTGGTAAGGGTGATAAGTTCCGTGGCCGGCAGATGGACCAAATGGTCGAACCGCTGGCAACGGTCGCAATGTTGTGCGTAGGCCGTGCAATCACGCTGCAGGGTCGGCCACCAGTACCCCTGTCTTAGCAGGATTCTGGCCAGCGACGGACCTCCTGAATGTGCTCCGCACAGGCCTTGATGAATCTCTTCAACAGCTTGGCTTGCTTCGTCGGGACCGAGACACTTCAGAAGGGGCCCGGAGAACGACCTTCGGTAGAGAGCGTTGTCGAGGATGACGAAGCGCCGAGCTTGGTACTTCATTCGGCGGGCTTCCCGAGGGTCGGAGGGCTCTCGGGAGTCCCGTAGACAGGACAGGTAGGGGGAGCGCCAGTCGCCGGGAGTGGCCGAGTCAATGGCGAGGAGCTCCAAGTCTATGCTCGGGCGCTCGAGCTCTTCTAGGAGGACCGATCGTGTACCTTCCGGGTCTAGAGAGGAGGCCAGTCGGGAGAGAGCGTCCGCCCAAGAGTTTTGCTCTCGAGCTATTCGGACTACCTCGAACTCCTCGAACTGCTGGGCCAGGCTCCGGACCAACTGTAGGTATTTGATCATAGGTACCTCCCGAGCTTCGTACTCGCCACTGACCTGGCTTGCAACTAGCTGGGATTCGGTGTGGATCCTGACTCGCTTGGCCCCCAACCGTCGGGCCATGCGGGCTCCCGAGATAAGGGCCTCGTACTCGGAAGCATTGTTGGACGCCAGAAAGTTGAACTTTAGGGCGTATTGCAACTCTATTCCTTCGGGGGACTTTAGGAGGATCCCTGCGCCGCTACCGACCTAGTTGGACGATCCATCGACGAACAGCTCCCAGGTTGGCCCGGTTGCCGTCGGAGGCCTGTCCTCGACCAGAACGGTGCTCTCGGCGATGAAGTCGGCAAGTGCTTGTCCTTTGATAGCTGATCGCGGCCGATACGAGATGTCGTAGGCCCCGAGCATGATGGCCCATTTGACGAGTCGCCCCGAGGCTTCGGGATGGGCCAGAATCTTCTTCAGTGGCTCGCCGGTTAGCACGGTGATGGGATGCCCCTGGAAGTAGGGTCGGAGGCGCTTTGCGGAGGTAACCAACGCTAGCACGAGTTTCTCGGTTGCGGGGTACCTCTGCTCGGCCTCGCCGAGCACCTTGCTGGTGTAGTAGACCGGCCTCTCGACTCCCGAGTCATTTCTGACTAGGACCGAGCTGACCGTTGATGGCGTTGCCGAGAGATAGAGCAACAAGACCTCACCCGGGACGGGCTTGGAAAGCACCGGGGGCGAAGCCAGGAACTCTTTGAGCTCGGTGAACGCTGTCTGGCATTCCCCATCCCATGCGAACGTAGCAGATGCTATCTTGGGCCCCCTCATCAGCTTGAAGAAGGGCAAGTATCGTTCGGCCGCACGGGACAGGAAACGACTGAGAGCAGCGACACGCCCCGTCAGACGCTGGACGTCTTTAATGCATGTGTGCGGGCGCATGTCCAGGATGGCCTGGACCTTGTCGGGGTTGGCTTCGATCCCTCACTGAGTGACCAGGAAACCCAGGAACTTCCCGGATCTTACTCCAAAGGCGCACTTGGCGGGGTTGAGCTTCATGCAGTACTTCAGGAGGGTGCCGAAAGTCTCGGCGAGGTCAGTGAAGTGGTCTTGGGCCCTCGGGGTCTTGATGAGCATGTCATCGATGTAGGCCTCGACGTTCCGACCTAACTGTCCCTCGAACATATGGTTGACCAGTCGCTGGTATGTGGCTCCAGCATTCTTCAATCCGAAGGGCATCCGGGTGTAGCAGTACACGCCGTAGTCGGTGATGAAGGCGGTCCTCTCGACATCTTCAGGGTTCATTCGGATCTGATGATAACCCGAATAGGCATCCAGGAAACTGAGTATCTCATTGCCAGAGGTTGAGTCAACCAATTGGTCGATGCTCGGTAGCGGATAGCAGTCTTTGGGGGTGGCCTTGTTCAGATCGGTGAAGTCTACGCACATTCGCCACTTGCCTGTAGTCTTCGGCACCAGGACGACGTTGGCTAGCCACGTTGGGTACAGGACCGATCTGAAAAGACCAGTTTCTTGTCCCTTGGTGACCTGCGCCTTGATGATCGCCTGTTTCTCGGGCGCATGCTTCCTCCTCCGCTGCAGTACGGGTCTCACGGTGGTATCAAGGTTGAGCTTGTGCGTCACAGTCTCCTCTGGTATACCAGGGAGTTGATCATCGGACCAAGCGAAGACCCGAACATACTCAGAAAGAAACTCCTTGTATTGCTGCTGTTCCTCTGGTGGTAGGTCGGCGCCGATCCTTACTCCTAGGGCCGGGTCGTCGTTCAGGAATACCGTTAATAACTCGCCACCGGGCTCGGTGGTCACGGCTTTTCCTTCGACTCCCCTGGGGTCCTTATCCTTCCCGTCCGGCCTTGAGGCTTCCACCGAGATGTTGTAGCACCTTCTAGCCGTGGCCTGGTTACCTCGGACTTCCCCCAATCCGTTTTTGGTGGGAAACTTCATTTTTTGGTGATAGGTAGATGGTACGGCCTTTATTCGGCTGAGAATTTTTCGGCCGAAAATGGCGTTGTACGCTATCATACCTTTAATCACTATGAAGTCCACTATGACCGTAACGGTTTTGGGTGGGGTGCTGATAGTGACCGGCAGGCTTAGGGCTCCCTCGGGGTAGGTGGCCAGGCCATTAAACCCGCAAAGGGGCGTTCGGATCGGGCGGAGCTTGGACGGGTCTTCCCCCATCTTGAGAAAACAGTCATAAGATAATACATCGGGGGCGCTCCCATTATCAACCAAAATCCTGTCTACATTATAGTGATTTATCGTGGCCGAGATAACGAGGGCATCGTCATGCGGGGTGCTCAGCCCTTCCAGGTCTTGGTCGGAGAAGACTATGACCTGGGGCTCCATCGGCGGGCCTCTGGGGGGCTCTAAGGCTCGGCTGGCTCGCTCGGCATGACGTTTCCTCCCTCAGCTAGTGTCGCCGCCCGATGCCGCTCCTCCGGAGATGACGTTGATGTGAACCCCTCGGGGGGCGTTGTCGATCTCCTCTGCGGCGTCTCGGTCTTCTTTGTGCCCGGTCGTGAACCGGGCTAGGTGCCCCAGACGGATGAGGCGCTCGATCTCGTCCTGGAGCTGATGGCAATCTCCGGTGTGGTGCCCGTGGTCGCCGTGGAACAGGCAATGCTTATCCCGCTTGCGGTTCTCGACCTCATTGGCTCGGGCTGGCGGAGAAGTCCCGAGTCTTTGATGTCTTCATAGATCTCGTAGACTGGCGCTGTCAAGGGGGTGTACCGCTCGTACTTTCTCTTGCGCTCTCCTTCTCGATCGCGCTTCTTACTCGAGCCAGGATTTGGCTCGGAGGTCCGCTTTTTGTCCCCCTCCCGACCCGAGCCGGTTGCGTCTCGGTAGGCGCTGAGTACTTCTTCACACTCGGCGTGGCGCAGTGCCAGAGTCACTAGCTCGGCAAGGGTCGAGGGAGGGTGGAGGACAAGCTCGCGGCGGAGATTCTCGTCCCGGGTGCCCCCGGTCAGTGCGGTTGTGGTTGAGGCCACATCCAGGCGGGGGATCCTGAGGGCTTCCGATTTAAATCGGTGGACGTAAGTCCGGAGCCTCTCCCCTTGCGCCTGTTTGAGAGCCAGGAGCCCCGCTACTGACCTTGGGGGGGCGCTACCGGCGAAACTCTCCTTGAAAATTCACCAGAATTGTCTGAAGTCTCGAATGGACCCAGGGGCGAGGGCCCGGAACCATGCCTGAGCACCTTGGACCAGGGTGGCTGCGAAGGCTCGGCACTTGATGGGATCCGGCGTTCCATGAAGAGTCACCAGGGCATCGAAGCTATCGTAGTGGTCGGCTGGGTCGCCCTGGCCGTCATAGAGCTTGAAGGTTGGAATGGAGGCTTTGGGAGAGACCTCTGCCTTCAAGATGTACTCGGAGAAAGGGGATTTCTCCTCGTCCTCCGGGAGAGAAGTCTTCTGCAGGGCGCGGAGGGCGCGCTCTTTCTCTGCGAACCGTCTCTCGAAATCTCGCAGCCGGAGGGACAGCTCTGGCTGCAGTCGCACCGTGAGGCTGGGGGGGGGGCGTCTTGGTGATCTCCCGGGGCACTAGTGCCCGGGTGCGGTGGCCTCGCCCCCTGCTTCCCTCTCCTCGGCGTGGAGGAAGCCTCTTGCTCCGCAGGCGGAGCATGCGAGGGTCCTCCGACGTCGTTGCGGAGGAGCTGTCAGCCACGGAGGGTGAAGCGGCCTCCGGCGGTGTGCTACGTCGCACTCCTTCGAGGGGGACTTCCTGACGGGGCGCGGGACCTTGCGTCCCTAGCCGCCTGGGCCCTCATGAGCTCCACGAGGACGTCCATCTTTTCGTTGAGGGCCTGGAAGGCGTTGGCGCCACCGTCGAGGGGTGCCCCTGTCTCCGCCGGGGGTGGTGGTGGCCTGTTGGTGGGGATGCTGGCGTTGGAGGGGGGGCTCTGTGAGACCCTAGAGAGGGCGCCTCCCGCTGCCGCCATAGCCTTACCTGCCCCACCGACGGATCTCCTCCCTGAGCTTCTTCTCACCATCTCGGCTCTTCGTGCGTTTCCCACAGACGGCGCCAGATGAAGAGGCGAGATCTCACGCTGAGTCTTGAGCGGGCTATGGATCACCAGAAGATGAATCTGCAAGAGAGGGAAACGTATCAGAGGGCCCAGGGGATCTCCCTGGGGGAAAACCCTCCGATGGCTAAGTCAGTAGAGCTATGGTGGAAGCAATAATGGGGGGAGGAGAGAGCTGATGCGCGAGAATCCTCTCCACCAGAGGGTGAAGCGAATCGTGCTTAGGAGCTAAGGGTGTGTGAATACCTTCTTTCCCTTACCTTCTTCCGGAGGGTATCCCTTGCTTAAATAGTGCGCCGCCTTCAGGAGTCCTGTAAGCTGAGGGGTTTCCGACGGGAGTTACGTCTTTAACGGGGGCTTTCATGGCCTGATCATGGGAACGTTATCCCCTCGGAGTCCGGCGGCTCCCCTGACTCTCCCGCTGGCGGGGGACTCTGAACGGCTGCACATGTGGATAATCAACCGGCCTTACAGAGCCTCGGGGATGCTAGCTCATGTCCGAGCGATAGGCATGGCCTGGCGAGGGTGGGGTCGGATAGGTCGACTGGAGCCTATCTCTCTCGGACGGGGAGAGGGCTTTAGGCCGGACCTTCCTTGGGACCTGACCGTTGTCTCGGGCCCTCCGAGCCTAGAAGGCCGCCGGGGAGAGTTAGTTCCTCGAGTCTTATTTATTGGGCTTTTCTTCCCTAAGTGGGCCCTGTGGGCTATCACTCGGGCGGGCTCGCCTAGTTGGACCTTGTGGGTCTTGTTGGGCTGCCTTTGTGGTGGGCTGCGGAAATCCCCCTCTCCACCAACCAACACTCGGAAGGGAATGAGATTGAGTGATGAGTGTTAGAGTGAAGTTATCAAATCGTCATGTCCCTTTTGTTATTGTATTAGTTCACTTATGTCAGTTGTATCAATTCATCTATGTCATTTGTATTAGTCAACTTGATTAGAACTGCTCAAGATTTGAAGCCTAGTCGTTGGACTCTGGGAACACATGTAATTGTCCTTTGATTAATTGTGACAATTGTCAGCTCGTACTATTTGCATTAAATTTTGAGTTAAATCTTAGTTATTTGCGCACTCTGATATTTACATGATTGACACGATCTATATAGACGCGTCACGCCTCCGAGTAATCTTCCGCGCTCGGGGCGTGATAGTCTTCGTGGTATCAGAGCCTAGGTTTTCAAACCTAGGGAACTAGAAAAAATAAACGGTTAGAAATTGAAATCTAAGTAAAAACTTGAGTTCAAGGATAGATATACCTTACCCGGTAAGATGGATAGAGCCATGGGTTAAGTTCTACAATGACTTTCGGCCTTACAAGTAAATCCGATCTTTATCATACTTAACTCTTTTCTAGGATCATGGCTGCTGAAAGAGGACAATGGCGCGAGATGCAGCGCACCGTGCAGGGCCTTACACAGGCACTACAGCAAGTGGCCCAAGGCGGAGCTAACCGTGGAGCGGGTGACCTTCACAGGAGTTTCCGTAACATGAACCCACCAAGGTTCACAGGTTCGTCCGACCCCGAGGATGTCGAGAATTGGCTAAAGGAGATGGAACGAATCTCCGTGTAATGCAATGCACGGACGAGGAGAAAGTTTTACTGGCTGTATTCCAACTTGAGTGGGACGCTCGATGCTGGTGGGAATCTATAGAAGCAACACTGCCAGAATACCATGTTACATGGGATGAATTCACGGAGCATTTCAACAACAAGTACTTCTCCGATCATATCCAGGAAAAGAAGGCCACAGAATTCGCCGTTCTAAAACAACGGGGCTTGAAAGTGGCCGAGTATGAGGGCCAATTCTCCAGATTGTCTAGGTATGCACCCCACTTGGTGTGTACAGAAAAGATGAAGGCGAGAAGATTGCTCAATGGGCTTCGGCCCCATTATATCACACAACTTGCCCCGATGGACATCCAAGTCTATTCGGAGATGGTTCGGCGTGCTCAACTGCTGGAAGACGCCACCGAATTATCTGAGAGAATCCGAGGAAGAGACAAGAAGGAACCCGTCACAAGCCTGGGAAAATTCAAACAATCCTTCAACAAGAAGCGATTCTTCATGGGAGGGGAGCCCTCCAAGGCAAAGAAATTCCAGAAGAATGACATGCCATTCTCCACCACCACACCATCAAAGGAGCTTTGCAAGTATTGTGATAAAGCTGGTCATAAGACCGAGGAATGCTGGAGAAAGTTAGGAGCTTGCCTTCGATGTGGGAGTCGAGAGCATCGGATTCCAGACTGCCCACTGATGAAGGAGCAGGACATCAAAGACGAGAAGCGTCCGGTAAAGAAACAAGGCCGTCTGCAAGCTCTCCGAGAGACAGAAACCACTGAAGGTGGAATTGTGGAAGGTACTCTCACTATTTGTTCAAAAACTGCTCAAGTTTTATTCGATATCGGAGCAACTCATTCATTCATTTCCAAGAACTTTGCTGCTTCATTTTCTAAGAAACATGAACTGCTAGATTTGGTCATATCTACACCTCTTGGGAATGAGTCTGATATCACTTATCATTATCCAAACTATGAAGTGATGATTAAGGGAAATAATTTACCTGCTGACCTGATATGCCTAGACATAAAGGGGTATGATGTCATACTAGGTGCCGACTGGCTATCCACATACCAAGCAACTGTAGATTGCCGGCATGGCAAGGTAACTTTCGTAGATTTCCCAGAGCTAGTTAACAATAGCCCTCGGAGTAAATCACTTCTTATATCAGCACTCCGAGCTAGTAAACTTATGAATAAGGGATGCATGACTTTCATAGCATTCGTGACTGCCACGGAAGTTGAGAAGGTTAAACTTAATGACATCTGTGTAATTCGGGATTTTCCCGATGTTTTTCCAGAAGATTTAACCGGCTTACCCCCGGAAAGGGAAGTGTCGTTCATAATCGACCTTGTCCCTGGTGCTCGTCCTATTTCCAGGGCACCATACAAAATGTCCCCTACTGAGCTGAAGGAACTAAAAGAGCAGCTAATGGAGTTATTGAACAAGGGTTTCATCAGGATGAGTACTTCCCCATGGGGAGCACCCGTGCTATTCGTCAAAAAGAAGGACGGATCGATGAGATTATGCATAGATTATCGACAGCTAAATCACCTTACAATCAAGAACAAGTATCCACTGCCAAGGATTGATGAGCTGTTCGATCAACTTTCTGGAGCTGTATATTTCTCCAAGATTGATCTTCGTTCTGGTTACCACCAATTGAAGATCAAAGAAGAAGACATTCATAAAACTACATTCCGAAGCAGGTATGGGCATTACGAATTTACTGTTATGCCTTTCGGACTAACAAATGCCCCTGCAACTTTTATGCAGTTAATGAACAGCATATTCAGGCCCTATTTAGACCAATTTATTGTGGTCTTTATTGATGATATTCTGATCTATTCAAAGACCAAAGAGGATCATGAAGAACATCTCAAGAAGGCATTGCAGATATGAAGGGGAAACAAGCTATATGCCAAATTCAGCAAATGCGAGTTTTGGCTCGAGGAAGTATCTTTCTTGGGCCATATCATTTCGAAGAATGGAATTGCTGTTGACCCATCAAAGGTCGAAGCCGTGAAGAACTGGGAACGACCCACAAATGTAACTGAGATTCGGAGCTTCTTGGGTCTAGCTGGTTACTACCGACATTTTATAAAGGACTTCTCCAAAATTACTGTTCCCCTGACCAGGTTAACCCGCAAGGAAGTGCCTTATGAGTGGAAGGAAGACTGTGTAAAGAGTTTCCAAACTTTGAAGGATCTCTTGACCACTGCTCCAGTCTTATCATTACCAATGGAAGGAGAAAAATACGAGGTATATACTGATACTTCTGGTATTGGTCTCGGATGTGTATTAATGCAGAATGGGAGAGTCATTGCATACTCTTCTCGACAATTGAAGAAACATGAAGAGAACTACCCAGTTCACGACTTAGAACTGGCCGCAGTAGTATTCGCTTTAAAGATCTGGAGGCACTATCTCTACGGAGAACAATTCACTGTGTACTCCGATCATAAAAGCCTAAAGTACTTATTCTCCCAAAAGGAGATGAACATGCCACAAAGGCGTTGGCTCGAGCATCTCAAGGATTTCAACTTTACTATACAGTACCATCCTGGTAAGGGTAATTCCGTAGCTGATGCCCTTAGTCGAAAGCCGAGAACAATATTGGCCAACTGCATGATACAAGAATGGAAACTGCTGGAGAAATTCTCTGAGCTTGATATCAGCACAGATGAGAAGAACATGTGTATTATTCTATCTCATATGAGCCTACATCCAGATTTACTACCTGAAATCAAGAAGTTACAAGAAGAGGATCCCTCGCTAGTGGAGATAAAGAGCAAGCTGGACGAGAGACTGGATTTCAAGCTGGCACCTGATGGCAGATTACTATTTCATGCACGGACATGTGTGCTCGACTGTCCCGAATTGAAGAAGAAGATTCTTGAAGAAGCTCATAGATCGAGGTACACAATTCACCCTGGAGCTACTAAGATGTACCAAGACTTGAAAAGAACTTTCTGGTGGCCAAACATGAAGAGGGAAGTAGCAGACTTTGTGTCTCGTTACCTCACATGCCAACAAGTGAAGGCGGAACATCAAAAATCCGCCGGAAAGCTACATCTGCTGGATATTCCCAAGTGAAAGTGGGAAGACATTGGCATGGACTTTATCATGGGTTTGCCCAAGTCTAGGGGCGAATATGATGGAATTTGGGTAATTATCGACCGGTTAACTAAATCGGCCCATTTCTTACCCATCAAAAGTCGATGGTCAGTCGACGTACTTGCTGCCCTGTATATTAAGGAGATGGTTAGATTGCATGGAGTTCCCGTCTCGATCATATCTGACCGAGACCCACGCTTCACCTCTCATTTTTGGAAGAGTCTACAACACTCTATGGGGACGAAACTTAATTTCAGCACTGCTTTCCATCCCCAGACAGATGGTCAGACTGAAAGGACAAATCAGGTTGTTGAAGATATGTTAAGGGCATGTATTATAGATTTCGGCGAAAGCTGGCATGACCACTTACCACTAGCCGAATTTACATATAATAACAGCTATCAAGCTAGTATTCAAATGGCTCCTTTCGAGGTGCTTTATGGCAGGAGTTGTCGTTCTCCAATATGCTGGGAAGAAGTCGGTGAAAGATAAATTCTAGGCCCAGATATGGTTAGAGATTCGACTGAGAAGATACACCTTATCAGAGAAAGACTCAAGGTAGCTCAGTGCAGGCAAAAATCTTATGCTGATAACAGAAGGAGAGATTTGGAATTTCAAGCGGGTGACCATGTATTTCTCAAGGTATCTCCCGACCGAGGTATTAGAAGATTCGGTGTTAAGGGCAAGCTTACACCAAGGTTTATCGGTCTATTTGAAGTATTGGAAAGAGTGGGCGAGGTGGCTTACCGCATTGCCTTACCTCCTCAACTCTCGGAAGTGCACAATGTATTTCATATATCTATGCTGAAGAAATATGTGCACGACCCTTCGTACGTCATCAATCATGCTGAATTGGTGATTCAAAGGGATCTTACTTATGAGCAAAGGCCGATGCGGATCCTCGACCGCGAAGTTCGAGTTCTAAGGAGCAAGGCGATCCCTATGGTAAAAATCCAATGGAATCGATGTTCGGAGCTAGAAGCAACTTGGGAGATCGAGGAATCTATGAAGAGAAGATACCCAGAACTATTTTAGTCGGCAAGTATCTTATACTTTCTACAGTATCCTTATGTAGTTGAATTTACCCTTATACAATTGAATTTGGGGACCAAATTCTTTTAAGTAGAGGAGGGTGTAGCACCCCTTATAAAAAATAAAATTTTATTATTATTATTATTAATATTTGCCAAATAAAAAAATATTAAATAAACTCTTTAGGAAGTTTATGTAAGAAGTGGAACACGAAGTTATCATATGTAAAGATTATTCATTTAACAAGTGGCTTCCTAGTGTAGTTAGTTAAGTAATTTGTCTTCCAACCCAATGACTAGCGTTCAAATCCTAGCATCCACCATTTACATTTTTTGCCAAATAATTATATGTTATAGACAGATGGGCCATGGATTAGCTGTCCAAACATTATCTCTATCTCTCGTAAAAGCCCCATTATTTCCTAACGTGAATAGTGTCATGAATAGTACCACTTTTTATTTAAAAAGAATTTTTTAACAAAAATTATATGTAAAAATAGAGAAAAATATAAGGATCTTATTAATGAAATTTCATAAACTAACTCCATCAATTTTTAAAGATAAAAATCTTTGAAGTTTAACTTGGAATCTTAACTTATGAATAGTGCACCCCAACTTACAGCACTTCGTAAAAGAGACACGAACATCCTATTTGAGTTGGCATCGCACTATGGGATGCTATTATTTCAGATCTGGTTCCCCTCCTGTCTACCAAAAATCCTAAAATCCCTATATTATACCCCTCTATTGAGGCAGAGACTCTTGCCTTCTCTGACATTCGAAGCCTTGCTGCAGAGAACGTGGGAGCATTCTCTGAAGCATTGTAGAGGAGGGAAGGAGCTGATCTTCTTCCTTTCTTCTTCCACCTGTACCCTTTCTGCCACCACACAGAGGTAGGTGATCTCGAGCTTTAACCAAACCATAGCTAATCTAGGTTATATTAGCATGTAAAATTAGTGATTAGTCTCATCTCCATGCGGTATTTAGTGGTTACACATCATGTTATAGTAGGTGTTCTCAACTTTTAACTAAACTAATAGCTAATCTAGGATGATTAGTCTAGGCATTTAGTCTTAGGCTCATTTCCATACGATATTTAGTGTTTATAAAGCATGTGTTGGCTTAAATCTAGGATGATTAGTATGCCTTAGCTTCATATCTAAGATAATTAGCATGTATTAACTTTATACCTAGAATAATTAGCAAGTATTAGTCTCATATCTAGAATGATTAACATGTGTTGGCTTAAATCTAGGATGATTAACATGCATTAGCTTCATACTTGAGATGATTAGCATGTATTAGCTTCATACCTAAGCCGATTAGCATGCATTAGCTTCATACTTGAGATGATTAGCATGTATTAGCTTTATACCTAAGATAATTAGCATGTATTAGCCTTATACCCAGAATAATTAGCAAGTATTAGCAAGTATTAGCAAGTATTAGTCTCATACCTAGAATAATTAGCATGTGTTAGCTTAAATCTAGGACGATTAGCATGTATTAGCTAATATCTATATTTGATATTGTGTGAGACGATGCAATGAAATGGAATGCTGCAATTGCAGTGATGAATATTGGGTAATCGAAGTTTTTCCCCTTTGCATCCCGTGGATCTATATCTTCTATTTGAAATGCATAATAGTATACACAGTACTGGTTTCAGAATTTGCGTTGGTTCTCTGAAGAGGGATGAGGATAGGGCCCCCACCCCCATCTAATGGGTGATTGGGCTCCATCCCCTTTTCATTCCCTGTCTCAATGACAGATTCTCTGCATATGTTTCAAGTGTTTCCCCTCGAACCCTTCATGTTGTTCAGGAACCCGAGATACCAATCTCTTGGTTCTCTGAACCGCCAGGCTTTGGTGAATAATGATTTCGATCACTGGGTCCTCCATTCTAAGCCTTGAATGCTTAGGGCCTGGAGTTTCGATGCCAGAAGCCCATCCATCGCCAGTTTTTGACGCCATTAGGTTCGTCCAGGGGATCAGAGACAGTCATCTCTTGATCCCCCAGACGGCTGACGACGAACGGAGAAAGCTTCTCTGGGTTCAGATGATGATCTTTCTTTTCCTCTGGCTAATTTGATCTCCCAACTCCCCTGGCATCCTCCTAACAGAAGCCCCCATGAAAGCCCCCTTTTCTGTGCTCCAGATCTTGCCTTAACCTGAGCCAGAAATCTCAAGAAACCCCCAAACAGAGCATCATTTTTGAGCTCTGGAAACCCTGAAATCTCGTAGCATTCCACCTTCTCGGCGTGCTAAATTCCCCGCCGAAAACCCCTCAGCCGAGAGGCCTCCCTCTCCTGCTAAACGACGAAAAAAGCCTATTTCAAACCCTTCCACATGAGCCTCCCGGCACCAAGCTCCCGGCGTGCCATTTCCCCGCCGAAAACCCCTCAGCCGAGAGGCCTCCCTCTCTTGCTAAACTACAAACCATGGCTCTGCAATTCAAACCCTCCATACACACCTAACCCCCCTTTGGCATGAAACCCCTCTCCACATGACCTTCCCGGCCTGGGCTTCCCGGCCCCCCCCCTTTTTTTGCCATTTAGGCCCAGGCCGAGAGCCTCTCCCGGCCGCTTCATGGGCGCGCCGAGAAGCCCCCCTTTGGCCACTTCATAGCGCGCCGAGAAGCCCATTTTTTCCCTGGCCGAGATCTTCCTCTCCTGGCCAACAGAAACCACGCCGAGAGCCCTCTCATCGACCTCCGAGACGGGGAATAGTGATTGATGATAGAGACATGTACAGTCTCCTTGAGCCTTAGTGCTCCCTTGCTTTTCGGCTTTCATCCCAGCACTCTGTGGATGTCAGCCTATATCATCCCCTGGCAGATGCTAAATCCAGGGGAGGTGCTGCCGAAATTCTCTCAAGATGATAAAGTCAACATTGAACTGCACCGATAACTGACACAAATGTTGTTACTGAATCTTAAATCCGAATTTTGTTCCGGGGGCTCCGCCCCCGGAAACCCCCGCAAGGGGCGCTGCCCCCTTGACCCCCGCGACCTGACCGGGCAGGTCGATCCCCGCGACCTGACCGCGCAGGTCGATCCGCGTGCGAGGGCGCAACCTTGAGCGTTCGCTCACTTTCCGTCGTCCCGCATCGGGTTCATGAATAACCCCTTTAGCTCGGGAGGGCTCTGCCATTGCATGAGTTCCACCAGCTTCTACAGGGAATATCAAACATTGCCCCATGGCAGATAAGCGATTCGGGAAGTTCAACACTTCTCTCTTTCGGCTTTCATCCCGGCACTCCGTGGGTGATAGTCTATTTCCCCCTGGGCATGATCCAGATTAAGGGGAAATGCTGTCGAAATACTGATCGATGTTTTAAACCTCATCACGGTCGCGGCTCAGGCTACCTATGATTGAGATCCTCCTTCCCCCCTTAACCCCGGGCTTTGAACCGCTGACTTAACGATATCATCTGTTTCTATGGCTGATGTTATTATCTTGCCCGCCTTCACGGCTCTGGTATGAAGTTCAATTTGCACACATGAATATATGTTTGCCTCTCGAGGCCTCCTATTTTTGGCGTTTAATCAAGGGTTGTCTTACTTAGGGAGGACGTAATTAACGTCATAGCGTTCAGGGTATGACGGACTTCTAGTCCAGACACGATCACTCACAATCGACTGACCAAGTCAGATCGAGCGCACAATAAAAATCGTCACACATGTGACTGGCACGCCAATAAATCAATAAATCAATAAATCAATAAATCAACAAATAAATAAATAAATAAATAAAATCCGCGTCCACAACCCTTGGACTCCATTCCATAATTCCACCTTATATATCATACTGGTCAAACCTTGAAATTCCATATTGGCTATAAATAAGAGTGGATGTCAACAAACATGATAAATGCTGTGCATATAGGGCCCGGTCTGGTCCTGGGGGGAGCACCCGAAGGTACTTGTGCCCATGGGAGTTTATTGACCACGGTGTTTGGCATTGCACCGGAGTGCTTGCTTGCTAGGCTTTAGACATTCCACTCATTCTCGTGATATTACTTGATTGATTTGACTTGAGACCCGCAGAAGGGTAAAGTTTTGCTTGAATGAAATTGATAAATAGCTAATTCCAATTTTACATGCTTGAATTTATATTACTTTCTATTACTTGCTTGACATGAGTTCTTACTCTCTTGGAAAGATTTTGTTAATTCTAGTTATTACTTGCTTGAATCTCTTACTATTGCTGCATTGAAGTTGGAATCCTTATACTGTCACTTGTTATTCCTTCACTACTCTTGTCGATTTTTACAATCCTTGATATCTACTCATCTACATGCATAGTTTTACTGACATTAATTGAACTTGTAAACCACTTAAAGCCTGTTAAATCTTGAGATGTAATTCCTACTGAGCGATTCACTCATCTAGTTGTTTTCTAATATTTTCAGGTAATTTGGATGCCAACCAACACTCGGAAGGGAATGAGACTGAGTGATGAGTGTTAGAGTGAAGTTATCAAATCATCATGTCCCTTTTGTTATTGTATTAGTTCACTTATGTCAGTTGTATCAATTCATCTATGTCATTTGTATTAGTCAACTTGATTAGAATTGCTCAAGATTTGAAGCCTAGTCGTTGGACTCTGGGAACACATGTAATTGTCTTTTGATTAATTGTGACAATTGTCAGCTCGTACTATTTGTATTAAATTTCGAGTTAAATCTTAGTTATTTGCGCACTCTGATATTTACATGATTGACACGATCTATATAGACGCGTCACGCCTCCGGGTAATCTTCCGCGCTCGGGGCGTGACATGTGTTCTCTCGAGATTTGTGTCATTTCCGTGGTTGTGCTGTTGGGTTATTCTTCCATGTTTCTCCTTTGTTAGTCCTTAAATTTTGAGGACGGAATTTCTTAAAGGAGGGGAGGATGTAATGCCCTGGATCCTTGTAGGTCTCGCTGGATCTTTCGGATCTGTTTCGGTTCACTTTTGTGGCTTCCGAGTTGAGCTTTACTAGCCGTGTGGATTTTTCTCTCGTACTAGTTACGGAACCCTACGGTGAGTTTATTTATCAATTCATCGACTCGTGAATGCTGCAGCGACGATGTACTCTCCGAGCCGGTCGTTTCGACTATTTTTACGTATTTTTCGGAGATAGGGCCTAAAATCAGATTTTTTGGAAATTAAGAAAATTCCTAATTTCTTTTCCTATTTCTTTTCCTTCCTCTCTCTTCCCTTCTCATTTTGCCGCCGCCGTCTCTCTCTCCCGTTTTCTCTCCTCTCGAGCTTCCTCGGCTCCGACTGCAGACGGAGGACCTAGGAGCGAGTGTTGGGGATGCTGTGGAGCTGACTGGGTGCGCGACGGGGCGAGGATGGAGTGGTTTTGGCGCGATCCCGAACGGTGGATTCAAAGCCGGTTTTTGAGCTCGCGGCACGATTTTCGGCGCGGTTTAGTCCCTTCGGGGCACAGTTTCTTCGGTGGAGGTAGGGAGACGGATCGCCACTTCCTCCTGCACGTTTTCCCTGCTTCTGTGCGTTGTTTGGTGCTCGATCGGGGGAGATCGAGCCGGTTTAGTAAAAATCGTAGTTTTTGGGGTTTTCAGGGTTCGCCGAAAAATGGCAACCATTCGTGGTGTGGTTAGTGTCAAACTGACCGTGGGGATGTCTGGATCCCATTCATGTAAGTTTCGTTTTGATTGGTGGTCATTCGAGGCCGGTAGGAGTCCGGGAACCTCGGTGACTCGTTTAGCGTCGATTTGTTCAAATCGCCCTGATCTTGCGTTTTAGCGCGTGCATGAGGGCTTTTTAGCCTCCCGATGTTGTTTTTCATCGTCTAGCTTTGTTTCCCCTACGCTTCGACGTGAATGGGGCGTGGAACGGGCCGATTTGGCGTTTCCACTATTTTCCCGCCGTGACCGGTGTAGCGGTCGTTCCAGGGACCGTCACAGTCCCGGACGGCCCTACGACAGATCGTCACAGCGTCTGGGCGTTTTTAAATTGTTCATGGCTGAGTGAGCGTGACGGTCATGTCCCTGACCGTTACACTCCCCTGACGCGTCCCGACTGGTGCGTCACAGCCATTGTGCCTTTTGTGTTGTGTTTGAGGCGGTTGCTCTGACGGCACTCCCCCAGTGCGTCAGAGTGGTGTAACGCGCCTGCCCCAGGCTGTTACACTCTATTTGACCGCATTTGACTGTTTCTGTCAGTTCCTCTAACGCGCCTACCCTGGTGCGTCAGGCTTGTGTAACGCGCCTGTCCCAGGCCGTTACATTCCGTTTGGTTGAGCTGGGTGGCTGTGTCTGTTGGTTCTAACGGCCCTGCCCCCGTGCGTCGCAGTGTCATAACGCGTCCTCCTTGGACCATTACATGCTGTTTGTTTGAGGTTTCAGACATGGGTCTATTGGCCCTGACGCGTTTGTTCCCGTGCATTAGGTTGGCGTAACGCGCCTGTTGTCGTGCGTTAGGCCGCTATAACGTGCCTGCCCTGGCGCGTTACGCTGTTCGCGTTTTGGTTTCGAGCCTGTTGGCCCTGACGGCCCCAGGCGGGCGCGTCAGAGCTGTGTAACGCGCCTGGGTTAGGCCGTTACATGCCCTGTGCATTTTAGGCATTGGTTAGGGCGTTGTCTGTGATGGCTCCCCCTGCGACCGTCACGTTTCTGTAGCACGTCTGTTCTAGACCGCCACAGTCTTGTTCCTCTAGAATGTAACGGCCCAACGCTAGACCATCACGTTCGAGTAACGGTCTAGGAGTGGTGCGTTACAGTCTTTGAGCTCCAATTTCCGTGGTTCTGGTTTCTAACTATCTTGGCTTGTCCTTGTGGTCTGCCCGCATCCCCGTGGATGTCTCTAGACGTCCTATGAGGGCTAAGGCTACGTTATAAGGTAGCCAGGAGTCTTCTTGCTTGAGGTAGGATTTTCTATCCTATTGTTGAGTGTGTCTTTGTCGGGTTCCGGTCAACCCGGGGTGACCGAGTGGTTGACAGGTGACCTTGTGTGGGTGTCTTGGCAGTTTTGTCCAGTCCGAGACACTGGTTCTTGATGCCTCGAGGTATCATCTTACCTTAGTTTATGTGTCCAAGCGTGTCTGAGGGTCCTCGGTGTTCCCTTAGGTCTCCGTGAGCTGTTTCCTGCGGAGTGTCATTTCTCGTGGCTTAGGATTAGACCGATTGACGACTTGGTCCGCTGTCTGTAACGATCTTACCTTTGAGTCGTCCGACTCAAGGATCGTTAAGTGGTAGGTCTAGTTGCCTTGCCCTGAGCCTATCGACAGTGGCTGTGCTGCCATTGGTGCTTCGAAGTACGTGTCGTGGGGCGTTCTTGCCTGCTTCTACTTCAGCACTTATGTTTTGAGTCTCTGTGTCATGTGAGCGTCCGTTTGTTATAGCCCCAAAGCCCTTGAGTTGCCGACCAGCCTATGGATGGCGGAGGGGTGTTCCCGAGACACGGTTTGCAAGCTAGTTCTGTGGGCTCCCAGCCAACGGTATCGTCCTACCGAGGGAGAAAACTAGCTAGAGAGCCTGGCTTAGGCTAGAGCCAGTGTGTGCACACGTGGTCAGGGGCTTTGGACTTACGTCGACGGGCATGACCCTGACTGGTTACTTGATGTTGTTGTTCCTGTTTGGTTCAGCGCGTGTCTGTGACTCTGCCGTGGTTTCAGCGGTACCATAGGCGAGACACTTGTGGCGCAGCATAAGACGTCAGTGGACGCAGTTGGCTGTTCTTTTTGCGAGGGGGTGCTTCCGTCACGTGACGCGTGACTCTCGGCGTTTCTTGTGCGTCGTGACCTTCCCGAGTTAGCCTTTCTGTGGCCCTACTCGAGGTCAGTGTGACGTTGCGTGCACGACGTTCTAAGTCGTGTGTGCCGTCATGTCTGTTGTGTCTGTCTTTTGTCCATCCGTGCAGGTCTTCGTCCTAGGCCTGGCGTCAGATCGATAACTCCTGACTTTGTCAGATCAGAGTCGCCCTTCTGTTGCTGTTTGGAGTAGCTTAGGATGCCGAGTTCTTCTCGGTGGCCTTGTTCTGGGTTTTACGGCCTCGTTTCTCCCTTTTCTTTTAGCTTCCCTTGCTCTTAGCTTGTTCCCTACTCCTGCTGTTGCCGTTCTTTTTACAAGTTTATAGTGTAGTTTTCCTGCTTTTCTACACCTGCTGTTTTCGTTGTTGTTGTTCCGTGTTACTGCGTGTTTTTCAGTGGGGATCCGCGTGACCCCTACTGAGCCAGTGACATGAGGCTCACCCCTGCTTTTCAGGTGGGGTGACGTCGTTCGTTCTGCTCCGGTGTGGTTCCTGGTGCGCGTGCTCGTAGCGTGTCGTTGTGGCCAGCTGGTACCTGCGTCGGGCTTCCCCCGACTTCTCGGTACGTCTTTTCTTTTCTGTCGACTGTACTTGCTAGACTTGCTGTCTTTAGCTTTGGACTCGACTCTGGTGTATAATTATTAAAATGAAACTGTTAATTAAAAAGTAATTTTATTTCTGCTACTTAAGCAAACCAATCTAATGAAATTTAATTGCTTACTGTTATATCTCTATGGCTTCAATGTGCTCTACACATACCTTTCATCCCTTCGGAGCTTTACTGCTCTTGGGAGGCCTCGCGGGTTCCTTGTGGTATCACGTGTATTCGGTAGTCCTACCGGGTATACCTGGTATCCAGAATCCGAGTCGCTACAGCGACTGCTTAGCATACGTTCGGAAATGCGATCGATGCCAATGGTTTGACCACTTAATCCACCAACCAGCCTCATAACTCGTGACCCTGACCGAGCACTACCCCTTTGCTCGATGGGGGATCGATATCCTGGGTCCATTCCCTATGGCCCAGGCCCAGAAAAAATTCCTTATCATCGCCATCGACTATTCCTCCAAGTAGATCGAAGCTGAAGCTGCCACCAAAATAACCGAGACAGTAATCTGGAGTTTCGTTTGGAGATTGATCATCTGTCGCTTTGGCATCCCCCGAGTGATTGTGAGCGATAACGGTCGGTAATTCAACTGTGCTTATTTTAAGAACAAGTGTGCCGACCTACATATTCGCAACCACTTCACCTCGGTAGCCCACCCTCAAGCCAACGGACTGGTCGAGAATGCCAACAAAACTATCATCAAAGGCATCAAAACCAGGCTCGAAAAAGCTAAGGGTAGCTGGCTTGAGGAATTGCCTAGCGTACTATGGTCGCACCAAACCACTCCCAGACCGGCCACTAGTGAAACTCCATTTCAACTAGTATATGGTACAGAGGCAATAATTCCACTAGAGATCGATAGCCATTCTCTTCGAGTAATCAACTTCTTGCTTGAGTCGAACGAGCAGAACTTACTGGAAAACTTGGACCGGGCCGACGAAATCCGTGAGATTGCGAGAATCCGAGCTTGGAGTACCATCGTCGCATGACTCGCTACTACAATGCCTAGGTCCGAGATAGGCAGTTCCAACCGAGAGATTTCATCCTGAGAAAGGCCGAAGCCTCTCGACCACTGGAGTCGGCGGGGAAGCTTGCCCCTAATTGGGAAGGCCCCTATCAAGTGGTCGAGACACTCGGGAAAGGAGCTTACCAACTATGTACCATGGAAGGGAAACCAATTCCTCGGACTTGGAATACCACGACATTACGAAAATTCTATTTCTGAGCATTTCCATACATGTAAGAAAACGAGTAAGATAGCAATTTTCATTTTTATTGCATCAATATTTTTGTACATCAGATAGGCCGTAGCCAATACAATATGTGCATAAAAAGAGAAACTGATACAACATGGACTAATAGCTCGGTGCGGACGAGGTTAGCAACCTCAAACCGAGCCACTGACTCCGCCCAGTGTGGAAACTGGCTCGGGTAGTAAGACATCCAACCTAATCTGCTCGGGTAGTCAGGAAGAGATGGTATCAGTAAAAAAAAATCAAGAGCCATATGTCCGACTACCAACTTGGTAGAAAACAAGAAAAAGCTCCATCAAGAATTGATGGTGCGGGCAAGAAGAGACAGGAAAAAAGAAGACAAAAACGATTTGAACACTCCCTTGGGGTATAGGGAGGGGGAGGGGAGGAGAGGAGAAGAACGGAGGGAGAGAGGTAAGCAAATGGTGTTGAATGCCTTCCTCTCTCGAACCATCCACCAAGCCATCCCCCCTCCAGGTGTGGGTGGCAGCCCGGAAGTCATAGAGGAATGCCCCATCACGCGTCCACCATTCTTCTACACTATCCGCCTAGCCGTCTTCCATTCTTCTACACCGAAGTAGTCCGAACGCCCCAGCAACTGCTAAAGCCTTCATCTTCATCGTCTGGCTCCATGCTTCACTAGAGGACGGCAACGGAGAAGAAGACATACGCTTCACTAGAGAAGGAAGAAAAGGTGGGGAACATAGCGAAAGCCCTTATGCAGCGTGAAGAGGAGGAGACACCCTTCGGAGCCTTTTATAGGTCGAGGGGGGAGATCTGTACCTTAATTGACCCTCCCCTTGAAAAGATGCAAAGGGACTTCAAATAGAAGGTGACACCCTCCTCGAGGAGCAGTTATGCCTCCCTGCCCCTGAAGTACTCCTACGGGAATATGTGAAAAGGCATGACATTCAATGCTTGGAAAGGTAGAAACATACCGGATAAGCACCCGTTAATCGACCGATCGGCATGTGATCTGATTTTTTGGTAGAAGGATCGTACGAGATATCTGATATGCTGACGACCGCATATACGATACATCAAACTCGGTCAAACACGGTAAGGAGCATTTAAGTACGCTATGAGTGCTACTGCCATTATATTCAAAGAAAGAAAGTACAGGCAAACTTTCCAGATGGCCCCCTTAAAAAAACAAACAAACAAAAAGGGAAAAGGCCAGCGATTACAAGCCAAACCTAGTCTATAGAGATAGGGGAAGGGTGGGAGGTCTGCGACCCCCCTTGAGGCTCGGGTGTCTGAAGGCCTTCAGCACTCGGAACCATCTTAGCGGTACGAGGCAACGCGCCCCTGGCTTCCTCAGTGACAGCCGGTTCAGGCACTGACCCCACCTGTGTGGGAACTGCCTCGACCGTGTGCCCTCCCCGAGCAGTCGGAGTTGGTGAGCCTCTCTCCATAGAAGCAGGAGCGTCCTCACTGTCCCCTTCACCACTTGACGTCGTAGAAGAAGGAGAAGTTGAGCCTTCTTCACCTGAGTCGTAGCGTTGCCCGGGTTCGAAGGCAAGTACATCGAGGACCTGCGCCTATGCCATATACACTTCCCACTGGAAGCCATGCGCAAAGCCCTTCCGCAGTCCGCGCCGATAACCCTGCTCGTAATAAGCGAAGGCATTTCTCTTTAAAGCTTCGAGATACTCCTCCGAGCCCAGATATCGCTCGATTGCCTTCGCCCTGGCTTCTACTTCCTTCCCCCAGAGATCGGCTAATTTTTCCTCGGCCCCTGCCAACAGCGCCGCGCCTGCTTCACCTCGACCTCGAACTGCTTTGCCTCAGCCTCCCTCCTCGCTCGCTCTGCCTCCAGGAGATGACCCTCAAGCTCCTCTCGCTCGATCCCCCACTGCCTCGACATCACCGCATAGGCCTGGCATTCCTCCTCCAAGAGTCGGCCCTTTAGCTCGGCAGTGTATTGAGCCTGGGACAGCTGCTCAGATAGCAACCAGACTTTCTCCTTACTCACCCGATCCTGCGACCGAAGCAAGACCACTTCCCGCCGTAGAACCTCGAGCTCGGAAGTCAGCCGCCCGTCCTTCAGGTCAGCCTCAGCGCGAGCCTTGGCCTGGGTCGACTCACTACTCTCCGTCTGCACCAAATAATCAGCGATTTTGGCCCCTAGCTGAGCCATGAACAATCCTCCCTCCATGACCCTTTCGAGGAGCATTGGAGGGGAACAACGTTGGAACTCATCTCGGATGGATGAAGACGCCAACACTTGGCAACGCTAGTACAAGGAGGCCTGAGCGGCGAAGCGCCCTCGTTGCAAGATGGGACTCCTCCGTTGAGGGGTCAGCACAAAAATGTCCCCCTCAGCGGCCCCCAGGCTCGGCACTGTGGCGCTTGGCTCGGTCGGGATCCCTGATCCAACCTCCTCCTCCCTGCATGCTCTGGCGGGCTTAAGTGGGATCCCTTTAGCCGAGACCAGTGCCCCAGACGTGGGAACTGGAGACACCGAGCGACGGGTGCCATCGGTCGGAGGGTCCTCAGTCGGGCATGGATCCTTCGTCTTCTTCCTCCTGCTCCGCTCGGCGGTCAGGGCCTTCGTTTGGGACAGCAGCAGCCGGTCCTCGGGGGCTTTGCGCTTGGACCCTCGCTGCTCCGGTTCCCCCTCGAGGATGATCCTCTTGCCTTTATCTCAGGTAGAAGGTGGGCCCTCAGGGATGGGGGGGGGGTATCTTGAGTAGTCTCCTCTGCTCGGCCATTGACCCCCATCGGCATTTGGAAGCCCTCACCGACGCCACGGACAGGTTCTACAGATCAAAAGGAAGCTATCAACAAAAAGCTAGCAAAATAATGTACTAAATCAAGCTTCTAGAACCCTTACCCCTGGGAAGCGACTCAGTGCGGCCGTAATGTTGAAAATTGGATGGGAAAATGAGCTCTACGGTCAACCGTCATTGATTCTAGAGAATCTTAATCCCCTCCTCAGTCTCCGCAGAAATCGCCGGATGCTTTGCAGGGAATACCGGGTGCTAATTCGGCAACCTGGGAAAATTCCAACAGGCACCCTTGTTGGCTCCCACCCAGAAATATTGGGTTTTTCACCCTTTGTGTGAGGAGTCCCAGGGGGAGAGGGTGACACAGTTCATCCACCTCCTAGCCTGGAGATAATAAAAACCCTTCCCGGCATGAGCATGCTCCTTCAGTTCAAAGAAGGCATGGAAGAGGTCGAGGGATGCGGTGACGCTGCATAGGCGGTGGAGGATGATGAAGGAGAAGATGAAAGTATAAGAGCTGGAGACCAACTTAACTGGAGCCAGCTGGTAAAATCTCAATAATTCTGCTACGAAGCGGGGGAGAGGAAGACGAAAGCCTCATTTCCAACCCAGGAGATAGGTACAAAAGAAACCTGAGTGGGTGTCTAGACTAGACTCGTGGGGTTTCACCGGGGAAAAGAAATACCGCCACGGAAGTTGGAAGTGGGTCTCAATCTCCTTCACCTCCAGTTCGGTCAATTCGCTATGAAGATGATGGCTTGGCACAGGCTCTGAACCTCCCACTCCTTGCTCGATCTCCTGGACTTCGGCGTCATCATTATGCTCCGCCATAGAAGCTCAAGATGGAGAAGAAGGAATGCTAGAATCTGACGAACTGGCGGGGGGAGGAAGTTGATGGATAGCCTCTACAGTGGCCTCCGCTAACTCTACAAAAGCTTATGCTATCCCTGGCTGCCTCCGATTGTCCGCCCGAGGCATGAATTCCGAACCCATGGGAGCGACAAATCGAGGAAAAGCCCTAAACGGAGGAAACGTAAGGTGCAAGCATATAAGCTATTTATAGGCCCTAAACGGTCAGGGGAAGAACCGCCATGACATTTCAAACTCCAAAAAAAAAGGTGCGCTCCAAGCCAATGCACATCACATTATCATTACGCTCGAGTCCCCATATGACAGGACATCCATATAAATGGCCCTTAAACCTCGAAGCTGAGGCGGCCCGCAACGGCCAATGTCCATCCGAGCCGAGGCGTAACATGGCGTGACCACGCCCGAGCCCCCATGAGCCAGGATAGCCAAACTAATGGCCCCTAAACCTTAATACACGGATAGCTCACACGGGCCAATCCCCATCCGAGCCACGATGCCACCCTAAACGTATCCTACTCTCCGACCCCACCTCTTGGCTCGGGAGTAGGGGGGGCAAGTGGAGAGGGGTAAATTGGCGGCTCAAAAGACGTCCGGCCCAACTGGACTCACGGGGTCCAAGGAGTGATAGCCCCATTATTGGGCCCACCGATCCTGAAACCCCCTTATACTCAGTCCAAGACAACCCTGGCACCATCTTGGCCCAGAAGCCCGGGAAATGGTTGCTCGAGGAAAAGCCCAAGCGGCAACTAAGCATAACCGACCAAGGGAAGCCTGGAAGACAAGGGGAGAGGAGGGAAAATGCCTCCGATAGGGAGAGAGCCCACATTTAAGGGGTAACGCCCCCTGCACTCTCTCTCTTCCCCCGCGTCAAAAAGAAATCAACCACTATATAAACCAAGAGAAACCCTTCAGAGAGGTAAGCGATACTGAGCACTATCCGTCATGCCCCGATGCGGAATATCGAAGCAAGATAGGGGAGAAAACCCCTCACTCAATCAAGACTGGAAATTCTAATTACATCACTTTATATAAAAATCTCAACTATAAAATTTTAATTTTTACAACTCTTCCAAAATTTCAAGGACAACACTAACTCTCAAGCAAAAAATAAGATAACTCTCAATTCTAAACTAAGAAACATGGTCCACTATGACATCTTGGTACACTCCAACACTCTTGCCCATTCTTGCTAGCTATCCTCGAGACAACCTGAAAAATATTAATTAACATTGAATGAGCATAAAGCTCAGTAGGAATTGCATCTCAAGCTCTAACAATCTTTAAGTCAATTACAAGTTCATGCGGTATAATGATGTATGTTGGATCAAGCGAGAATATCAAGAATTGTATCAAGAGAGTATCACATGAATGTCAATAAGATGTTTCAATAAGGAAACTAGCAAGAAATTTGCAAGTAATTGCACAAGTCTTTCCAAGAAGATGATAATCAATATTCAAGCAAGTCCTTTCAAGAAGGTAATAATCCATGATCAAGCAAGTAATCTCAAGCTCATATAATAGCAAGTAGTGTAATGGAATTGGCTATTTCATTCATTCATTCAAGCAAGTAATTGCCCTTTTTCGGGCCATGCGAGTCAAGTCAAGCAAGTAGAGAGAGTAAGCGTGGAATGTCTCAAGTCAAGCAAGTAAGTACTTTCGCCCTTCTACGGGCCTCAAGTCAAGTATTGCCCATTCTGGGCCAAGCAAGTCAAATCAAGCAAGTAGTTCGGTGCAACACCAAACACCATGGTCAATAAACTCCCATGGGCACAAGTACCTTTGGGTGCTCCTCTCAGGACCAGATCGGGCCCTATATGCACAGCATTCATATAATACTTTTGACATCCACTCTCATTTATAACCAATATGGAATTTCAAGAAGTTAAGAAACGTAGTATTAAAAATAAAGATTAACTAGTCATTTGGTTATGGAGGACTCTAGAGGTGGCCCCTACAGGCTCAAGAGGTGGCTCCCGTCGTGTAGCACTTTGCACCGTACGGACTCAAGAGGTGGATCCCATAACGTAGCACTTTACCCCGTATGGCACTTAGCTCCAACACTCCCAAATGATAGTTTTAAGAGGTTCAAGATTTAACCATGTAGGATATATAAAGTAGATTTTCAAGAATAGAGTTCAAAAGACGTCTCAAGTGTAAATGATGAATTATGACCATCTACTTAAAATGTATGACACATAGGCAAATAAGGGGTTAAGGAGATGGCAAAAAGTCATATAAAGAAGGTCAACACAACTATTGGTCAAAGTCAATGTTATTGGTCAAAGTCATTGTTACTGGTCAAAGTCAACACTATTGGTCAAAGGTGTCAACCGGTCAGGGTCAGGCAGTGTTTTACTTTTCACGTAGAAATGCATAATTAAGGTTGATGCATATTACTATTTATGCATATAGAAGGTCTATGCACATTACTATTCATGCATATAGAAGGTCTGTGCGCGTTACTATTCATGCATATAGAAGGTCTGTGCACATTACTATTAATGCATATAGATAGTCTGTGCACATTACTATTCATGCATATAAGGTCAGTGCCTATAAGGTTGGTACAGATCACTATTCATGCATATAAGGTCAGTGCATATAAGGTTGGTGTAGATCACTATTTATGCATATAAGGTTAGTGCATCTTTTGCTTCATGCAAAGTCAGTGTATAAGGTCAGTGCACATTCATGCATACATAAGGTCTGTGCATATAAGGTCAGTGCATATAAGGTTGGTGCAGATCACTATTCATGCATATAAGGTCAGTGCATAAGGTTGGTGCATGTCACTATTCATGCATATAAGGTCAGTGCATCTTTTGCTTGCGTAAGTATAGGTCTCTATATAAGGTCGGTGCAGTGCATGATAAGGTCTGTGCAGGTCACTATTTACATCCATACATCTTTTGCTTGCGTAGGTATAGGTATACATAAGGTCAGTGCAGTGCATGATAAGGTCTGTGCAGGTCACTATTCACGTCCGTGCATCTTTTGCTTGCGTAGGTATAGGTCTCTATATAAGGTCGGTGCAGTGCATGATAAGGTCTGTGCAGGTCACTATTCACGTCCGTACATCTTTTGCTTGCGTAGGTATAGGTCTACAGAAGGTCGGTATAGTGCATGATAAGGTCTGTGCAAGTCACTATTCGCGTCCATGCATCTTTTGCTTGCATAGGTATAGGTCTACATAAGGTCAGTGCAGTGCATGATAAGGTCTGTGCAAGTCACTATTCACATCCGTGCATCTTTTACTTGCATAGGTATAGGTCTCTATATAAGGTCGGTGCAGTGCATGATAAGGCATGTGCTGGTCACTATTCACGTCCGTGCATCTTTTGCTTGCGTATGTATAGGTCTACATAAGGTCGGTGCAGTGCATGATAAGGTATGTGCAAGTCACTATTTACATCTGTGCATCTTTTGCTTGCGTAGGTATAGGTCTACATAAGGTTGGTGCAATGCATGATAAGATCTGTGCAAGTCACTATTCACGTCCGTACATCTTTTGCTTGCGTAGGTATAGGTCTACATAAGGTCGATGCAGTGCATGATAAGGTTTGTGCAAGTCACTATTCGCGTCCGTGCATCTTTTGCTTGCGTAGGTATAGGTTTACATAAGGTCGGTGCATTGCATGATAAGGTATGTGCAAGTCACTATTCACGTCCGTGCATCTTTGCCTTAAGGTCTGTGCTAGTTTAGGCTAGATGCATACCAAGGTCCGTGCATGTTTGCTAGATGCATACCAAGGTCCGTGCATGTTTGCCTTAAGGTCTGTGATAGTTTAGGCTAGCTGCATACCAAGGTCCGTGCTTGTTTTGCTTGATGCATACCAAGGTCCGTGCATGTTTGCCTTAAGGTCTGTGCTAGTTTAGGCTAGCTGCATACCAAGGTCCGTGCATGTTTGCCTTAAGGTCTGTGCTAGTTTAAGCTTGATGCATACCAAGGTCCGTGCATGTTTACTAGATGCATATCAAGGTCCGTGCACATCACTGTAGCACACAGACAAAGGTCGGTGCACTTTTGCAGTGAGTGATCAAGTTTTGACCACATGAATAGTAACGGTCAATAGTTGACTTTTCCTATTCACTCAATTTCATTTTTATGGCCAAAAATTTATTTGATAATTTTTCATGGTAGAGTAAATCGAGGTGGTTACTGGGTAACAGTTATATTTTCCTAATCATTTTTATCTTGTGAGATATTAATTTTTAAAAGGGCCGTGAATAGTATCTTTTACTATTCACTCAATTTCGTTTTTAAGGTAAAATATTTATTTGATAATTTTCTTTGGTAGAGTAAAATCTGAGGATTCTAAAATCATGATTTATGCTAGAATTTCATGGTTTGGTCTTATAAACATGAATTTCTGAGCATGGTGATAACTAATTACGTAATTTACTGTTCATGATAAAAAAATGTTCACAGAATCAGGAAGTAAAGATATGGCTAGACATGGACAAATAGCAGGATTGCAAGATCATGTTCATACAATATTTTTAAGATTTAATTCCATAGATATGAATTTTTAAACATGAGGTAATTTACATGAATTAAAATGTAAGAACGCATGGACACCAGGTGATAACTACCATATTCATGCATGTCACCCTATTTAACTATTAATTAAGCCAGATCTTGAGAACATCTACCTCTTCTACAGCGGGATGTAGGATATAGGAAGAAGACATCCCTTCACGTCTCCCAAGGCAGAGGAAAAGAAGGGGATATTCTGTCTGTAGGTAGTAGGATGAGGGCAGAGGCTTCTGTCTACTCAATAGAAGGTGTAATTATAGGAAGAGTTCGGTTGCCAAGGCAAAAATAAGGGTCATTATCTTGGGATCCACTGCCAGGTCAAAAGGAATCCTTTGCCAGCAAAATGAGTGGTTTACAGTGAATAATGGGTTCATGGGAAACCAGATATGAAATCCTTAATGTGTATGTTCCCTTGGGGTCCATGGCCATCAAAGAATGGCTATTATTGACTCCACCCAACTATGGTGGTTGAGGGGTCCCTGGATATATATATATATATATATATATATATATATATATATATATATATATATATATATATATATATATATATAATTGGTTGAAGAATGACGTCTGGCCCTTCATATATATACTTCAACCAATTATATATATATATATATTTAATTCACCCATTATTTTGGACAAAACAAATGGCAAATGTAAGAATCTAACCCTGGTCACCTAGTTGGATAACATGTCACTTAACCAACTACACTAAGAAGTCACTTTATATGATGGCTTCAATGGTGGTATATTTATATAATAGCCCTCAATGGGTATTCTAACTTCTTATTCAACCTTCCTATAAAGTTATCTAAAGTTTTTATTTATGCATTTTAGATCATTTTAAGGGAATAAAAGTGTGAAAATAATAACCTTTCAATAAACTACAAAATTAATGTTTATTAATTAAATGTCAATTTAAGTCTACATTAAGGGTGTGAATATTATTATAAAAAATGATTGTTTCACAATTAATTGATTTTCTTTAACTTTACATGCGATCTTACCAAATATATTTATACTTTCATTAAGACCCAATTATACTCTTATTAGATTTTTCAATAAATTCTTATTTCATTATCATTATTGTTTAAAACCCATTCAATTACTTGACTTTTATTTAGTTAGATTCCCTTTTCATCTATTGCTTCTTGATTTAATCGAACCTAAAATCAATTACTCTATTTATACACCTCATTAATTTATTCTTCCCTCGCCCCCTTTTTTCTATTTGCGTAAAACTTATCTAAATTCTAATTATTTATGATAAGTTATTAGACTTGATTTACGACAATAATTCATATTTATCTTCTCTTTTTCTTATCTTTATTTCTTATAATTAGTTGGTGTGTTACATCCTCCCCCACTAAAAGGAATTTGGTTCCCAAATTCACATGATATTTAGAAAATTAAATTGAAGAAGATTATTAAAAATACTAACCTGCGAATAAGTTCCAATTATTCTTCTTAAGTACTTCTTCAATCTTCAAGTAGCTTCCTTTTATTACACTTACAATCTAAATATTATAACATAATTCAAAATAAATTATAATAATTACTTATCTTATTTACTAGGACTATGGCTATTCTAGCACATAACCCAAGGCTCTACCCAATCTCATCGGGCAACTACAAGATGTTAGATCTAGAACTCCAATCTAAGACACCTAAATGAGTTTTAATAACCAAGGACACTTAGAAACCTAGGGTCTAAATAACCTAGGCTCTGATACCACAACTGTCATGCCCTGACGCGGAATATCGAAGCACGACACGGGAGAAAACCCCTCACTCAATCAAGACTAGAAATTCGAATTACATCACTTGATATAAAAATCTCAACTATAAAATTTCAATTTTTACAACTCTTCCAAAATTTCAAGGACAACACTAACTCTCAAGCAAAAAATAAGATAACTCTCAATTCTAAACTAAGAAACATGGTCCACTATGACATCTTGGTACACTCCAACACTCTTGCCCATTCCTGCTAGCTATCCTTGAGACAACCTGAAAAATATTAAATAACACTGAATGAGCATAAAGCTCAGTAGGAATTACATCTCAAGCTCTAACTTAAGATAACTCTCAATTCTAGACTAAGAAACATGGTCCACTATGACATCTTGATACACTCCAACACTCTTTCCCATTCCTGCTAACTATCCTTGAGACAACCTGAAAAATATTAATTAACACTGAATGAGCATAAAGCTCAGTAGAATTACATCTCAAGCTCTAACAATCTTTAAGTCAATTACAAGTTCATGCGGTATAATGATGCATGTTGGATCAAGCAAGAATATCAAGAATTGTATCAAGAGAGTATCACATGAATTTCAATAAGATATTTCAATAAAGAAACTAGCAAGAATATTACAAGTAATTGCACAAGTCTTTCCAAGAAGATGATAATCAATATTCAAGCAAGTCCTTTCAAGAAGGTAATAATCCATGATCAAGCGAGTAATCTCAAGCTCATATAATAGCAAGTAGTGCAATGGAATTGCCTATTTCATTCATTCATTCAAGCAAGTAATTACCCTTTTTCGGGCCACACGAGTCAAGTCAAGCAAGTAGAGAGAGTAAGCGTGGAACGTCTCAAGTCAAGCAAGTAAGTACTTTCGCCCTTCTACGGGCCTCAAGTCAAGTATTGCCCATTCTGGGCCAAGCAAGTCAAATCAAGCAAGTAGTTCGGTGCAACACCAAACACCATGGTCAATAAACTCCCATGGGCACAAGTACCTTCGGGTGCTCCTCTCAGGACCAGATCGGGCCCTATATGCACAGCATTCATATAATACTTTTGACATCCACTCTCATTTATAACCAATATGGAATTTCAAGAAGTTAAGAAACGTAGTATTAAAAATAAAGATTAACTAGTCATTTGGTTATGGAGGACTCTAGAGGTGGCCCCTACAGGCTCAAGAGGTGGCTCCCGTCGTGTAGCACTTTGCACCGTACGGACTCAAGAGGTGGATCCCATAACGTAGCACTTTACCCCGCATGGCACTTAGCTCCAACACTCCCAAATGATAGTTTTAAGAGGTTCAAGATTTAACCATGTAGGATATATAAAGTAGATTTTCAAGAATAGAGTTCAAAAGACGTCTCAAGTGTAAATGATGAATTATGACCATCTACTTAAAATGTATGACACATAGGCAAATAAGGGGTTAAGGAGATGGCAAAAAGTCATATAAAGAAGGTCAACACAACTATTGGTCAAAGTCAATGTTATTGGTCAAAGTCAATGCTACTGGTCAAAGTCAACACTACTGGTCAAAGGTGTCAACCAGTCAAGGTCAGGCAGCGGTTTACTTTTCACGTAGAAATACATAATTAAGGTCGATGCATATTACTATTCATGCATATAAAATGTCTATGCATATTACTATTCATGCATATAGAAGGTCTGTGCACGTTACTATTCATGCATATAGAAGGTCTGTGCATGTTACTATTCATGCATATAAGGTCAGTGCATATAAGGTTGGTGCAGATCACTATTCATGCATATAAGGTCAGTGCATATAAGGTTGGTGTAAATCACTATTCATGCATATAAGGTCAGTGCATCTTTTGTTTCATGCAAGGTCAGTGCATAAGGTCAGTGCACAAGGTCAGTGCATATTCGTGCATATATAAGGTCTGTGCATATAAGGTCAGTGCATATAAGGTTGGTGCAAATCACTATTCATGCATATAAGGTCAGTGCATGTCATTATTCATGCTTATAAGGTCAGTGCATCTTTTGCTTGCGTAGGTATAGGTCTCTATATAAGGTCGGTGCAATGCATGATAAGGTCTTTGCTAGTCACTATTAACGTCCTTGCATCTTTTGCTTGCGTAGGTATAGGTCTACATAAGGTCGGTGCAGTGCATGATAAGGTATGTGCAGGTCACTATTCACGTCTGTGCATCTTTTGCTTGCGTAGGTATAGGTCTCTATAAAAGGTCGGTGCAGTGCATGATAAGGTATGTACATGTCACTATTCACGTCCGTGCATCTTTTGCTTACGTAGGTATAGGTCTACATAAGGTCTGTGCAGTGCATGATAAGGTCTGTGCAGGTCACTATTCACATCCATGCATCTTTTACTTGCGTAGGTATAAGTCTCTATATAAGGTCGGTGTAGTGCATGATAAGGTCTGTGCAGGTCACTATTCGCGTCCCTGCATCTTTTTCTTACGTAGGTATAGGTCTACATAAGGTCGATGCAGTGCATGATAAGGTCTGTGCAAGTCACTATTCGCGTCCGTGCATCTTTTGCTTGCGTAGGTATAGGTCTACATAAGGTCGGTGCAGTGCATGATACGGTATGTGCAAGTCACTATTCACGTCCGTGCATCTTTTGCTTGCATAGGTATACGTCTACATAAAGTCGGTGCAGTGCATGATAAGGTCTGTGCAAGTCACTATTCACGTCCGTGCATCTTTGCCTTAAGATCTGTGCTAGTTTAGGCTAGATGCATACCAAGGTCCGTGCATGTTTGTTAGATGCATACCAAGGTCCGTGCATATTTTGCTTGATGCATACCAAGGTCCGTGCATGTTTGCCTTAAGGTTTGTGCTAGTTTTGGCTAGCTGCATACCAAGGTCCGTGCATGTTTACCTTAAGGTCTGTGCTAGTTTAGGCTAGCTGCATACCAAGGTCCGAGCATGTTTGCCTTAAGGTCTGTGGTAGTTTAAGCTAGATGCATACCAATGTCCGAGCATGTTTTGCTTGATGCATACCAAGATCCGTGCACATCACTGTAGCACATAGACCAAGGTCGATGCACTTTTACAGTGAGTGATCAACTTTTGACGGCGTGAATAGTAATGGTCACCAGTTGACTTTTACTATTCACTCAATTTTATTTTTAAGGCCAAAAATTTATTTGATAATTTTTCATGGTAGAGTAAATCGAGGTGGCTAATGGGTAACCGTTAGATTTTCCTAATCATTTTTATCTTGTGAGATATTAATTTTTAAAGTGGGTCGTGAATAGTATCTTTTACTATTCATTCAATTTCGTTTTTAAGACAAAATATTTATTTGATAATTTTCTTTGGTAGAGTAAAATCTGAGGATTCTAAAATCATGATTTATGCTAGAATTTCATGGTTTGGTCTTATAAAGATGAATTTCTGAGCATGGTGATAACTAATTACGTAATTTACTGTTCATGATAAAAAAATGTTCACAGAATCAGGAAGTAAAGATATGGCTAGACATGGACAAATAGCAGGATTGCAAGATCATGCTCATATAATATTTTTAAGATTTAATTCCATAGATATGAATTTTTAAACATGAGGTAATTTACAGGAATTAAAATTTAAGAACGCATGGACACCAGGTGATAACTACCATATTCATGCATGTCACCATATTTAACTATTAATTAAGCGAGATCTTGAGAACACCTACCTCTTCTACAGCGGGATGTAGGATACATGAAGAAGACGTCCCTTCATATCTCCCAAGGTAAAGGAAAAGAAGGGGATATTCTGTCTGCAGGTAGTAGAATGAGGGCAGAGGCTTCTGTCTACTCAATAGAAGGTGTAATTATAGGAAGAGTTCGGTTGCCAAGGTAAAAGCAAGGGTAATTATCTTGGGATCCACTGTCAGGTCAAAAGGGATCCTTTGCCAGCAAAAGGAGTGGTTTATAGTGAATAATGGGTTCATGGGAAACCAGATCTAAAATCCTTGCTGTGTATGTTCTTTTGGGGTCCATGGCCATCAAAGAATGACTATTATTGCCTCCACCCCGCTATGGTGGTTGAGGGGTCCCTGAATGTGTATATATATATATATATATATATATATATATATATATATATATATATATATATATATATATATATATATATAATTGGTTGAAGAATGACGTCTGGCCCTTTATATATATATATATATTTAATTCGCCCATTATTTTGGACAAAACAAATGGCAAATGTATGAATCTAACCCTGGTCACCTAGTTGGATAACATGTCACTTAACCAACTACACTAAGAAGTCACTTCAATGGTGGTATATTTATATAATAGCCCTCAATGTGTATTCTAACTTCTTATTCAACCTTCCTATAAAGTTATCTAAAGTTTTTATTTATGCTTTTTAGATCATTTTAAGGGAATAAAAGTGTGAAAATAATAACCTTTCAATAAACTAAAAAATTAATATGTATTAATGAAATGTCAATTTAAGTCTACATTAAGGGTGCGAATATTATTATAAAAAATGATTGTTTCACAATTAATTGATTTTCTTTAACTTTACATGCGATCTTACCAAATATATTTATACTTTCATTAAGACCCAATTATACTCTTATTAGATTTTGCAATAAATTCTTATTTCATTATCATTATTGTTTAAAACCCATTCAATTACTTGACTTTTATTTAGTTAGATTCCCTTTTCATCTATTGCTTCTTGATTTAATCGAACCTAAAATCAATTACTCTATTTATACACCTCATTAATTTATTCTTCCCTCGCCCCCTTTTTTCTATTTGCGTAAAACTTATCTAAATTCTAATTATTTATGATAAGTTATTAGACTTGATTTATGACAATAATTCATATTTATCTCCTCTTTTTCTTATCTTTATTTCTTATAATTAGTTGGGGTGTTACACTATCAGTCACTCACTCTGGTGGGGAGCGATCTCGTGCCCACACCATGTTCTCCCTCTCTTCTTCTCCACACGTCGCCCTACTATCTGGCTGACTTAGGCATCAGAGGGTTTTCCCCAGGGTAGCTCCCCTGGGCCTCCTGATCCATTTCCCATTTTGCAGGATTCTATATGCACGTGGCAACGACCGAAGTAAATCGGACGGCTCAGGCTTTAACATGAGATCACGCCTCTTCAGAAGTCAAAAGCAGACTAAAAAAACATTTAAATATCGTCCAAAACATGTCATTCTCTCATTAAATAACTTTTATAGAAGTTTGAAACTACTTTCAATTGAAAACTTTGCAAACTACTTCCTTAACACAAATAAGACTGAAGTGCTTCTCTTATATATTCTTTTCCCCAGGATACCAATTGCGTAAAAGAATTGTGTTCGTAGGGTCTCACATTTCTAATTGCAGACAAGTCTCCGTACCAAGTGACAATGCTGTACAGACTTTCCACATTTTTGTTAGGTGGCGGCGCAAGTTTCTAAATTATCCGGAAGTAGTGTAGTCATTTCTTTTTTTATAAAAATTATCATATAAGTCTCTATCTTTCACGTCCTAATGCGAAATATCGAAACACATCAGTTATAATAATCAAGTTAATCGGAGCAAATATTGAATAACAACAACTATAACAAAATGAGCCTACCAGGATAACACCAAAGATGACACGTAAATTTTATTGATTTTAAAAAATACTCAAGTGCTATTACATAAGGTCCTTCCTGGCCACTCAAGCTGATGGGGACATCACCTATCAATCCCTTTGGCTTGGAGCACCTTAGATCTCTGGCAGACTTTCGGCATGATCATCTTGGAGGATCACGTCACATCTTGTATTATCCTTTTATTTGAATCATTTCCATGTAATTTGCTTTCAAATTGAGTCCATTTTCATGTAATTTGATTCAATTGGGCCTTTAGGACCACAGTTGGGCCCAACCAGACCCCTTGGATAGCAAGGGTCATTGTGCTTTTAGTCAAGGTCATTTGTGTCCATGTAAAAGTTGGATTCCTATAAATAGGACCCAACTCCCTCCATTTGAAAAAGAAGGCATGAGAAATTAAGTTTTGAAACCCATTTTGTGTGCTTTGGTGAGAAGCCATTGGCCTAGGGTGAGAAGCCCCCTCTTGGGAGTGAGAAACTCCACCCCCTCTCTCCATCTCTCTCTATCTCACTTTCTCTCTCTACTTTCTCTCTCTAACTCGACCCCTCCCTTTCTCCTCCCTCCCACTGCTACCTCATCAATCCAATCCACTTCTCCACACCCTCTCCCATTGAGCCACATCTCCTATCAGCCCCCCAACCCTTCCTCTCCCCAAGATAGCATTAACTCACCTTCATTACTACCCACCACTTCCTAAAAGCACCTTCCCTTCTCCCAATCCATCACCCACCTTCCCAAAGCCACCCACCCATCTCCCAATACTCATCACCTCTTCCCAAGACCTCTCCCTCCACTTTCCCAAGCCTTCCATTGAATTCCCCATTCAAAGAAAATTTAAATCCACAAAGCAACCTCCCTTCCCCTCCCCCTTAGCCATTTTCGCAATCCACCTTCCCCCCTCTCTTCCACCACCAAGAACACCCTCTTCCTCACCTATTCTTGTCTTAATATCTCTCCAATTGACACCCCACCCCCTTGGCCACATTTTCACCAAGTTTCAGCACCAAAATCACCCCATTACCCCCTCCCACGTCCCCGTTTCTTGCTGCTGGTCACGATCTCTCTTGGCGGCACACGATGGACAGCAGCAAGCGCAATCAAAGACGACTTCCAGCACCAGGATCTACAGCAACAGATAACTTCTTCCCTTCCTCAACGTCCTCTGAAGTCTACGGGAAGTGAAGACCACCTCCCCGCCACCTCCCGTCACCCCGAAGGCTCGAGAGGGACGCTTGTGCCAAAGTCTCCAATTCTGGACAGAACAGAGCACCTCCCTGCTCCAGGTTTGAAACCCCCCACTTCCCCATTTTTGTTCGACCCCATCCCCTCACCACTTGCCCCCTTACTTCTCCCCATTATCCAGATAAGATTTCACCATCACCCCACCACCGGAAGCTTTCCATCCGCCTCACTTCCCCAAACTGCGCGGTTCTACCCTAAACAGTCTTGATAGGATAGAACCCTGCATCTCTATGGTGATCCCGCCCCCTTGCCCTACTCCGTTGCCCACAAAACCTGGCCGTGGTGATCCTCACACACTCCCTCAACTCCCATAGCCTCACCAGCCCTACAGAGTTCCATTTACCCCACCCCCACCTCCTTTTGTCCATCTTTGGTATTATGTCCAGAACTACAGGCTGAGAACAAAAGTGGCGTTCGAGCACCATATCGTCCCTTCGTCGGAGTCCAAACGGTCAGGGCGCAGCCTTAGATGTCCCCACGCCTGCCAGTGACATTTTGGAGCTAGCCCCATCTTAAGCAACGCCCTGAAGAGGTTGTGGGAGTCATAAAACTAGCTTGCTGTCCAGTGCCCTATTCTGGGTAGAGCAACGGCACTTGGTCGTGTTGCGTGGTTCTTGCTGCTAGATCGACTTCCTCGTGCCCTCACAGTAGTACCAGAGGTCCCCCGCGCCCTCCAGAGGAAGTACGAAGTAGCTCGAGTGATCTGAAGGTGGTCGGAGCCTCGACACATAGCAAGTTACAACTGAGCACGACTAATTGGCAACATTGACTTTAGGTTACGTAATTCTCCCCTACCCCCTTTCCTGGCCGGCTGAAAGCCCGTCCTTGCACGGAGGTATAAGTGTGTATTTCAGGAACTCGATCCCTTCCCCGAGTCCACCCCTCCTGCATGAGGAGTTGCTTTGTAATAAACAGGTCAAGCTACCTCGACCCGGTGTGGGGATCGACCCGCACCTCCCCGTGCTACCATGTCTCCGGTTGGGGCCGGTTTCTACAAACTGGCTAGGTGAGCCGCTGACCCCCTCACTTCCTTAGTTTAATTCTGATCTTTTAGTATCCTTTCACTGCCACGTCGAATTGTGAGGGAGAGCCTGTCCCTGATTTCCACTCAACTCGAGCGGCCACTGTGGTGAGAGTGTGCGAGTGGGTCCCGTGTCCTTGGACACTTGGGCCGCCTATCGAATCGGGCAACCAAAATCTTAGGGAGGGTCATTCTTGGCCTTCCTAGCTCTCTGAACCTCTGAGGTTCAGACCCTAAAGTCCCCTCCGACCAACACCTAATCGCTCTGTGGAGAAGTGAGTGCACATAGAGTGTTCGCCAACATCGAGTCCGTTACTCTTGATTGTGTGCTTGTGCTAAGTCATAGGGTCATTTGGCCTCATCCCCCCTGCATCCCGAGGTGGTTTTACATTACAAGCTCTTATTCAAAGTAAAATTACAAGACTGCGATCTGGAAGATGACTCTAAAATCTGGATTTTTTGGAATCCTCCTCTTTCTTTTCATTTGACCTCCAAGTCCTCGCAACATGTTACTGGCTTGGTGAAGAGAGGCGATTCGGTCATCTATGTCGTTACTGCCATTTATGCCGCTTGTGATGATGTTGCCCGGAGGAGTCTGTTTGAGGAGATTATTAATGAAGCTCACTCTATTTGTTTGCCTTGGTTAATTGGTGGTGATTTTAACTGTATCGCTGACCCTTCTGAGAAGAGGGGAGGTCTGATGCACAGCGTTAACTCCTTGCTGGATTTCAATGCCTTCCAGTCTGTGGCTAGTTTGCTTGATGCTGGGTTCCGAGGTCCTCGCTTTACCTGGTCCAATAATCGTGTGGGTGAAGCAGCTATCAAGGCTAGGCTGGACCGTATCCTGCTAAATGTCCAGTGCCAAGTTTCTTTTCCAGGGCTCTTTGTCGAACATCTGGCCCGTGGTCCCTCTGATCGTGCACCTCTTCTCCTCCGCCTCAACGACATCAAACTTCAACCCCCCCGCTTCACCTTCCAAAAAATGTTGCTGGAGCATGATTCCTTTTAGCTCTGTGTGAAGCAAGTTTGGATGAGGGAGGACTGCTGGAGCCCCAATCTGATTGTTAAATTACAACTTAAGCTGAAAGCTGTCAAGCAGGCCTTGCGTTCCTAGAATAAGCTGGTTTTTGGTCGCCTTGAAGATAACTTGAAATTAGCTAAAGACCAAGTGTCCTATCATCAACTGGCCTTTGATGATAATCCTTCTGTCGCTAACCAGGCTACTCTGAATGCGGCTAATGCGGAGTTGCGGCGGGTTCTGCATCGTCCGGAGATCTTTTGGTCATAAAAAGCTAGAGTGCTGTTGATGGAGGAGGGGGATAGGAACACCGCCTTCTATCATGCAGTTGTGCAAGGTAAGAGGCGTAGAAGCTATATTCACAAGATTAAGGTGGGTGATACGTGGTGTGAGAATCAAGACACCCTTTGGGGTGAGGCGGTGTGGTTTTTTTCCCATCTCCTTTCGTTTGAGCCACACTATCTGGACGACTCCCTGTTGCAGGACATTCCTTTACTTATCTCTGATAAGCAGAATGAGGACCTAACTGCTACTCCAACAGCATCTAAAATCAAAGACGCAGTGTGGAGTTTGAATGGTGATAGTGCGTCGGGGCCTGATGGTTTTACTGGGTGTTTCTACACTTCTTGCTGGGCAATTATTTGTAAGGATGTGGAAGAGGCGGTGCAGGTCTTCTTTCAAGGTCTTCCTCTCCCCAAGAGGGTCACCTCCAGTCTCATTACTTTGATCCCGAAAGTGAGCTCTTCTTCCCATTTCGGTGAGTTTTGGCCCATCAGTTTATGCAATTTCAGTTATAAAATCATCTCTCGCATCTTCTGTGCAAGGCTCACCTCCATTCTTCCAAGCATTATCTCTGAGGTGCAGGGCGCCTTTGTCAAAGGCAGACTGATCCTTGATAATATTTCATTGGCTCGGCAGATGATTTCTGATCTTGGTCACAAGGTGCGTGGGCACAATATGGTTTTCAAGCTAGACATGATGAAATCATACGACAGGGTAGAATGGGATTTCCTTCAAGCTGTTCTTCGGAGGTTCGGTTTCTGCAACCAGTTCATTCCCTATGTCTCAACGCTTCTTTCCAATTGCTAGTTTTCTGTTCTGTTCAATGGTTCCCCATCGGGGTTTTTTCGCTCTTCTCGCGACGTGAGACAAGGCGATCCCCTTGCTCCAGACCTTTTTATTATCATGCAAGAAGTCCTTAGCCGGGGTATCACCCATCTACGTTTGCAAGGTATTATTAAACCTTACTCTAGCCCCAGAGGCTGTCCGGCTGTCTCCCATCTCCTGTATGCATATGACACTCTCATTTTCCTCAATGGCCAAGCTTCGAATATTAGGAAGCTTCTGCAGGTTCTTCAGGCTTATGAGAATTCTTCGGGGTAGAAAATTAACCCTGCCAAAAGTAGCTTTCTCATCTCCTCTAAAGCTCCTCCGAGGGTGGTATCTAGTATTGTGGCTATTACTGGTTATCACCATCACACAACGGCCATTACATATCTTGGCTTTCCAATTCGCCCAGGCAGAACTCTTGTGGCAGATTACAAACATCTTATAGACAAAATTAATGGCCCTATTAACGCTTGGAAGTCCAGATATCTTTCATAGGTGGGCAGGGTGATTCTCATCAACCCGGTGCTCTGCTCAGTGCCAGTCTATCTCGCCGCGGCCACCTCAGTGCCTAGATCTATCATTAACTATATTGATCACCTTTGTGCAGCTTTCTTCTGGGGAGATGCTGATGGTCATCATCGTAAGCACTGGGTCCCCTGGGCTGTGATTCAGCGCCCTATCATTGAGGGCGGTCTCGGCATCCGTAGCTTGTGGTATGTCCAACTCTCTTTGGCGGTGAAGATGGTTTGGCACATCTTCTAGGGCTCTACTCTTTGGCCTACTTATGCAAGGCAACGGTTTCATCTGGACAACAGAAGCTTTCATTTTCATTCTTATCCGCATGGCGTCCCTAGGAAGGTGTTTCAAATTACTTGCGAGGTGGTCACTTCTAACATTCGCTGGGTTATCGGTGATGGTCGCATGGTAGATTTCCTGGATGATCTCTGGGCGGGGAGTAAGCCTCTGAGGCTTTCTTTAGTGGAGCCTTACCAGGGCCCTCCTGCTTCTGTTCGTGATGTTATTCTCTCTACGGATCATCCTCTGCGATTATTACTGCCAGAAGCTACCTCCCTAGATGGCATTCACCTATCAGCTCACGAGGATAAGTGCCTGTGGTCTTTGACCTCCTCCGGGGTTTTTTCTGCTAAAAGTGCATATGATCTTCTTCGTCCCAAGGGGATCATGAGAACCCCACTGCTTTCCATCTGGAATCGGTTTTTCATCCGACAAGCCTCCATGTTTGCTTGGAGAGTCCTCTATCGCGGGGTTCCTGTGGACTCTCGTATTGCTGAGTGCGGGATCCCTCTCGCTTCACGTTACAGCTACTGTCGGGTCCATAAAATTGAGGATCTTAATCACCTCTTCATTGACAGTGATCTTGCTTCCGCTCTTTGGAACTGGATTTCTCCTTTTATCGAACCAGGCATCGGCGGTCAATGGAATATCACCCTTCGCCTCTGGGACATCTGCATGAACTGCAAATCTCACACTCTGATGGGGTTCATTACTTTATATTCTTCCTTGCTCATTGTTTGGAAAGTTTGGAAGGCGAGGTGTCTGATGCGCTTTGAGGGTGTGAAAGTTTCTCCATCCAGAATTATTCATACCATTCACTTCACCGTCAGGGCGGCCCTTGATAAGCAAATATTCCATCACTTTCCCTCAAGGTTACAGCTCCTGGACATTTCTAATTATAGTTTTAATATCCGCTATTCCCCTGCGAAAGCAAAGTTGGTTAGGTGGATTTCGCCCATCCAGGGGATGGTGCTTAACGTTGATGGTGCTTGTAAAGGCAATCCTGGTATTTGTGGGGGCAGTGGCTGCATCAGGGATAGTGGAGGGAACTTAATTCTGGCTTTTGCTCACTTTTGTGGTATTGGAAATAGTTTGGTTGTTGAAACACGCGTTATGTGTGACGGTGCTCGGTTTGTTAAGGGAAAAGGGTTTATGCTCACTGGCATTTACACGGATTCAGCAGCCCTCGCCAACTCTTTTCATTCCAAGGCTGCCCCATCCTGGAGATGTCTGCGCTGGTGGCGTGAAGTGTCTAAGTTTGTTCAATCTTCCGGGGTTGCCATTTCTCATGTGTATCGCGAAGCTAATCAACTCGCTGATGCCCTAGCTACATATGCCTGCAATGCTCGTGTGAACTCTATTGTCCTCTCCTCCTCCGACCTTCCTAGGAGCTATTTTGGGCCTCTCATAATAGACCGTTTAGGTCTTGCATCTATCAGACTGTAATACATTGGCAAGACTTTTGTTTGCTCCCTTTGCCTTTTGGTTTCCTCTCAGGGGTATGCCCCGTAGCTCTTGTACTATTTCAATTTACATAATGCATTTCTCCTTCTAGGTGTGTAGTGGTGGAGCGAACCACTCACCTCCCTCCCTGAGGGGGTGAGCGCTCTCCTGCTCCCCTATTAGGAATTTTATTAAAAAAAAATTACAAGACTCTCTCTCTCTAATCTATTAAGACAAAATAATAAACTTCTAGGATAACTGGGTCGCTCCATCACTCCTGCCCTTCCTATTCAGTGTATGAACCATCATCTGAATTATTTGAAAAATAAGATAAAAATATTGGATGAACGAACGCTCAGTAGGGATTACATCTCTATGCTAGACTATCTTTACGTGATTAAACATCTTAACATGATGGATGTACTAAATCATAAAAATAAATATGAAGTATATAAGCGAAGTAACGAGATGATAATCATGAAGATGTGAGGATTAGATCAAAGGGACTACAATTTATAGAAAGATATGAGTTACAAGATTATGAGAGTAGCAAGGTAGAATTTTTGCAAGAATTTATAAGAACAAGAACAAGTATAATTTTCACTAGTAAATTGGCTATATTACAAGCAATAATATGTACAAGTCAAGCAATTCAATCATTCACGAGTAGATTATCACAGATCAATCTAGCACGCATGTAGTTGGTGCAATGTCACACCAGGTCCATACAATTTTCATAGACACAAGTATTTTCGGGCACTCCTCTAGAATCAGACCGGGTCCTATTAATGCTAGACATTGAGGTTCGTGGGCCAAAGTTTCATGTAAAATATCTAGAGAACCACATTTTTATGGCCAAGTGAATTCCAAAGAATCAAGCTTAGTAGCCAAGATTTTAGAACAAGAGGACTTATGAGATATGAGAGAATTCCAAGGAGTGAGGGGCTAAAATCCCCAAAAGGGAATATCTGCCTAAACAAAGGTCATAAGAGTCCAAGTTTGGTAAGTGCATTGCATGGATCATGAGATGATAAATCTGGGGTAATCCGCATCATTACAGAGTGGCCTCCAATTAATGGAGTAAGATAAATCACAAAAAATCAAAAAATCCACATCTGGAACAGGTGTCGCTAATTAAAACTAGCGCCCTACTGTTCTGAGGTAAATCAGGGATTTTCCCCAATTAGAAAATAACTAAATCTTTAAAATAGGAAATCACGTCTTAGTGTACAGTCGCTATTTATAAAATTGCGTCTGTCTAGTAAGACGTATATCAAATTTTGCATCTATAAAATTGTACGCTATTTAACACAGTATGCTAGTTTCCAAAGTGAATGAACAACTAATAGAGGTTTTTGATGTAGGGGTAAAAGGTAAAGAATAATCATGCTTTAGATCATAATTTAGATCATGGTGGTATTTATCAAGAGAAGATTTGTCACGCCCCGAGCACGGAAGATACCCGGAGGTGCGCGACGTGTCTATATCAATCATGTCAATCAGAGTGGTCGTGTATTCGACACAAAGACAGAGATGCGCAAAATAGCAAGATAACCCAATCCTTTATTCCTTTATAATAGACTATTACAAATCCAATACTCTGTTTAATAAAAAGAAAAGTACATAGTTGACTCAAGAAACTATAGAAAAGACTAGATGACACTTGAGCAACTCTAGCACTTTCACTCATGACCATTCCCATCCGATTGACTTCCGTCGTCGTCGGACTTACCTGAAAAGTAAAAAGGGACAAACGGGATGAGCGAACGCTCAGTAGGAAATTATATCTCAAGTACTAGCAAGGGGTTTAAGTAATTACATCTTTCATGAATGCAATAAAGCTATGCATGCTCGCCTAAAACGACAAGATAGAGAGAATGTAATATCAAGGAAATAAGATGGACTAATCATGATCTTTCAACAAGATAACAAGGGTATTCAAGATATTTAAGCAAGTACGTTTAACAAGTCATGTCAAGAACTTTGGCTATCATGTATCAAGCAAGTAAATTACCCTTTTGCGGGCCACGCATTTCATGTCAAGTCAAGTACGATTCAAGTACAAGATGTGTGTGGAATGTCCAATCAAGCAAGTCAAGTACTCGGTATAATGCCAGATACCTTATCATTTTAACTCCCATGGGCACAAGTACTTTCGGGTGCTCCTCCCAGGACCAGATCGGGCCCTATATGCGCAGGCATTTATCATGTGTTTTGACATCCACTCTTGTTTATAGCCAACATAGAATTTCAATAATCAAGCTTATAGACACGTACGACAACTTTGATAGAATAGAGTCCAAAATATGACAAAGGACATAGATTGGCGATAATAACGGTATAATCACGATTATTGATGAAACTAGGTGGAATTAGGTTCCCTTAACTTAGGTACCATGACAAATCGATATGGACATTCTTATATATAGAATTGAGGTCCACATGAACAGTATATCAAAGCAAGATACCCTCATTCTTATCATAGAATTGAGGTTTACAAGAACGACATGATATGGCATGATATCATCATCCCATTAAGAATTTTCTTATGATATACTCTTTGTATAAACATAAGGGCCGGTATACCATATTTCTTTAGATTGACATGGCAAGGATCGTGTAATGGGTTTTTCGGGTACAACCAGCTCAGTCGGCCTTGAGGGAATCCAAGGCTACGAGGAGTCTTACGGAGGTCTCTATGACTAACTCGCTAGTCCAAAGGAACGGAATGTCCAATGGAGAGCTTGTATGTCAATGAGAGTTGAGTGTGATCGATGAAACAACGTGAAAAAGTGGGACTATACTCACGGAGTGGAGAATAGTGCCGATATATATATTATATAATATGAAACCATCGGTTAACAGAATCAGGATAAAAATCATTTTTACAGAAAATAACGACTTACGCTAAGTCGTTTCTCAAGTAAGTAACGCCTAACAGAAGGGCGTTTACACATGTTTCCATTTTGCAGAATTTTTAATAATTCAGTAATTTATCTAAAACACGCCCTGGTCAGGGGCGTTTCTTCAGGAGTTGACGACTTCACATGAAGGCGTCTTATTATTTACATATCTGTCAGAATGTAAATAATTTTCAGGATTGATAGAAAACACGCCCTGGGAAGGGGCGTTACTGTTTAATTCTATTTTACAGAATAAATATATTTCAGGATTTTAACAGAGAAACGCCCTAGGAAGAGGCGTTAGCTTTCAGAATCACGCCCTGTTCTGGGGCGTTAACATAAAAAAAATGACTTTGTCCAAGTCGTGAATTCAAGAAATTTACAATACTCCAGGAAATAAAAATTTCAAGTGACAGGAGACATGGTCATGACAAGAAAATTAGTAGGAATTTACAGGTAGAGTCATGCATTAGATATCAGGATTTATATATATCATTTTTATAACGTGGGTAGTTAATATTTTCATGAAAGTAACGCCTGTATATAGGGCGTTTATTATGAATTAACGACCATAGTGATGGTCGTTTCTTTTAAAGTAGCGCCCTATTCAAGGGCGTTTCTTTCAATAATATTCCAACGTCCGAGAAACTAAAATAAAACTAATACATGATATGCATGATGCTTCTTGTATATATATATTTAGTTTGGGCTACAAGACTTGAGAAGATCCTACCTTGATGAAGATAATCTGATGAACGGTGAAGAATTTAGAAGAACAGAGTCTCCACAAAGTCTCCTGGCGATGGAACTTGCTAACAGCAGTATGCACAGAAGAGGATGCAAATGATCGTCGATGAAGAATCCCCGTTCTTCAGTAGGTTAGAAGAATTTTCCTACAGAGAAAATTGAAGAAATTACTATTTCTTCATGAGTGTAATCGTAGGTATAGAAGAGGAATAACCTTACCGGTCTTTAGTCTTGACAGGCAATTCCTATAAAACCAAAGAAGATGAAGAAACAGTCAGTGTTCTTCATATGAGCATATGCAGAGAAAGAAATTAAGGAATAACTGTTAGTTATTCACCTACCGCGACAGGGACGATCGACCAAATAGCTTTCTAGGGTTCGACTGTCAAGGGTATTTATAGGATTTTTGGGTGTCCTATTAGAGTTAGTGTTCTAGTGAGGGCAATATATCCCTAATAGAGTCTTTACCACTTTTTAACTCTTTCTAATACTTATCTATTACCCTGGATAAGTTCTGGGTTCGAACGGTTCACGAACTTAATTAACGCCTTGGGTCAGGGCGTCTATTCTTAAATTAACGACCTTGTTCAGGTCGTTTATTAAGAAGCGTTTTGTATAAGGGCGTTCCTTATTTTTGAAACACGCCCAAGATATGGGCGTTTCTTTTACTTGCCTATTTGGTCGCGTGAGAGTTGACGACCACAAGTATGGGCATCCTTTCTTTAGTCACGCCGTTTATAGAGGCGTTTCTTTTTAAATTAACGCCTTACTAAGAGGCGTTATTTGTACTTTGTTTATTTTTTTAATTTTATTTCAATATTCATTTATCAGGGTTGCTACAAGATTAATCAGGAGATAAACATGCTTTAGATCATGATGGGTTCATGTTCAGTTCTTAACAATTACGGTTTTAATTATTGTTGGACTCCATAAAATACTATTTAAGAAAGTGATTAACAAATTATTACACATGTAAGCATACTTAACAAATCAAAAATAGCATCTTTGGGAAGAGACGTCTATTAAAAATAGCGTCTAGGTGAAGAGTCGCTAATCCTTAAATTGACGCCTTCTCACTTAGGTGCAAATTAAATGGTGTCAACTGGTCTAGACGCCATTTAAATCAAATAAAAGACGCTGCCTATGGTGCCCCTCGGGTCTGGTCCCTAGGGAGAGAATGAGCCAAGTTAGGATAGTTCAGTACCAGTTGCGCATTTCAAGATTCAAGATTTTATCAGGTGCATGTCAATTCGAGTCCTCGTCCCTGGCTATTTTGGGGTTGATGAGCATACCTTTCCGAAGATGGTTGCCAAGAAGAGCTCCTTTGCACTGGTGCTAGTTCCTTCACAAGCGAGGCCGGTGGCAATTTCATTGCTCACCGGGAGATCTACCATTGATGCCCTTATCACTTCTCTCTTTGTTGCTGTTCATATTATTGGTCGAGAAGGGTTCTCTATCCGGATTATGCTAACACATACGGTTGCCAAAGAAGTTATGAATTCTATGTTTAAGGGGTAATTTTCCATATTTTTAGGATTTTTCAAGGACATTCTGCAATTTTTATGCAATCTCCCTCGGTTAGTCAGTAAGCTGGCCGCGTCAATGCCACACATTACTCTTCCTCAGCTTCATCTTCCTCACTTGTCAAGGGAGTTATGCTTCATGCCTGACCATCGAGCAGAGTTGCCAATTCTCAAGATCCTGGTGCCGAGTGACAAAACTCCATGGGTTCATGATGTTCATTCATCTACGGAGTTAGCTGTTCAAGAATGTCCAGATACTGTTAGCATCGGGTGCCTAGGGGCAACCACCCCAACAAAGCTGCATGATCACAATCGGGCTAGGCCGTCTGCCAGGTGGGCCTGTTATTTAAGAAGATATCACAAGTCAAAAGGCCCAAAGGTCCAAGCCCATGCCAGGCAAGTCCACTTTCGAGAAATTTCGACTAAGAAAAGGTGGAGGCACAAGTTTAAGGGCCGTATGTTGTGCACTCGAGGATCCACTACTTCTTCCCCTTGTTTTCATTCATCCTTTCTTTTGCTTGGCTCCCACCCTTGGGTGGTGTACCTTCCCTCTTCCAACCCTGTGTCTGTGATCTTCTCCTCTCTTCCTGGGTCCATAGACCCCCATTTCTCTTCTTTTCATCCGAAGTCTTCGGATCTTCCTTATTGCCTCAATTCTAGGCCTCAGTCTAGGCCCTCCTTTTATTCCAATTTTGGGTCATCTTCCGATTTTCCCTCCTCATCTGGGGCCTCCTAATCTCCATTGTTGTACCAATTTTAAATTCTCATTCGATTCTTCTTTGGAACTTCTGGGCTCTACTAGTTCCCCTAATTCTTCTCCGATTCTGTCAGATGATTACTCTTCTTCTTTACTTTTCCAACAATCCAAGGGTTGTTTTTCTATTCCTTCTTTGTCACCTTTTCGGGGTCCTTGCCCTTTCTCTTGCTATTTTCGAGACTTTAGTCCGCCTTGATCTCAGTTAATCTCTGGTTCTTTTGTAGACCGTTCCTTGTTCTCAGGGTCTCTGCGCCCTCGTGAGGGAGTTCTATCCCTCACCTCTCTTCCTTTGATCCTTCTTCGTCCAGTGTGGTTGTGTCTGCTACTCTTCCATGTCACGGAATCTTCAACCTTTGCTATCCTCTCCTTCTTGGTCCTCTCAGGCAAGGAATATAAAGATCGTTGATCCAGATCGCTTCAGGATGCTACTTCCACTTCATGGATTGCAAGGTATCTTATAATTGTGTAAGAGTATGTTATCGTTGCTATTACCTTTATTATTTTTCCAGCACATGGTTATCATGGTGGTTCCTTAAAACACGTTTGAGTGGCTTAGGAGTCTTAGTATAGGTAAAATTCAGCTCGCTTCTGTAGCACCTTAGGCCGGTGGTAGCTCCGCGCTGGGAGTCCAGCTTCTTTCACTGGTCATTGAGGGTACCTTTGAGCATGGGTTTTCACACACTACACAGCAAGCTATGGCTGACTCCTCTGAGGCAACAATGTTGTTGCTTTGGCCATACTTTGGGTTTGCACAAAGGTCTTTTCTTTTATCTGTTCGGCCGAGTGCAGGGGCAAGAGATGGACGGGTAAGATGACCAACCTAGACGCTCCCTGATATGAGAGAGGTCACAAATAGGGACAGTCTTAATGACCCTTTCTCAATATGAGGTTTCTGTAAAATCTAGCATACAAGGGCTATCATATAGCAAAATCAATAGAAAAATTATTGAAATCAAAGGCATGGCAATAGTGGCAGTACAATTCCCCATGAGACGTTATGAGCCCGGTTGTATGCATGCCTAATTAGTGAGTCCAAAATTAAATACACAAAGTCCCGGCGCAATAGACTATATCTCTGAAGGGTAGTGCCCTAGAAGGAAGTTGAATCCTAATATCTCCCATCTGGCATGAGGCTTATCTCCAATTTTTCTGTTGTTTCTCCCTCTTAGGCTATGTTGTATCCCGGGTATGGCCTTAGTAGGGGCACCGTTCTTAGAGGCAGTTGGTTGTAGTGAGTCACCTTCAAATGTACGCCATGCTCAGGGAAGTCCTTAATGAAAGGGGGTAGGAACGATGACCTCTAGTCAGTAGTTTATGCCTGTCTGTATGCTGCAGGTAGCTTGCTAAAAAAATAAAAAACAAAAAAATCAGATATTTGGAAAAAAGAAAAAAGAAAAAAATCAAAAATTTATCAAAAAAATCCAAAAACATGTGTCTTTTGTTTTATTCTTCATTCTTTTGGCTATTTTTGAGAACATATATGATATGTTTCTTAAGTGTGCAGGTTGCAGGTCTTCAAGCTTTCCTTGCTCTATCTTTTGCTTTACCTCCTGTCCATATCTTCCGATCTGTCTTTTTTTTAGTCTTACCCCCTTGATCTGCTCTGAAGCTCATGTCCTTCTCAGTTTTTGCTCACCTCGCTTTCATTCCATTATATGTCCATGAGAAGGCTTTGTCTCATGATTATGAACCTGGCGGTTCTGCTTCGTTTGATCCAGGGTTTTGAATATTTGTTATTTCTTTTGATTGTTTCCGCCATGTGCTTCTTGTCCCATCGTGTTAGATGTCTCGCTATGCCATTTTGTCATCCCACCATGTTGTCGTCCCACCACGTTGTCATCCCACCGCGTTTGCTATCTCACCATGTTGTAGTCCCACCGTGTTTGCTATCCCTCCATGCTGTGTTTGCTATCCTTGTCCCATTGTGTTCCACATACCCACCACGCTTGTTGTTTGTTTGTTTATTTATGATGTATTGTCTATGTTTTGATGAGGTTTTATGGTATGCTTTTTCTTTGTTCATTGTTGTGGTGGTCTTATTTTGAAAATCCCTAAAAATCTAAAAATTACAAAAATCCAAAAATGTCATTCCACCTGCGTAAGTAAGTCAGGTATGGCTCTCTATCTCTTCTCTTTGTTGCATTACTATATGTTATCTCTACACTATTATATCATCTCAAGGATCGGCTAGTTCTCCGTTTATTCTAGGATCTGATGTTCCCCTTTACCAAAAATGATGATGATCTAGGAGCATACGGTTAATCGTTGGATAGGCCGTTAGGTTGAGTCAGATGGGGGACGATGGACTCTATCTCGCACGTCATGGTTGCAAGAAGGCTCTTGACCCCAGCTTATTCGGTCTAGCAATATTATCCTTGAGTACTTTCTATTTTTCTTTTTCTTTGCATTCATTTTGATGATTTCTTTATTTTAGCCCAGCATGCATCATGTCATTTTGAACATTCACGTCTCGTAATTCCTTCAAGGTTTCAACCCAGCAATGGTTAATTATGTTTCAATTTTTCTTGGATAAGAGATCCTCATTCCACTCTGAATTTGAACATTTTCTCTGATCTATTCATTTGGTTTGGTTGGCCAGCATGATTCTTGTCCAGATTTTATCTCAGCTCTTTTTCAGCTTTTGTTCTTCCGATACCCTCATTGGCTCTGGATTGTGTCCCCCATTGAGGTCGGTCATGTTTTGATTTTCCTTAGTTGGTTAGTGCTCCAGACATGTGTCATTCGTGTCTGCTATTCCTTGTGTTTGGTTCGACATTTTCGGGAGTATTTTTGTCGCTTGTTGGTTGTGATGGGTGTCTTTTGCCTTGATGTCCGCTTTTCAGTTTTCTCTACTTTATCTCTGCCGCATCTCCATTTCATGTTGTTGTCACTTTCACTCCATCTCCATTCCATTCCACCTCCGTGTCGCTTTCGCTCATTCCCTTGCAAAGCGGACATCAAGGAGGGGCATCTGCTGACACCCGTTTTCAGCCTATAAGTTGGGTCTTTTCACTTAATCATCTTTTATGATGTCCCAATTTTCCCATTATTTTGGAGTCTTCCTTGATCTTATTTCGAGCTCTTCTTAGTTCATTTCCCAGCCCATCAAGCCTGGAGGCTATTTTCCATGATTCCTAGACTATTTTCCATGATTTCCACGTGTTCTGCTCTATTCCCCATAGTCCCAAAAGTTCAGTCAATAAAAGTTCAAAGTTTAGTCGACTTGTCTTAGTTTAGTCGACTGATTCCCTAATGTCGGTCGATCGATTCTCAAAACTCAGTCGACTGATTTTTTAAAAATCAGTCGACCTTTGTTAGTTCAGTCGACTGATTTTCTAGAAATCAGTCGACCTTTACCATTTCGGTCGACCTATTTGTATTTCAGTCGACTGAATTCTCAAATTCAGTCGACCTGTGCCCAATTTTAGTCCACTGATTTCTGTTTTGTCTGCAAAAGCCTGGTTGTGGTCTGTCGGGCGACCATGATCATGAGATCACGGTCGACCACCAGACCGCGTTCTCCTTGAGTCGACTTTGTGTGTCGACCTATCTTATTGGGTACGTCGACGCAGCCTTTGGCCTTTTTCTCATTGGGACAAGGTTGCGGTTCTAGCCAGTCCACGTTCTCCAAGTGGTAGTCTCACGACTGACCGCGCTCTCAGTGCAGAGTCCAGTTCGTCTCAGACTCCATTTTCTCCAGCCAAGGACGCCTTAGAGTCCTATTTCAAGCCATCTACTCCAAGGATTTCATGCCATATTGATTCCTATCCCTTCTAGGGGCATTATGCCATCAATATCCTATAAATTTATCTTCTAAAATCCTCTATTTTTGGGATTTATCCTCAAATTCCGATTTAGGCCTTCTAAGGCCTATAAATAGTCTCCCATGGCCATGAGCTCGAGAGGGGGGCATTTTCTGATATGGGGCGAAGCCATGCTGCGACGCCAACTTGCTTCCTGGACCCCAGGCTGTCCAGGGAAGTCTTAATGCTCTCTGCCTTTTAGGGTTCTTCCTATTTCTTCTAGTTTCTGGACTATTTTTCTACACTATTCTTCTCTTGCACATCTCTTGCATATTGCACGTTTTCTACTTCTGTTTTGCTACGTTTTCTACCTCTTTACACTCTTCAATCATCATACACACACACACGCACACCTATTTTTGTTCCCTTCTATAGGGGTTAAAAACCCTCCCCCGGTGCATTCTTGCCCCTTTCCTTTCATGCTTATTTTCACATGGGATTGATGCTACACCTTCATATTCTAATGGGGTTTTTGTCCTTTGTTGCTTTGTTTCGCAGGATAGTCAAGTCGCAGGCGTGAGGCCCTTGCTTTCTGGCCGGCTGGAAGGCGAGGAGAGCTGAACCACAAGTTCCTGTAGTCCCGGGATGACCGCGGTTGATCCAGGGCTGTGATCTCATGGTGGCGGTCAGGTCTTGACTGCGACCTAGCCCAGCACCCCGGGTTGTTTAGGCTATTTTTCATCTTTCCAAGGTACGCAACGCATACTATCTTCTTCCTGTTTTCTATGCTGTTAACCCTTGGTGGCGATCATGGTACATTTTCTATCTTTTTATCACCCTCCCCTTTCTCGTGTTATCACATTTATGCTTGCACTTGTTCATTTGTTAAGGGGGCGTATTTAATGCCTATAGTTGTACTCGACCTCCACGTAATGATGATGGGGGAGTTGCTGATTCATCCGATCGACTCTCTATATTTAAGCATCCAAGACGTGCGTTCATATATTGCTTGACTCGCACGCTCGAAGATAGAGAGTTGTACGCCATAGAGATATATATTCTTCTGCATTGTACTGAGATTGAACCCTATGTTGAGTAAGTTCTTAACTCACATTTCTTTGTGTACATAAGTTGTTTATCCTTCTTCTTCCCATTTAAGGTAGTAGTGTATTCGTATTGCAGACAATTTGATTCAGAATTAGTACAAAAATATCTAAATATCTAGGACGTGGAGGTTGAAAAAGGACACGAGAAGTTTTTTGCCAGATGGTTGAGATATCGAGTTAGTGTCGATCGTTAAATATATACGTTTCCATTTACTTCTGTTAGGGTAAATGTTAATATTTTAACTACTCTGATTTACATATAGGTTGAACAAGGTCTTATTACTGATGAAAGAGTACAAGAGATAAGTTCTGGCCCCTCGAAAGTTGCACGTGCCTATCCAAGATATATTGTGAATGGATACAGATTTCACACGAGGGATAATGGTCGCCATAATTCTACGATGAACAGTGGCGTATGTGTTAAGGGAAGTGCATACAATGAAAATGAACTAGACTACTATGGTATTCTTGAGGAAGTCATAGAATTGCAATATCTCGGACAAGACAATCATGTATTCTTATTTAAGTGTCATTAGTTTGATCCTAATTCTGTTTGACATGACACAACATATGGGATTGTCGATGTCAAACAAGACAAGACAATCATGTATTCCTATTTAAGTGTCATTGGTTTGATCCTAATTCTGTTCGACACGACAACATATGGGATTGTCGATGTCAAACATAAGTCTAAACTTAATACATATGAACTGTTCATTTTGGCCACACAAGCCAAGCAAGTGCATTATTCAAGCTATTGTAGGGTTGAAGCAAGACTTTTTCCCACTTATGAGTTGAATCAAAGTGAAAATGTCTCAGAGGATGCCAATGCCGAATATTTTCAATCAGATGAAGTTGGCGCTGTAGGTTCTACACATCTTCATTTGGACGAGTCTGATGAGCCACTGTCGTTACATATGGGAAATGACGTGGAAGAAGTCGATCCGATGGACCTAAATGTTGATGTTATAGGGGAGGAGGCTCTACTCCCTCCTCTTTGGCGTCTACTTCGGGCACATGTGTTGGCCCAGTTGGCGAGTGGACAAGAAGGGAGGGTTGAATTGTCCTCTAAGCGAGATGACAAATTTTAAAACTAATCGACAGATTTAACAAGATTAATGAAAATAAACTAAGTAGAGATAACCTAGGTTCTCTCAAGCTTGCCGAGCTCAGTCGATCATGTTGGAACAAAATAAGGCGCAAGCATACAACCACAAGACACGAGGAATTTTAAGGTGGTTCGGCCGGACAACCCGTCCACCTATGTCCACCCCTCACCAAACCTGTGAGGCTTCACTCGCTTCACAACGAAGCACACAGAGAAAAATCTCCAACACACATGGAGACAAGGTCTCCAAGATGATCCTGCTACACAGCCCGCAGACACGAATCAACGTTGCACAAGTGAAGCACCACACACACACATACGATCGCACACAGGCGATCAAACCGTACACGCTGCATAGACGCAGCACGAACACACGATCGTAGGCAGACGGTCCATCCATAAAATATTTCTGAGTTCAGAAAATAAAAATAGATGTTCAACACATGCTCATAGTGAAGATTGATGAAAGAACAACATCACATAGAGATAACAAAGGAGTTTCAGATTGATAGATGAAGGCCTGCAGACGTATTTTCCTTGAAGCTTTGATGGTGGGAGGTCGATCTCGAACAATACGAAGCTGAAGTAGCTCCTCCTTGGAGGTTCGCGGCCGATGGAGCCTTGCCTTGGAGATTCGTGACCAATGGAGCTTGTATGCTTGAAGACGGATGAAGCTTGTCTATACCCAACTTGGATCGACCCTGCAAGAGGAAGAAACTGTGATAATCTCTCAAGAAAACCCTCTTCCTCTCCACCTGCGGCCACACCCATCCTCCAACCCTTCTTGTGTTCTTCTTCCCGGAACTAAGGGTTTTGGGGATTTTCAAGGGTTCACATGACACAAATACCCCTTCTAGAATTCTCCAAAATGGGTCTCACATGTCTACCAATGACTCAAGGGCATTAGGGTAAAATAACAGCCCAAAAAGAGGTCATACGAGTGGATCACGGCGGCCCACAGACTTCATGTGCGAAAGGCAAAAGTCGTGTCGGCCGACCAATTTTGGGAGGCGATCGATCGCCCTTGAACACAATTCTGTTTTAGCCCTGCACTTAGAAATAGACGTCGATCGATTTAAAAATTTTGGTCGACCGGTCCGGTAGTAAGTTCTGTCTGGCCTTGAACTGTGAATCAACAGGTCGACCGGTCCTTAATTGGAGGTCGACCGGTCCTAGGAGTGCTTTCTGTCTGGCCTGATAAAAGAGCAGGGGTCAACCCTTACAAGAGGGGGGGTTGACCCTTTCATGCAGGCAACACTAAAATTCCCATTTTGTGAAATCCAACAGATATGTCTATGCAACCCTTTCACATCAAAGATTCAACCATGAAATTCCATCTTGAAAAACAAGGTAAAACAAGTGGCTTGCATGTGAATCAAAGCTTATGCATCAAGGATACATTAAGGTTGTTTACTCAAAAATACTTCAATGAACACAACTTCACAACCATCAAAATGCACATTACACCATTTCTCACAACTAAAAAATAGAAAGATATTGCCATGCATCCATGTGATATTCAAATTGACAACCATCAATATATATCCAGCAAAAACATGATAGAACATGATATCTACATGGATATCAAAATCAAGGATTATGAGTGACTAAAAAGAACTTCTTCACTGAACATACTGTTGGCACTCAAAATATGCCCAACGGCGATCAAGCCTCAAAGACGAATGGTGCAGCTTACCGAAGCACAGAAGCCGAAAGAGATCAATACACTGAAGCATTCTCAAGCTACCAGAGCCTCAGGTCACCCAGTATGAATGCCGGGGACCTCACCTCAGGGGGTCGAGAAGGATACACCACCAGCCGATAGTGTCGTCAGTACTGCCCAATGAACCGATATCGACTCGATCGTACCGCGTATACCATATCCGTCATCCGACCAAGGACGAGCATGCGTCCGTCATCCGACCAAGGACAAGGATGTACCCATCGTCCGACCAAGGACAAGCATGCATCCGTCGTCCGACCAAGGACAAGGATGTACCCGTCGTCTGACCAAGGATGAGAATGTATCCGTCGTCCGACCAAGGATGAGAACATACCCTTTGTAATATCCCGGACCTTTTGGATCCATCTTTTCGGGTCCCAGATTTATTTTCTCAGAGAATTTATTCTCATTTTGCCCGGAATTATCTTTCGGACATTTTTCGGGTTCGGATCCGTGCGTTTCGGATCAGTTTCAGAGGTCCCGGAATGTGTTCTGCAGTTTTCCGTGTTTTTCCATGACAAGACCTACGGAACCCCGTAGCGGGCAAACTGAGTCGTTCACCTACTCAGGGATGGTACCACGGCGATCAGCGTGTTCCAACGATCGCAACTGTATATTTTTCTATTTTTTCATATTTTTATAGAAAATCAGGATTTTCTATAAATACCCCACCTTTTTCTTTTCTTCTTCCTCCTTCTGCTGTGACACACCCGCGCCCCCTCTCTTTCTCTCTCCTCTTCCGACGACGACGTGGCGGTGGTGGGCGACGGCGTGATGACGACGGCCGTGGCGAGACGATCGTGTGGGCATGCAGAGTTCGTGGGAAGCGTGAAGGAACGAGGGTTTCAACGGTTTTCTTCGCGGTTTGGGGACGATTCGCCATGTTTCTAGCGAATCTGAGGTAGGGTGACTATCCCTAACTCGGTATTTACCTTCCCCATGATTCCTAGGCCGAGGCGAGGTCGAGTGTGGGCTATTTTGAGCCGGGAAGGGAAAATCATGTTTTGGGGTGTGAACGCCCGATCTAGCATTTCAATGCATGTTTGTGTGGTTTGTGGGCATCAAAAGATGCACTAGGGGCATGGGAACAAGTTTCCCTTTTGTTTCCCCTTCACCCGGGGGTGAATGGGGCGTGGAATGGCGAATTTGGGGTTTTCCAGCCGTTCTCGATTTTCAGGAAGTGTGGCGGTCCTTCCATTGACCGCCACATCCTTCAAGCGGTCCCCATTCGACCGTTTCAAGCTTTCCGTGCGTGGGCTGGGCCTTTCGGGCTCACGATGGGCCGCCAGAGCCCAGGTGGCGGCTGAAGGTCCGACTGCTAAGCCCAGTGAGCCAGCGTGGCCTTCGAGGTATTTTGACCGTTGAAAGTTTTTTGGGTCTGGCGGCCGAAGGTTCGCCCGCCCCATCCTCTTTGGCGGCCCTATATAGGACCGCTTGTTCTTTTGTGACCCAGGGTGTGGCAGCCCATCGTTGGACCGCTACAGTCCCTGTGGCCGCCTAATGTTGGACCGCTATATCTTGTGGCGGCCCAAAGGTAGACCGCCAGAGGTTCATGTCCGACCGGAGTTAGGTTTTGCCGATTCGAGTCCCGGGTGAGTGGATCTCGATCCGCGTGCTAACCCAGGGTCTGACTGATGCTGGGCATCATATGGGGGCCACACGTGAGGGTGCCGTGGGATCTCGGGAGGTGGTGTTATCAGTTCATGTCATCAGAAGTCGGTGTTGGTACGAGGAGCGGTCTTTGTACTTTGTCCGGTTTAGACGTTGTTTTCCATTGACTAGAGAGTCTACTCCTTCAGTAACCCTCCACTAGTCATAGCCTTTCGACACACGAGTGGTCCCACTAGGGAGTGGTGGCGAGGCTACCCTGAGAGACAGTTTTAGACTGGTTTCCGTCAGGCCCCACGTATACCAGCCAGAGTTCGGCTGAGGGGAAAACCAGTCAGAGGGCCAGACCAGGGACACATGGTCTGTGTGTGCACACGTGGTTCGGGGCGGTTGGACCTGCGCTGACGAGCGCGACCCTAGCTAGTCACTTGTTCTGTGGTTACTAGTACGGTGTCCTTGTTCCACCAGGGGTCGAGGGGGACACCCGAGGTGCGGTTTAAGTCGTCAGTGGACGCATCTGGCCTTGCTTCTAGTGGGTTGATACTCCTGTCTGTGTGTGGTAGCGTTTCTTGGGTTTTGATGAGTTGTCTCAATTTTCATGCCGTGCGTTCGGTACTAGCAGTTGTAGTAGCTTGTAGTTACTTTCCGCGCCGTTTCTCAGTTGGCGAGGTGGGGGCCGGATGATCTCTGCTGAGCCTTTCATTTTGAGGCTCATTCCCTGAGTGTTTTCCGTGTTTCAGGTGAGACGCGGCTTCAGGGGAGCGCTTTAGAGGCTCCACGTGGTTCAGGTGCCCAGGGTTAGTTGCCAGTTGCCAGTTTTGGGGTATGTCCCGTGTAGTTGTACCTTCTTTTCTGTGCTGTGCTAGTTGTGGACTACGGTTATATGTTAGACTGCTGTTATGACTGTGGACCATGTAATTTAATTAATGTCATTAATTGCTTCCTGCTTAATTCATTTAACTGCGTAGTTCTGTAATTATTTAGATTCTTGTGTATCTCCACACCATTCTTTTAACCCTTCTGAGTCTTCGGGCTCGTGGGTGGCGGTTCGAGATTCGGGTTATAGGGCTTTCCCGGTGTTCAGATCTCGGGTCGTTACAACTAGTATCAGAGCACGGTTGTGGATATATATAAGAATTGTAAATAGTTACAGCGGTCCACTAGTCCACAATGATGATGTACAGTTGGCACTGGCTTAGGACACCGTGTGTTTTATTGATTCTGTTGTTTTCCGCGTCTTCTATCTTTTTGCAGTAGGCAAGTATGGCGCCAAGGCGGAGGACTCGCTCTCAGCAGGGACAGTCGACAGAGGAGCAGGAGGAGCAGAGCAGAGTGCCACCAGATGCCAATGATGTAGCGAGAGTTCCAGGGGCAGAGGATTTCTTTCGGAGCATGTTTCAGTTCATGTCTTAGTACTTTGGCGGTGATACTGGCGAGGGCACGTCGTCTAGGGGTGGACCCAGTCGTGCTGTGAGGGACTTCTTGCAGTTTCACCCACCCTATTACGATGGCCAGCCAGATCCCGATGTGGCCAGGAGATGGCTTGACGAGATGGAGAGAGTGTTTAGTTCCATGGGCTGTGCTGAGGAGGACATGGTGATGTTGGCCTGTAACCAGTTACAGGGTACGGCTCGAGATTGGTGGTCTTTGGAGTGAAAGACGTCCTTCCAGTCTCGTTCACTTTAGGAGATCGTGTGGAAGGACTTTGTTACGGTCTTTGAGCGTACTTACTGCCCATCCTATGTTGGTACGCAGAAGATGCGTTAGTTTTTGGAGCAGGTTCAGGGCGACATGTCAGTGTTACAGTACATGACTCGGTTTATGGAGTTGGGCCGTTATGCTCCCCCTATCATGGAACATGAGGGAGTGAAGACGGAGCAGTTCATCTAGGGTTTGAGGCAGGAGCTGAGGCACCTTCTGATGGCGAACGCGGCTATCGATTTGGAGACAGCATCTCTTGTGGCGACATCTTTGGAGCTAGATATGTAGAAGGTCTGAGGACAGGGAGGCCAAGGGCAGTCCCAGTCAGGCCGTGGTGAGCACGCTGCTACCCAGCAGTAGAGTACTTTCCAGCATACTATGGGTAGATCGGGGGCATCGACTCCAGCGGTGTCTACGGCAGGATCTGCGTCTTTTGGCTCCAAGGTCAAGAAGTTTCTCAAGAAGAGTTTCCGTAAGAAGCACAAGGATCAGAGGCAGGCGTCTTCGGGCAGTGTACATCAGCTGATTCCTTTTCAACGTCAGGGATCAGTGGGTGGATCGCGGGGATCGTGTCCCCAATGTGACTAGTCGCATCCAGGCAGGCAGTGCACGGCGTCGGTGATTTGTTTCAGGTGTGACCAGCCAGGGCATATGGCACATGACTATCCTCTGAGGCCGCAGTAGCAACAGTATCCTCCATAGTAACAGTATCCTTAGCAGCAGAGGCCACCGTAGTAGCAGCAACAGTAGGGGCAGTATCCGCCTCTACCCAGGTCAGCATGTGTGGGGTAGGCAGAGATCCCGAGGCCAGATTACACACATGACCAGGGCAGAGGCAGTGGCATCACAGCTCATGGAAGGTACCGTTCAGATTTTGGGTTGTGCGGCTCAGGTTTTGTTTGATTCTGGCGCGTCTCATTCGTTTATTTCGGAGGATTTCACGCTGAGTATTGAGGAGCCGGTGACCCAGCTATCCTGTGATTTGGCAGTGGAGTTGCCTTCTGGTGATTTTATGATCACTCTGTATTATTTTGATAAGGTTCCTGTATGGGTTGAAGGGCAGAGTTTTCCGGCCAGACTTTATGCGTTGCCACTTCAGGACTTTGATGTGATTTTGGGCATGGATTGGCTCGAGGCACATCATGCTTTGGTGGATTGTGGCACGAAGAGGGTTTATTTCCGGCGACTTCGTGGACCCACCTTCTATTTCCAAGGTATTAGGTCTTCCTCTTCCTGCTTTCTTATTTCGGCTATTAGGGCTCGTCGCTTGCTTGATGTGGGTTGTCAGGGTTTTCTCGCTTCTGTGGTCGTGGTAGACCAGCCGGAGTCGGATGTGGAGAACATTCCGGTGGTGTGCGAGTTTCCCGATGTTTTTCCCGAGGATCTACCTGGATTACCTCCCTTGCGGGAGATTGATTTTATGATCGAGATTGTGCCTGGTACGGGACCTTTGTCGAAGGCTCATTACCGTATGGCTCCCGCTGAGTTGAGGGAGTTGAGGGCGCAGTTACAAGAGTTGCTCGCCAAGGGATATATTCATCCTAGTTTTTCCCCTTGGGGTGCTCCAGTATTGTTTGTGAAGAAGAAGGATGGTAGTCTAAGGCTGTGCATTGACTACTGGCAATTGAACGAGGTGACCGTTAAGAACAAGTGTCCGTTGCCATGGATTGATGATTTGTTCGACCAGCTTCAGTCTGCTCGATTGTTCTCATGGATTGATTTACGATCCGATTATTATCAGTTGTGGATTCGAGAGTCTAACGTGGAGAAGACTGCATTCAGTTCAAGATATGGGCATTATGAGTTTTTGGTGATGCCGTTTGGGCTCACCAACGCCCCCGCAGCATTTATGGATTTGATGCAGAGGGTGTTCCATCCTTACCTGGACTAGTTCGTGGTCGTGTTTGTGGATGACATCCTTGTTTATTCGCAGTCTGCAGATGAGCATGCGTATCATTTGAGGGTTGTGTTGTAGACTTTGCGAGATCACCAATTGTATGCTAAGCTCAGCAAGTGTGAGTTTTGGCTTCACGAGGTGCACTTTTTCAGGTACATGATTTCTGGTGATGGTATTTTCGTGGATCCAGCCAAGGTCGACGCAGTGATGCAGTGGCCGAGGTCTATGATGGAGATTCAGAGTTTCTTGGGGCTTGCAGGCTATTACAGGAGATTCATTCAGGATTTTGCTCACGTTGCAGCCCCGATGACCATGCTTACGCGGAAGGATGTGCCGTTTGTCTGGACTGGTGAGTGTGAGTAGAGCTTTATGGAGCTTAGGAGGTTGCTCACCTCGACACCGGTGTTGGTGTTGCCTTCTGGATCGGGAGGTTTTGTGGTGTGTATAGATGCTTCCGGGGTCGGGCTGGGTGCTGTGCTGATGCAGCATGGTAGAGTTGTGGCATATGCATCTCGGCAGCTGAAGCCGCATGAGGATAACTACCCTACCCATGACCTTGAGTTAGCGATTGTGATCTTTGCATTGAAGATATGGAGGCATTATCTGTATGGTGAGAAGTTCGAGGTGTTCACAGACCATCAGAGTTTGAGGTATGTGTTCACTCAGAAGGACCTTAACCTCAGGCAGAGGCGATGGATGGAGTATATGAAGGATTATGACTTCACCCTATCTTATCAGCTGGGCAGGATGAATGTTGTTGCCGATGCCTTAAGCAGGAGGGTTATTGTCAGCACCATGATGATGAGGAAGTGGAGGCTCTGGGAACAGGTGCCAGCCGTGACATTTAGGCTTAAGGTTCCTGAAGAGCCGGGGTCAACTGTTCTTGCGAGCTTGACTGTAACGCCAGCTATTCGTCATCAGGTGACATATGCTCAGCGTTCAGACCCTGAGTTGCCCCAGATTTTAGCTTTGGCTGATGTGGACTTCGGTGAGGACGTAGTTGTGAGATTTCATGGCAGGCTACACGTCCCAGCCGAGGAGCAGGTAAGGCGTGCGGTGTTGCTAGAGGCTCATGGGAGTCGGTACACTGTACACCCGGGTGCGACGAAGATGTATCGGAACTTAAAGAGGTAATTCTGGTGGCCAGACATGAAGAGAGGTATTGCCGAGTATGTGGCTCGATGCCTGACCTGTCAGCAGGTGAAGGTGGAGCATCAACGACCAGGGGGTACTCTTCAGCCCTTGGAGGTTCTCGCGTGGAAATGTGACCACGTGACCATGGATTTTGTGGTGGGATTGCCGAGGACTCCGAGTGGGCAGGATAGTATTTGGTTACTAGTGGATAGGCTGACAAAGGTGACTCGGTTGCTACCGATTAAAGTCAACTGGAGTGTGTCCAAGTTGGCTCATCTTTATGTGGAGCAGATCATACCTTTGCATGGGATTCTCATTTCCATTGTGTCAGATCGAGATCCGCGTTTCACTTCTGAATTCTGGAGGAGTTTCCAGCAAGCTCTTGGCACGGAGTTAGCGTTTAGCTCAGCGTATCATCCTCAGTCAGATGGTCAGTCAGAGAGGACCATTCAGATGTTAGAGGATATGTTGAGATCTTGTTGCCTGGAATGGCAAGGGAGTTGGATTCACCATCTGCCATTGGTGGAGTTTGCCTACAACAACAGCTATCATTCGAGTATTGGGATGGCTCCTTATGAGGCGTTGTACGGGCGTCCGTGTCGGACTCCACTGGATTGGTCTGAGGTTGGTGAGCATGTTGTGACGGGACCGGAGTTGGTGCAGCAGGGCATTGATGTGGTGCATCCTGTCCGTCGGAACATGTTGGCGGCGTAGAGTCGGCAGACGAGCTATGCCGATCGGAGAAGGCAGCCACTTAGTTTCGCGATCGGTGACCGAGTATTTTTGCGGGTTACTCCCCTAAAGGGAGTGATGCGATTTGGACAGCGTGGGAAGCTGAGTCCCTGCTATGTTGGTCCTTTTCCCATCGTGGAGTGCATTGGCGAGGTTGCTTATCAGTTGCAGCTACCTCCTGAGTTTGTAGTGGTGCATGATGTGTTCCATGTCTCGATGTTGAGGAAGTATATGCCCGATGTTTCTCATGTTTTAGAGGATTCCGTTTGGCCCGAGGTGACTCCCGATCTATCTCTACCGGAGTTCCCTATCCGTATTGAGGATCGGCGAGAGCAGCTCCTGCAGAACAAGGTTATCCCTCTGGTTAAGGTGGTGTGGCAGCGGCACTCTGGTGGTGAGGCTTCTTGGGAGCGTGAGGGCGAGATGCGTCCGCAGTTCCCTTATTTGTTCGAGTGAGTATCCTTTTCTTTCCCCTGTGCTTTATTTTAAATTTTGAGGATGAAATTTATTTAAGGGGGGAGGGCTATAATATCCCAGACCTTTCGGATCCATCTTTTTGGGTCCCGGATTTATTTTCTCGGAGAATTTATTCTCATTTTGTCCGGAATTATCTTTCGGGCATTTTTCGGGTTCAGATCCGTGCGTTTCGGATCAGCTTCGGAGGTCCCGGAACGTGTTCTGCGATTTCCCATGTTTTTCCCTGACAGGACCTATGGAGCCCCGTAGCGGGCAAACCGAGTCGTTCACCTACTCAGGGATGCTACCACGGCGATCAGCGTGTTCCAACGATCGCGGCGGTATATTTTTCTATTTTTTCATATTTTTCAAAAAATCAGGATTTTCTATAAATACCCCGCCTTTTTCTTTTTCCTTTCTTCTTCTTCTTTCTTCTTCCTCCTTCCGCCGTGACACACCCGCGCCCCCCTCTCTTTCTCTCTCCTCTCTCGACGACGACGCGACGCGCCCCTCCGGCTGCAGACGGTGGTGGGCGACGGCGCGATGACGACGGCGGTGGCGAGACGATCGTGTGGGCGTGCGGAGTTTGTGGGAAGCGTGAAGGAACGAGGGTTTCAACAGTGTTCTTCGCGGTTCGGGGATGATCCGCCACGTTTCGAGCGAATCCAAGGTAGTGTGACGGTCCTTAGCTCAGTATTTACCTTCCCCATGATTCCTAGGCCGAGGCGAGGTCGAGTGTGGGCTGTTTTGAGCCGGGAAGGGAAAATCATGTTTTGGGGTGTGAACGCTCGATCTAGCGTTTCAATGCATGTTTTTGTGGTTTGTGGGCATCAAAAGATGCACTAGGGGCATGGGAACAAGTTTCCCTTTTGTTTCCCCTTCACTAGGGGTTGAATGGGGCGTGGAATGGCGAATTTGAGGTTTTCCCACCGTTCTCGGTTTTCAGGAAGTGTGGCGGTCCTTCCAGTGACCGCCACATCCTTCAGGCGATCCCCATTCGACCGTTTCAAGCTTTCCGTGCGTGGGATGGGCCTGACGGCCTCACGATGAGCCGCCAGAGCCCAGGTGGCGGCTGAAGGTCCGACCGCTAAGCCCAGTCGGCCAGCATGGCCTTCGAGGCGTTGTGACCATTGGTTTTTGACCGTTAAAAGCTTTTTGGGTCTGGCGGCTGAAGGTTCGCCCGCGTCATCCTCTTTGGCGGCCCTATATAAGACCGCATGTTCTTTCGTGACCCAGGGTGTGGCGGCCCATCGTTGGACCGCTACAGTCCCTTTGGCGGCCTAATGTTAGACCGCTATATCTTGTGGCGGCCCAAAGGTAGACCGTTAGAGGTTCATGTCTGACCGGAGTTAGGTTTTACCGATTCGAGTCCCGGGTGAGTGGATCTCGATCCACGTGCTGACCCGTGGTCTGACTGATGCTGGGCATCATATGGGGGCCACACGTGAGGGTGCCGTGGGATCCCAGGAGGTGGTGTTCTCTGTTCGTGTCATCGGGAGTCGGTGTTGGTATAAGGAGCGGTCCTTGTACTTTGTCCGGTTTAGACGTTATTTTCCGTTGACTAGAGAGTCTACTCCTTCAGTGACCCTCCACTAGTCGTAGCCTTCCGACACGCTAGTGGTCCCACCAGGGAGTGGTAGCGAGGCTACCCTAAGAGATGGTTTTAGACTGGTTTTCATCGAGCCCCACGTCTACCAGCCAGAGTCTGACTGAGGGGAAAACCAGTCAGAGGACCAGACCAGGGACGGATGGTCTATGTGTGCACACGTGGTTAGGGGCAGTTGGACCCGCACTGACGAGCGCGACCCCATCTAGTCACTTGTTCAGTGGTTACTAGTACGGTGTCCCCGTTCCACCAGGGGTCGAGGGGGACACCTGAGGCGCGATTTAAGTCGTCAGTGGACGCATCCAGCCTTACTTCTAGTGGGTTGGTACTCCTATCTTTGTGTGGTAGCGACTCTTGGGTTTTGACGAGTTATCTCGGTTTTTATGCCGTGCGTTTGGTACTAGCCATTGTAGTAGCTTGTAGTTACTTTTCGTGCCGTTTCTCGATTTACGAGGTGGGGGCTGGATGATCCCTACTGAGCCTTTCGTTTTGAAGCTCATTTCTGCGTGTTTTCCGTGTTTTAGGTGAGACGCGGCTTCAGGGGAGCGCTTCAGAGGCTCCACGTGGTTCAGGTGCCCAGGGTTAGTTGTCAGTTGCCAGTTCCAGGGTATGCCCCGTGTAGTTGTACCTTCTTTTCTGTGCTGTGCTAGTTGTGGACTACTGTTATATGTTAGACTGCTGTTATTATTGTGAACCATGTAATTTAATTAATGTCATTAATTACTTCCTGCTTAATTCATTTAACTGCATAGTTCTGTAATTATTTAGATTCTTGTGTATCTCCACACCATCCTTTTAACCCTTCCGAGTCTTCGGGCTCGTGGGTGGCGGTTCGAGATTCGGGTTATCGGGCTTTCCCAGTGTTCGGATCTCGGGTCGTTACACCCTTCGTCCGACCAAGGATGAGAATGTACCCGGTGGCCCGTCACCTGAATGAAAGATCCTCCTGAGGTGAAAGAACGCCGTTGGTCCTTCAGAATAGGGGACCGAAGGCTCTGTCAGTAGAAGATCCCGATGACCCGGCATGGGTACGGCTTCTCCGCATATCGGGTCCGTTAAGTGACCAAATGATCGCCCAGTCAAGGCAAAAGCACCCTGGATGGTATCCCACCTCCCAAGAAAGCTTTAAGCACAAGTCAAATCGAGCCGGCAGCATGAACCATAGTGTCGGGGGCCGTGTCAGCGGAAAACCCACGTGTTTAAACTGAAGATGCACGAGGTTCCGAAGAAGGTTGCATGTCGACCCGGGGGCTTCGTCAGGACTTCTCACCAAGGTTTTGCATGACCACAACGAGATGAATGGTCACGGTGACTCCCGGAACCAGCCCGGGACCCACTGTCTAACCCATGTTAAGCGAATGAGGCTTATCCGACGTGCCCCCTTCACAGTGATGCGGGACGGGACCACGGACACGATAAGCTAGCGGTCGTCCCTTAGCGAGGGAAGCGTCGGATGTGCGCGGTTGAACAACCGGCAGTGAGCTAGGGTGGTCGGCTCTCAATTGTGCCCGGATCGGGTCACGGGACGGTCACTCTCTCACTCGCAGCAGTGATATGATAAATTAAAAGTGAGCTAGGTAACCCTACACAAGCTCTCTAGCAGCGGCATAAACAAGCATATATAGAAATAAGCGGAATGCCAAGCAAGGAGCGAATACGATACCTCCACGCGCTCGGCGTGGCGAAGATGGCACCCGGCCGAAACTCGTACTCCCGGGAACTTAATACATTAAGATTACAGCAATACAAGTAAGCCCACTCCACGCAGGGAGGTAACGGGTGACACAAGGGGGCCCGGGAGGACCAATTCCGGGTTGACGGGCGGTTTCCGGGCACGGCTTCGGCTTCGCGCGTACTCGTGCTAGTGGGGCCCACGTGTGGACCGGAGGGGTCGTGTGGGACCTGATGCCTCCTCTGGTGTGGGTACACTTGGGAAGCGCTCCCCTAGGATGGCGAGTTGCTGGAACGACCGCCGGACGCCGGGCGGCCCTCGGACGACGCTCGCGGGAAACCGGCCACAAGTCTGCACTTGCTGTCTTCTCGCGCACTGTCCGGCGAGATCGGCTGCTGTGATCAACCCCGTCGTCGGAATGCAACGAGCTCGGCGCCGTTGGAAAGAGGACTCCAAATACTTCGACGTAGGGGCCTTCAGAAAAAATAATCAGATACGTATATCTGAATTATGGAATTTACACCCTTGCTGTAAACAGGCCAGAACTGCAGGGGCAGGTTCTGACTTCTCTGAAAATCACCGTTGACCGGTGGGAGGACCTTGGAATATGGAGATGAGTTCTTCAGAAAAGTTGAAGATATCTGAGATAGAAAACCGGGACTATTTTTGGTTTTTTATTTGGATAGGAAATGGATTTTATGGGATTTTTTGAGTGGACCTGGGTCGGATCTGGGACACTGTGGAAAAATTACTCACAGGAACTGGTACGAATTTTGAAAAATACCTAGAGACCTTGTCAAAAATTAAGAAAATTCATGGTGGTAGACATATGTGGACAGAAGTCTCAGTAATTTTTAGGGCCCCAACAAAATTCAAAACATGGGTCGAACAAGATAGACTCAGAACTGTTGAACAGTAGACAGAACCTGGATAGAACTGAAATTTGAACTTGGACGAAAATCTAAAAATATCTAAAGGACGAATTTTTGCCTGAAATTTTTTGTGGAGGTAAGGGTTCAAGAGGGAGGGGATTACACTCTAGAAATGGGCTGGAGGTGGAAGAACACCAGGGAGAGAGGGGAGAGGGGCACAAGCTTCAAGGAGGCAAAATGCTAATTTCTTCTTCATTAATTCATTCAAAATGAAAATTACAACCTTATATAGGATGCCAACCAAACTCAATCTCAACCCTTGGATCTAGGGGTTTGGATTGGATGGCTGGGATACAATGAGAATCCCACATTGAATACATTAGTTTAATCAAATTGACCACATGTGTTCAAACTTGGTGTAATTCCATTCAAACACAACCTAACTACAACTACCAAGCCTAATAAGGCCAAAAGAGCATGCGCCCCCCTTCTTGGGCCAAGCCCATTCTTGGGCCAAGAGCCACTCCATATGGCATGCTAGGCATGGGCCATTCCCACTTTGATGGCCCATGAGAGGATGGAATCCCATTTGGGCTTTAAGAGCCTTAATGACCCACTTTGAAACCAAATGGCCCAATATGAAGGAGCCATCTTAAATGGACCTTAAACATGCTACCTAGTTATGGACTCTTCCTAGAAAGAGGCCCATTGGCTTAATTAAGCCTTACAAGGATGGCCCAAAAGAAGGAAATCAAAAATTACACACTTTCAAGCTAATACAACCCATAAAACACACCTATACAAGCTAATACACACTAATACAATCCATAAGCTCATGATGTCCTCATCAATTCTCCCCGGGTGGGAGAAACTCGACCCCGTCGAGTAGGGGTATGGCTGCTCGAGTACTCTGGCGGATCCGTCACCGTGCCAAGTAGCGCGGGTATGCTCCGCTCCAAGTGATCGGCACCTGCTCGTTCCACATATACTCGATATGCGCACTGCTATGGCCAAAGGTGGTCACTCCGAAGGGGCACTCTCAACGGAAGGAAACAGTTTAAAGACTCACTAGGAATCACTGCTGAGTCCCTATAGGTGACTGATCCGGGTATAGAAGTAAACCGATCCCATACTCGTCAAGTGAGTCGACTCGCTTCACACTCATAAAAGAACGGCAACGAGCTTGCACAAGACACATGCTGACCCACCATGAACTGACATACAAATGCAAACCACGCAAACAATCGACTCAAAATCACCACACAAACAGACCACACAAAGAAAAACACACCGACTCATGCATGACTCTAGACTAAGGTGGTAGCATCAAGCCCACTAGGTGGTGACATCCTGGGCGGCCGAAGGGTCGCCCAGCTCTTCCCCCATGGCATAATATTCATCGGCCAGTGCCTCATCGGCCTCGTAATCGACATGCTCAAGCTCGGGAGGTGCGGATCCGCCAACACCTAAGGCTAGGGTGGTGCGAGCGGGACACTCACTAGCAATGTGGCCATACCCGTGACAGTGGAAACACTGTATTCGCGATCGACTACTCTCCCCGATAAGAGGGGCCTTACCCTTATCATCCCGCCGGGTAGGGGGTGTAGGCAACAATGGGGGAGGTGTAGGTGCCTTGGACAAGAGTGGAGGGGGTGCCGGTGCCAGAGGACGGGCTATAGGAGCTGGGGCACGGGCAAAGGGTGCCGGTGGTTGGGATGGAAATAGATCCCAGGGTGGAGGAGGGCGAGGCCGTGGAGCGAAGTGCTCCTGACGGGTGGGCTCCTGAGGTCGAGCCATGGGAGGCCGCTGATGTGGGCCTATAGAGTGACGGGGCTCGGTACTACGGAGAGGGGTGGGGCCCAACCGATGGCTAGACTCAAACTCTCCCTCAAATTGCTCCATCTCGAGAGCAACCTGATATGCCTCTTCTAACGTCTTGGCATTGCGGCGGAAAAGCTCATACTGGTAGTGTGGCCGCAAACCACGTCGAAAGCGGGACACGGGCATGGTACTCTCCTCCGTGACACCACATCGTAGAAAGTACTCATCAAACTCCGCGATGTATTCGGAGACAGACCGGTCTCCCTGGCTAAGACTTTGCCATCTATCGATGAGTCGCTGGCGGTATGTGGGAGGGAGGTACTTTTGCCGAAGTTTATTCTTCATCTCGGCCCATGTGTCAATCGGGGGTTCTAGCCGCTGAAGTAGCAGGCTCTCCACATTCTTCCAATAGGTTTGTGCCTGCCCCATGAGTTTCATGGTGGCAAATCGGACCCTTCGACGCTCCGACATATCATACCATTCAAAATAACGGTCCATGCCAAACTCCCAATCTAGGTAGACTTTCGGATCCAAAGACCCGTAAAAAGCGGGAGGATCCGCTCGCACGGTCTTAAGGACCCGATCATCATCCTCATCTCGTTGTGGCTGAAAACCACGACGGCGTTGACCATACCCCTCGTAGGCATTGTCGGACCCATAGTCCTCGAGACCAAGGTCACGGTGTGATAGTTGGGGAACCCGAGGAGGGGCGGGTGGAGGAACCAGTGGTGGCTGGTTTTGGGCCGCGGGAGCGGCCTGGACTTGGGCCATGGGAGCGGGTTGGACTTGGGCCCCCGCGGGAGGAGGTGCGGGTGGACCTTGGGCTGCCCCAGGAGGGTCCCCGTGTGACATCCTATCTAACCGCCCAACGAGGTCTTGGACCGACCTATCGGAGTTCTCCATGCGTCCTTCCATGGCCCTAAGGCGACCATCCATATTCTCGGAGAAGGTCCGAAAGTTAGCATCGGATTGGTCCAACCTAGCCATAATGGCCATCATCGCCTCTTGTAGGGAGTGGAAGTCTCCCGAGGTATCCCGTGGGTTGGCCATAGGTGGGGGTGGGGGTGAGTACTGAGTACCCCGACGAGTGGGCATGCAAACACACCGACTAGAGCAAAACACACTAATGCAAAATGATGCGCCTAGACTTAACCAAAACTCGGTACGCGGCGGAGATAATCGACCCGAAGGTCACTCGCACAAGTGTGCGGCCTTCCCGATAGGCGTAACCTAACGGTCGGACAACACCTTTCTATATACCGAGTAAAGGGATGTATGCGAAAAGACACTCTTTTTTGTGTTTTAAAACAATGATGACCCTAAACATGACTTAGACCGACTAATGACTAGACGTAAATGACACTCTTTTTTTTTTTTTTTGACACCCTAGACTCAACCTCGCTCTGATACCAAATTGATGCGGGACGGGACCACGGACACGATAAGCTAGCGGTCGTCCCTTAGCGAGGGAAGCGTCGGATGTGCGCGGTTGAACAACCGGCAGTGAGCTAGGGTGGTCGGCTCTCAATTGTGCCCGGATCGGGTCACGGGACGGTCACTCTCTCACTCGCAGCAGTGATATGATAAATTAAAAGTGAGCTAGGTAACCCTACACAAGCTCTCTAGCAGCGGCATAAACAAGCATATATAGAAATAAGCGGAATGCCAAGCAAGGAGCGAATACGATACCTCCACGCGCTCGGCGTGGCGAAGATGGCACCCGGCCGAAACTCGTACTCCCGGGAACTTAATACATTAAGATTACAGCAATACAAGTAAGCCCACTCCACGCAGGGAGGTAACGGGCGACACAAGGGGGCCCGGGAGGACCAATTCCGGGTTGACGGGCGGTTTCCGGGCACGGCTTCGGCTTCGCGCGTACTCGTGCTAGTGGGGCCCACGTGTGGACCGGAGGGGTCGTGTGGGACCTGATGCCTCCTCTGGTGTGGGTACACTTGGGAAGCGCTCCCCTAGGATGGCGAGTTGCTGGAACGACCGCCGGACGCCGGGCGGCCCTCGGACGACGCTCGCGGGAAACCGGCCACAAGTCTGCACTTGCTGTCTTCTCGCGCACTTTCCGGCGAGATCGGCTGCTGTGATCAACCCCGTCGTCGGAATGCAACGAGCTCGGCGCCGTTGGAAAGAGGACTCCAAATACTTCGACGTAGGGGCCTTCAGAAAAAATAATCAGATACGTATATCTGAATTATGGAATTTACACCCTTGCTGTAAACAGGCCAGAACTGCAGGGGCAGGTTCTGACTTCTCTGAAAATCACCGTTGACCGGTGGGAGGACCTTGGAATATGGAGATGAGTTCTTCAGAAAAGTTGAAGATATCTGAGATAGAAAACCGGGACTATTTTTGGTTTTTTATTTGGATAGGAAATGGATTTTATGGGATTTTTTGAGTGGACCTGGGTCGGATCTGGGACACTGTGGAAAAATTACTCACAGGAACTGGTACGAATTTTGAAAAATACCTAGAGACCTTGTCAAAAATTAAGAAAATTCATGGTGGTAGACATATGTGGACAGAAGTCTCAGTAATTTTTAGGGCCCCAACAAAATTCAAAACATGGGTCGAACAAGATAGACTCAGAACTGTTGAACAGTAGACAGAACCTGGACAGAACTGAAATTTGAACTTGGACGAAAATCTAAAAATATCTAAAGGACGAATTTTTGCCTGAAATTTTTTGTGGAGGTAAGGGTTCAAGAGGGAGGGGATTACACTCTAGAAATGGGCTGGAGGTGGAAGAACACCAGGGAGAGAGGGGAGAGGGGCACAAGCTTCAAGGAGGCAAAATGCTAATTTCTTCTTCATTAATTCATTCAAAATGAAAATTACAACCTTATATAGGATGCCAACCAAACTCAATCTCAACCCTTGGATCTAGGGGTTTGGATTGGATGGCTGGGATACAATGAGAATCCCACATTGAATACATTAGTTTAATCAAATTGACCACATGTGTTCAAACTTGGTGTAATTCCATTCAAACACAACCTAACTACAACTACCAAGCCTAATAAGGCCAAAAGAGCATGCGCCCCCCTTCTTGGGCCAAGCCCATTCTTGGGCCAAGAGCCACTCCATATGGCATGCTAGGCATGGGCCATTCCCACTTTGATGGCCCATGAGAGGATGGAATCCCATTTGGGCTTTAAGAGCCTTAATGACCCACTTTGAAACCAAATGGCCCAATATGAAGGAGCCATCTTAAATGGACCTTAAACATGCTACCTAGTTATGGACTCTTCCTAGAAAGAGGCCCATTGGCTTAATTAAGCCTTACAAGGATGGCCCAAAAGAAGGAAATCAAAAATTACACACTTTCAAGCTAATACAACCCATAAAACACACCTATACAAGCTAATACACACTAATACAATCCATAAGCTCATGATGTCCTCATCACACAGGCTCGCACCCTATCCCGGCGCCCCATTGCCCGGAGCGCTAGATGCAAGAAGAGCTCCCCGGCGCGCATCCTCCACACTGGGAAAGCCTCCGCATATAAAACCCCACTTGGTTTGACCAAATAAAAGGGGGATGGCTGATTGGCAGATACATGAACATCGAGAGATCAAGGCATTAAGGGAGCCCGTCCGTCCGAGAGAGTCTTGGGGAAGAAGTAGGGTTCTTCCACCAAGAGTATTCCGGCCGCCACCCTCTTCCGCTTGCTTGCTTGAAGGACGCCGGAGCTAGAGGAGGAGAAAATCTGATACTCTGTTTTACTGGCGAAGTCTAGGTGGGTTCTGTGGGTTGCTTCCCGACGATCCCCTTCTGGTTTTCTTTTCTGCTATCGTGTAAGTGAGGGGGGAGGGGCGATGATATGAGCCCATCCCCCCCACCATCTATTCATTCCTTCCTCCTCTGTAATCTCTTCTCCGCAATCAATGAAATGGTTGCTGAGAGACAACGCCGGTGCACCGAATGCTCATAATATGTTGTGTCTTTTTTTTTTTTAACTAAAGTTGATACTTGCAAGGGGGAGACGGGAGAGGGCGTTCATCTCTTCATTGCGGAAGAAGATGAAAACACTATCCCGGCCACCAGGCAAGCGATTTTCATAATATGTTGTGTCTTTCACCTCCTGTTAATGGAATGAATGATGTTATACCGTATATGCTTTTCTTGTTTCGTTCCCAATTTGCATGCCCAATCACTCTATGTGTGCGAACGCCGAGTTTTGCTTCGTGAGACCGAACATGCCCGGGAGCTAACATGGGCTACAGAAATGATCTCCCCTTCCCCGGGGTTCTCCCCTTCTAATGCAATGTCCATGCCTTAATGTGTATACGCTGAGGGTTTTACGGATAGAGACACACTCGTGTGTGCATCTCTATCCATTCCGGTTTGAGATCGATCCCCTCAATACCCCTTGACTCTTCTCAATAGACCAGGGGGAACGGGGTTGCCTCTAAAACATGCGTGTTTATCCTATGCTAGTCGCATGCTAGTTGCTCAAATGAATGCTTCCGTAGCTTGATCATCTGCGTACCCGGGCTAACTTACTAACCCCCTTGTGGATGTTGGTCTGCTACCCCCCTTAATCTGCATACTAACTATCTGCCTCCGTGAGTGCTAACCCATTAGCCCCGCGAGTGTTAATGTGCTAACCCTGTGAGCGCCGATTCGTCAACTCACTGACCATTGTGATATGCTGTTGTATCCTTCCTATCTTGCATGTGATTTAGAATCACCGAGCTCTGTTACTTCTGATAACAGTAGCATCAATACTCCGGGGAGGGGGACATACCCCATTGATATTGATTAATCTCAGAACCACCATTTGGTCAAAGGGCTCCATTCGTGAGTGATGAGTGTCCCTACAGGCCATAAGGTGAATATTGACAGGGCTTAGCCCGATATCAAACCCACTATCCTCAGGGACACTGTGGTGGCCACGGGTTATATGCCCCTCGTAGGCTAGTCCTCGGGGCTCTTCTTCCCTACTTGCCGTTCCTTTCTGAATTGTGACTGGACCACGAATCCTGTGCACCTCGTAGGCTAGTCCTCGGGGCTTTCCTTCCCTTACTGGTTGTCTCATTCGATCGCTTTCAACCCACGGAATCATGGTGCCCCTCGTAGGCTAGTCCTCAGGGTTTCCTAGCCGATTGGGATCCGCTGGCCGTCGTTGTGCCGTCCGGCTTGTTAGGGGCTTACTCCACACGTGAGTATGACCCCGCTTCTCCCCTGCAATCCTTCAGGGATGGGGAGATGCTGCCCAATTTTCACCATGTTTTAACTAATCATTTACCTTCGTGACTTGGATTTAATAGAACATGTGTTTTTAAAACAATGAACATCCGTGCTTGAGTATGAACCTCGCACAAGCTTATGACTCTGCTCCTGGAGAGCCCAGGGCTCCAATTCAATAAACAATCAACCCAATTAACCTCAAAATCCTCAATAACATCTTATTAACCAAAATAGATTCACAAATACCTAAAAATCAACTTGAACGGCGCGGTCTTAATCTGGCGCGCCCTAATACGGCGCGGTACCCCCCCGCGCCGGATTAGCTTTAGACTCAAACTCTCACGATTTCAACTGGTTCATGCCCGGCGCGCCCTAATCCGGCGCACCCCAAGGCCATCGCGCCGGGTTAACCATCTCCCATGGCTGCGCCGTATTAACCCCATTTACCTACGTTTGGCCGCGTCCGGAACTCTTCTCCTACGCTTGGTCGCGCCGATTTTGAATAAACACTCTATTGCACTATTTTAATCCCTCACTCATCTTCAGAGCAATCTTTGCCTCCCACGGTCGAGGTTAATAAACCCCAATCGATAATAAACCAAATAAAAGGGGGCTATTCAAGTCCAAACCATTCTTCTATTATGCTTCTACCATTATGTTTGGTATTATCATGCTTTTGTTATCATGCCTCTGGCACCATTTTCGTCTCCCTTGGCGGAGGTTAATAAACTTGATTAATCATTGTCTATCTTCATACTCTGTTATCATGCTTTAGTATAATCATGAGCATCGTGCGTGCATGCTTATATGGACCCCCGATATATCAAATGGCACTGGCAAAAGTCCGGGTTACACCCGATCGGAAGTCTCTGCTATGCGCGATGGTGGTCTCCGGACCTGCGTCCTCTGCCATGTATTGAGAGTCTCCAACCCAATAAACCATGCCTCCCTTGCATGATAGATAAAAGCATTACATGTGACCTCGTCACATTCATCCTCTTGCATCTTATTCCGGTCTCGGACGGCCCACTATCTCGACAATTAATCAAAGGTTTTCTCCCTTATGGGGGATGTAATTAACGTCATTGCCTTTATGGTATGGCGGACTGTTGGTCCCGACCCGAATCTCACTCTCGCTCGACACAGGTCAGAATGAGCGCATAATAAATCTGTCACTTATGTGACTGGCATGCCTGCGTGGTCAACTAATCGATTGGTTATTGATTAATTAATTAGTTGATCGACCCCGAACAAAATGATCAAACAAATCCCGTCAAACATAGTCTGGCACGCCCGATGGGACCAGTGTCACCTTTCATCTTTTTGCTGAGATACGCGGGCCCCAAGGCCCTCCCAAAGGCTGCTGATCGTTTGTTTGTTCTGTGTGGCAGACAGACAATGGCATCATCGGGACTTGCTGCTCTCACCTTTGGCCCCGCGATCGTCGCCGGCCATGCTGAACATGGGTACCTGGCGGTGCCCATTGTCCTCGAGACATTCCCTGCTGCCGTAGGCTTCCCCAACTTTTTGGGGTTGGCCTTCGCTGATCTACTTCAAGTGGAGACCTCGGAGCCTGCCGAGGAGACCATGAAGAAAGTCAAGGCCTTGAAGGCTCGATGCTCTGTGGGCTCGCTCAAGGGTCCGATTCAAGTTGCCAGCTGCCTGGTGCACCACATCACCAATGGGGCCCGCCCCATTCCTGCCAAGAACTCCAGAGGACGCTAGCGCAGAGGCTTCCGGTGAAATACTGCTACTATTACCGGATGTCTCTCCGTATCCGACAAATCCATGTTGATCGGTGGAGTCCGCGTCTTCCTAGACGGACGCGATGCTCAGGTAGTCCCGGATCGGGTCATCCCCGCCATACCTATTTACAACTCCTACCAGGCCCTCTCTGGGAGGAGAGCTGAGAAAGAAGAAGCTGGCCGCCATGGCTATGAGAAGCTGGCCTCTAGGCCAATAGGTTTGGGTCCCTAAGAAGATCCAACCCCCTCACCAGGACGCACCAGTCCGTCACCGCCCTGCACGTGACAGAGCGAAAATGGAGAAGGAAAGGGGCCTGGCCCCAAGAAATGAAGAGACGGTTGTGGACCCTCCACGCCGTGAAAGTTTCAGGGCCTGTGCCCGACAAGCCAACATCCCCACAGTGGGAAGAAGATTCCAGCAACTCGTCGGACGAGCCCGGTTTGCTTACATCCCTCCCGTGGGAGGTCGACAATTATCCCCAGTCCTACATCAGGAACGGGGGCAAGAAGAAATGACCAACATGGTCAGAAGCTACTTCAGGGGTCTAGGCAACCCCTCGCTGGGCCAACAACGGCTACTACAAGCAGCCGTGGCTGAAGAAGACTACTGCCCACCAATGGCAGTTGAAGAAGAAGAAGAAAGAAGGATGACATCGTCGGTCGACGACAATGGTTACGAAGATGGCTTCGATGCTGAAGCCGATGAGACCGCCCCTTGGTGAGAAGAAAGAAAAAGAATCTCTGTGTTTAGGAGGTTAACCTTCCCAAAGCATGCAAAGAGGAAGGTTCACAGACAGAGAAGAGGAATGCAGATCTTTACCTGCAACATGGCAGGCATATCCAGCCAATATGGAAGGCTTCCAGAAGATCCTCATGAGCTGGCTCAATTGGCCGGGAGGTCGGGGCCGAACACTCGAAGGGCAGAAGCCGCAAGAGAACTGTTGGCAGCAACTAAAGGAGAGCAAGCCCTAGCTCACCGCCAACGATGTGATGAAGCTACTATGTTGACCGCCAATGTGGTGACGGCGGAAGAAGAAGAAGATGTCATGCTTGACATCCTACCTGAGGGTGCATCCGGGGAGACAACAGAAGCTATCCCCAGCACTACAGCTATGGATCCGGTAGTACTGATGATGCTGCAAAGGTACCGCCAGGAAATAGAGCTACTGAAGAAGCAACTGATGGAGAAGATAGAGCAGTCTTTAGCCTCCAAGCAGCTCGAGATGTAGGGCGAATCATCACGGGGAGCTGTCAACCGGAATGACCCTCCGCCACTTTATACTATGCCCCAGCCGGCAGAACCAAGCTTGGCGACGACTCAGCAACGCCCACCACAGCCGCTGATGCCGTCGGTGCTACCACAGGTGCACCAGACACCTCCACTACTGCGTCCTCCTCCGCAAGCGACCACCCTGGTCGCCCCCTACCTGCAGCCGGCACATTTCTACCCATAACCGGTTGATCCAACTGTCATGAACAAAATGATGGTGGAGAGAATGATCGAGCTGAAGCTCGCTGAAAGAAGTGAAGGCGACTACGTCGCGTTTGATGCATACAGGGTTCCATACCCGCTGCATCATGCTGCTAAGTGGCTCCCTCTTGTGTTGTGCCCCTGTGGTCTTGATGATTGGTTTTGATGATAGCAAACACTATAAGTCACCATATGCATGTGTGCATGAAAGACCTTGTTGATTCATTTAAGTGCATTCATATGTGTTCATGTATTTGTGAATGTGTGCTTGTGAATGGCATTCAGTTGTTCTGTCTGACATCTGGACAGAAGTGGGTCGACCCCCCTCTTAGATGGGTCGACCCCCCCAAGATTCGCATGTCTATACATTGGCTGCTGCATGCTCACACGATCATTTAAGTCCATACATTACTTCTAGCATCCACACACACACCCATGTATATACACTGCTGCATGCTCACTGCATTTGATGTCCTGTCTGCACATTGCTTAAGTCTGTACAGAGTTAACATTGTCTCGCACACAAATTCACTTCCAAGTCTATACATTCTTGCATATTGTGCTTCACTCTTTGTTCAAGTCTATACACCCTGTTGCATATTGAACGTGAAGTCTATACATCGTCCAGAGCCTTGTTGCATTGTGTCACAAAGTCCATACATTCACATGTAGGCAAAGTTTGCACATTGGCAGCACTGTGCAAGTCTATACATTACCTTTGGGCATCCAAGTCTACACATTACCTTTGGGCATCCAAATCTACACATTGCCTTTGGGCATCTAAGTCTATACATTGGTAGTGTGTCTGTGTTTCAAGCCATTCGTCAAGTCTACACACTGTCCTGTAGCTTGCATGAGTCATCGATTTCCAAGTCTATACATTGCTGATCGAACGTAAGTCTATACATTCCAACCTTTTCCTACGTTCGCTGCTTTAGCTACACATCAAGTCTACACACTGCATATAGGCAAAGTCTGCACATTGTGCCTTGAAGATGTTCAAGTCTATACATTGGTTTTCACTTCTAAGTCTGTACATTGGCATATGCATTCATTGTAAAGTCTATACATAGCTGCGTCTTATTCAGCGTCTCATATGCATATTTGAGTCAAAGTCTGTACAGCCCAAGTCTGTACATCCACTGTCTCACTTGGACTTGAAGTCTATACAGTGGACCATCTCTGTCAGCGTCTCAAGCTGCAAGTCTGTACAGAGTCTGGCAGCCTACAGTGCATCGTCTCTTCAATTATGTACAACCTTGGCGTATGCATCATAAAGTCTAAACATCGTGTGCTTTGAAGCTTTCAAGTCTGTACATGGTCTTGGCATTTGCATTGAAGTCTATACATTGGTCTTCGTTTCAAGTCTATACATTGGCTCAGGGTTTCCAAGTCTGTACACTGGTCCTCAAGCATTCCAAGTCTGTACATTGGTTCTGGCTTACCAAGTCTGTACATTGGCCTCAAGCTTCACAAGTCTACACATTGTCTTCATGATATCGCAAGTCTATACAGCCTGCATGCCTCATAACGCCAAGTCTATACATCGTGGCCTTCAAGTCTTCAGAGCCTGTACATTCTTCAAGGGCCAAGTGTATACAGTGTCTCGCTCACATCTTCAAGGGTGAAGTCTATACATTGGTTAGGCTTATTCATGCTAGGCTTGCTCATGCATCGTTCTTCTCAAAGTCTGTACACTGGTGTCTCATGCATTCTAAAGTCCATACACTCCTCCATGCATAGTCAAGTCTATACAGACTTAGCGAAAGCATTCAAGTCTGTACTCTGGTGCCGTCGTCTGTATGGTCAAGTCTATATAGACTTAGCGAAAGCTTAGCTAGTCTGTACATTGGTCTCTCAGGCATGTAAACACCAAGTCTATACACTCCTTGTTTCATGTCTATACATTCGGTTGTTCCATGCATTCTCATCAAGTCTATACAGAGCTTTCCTCAAAGTCCGGACAGTGTTCACCTCAATGTCTGTACAACCTGTGTGTTGAACGAACACAAGTCTGTACATCGTCCAGCGCTTTATGTGAAGTCTGTACAATGCCTTAGTCTTCTACACATGAAGTCTATACATTGCTGTTGCATTCACGCCATGTCCATACACTGCATTTGTGCATTGTTCACAGCAAGTCTGTACATAGAGTTCTCATGCATGTAAACATCAAGTCTATACACTCCCTTGTTGCATGTCTATACATTCGATTGCTTCATGCATCACACAGAAGTCTGCACATCCCTTTCTGATAAGTCCATACATCATTTGTCAAGTGTGTACATTGAGGTCGCTTGAAGGGCTTCAAGTCTATACACTCTCACGTTGTACATACTTGCTTATTTGCTGCTTCGAAAGTCTATACACTCGCTTGTGTTATCAAGTATATACACTCGTACTCCTTCGCACGACTAACTCTATACATCCATTGTCCTGCTTGCTGAATAAAGTCTGTACACTGTCTTCAGCTGATATTATTCATCGAATAAACTTTTAATTAATCTTGCAGGTGTCTGGGCACGTGATCCGAGATTGGCACCTGGCACGTGATCCAAGGAGCTGAGATGCTGACACGTGGCAGAGTCAATTGGGCGGGAGATGTGGAAGACACACGCCCTAGTTGCTGCTGCTATATATATGAAGTTTCTTCATCTGTAGAAAGCTATCAAGAAGGAAGAGGGCTGATCGAGACTGTGAGTGAAGAAAGAAGAGTGCAGTAGAAGAAAAAGAGAAAGAGAGAGAGCTCGTGAGGATTGAGAGAAGAAGAGAAGATAGTGAGAGAAAGAAGCAGAGAAGTAAAAGAATAGTAAGAAGCAGAGAGATCGAGAGATAAGAAGCTTCATCAGCAGATCAGTTCATACTGGACCGTGGATCATATCCAGGCCAGTCAGCTCCTGCGAGAGCCAAATTGTGATTTCGCTTTACAGCTTTCTGTTTGCTGTGATTATTTTCATTTCTTGTTTTTCTTTCCTTTTGTTACTCTGGTTATCTTTGTTCTTCCGATTCTCTGGATAGAGGTCGGGTCCCTCCTGGTCTGGAGGAAGAGAGGTCTGTGACCTCTGGTTTGCTGGTGATGGGGAGTCACTGGTGGGTTCCCTCCTGGTGTGAAGGAAGAGAGACCTCGATCTCTGGTTTGCTAGTGGCTGGGAGTCACTAGTGGTACCCTCCGGTTGGGAGGAAGAGGGGAGGTTGTTCCCCTGGTCAAGCTGTTTGGCAGCAAGTGTTCGCAGACTAAGTCTGCTGGTTCTAGCATTAGCTAGTAAAGACTCACTCCGGTTTGGAGTGAGGGGTGGATGTAGGTCTTGGTGACCGAACCACCTAAAAATCTTCTGTGCAGTGTGGTTGTGTTTTTGCTCCTTGTCTTCTACCTCCTTCACAGGTTGCCTTAGCATTCTCGTTTCTATCTGTACTGCTTCCGCTAGCTGATAGTTTAGGCGCGCCTTATATAGTTGCTGTATTGTCTAAGCCATATGTGTTTTAATTCTGCGATATTGTTTGAGCGAAAAGGTTTTTAAGGGTGGGATTCATTCACCCCCCCCTCTGAATCCTTTGCACCGATCCTATCAATTGGTATCAGAGCGGTGTCTGCATAGAAGGTCCAGCGACCTGCAGATCCGATCTTGCAGTCTTCGGTGCTAGTTTACTTTTGGTGCATCAATATTCCTGTTGCATTTAATCTGATTGTTTCCATGGGTGATCCACCAGTTTTCAACGGCTCCAATTTTAATGTATGGTTTGTCAGTCTGAAAACTTATGCTATATCAGTTAATCCTGATCTGTGGAAGTTAATTTCACATGGTCCTCATAAATTACCAAAGAAAAAGTCTAAATGGAATGACAGTCACAGATCAATGTATGAAGAGAATCAGATAGCTATGAATCTAATGAAGGCAGCTACTGATAAGGCTTTACATTCTTGCTTTCATGATTGCAGCTCTGCTAAAGACATTCTAGATATGCTGAAGCGAGCTCAGAAGAGAAGTGAGGACAGCTGCATGATGGCTAACAGAAGCAATCAAAGTGGCAGCCAAAATGAAGAAGATGATGATGAAGAGGTAAACCCTTTCGAGAATTCCTCTTTGGATGATTGGGAAAATGCATATGCTGAATTGCTTGAATCTCATGAACATTTAAGAAAACAGTATAAAAAATTGAAAAAGGGTACTGGGTTAGATAGTTCAAGCTCTCCATGTCAAAATTGTTCTAATATCAAGCAATCCCATGATGCCTGCTTGTCTGATATCCATATGCATGAAAATTAGAATGGAAAATTGAAGAAGGAACTTGAATGTGCTTGCTTTGAACTAAGTAGGCTAGAATATGAAAATGACTCTCTGAAACAATTTGTTAAAGAAAATGAAGAAAAATTTGGGAAACTTGAGCAAGAGAAGAACTTGTTTGCTGAAAAATGTAATGCCATAAAATCTGTAAATATAGAATTACAGAAAGATTTTAAAAAATAACAAAAAGAATTGAAGGAGGTTGAAGCTGGGAGAGAAAGCAAGGTTAACTCAGAAGATCAGACTCTAATAAATGAGTTAATTCAAAATGATAAGCTTAAGGAAGAAAATGAGAAGTTAAAACTGCTGAACTCCACTATGTCTAAGAGATTTCTAGCCTTAGAAAGAGGAAAAACTGTTTGCGTTGAAGATTCTGAAAAACTGAACAATCTGGAACAAGAGATTGAAAAATACAAAATAGCTAACAAAGTTTTGAATGAAGCTATGAATTGCAGTGAGCAAGAGATTGCCAGTTATGAGTTACACATTTCCTCTCTAGAAAATGAAATCCAAGACTTAAAAGATTCCTTGTCTAGGTTTGTGCGTGGGCAAGAAAACCTAGACAAGCTACTAGGTGTAAAAGTCAATGTCAGGAAGGAAGGGTTGGGCTACAATAATATGAATAAAAAGGCTTTTAAGAACAAAGTAATTACATCATTTGTAAATGCTTCAAATGTAGCCTCTACATCAAAATATAAACAACCCATTGTTCAGAAAATGCTGGGAACAAAGGTTAATTGTAAGAAAGAGGGACTGGGTTACAATCCAGTCATGAGGAAGGTTGATGGATCCAACCTGAAAACTATTTTTGTTAAATCTTCAGAACAAGAAAAGCCTTCTACCACATCTCCACCTCAGAGCAAGGCTAAGAAAATAGAAAAATAAAATAAAAATCATAAAGCATCAAAAATTCAAAGGAACAATCTGCATGCTAAGAACTCATCAGAAAAATGCCATGTTTTAAAGAAATCAAATGCCTCCTGTCATTATTGTGGTAAGCATGGACACGTTATGAGTAACTATTTTGTGATGAAACAAGATAACAAAAAGCATGCTAGAAAACATGTGTCCGGTCAGAAAAAGGATAATCTGAATGTTAAAGAATTTCATGCTAGAAATCATGTTTTTCAAAATAAGAAAATTCATTGCTCCAATTGTGGCAAGATGGGCCACATTGTAGCTCATTGCTAGCATGTTAAGGGGAAGAAATTTCATTCTGAGTTTGTTAATTTCCATGACAACAAAAATATTTTTGAAAGGAAAACTCTTGCATGTCTTGAGTGTGGTAAGGTAGGCCACAAAGCAAGAGATTGCTGGCATGCTCAGAAGAACTATGTTAACCCCTATGTTATCAAATTCTATGCCAGAAAATCTGTGAGTTTTTCATGCTATAACTGTGGAAAGCCAGGTCACAGGGCTGCAACCTGTTGGCTGGCAGGATATCAAAACCAAATTGGTTTTGGTAAACAGAATTTTTATTCTGTTAACAAAAAATTTCATACATATGCACATAGAATTCATGCTAATAAGAATGTGCATAAATCAGATTTGAAATTTGATGCATATCCCTATCATTGTGGTAAATCTGGACATTTAATGAATAATTGCTATTGGATGAAATCTGATGATCATCAAGCTAAAAAATCATTTAAAACATCTGCCAAAGGTGCCACTGTTAAATCAGGACCCAAGACCTCTTGGGTACCTGTTTGTGCAAAATAAACTTTGTTTTACAGGTGTGCCTTGGGGCTGAGGAATAAAAAGGGGAAATAAACCAAGGCACTCAAAGAAAAACCCCTTCTAAATTTTTCAGGTAAATTCTCTGCATTTCCTGTTTTGAAATTCATTGCATATCTTGTTTGATGTGTCTCATGCATATTTGTCATCCTTTGCACACTATGAGTATTCATGTCTCTCAATGCTCATATGAATTGTCTGTTTAGATATTGAAATGAGAATAAACTTACAATTTCTGAAAATATGAACTGCATATGAATGTTGGTTGAAATCTGACTGTTGCATAGCTCACTGAATATCTGGATTGACTGCATGTTAAATTATCATGATTGACCACTATGGTATATTAAATAGTAAGCTACTGAAAGGCAGGGAAATCTATCTGGAGGTTCTTACTATGTGTGAGATGGTTTTTTAGACCAGCTTCTTCGCCTAGTACCATGGGTCATATTGCTTGATAGGGCAGTCTGTATGTGCTTTAGTCACAAAGACATATGGTCAGTTTTCATGGCAAACATTGCATGTTTTCAGGGGTAGTTAAGTGCCTGTCTTTGCATAGCATTCAATGTTGAGTCTTTGCATGTCTTTGCATGCATGTAGTTAATTGCATTGCATTTCATTACATTGAAAAAGCCAAAAAGATTGACTAAATGTATATTGTGAGGGGGAGTCAATGCATTGCATGTAGGTTGTCAAATGCATACACTTGTCAGAATTCATTGCATATCCTTCCTTATTGATTTTGTTCACAAACCTTGATCATATTCTGAAAGCATTGAGCTTCAAAATCTCTTCTATCATTTGGTATCAGAATTCTGTCAGTCTTTCATGAAGATTTCAATGGGGCTATCTCGATTATAAATCTGAAAACACTTGAACTAGGAATATTCTATTATACGATTTTATGAATGTCTGAAATAACTCATGTGGTTTAAGTTTAATGTATTCATTGAGTTTGACTTTAAAATCTCTTAAAAATATCTGAATCATGTTTAATAAACTTTAACCATCTGTTTCATGCTGTGTCTTGTAAAATCTTCTGAAATCTGCATTATTGAATACATGGCTTTATTTGGTTAAGTACATGAAATTATTATTTATTTGAAGCAAATGAGTTTTTCTGAAATGTCTAAAGGGTAAATTCTGTCAGAGCAATGACTTTGGTCACTGAGAAACACATGTCCAAAGGACTGTGTCATGAGGTGCCATAGTTAACTCTGCTTAAGAATGAGTGTTAATCAGGCAGAGCAATGGCATACACACTGAGAAATACAACTCACTCATCAAGAAATGATTTGTAGTGTGTCATGATATGTAAATGCTATCTCTGTTCATATAAGGCATGACTGTTAGTTACACTAAGTGCTTAGGGATATTGGCGTCTGATCAACGTATATCCTCTAGTTATAAGGTGTATACTGAACTAGAGTGCTCGTAAAATTTGTAGCATGAAAATTTATTGAACAAATTGTAATATTTGAATATTGATGCAAAAATCAAAGTGCTACTACCCTAGATAAAATCACATGACTTCATTATTGCTTGATCTTAATACTAGTGCATGTAATTCTGAAAGAAGTCAATAAATTTGATTGTGTAAGAGAAAGGGGGGTTAATCAAGATATGTGTATGTGGGCTTGGTTGATTTTTATTAAACCATGGTTTTAGATATAAATACAGAGTTTTATTGATAAACTTTGCATACATCATGTTTAAACCATGCTGATCAATAAAATTCATTCATAAGCCCTTATAATGGAAGACTTTAAAAAATTATGTTTTGGATTTATGAGATTGATATCTCCTTGAAAATCTTGTTGAATTCCTTGTGCTTGGAGCCTATTTGGAATTCTTTTCCTCACTGTCCTTGTTTCATCATGATCTGAACTTCTCCTTGATTGCCCCTGTGGTCTCCTTCTCATTCAGTTCATAAGGTTCCATTTATTGAGGGGGAGCTTCCTTGTCATCTGAATCATGTAGCATGGAAATTCATAAAGGGGGAGAATTGTCTTGCATTCATATACTTAGGGGGAGTTCTTGCATTTCTTGTTGCATCTGCATCTCTGCATTCATACCTGCTTAATTGTTATGAGTCATATTGCTCTTTGGGAGAAATGTCATATCAATTGGTATCACATCTGCTTACTTTTCCTCTCTCTAACTAATGTCTTTTTGCTGAAGTCAAAGGGGGATAATGTTTTTGACTTAAGTCTGTGTGACTCATAGTGTTGCCATCATCAAAAAGGGGGAGATTATTGTGCCCCTGTGGTCTTGATGATTGGTTTTGATGATAGCAAACACTATAAGTCACCATATGCATGTGTGCATGAAAGACCTTGTTGATTCATTTAAGTGCATTCATATGTGTTCATGTATTTGTGAATGTGTGCTTGTGAATGGCATTCGGTTGTTCTGTCTGACATCTGGACAGAAGTGGGTCGACCCCCCTCTTAGATGGGTCGACCCCCCCAAGATTCGCATGTCTATACATTGGCTGCTGCATGCTCACCCGATCATTTAAGTCCATACATTACTTCTAGCATGCACACACACACCCATGTATATACACTGCTGCATGCTCACTGCATTTGATGTCTTGTCTGCACATTGCTTAAGTCTGTACAGAGTTAACATTGTCTCGCACACAAATTCACTTCCAAGTCTATACATTCTTGCATATTGTGCTTCACGCTTTGTTCAAGTCTATACACCCTGTTGCATATTGAACGTGAAGTCTATACATCGTCCAGAGCCTTGTTGCATTGTGTCACAAAGTCCATACATTCACATGTAGGCAAAGTCTTCACATTGGCAGCACTGTGCAAGTATATACATTGCCTTTGGGCATCCAAGTCTACACATTGCCTTTGGGCATCCAAGTCTATACATTGGTAGTGTGTCTGTGTTTCAAGCCATTCGTCAAGTCTACCCAATGTCCAGTAGCTTGCATGAGTCATCGGTTTCCAAGTCTATACATTGCTGATCGAATGTAAGTCTATACATTCCAACATTTTCCTACGTTCGCTGCTTTAGTTACACATCAAGTCTACACACTACATATAGGCAAAGTCTGCACACTGTGTCTTGAAGATGTTCAAGTCTATACATTGGTTTTCACTTCTAAGTCTGTACATTGGCATATGCATTCACTGTAAAGTCTATACATACCTGCATCTTATTCAGCGTCTCATATGCATATTTGAGTCAAAGTCTGTACAGCCCAAGTCTGTACATCCACTGTCTCACTTGGACTTGAAGTCTATACAGTGGACCGTCTCTGTCAGCGTCTCAAGCTGCAAGTCTGTACAGAATATGGCAGCCTACAGTGCATCGTCTCTTCAAGTATGTACAGCCTTGTCGTATGCATCATAAAGTCTAAACATCGTGTGCTTCGAAGATTTCAAGTCTGTACATGGTCTTGGAATTTGCATTGAAGTCTATACATTGGTCTTCGTTTCAAGTCTATACATTGGCTCAGGGTTTCCAAGTCTGTACACTGGTCCTCAAGCGTTCCAAGTCTGTACATTGGTTCAGGCTTACCAAGTCTGTACATTGGCCTCAAGCTTCACAAGTCTACACATTGTCTTCATGGCATCGCAAGTCTATACAGCCTGCATGCCTCATAACGCCAAGTCTATACATCGTGGCCTTCAAGTCTTCAGAGCCTGTACATTCTTCAAGGGCCAAGTGTATACAGTGTCTCGCTCACATCTTCAAGGGTGAAGTCTATACATTGGTTAGGCTTGTTCATGCTAGGATTGTTCTTACATCGTTCTTCTCAAAGTCTGTACACTGGTGTGTCATGCATTCTAAAGTCCATACACTCCTCCATGCATAGTCAAGTCTATACATACTTAGCGAAAGCATTCAAGTCTATACTCTGGTGCCGTCGTCTGCATGGTCAAGTCTATACAGACTTAGCGAAAGCTTAGCTAGTCTGTACATTGGTCTCTCAGGCATGTAAACACCAAGTCTATACACTCCTTGTTTCATGTCTATACATTCGGTTGTTCCATGCATTCTCATCAAGTCTATACATAGCTTGCCTCAAAGTCTGGACAGCGTTCGCCTCAATGTCTGTACAGCCTGTGTGTTGAACGAACACAAGTCTGTACATCGTCCAGCGCTTAATGTGAAGTCTGTACAATGCCTTAGTCTTCTACACATGAAGTCTATACATTGCTGTTGCATTCACGCCATGTCCATACACTGCATATGTGCATTATTCACAGCAAGTCTGTACATAGAGTTCTCATGCATGTAAACATCAAGTCTATACACTTCCTTGTTGCATGTCTATACATTCGATTGCTTCATGCATCACACAGAAGTCTGCACATCCCTTTCTAATAAGTCCATACATCATTTGTCAAGTGTGTACATTGAGGTCGCTTGAAGGGCTTCAAGTCTATACACTCTCACGTTGTACATACTTGCTTATTTGCTGCTTCGAAAGTCTATACACTCGCTTGTGCTATCAAGTATATACACTCGTCCTCCTTCACCCGACTAACTCTATACATCCATTGTCCTGCTTGCTGAATAAAGTTTGTACACTGTCTTCAGTTGATATTGTTCATCGACTGAACTTTTAATTAATCTTGCAGGTGTTTGGGCACGTGATCCGAGGTTGGCACCTGGCACGTGATCCAAGGAGCTGAGATGCTGACACGTGGCCGAGTCAATTAGGAGGGAGATGTGAAAGACACACGCCCTAGTTGCTGCTGCTATATATATGAAGTTTCTTCATCTGTAGAAAGCTATCAAGAAGGAAGAGGGCTGATCGAGACTGTGAGTGAGGAAAGAAGAGTGCAGCAGAAGAAAAAGATAAAGAGAGAGAGCTCGTGAGGATTGAGAGAAGAAGAGAAGACAGTGAGAGAAAGAAGCAGAGAAGTAAAAGAAGAGTAAGAAGAAGAGATATCGAGAGATAAGAAGCTTCATCAGCAGATCAGTTCATACTGGACCGTGGATCATATCCAGGCCAGTCAGCTCCTGCGAGAGCCAAATTGTGATTTCACTTTATAGCTTTCTGTTTGCTGTGATTATTTTCATTTCTTGTTTTTCTTTCCTTTTGTTACTCTGGTTATCTTTGTTCTTCCGATTCTCTGGATAGAGGTCGGGTCCCTCCTGGTCTGGAGGAAGAGAGCTCTGTGACCTCTGGTTTGCTGGTGACGGGGAGTCACTGGTGGGTTCCCTCCTGGTGTGGAGGAAGAGAGACCTCGGTCTCTGGTTTGCTAGTGGCTTGGAGTCACTAGTGGTACCCTCCGGTTGGGAGGAAGAGGGGAGGTTGTTCCCCTGGTCAAGCTGTTTGGCAGAAAGTGTTCGCAGACTGAGTCTGCTGGTTCTAGCATTAGCTAGTGAAGCCTCACTCCGGTTTGGAGTGAGGGGTGGATGTAGGTCTTGGTGACCGAACGACCTAAAAATCTTCTGTGCAGTGTGGTTGTGTTTTTGCTCCTTGTCTTCTACCTCCTTCAGAGGTTGCCTTAGCATTCTCGTTTCTATCTGTGCTGCTTTCGCTAGCTGATAGTTTAGGCGCGCCTTATATAGTTGCTCTATTGTCTAAGCCATCTGTGTTTTAATTCTGCAATATTGTTTGAGCGAAAAGGTTTTTAAGGGTGGGATTCATTCACCCCCCCTTTGAATCCTTCGCACCGATCCTATCATCCTGGGGTTAGCAAACTGCCAAAATTCGATAAGTTCAACGGGAAGGGATCCCCAAAAGAACATGTCGCCTACTACATGACTGTCATGGGTGATATGGCTACCGATGAGTCATATCTGCTAAAATTCTTCAGGTCCTCGCTGACGGGGCTCACTTTTGAATGGTACTCCAGCCTCCCGATCGGGTCGATCAGCGACTGGTCGGACATGCAGAGGAAGTTCAGAGAAAGATTTCATGTCACAGAGGTCGAACTCTATTCAACAAGACAGAGGGCAGATGAGACAGCCCTTGATTATATCAAGAGGTGGAGAAATCTCAGAATGAGATGCAAGCAACCCCCACATCAGGAGGACACTGTACAGATATGTAAGCAGAACCTCAGGAGAGAGGTCCTGGAAAATATGATAGGAATGGAAATCTGGTCATTCGACCGATTGAACAACATTGTAGCCGTGGTAGAAGCCTTCTTGGCGAGACTCGCCCCTGCATCAACTACTGCTACTGCACAAAAAGGTAAAGTAGTAGAACGGCGCCAGGTGCCTAAAGAAGCAAATTCCCTTGACATTAAGGCATGCGAACAACAGAAGGATAAAGGCAAGAAGGCGGATGCCCCACAGCCTGCTAAAGCCGGAGATGGCAAAGAAGGTCCCTCACTACGGGATAAAATGAAGAAGTCCTACTCTTTTCCAAAGGAGAAGACCAGAATTCTGTTCGATTGGGTAACCCAGTATGACAAGGTCACCCTACCTGAGCCAAAGAGGCCGGAGGACGTGAAAAGAAAAGACAGTCTAAGGTTCTGCCCCTATCACCAGATGCTGGGGCACCCAATTGAAGATTGCTATGTCTTCAAAGATATTATTGAAGGCATGGTGAAGAAAGATGAGATTAACTTGGGAGAGTATAGGGTCGACCCTCCACAGCCTCATGAAGCTCCTCTGAAGAGGGCTGTAGTCAATATGGTCTCTGCATACTAGGCCTTGCCTGAGGAGATCTCTGAAGCCAGCACTCGGCGCACTTATGAACTCTGTTTCCTGGCGCCCATTGAAGAATAACAGGGATGGCAGCAAGTCCTTTCATGGAACAAGAAAAAGACGGCACCTTGCCAGAAAGTGGGGGCACATGTTCGTGGCATCACACCATGACCTACCCCTCCGGTGGCAGCACCTGTGTGGACCAATCCACCCGTAGTCATCAGAATACCTACGCACAATCGGAGAAGACAGACTCCACTGCCGATGGTCAAGGAGATTAGTCCAGAAGCCCGACAGCTGCAAGACTATATAAATGGGCTAGATGAATATGTACAGCCCGAATTAGAACCCTTACTGGTACATGATCATGTCTCGTGGCAAGAGCTAGAGCAACTTTCACTCAAGCAGGAGGGAGGAGCTGACGCAGCATCCGACAAGGATGACAGCCTGTTCTGGGGGCAAGCACCAGCTGAAGGAAAGAAGAAAAAGAAATAAAAGAAGAAAAGAAAGGCCGCCAAGGTCAACAAAGAATAGATTGTGTCCTACAATACTCTCTCAGCTCTCTTCAACTTGCCTAGTGAAGAGGACGGGGAAGAAATATGCTTTGCACCCGCCGTCGGGGCAAGCCAGGCTGAAGTAGCCACTGCAGCGCATGCAACCCAGTCAGGCCAGAAATGGGGGCGCCAGCCGCCTGCTAACCATAATATCATATTCAGGGGAGAGAAACCCTACAAGATACCTTCCCCGGAGGTCAAGGGAGTCCAAATCCCTCCTCCGTCGGGCCTTTATAACCAGAATGGGGGCAGCACTACCACCCCTTCCTTCTTGGAATTTTTGAAGATGTCCAAGGGAAAGCAACCGTGTCAGGATGCCGACCCTGCAATCGGGAATACTTACCCGCAGCCCCAGCGGTCTTCCGAAGCTCCGGATGCAGATAAAGCTTGCCCGACAGCAGCCAATGAAGGGCAGCAAGAACATGGCACCAAGCAAAATGATGCAGAATCTGAACTCGATAAGGCAGGACCATCATGGACCGCAGTCCAAGACTCCTCCAAGCCTAGATGGGCAGATGAAATGAAGCTGTCAAATGTCCGAGCTGGAAGTAGGATAATGAAGCTACTCAAGAAGCTCCCTGCAAGGTTTATAATATGAGAGATCCTTTCTTTGAGTAAAGAGACCCGACATGCGATCGTCACTACTTTGCAGACGCCTGCTCAATTTGAAACCTGCTTGGCTGAAGCACTGCCAGAGACCAGCATGACCTTCACTCAGGAGGACATGTTGCTCCCTACTATCAGCCACAACAGGCCGCTCTACATGAGGGGGCACCTAAATGGAAAGGAGCTGAACAGGATCCTGGTCGACCCTGGCGCAGCTGTCAACATTCTACCATGCAGAATATATCAGAGGCACCACTTTAATGTATGCCTCGATAAAGTCGGAGAAATGCATATCGCCGGCTTCAACCAAAAGTGTGAAGTATCGCTGGGGGTAGCAGAATTCACACTCACTCTGGCAGACTTTACTACGAAGGTGCAGTTTCATGTCATCGACTCCCGCACCTCGTACAAGGCACTGCTTGGCCATCCCTTGCTTCATAAAAATATGGTGGTGCCATCCACGCTCCACCAGTGCATCAAATACAGTCTCGAAGGGAAGGAAGAGAGGATATTTGCTGAACTCCACCCATTCAAAGTGTCCGAGTGTCACATGGCAGATGCTCATCTATATGTAGATCGGTCTCAAAAGACCTCTGAAGCCAAGACCCCTACAGGGACCCCAAAAAGCACCTCCGGCGACGATTGGTTTCCACCACCGCCGCGCGGATATATCAAGCCCAAGGCGGTCTCTCACATCACTGTCACCAGGGACGTGGGCAGGATAGTACCTCCCGCTATATACCCCGAAGCCAATGAAGTTAAGATTGATCAGTAGCACGACCACATAAGGGTCTCAGAAGGCCTTACCAATCCAATCCTTGGCCTTGATAACGCCACTGTCGAGCCTTTCAAAGCTTGGGAGGTAGCACAGATAGACGGCCCCGGCAGCCTGTTTTACACTACTAAGGAGCACCCTACCCAGGGAGACACTGATTGCCATCTACCCGAAGATATAGAGAACCCGCTAGCTCCCGTCCAGGGTCTGACGTTCACAACAAGTCGGATGGCCAGGATGTTCCAGAAGCAGCACATCCCCTCCAACCAGTCATCTGGACAAAGAGATGAGACGTGTTTCTCAGCATCCAGGGTTGGGCTTCACTCTTGAAGAATATTATTACAGTGGGCGTTATGAGGTGGACACCATCTCCACTTTCTATCCTGCTGAAGATAATCTGCTGGGGGCAACTTTTGATGAATACCTAGTAAAAGCGGAATATGCTGAACCGGCTCGACCAAGAGACTCGGAAACAGAGACCATGACTCCTTGCCGATGTTGGGAGCAAGTCTATCGTGAAGAAGCGGCACTTCAAGCCAGATTTGACATGGCCAGTAGTAGCGAGGCCGAAGATGTTGAGGAAATAGGGATGTCTCCCTCCAACGGGCCTCCGCTAATGATGATCTCAGCACCTCTCGTGCCAATCGGGGAAGCTTCCGTCGAAACCGATCATGAGATGTATGCTGCTGAAAAGGGAAGGTCCACATCCACTCAGGATATGGCTACCCAAGAGGGCGAGACCTTCTCACCTTCTGCTACAAAGCTGCGATGCTACCCCAGCCCAGCAGTAAACAACCACCAGTCTTCCATGATCGCAAACCTATCCGTAGGGGATGAAGATGTCAACTCACCCCTCGAGGCTGCAACGGCAACGGATTCACTGGTGGAACAATTCGCACGGCCACTACTAGTCAGGGCAGAGATCCCTACTGAAGTTCAGATAGAACCAAATGAAGAGATCGAGGTCATTGAACTTAAAGATGATATTCCAGACTTTGTCGACCTTTAGCCAGCGCCCCCAGAAATAGAAGATGGAGGCCAAGCCACAGTCGATGAACTGATAGAAGTTAATCTGGGAGGCGAGGAAGACCATAGGCCGACCTTCCTCAGCGCCCAGTTATCTACCGAAGAACAGAAGTTGTACATCCAGCTACTGTAGGAATACTGGGATTACTTTACCTGGACCTACAAGGAAATGCCAGGACTGAGCCCCGCAGTCTCACAACATGAGCTAGCAATAAGCCCTGAAGCCGAACCGGTGAAGCAACCGCCGCGGCGCATGAGGCCAGAGCTCATCACTCAAATCTACAAAGAAGTTGACAAGCTCATTGATGTGGGTTTCGTCGAAGAAAATCAATATACCACGTGGCTGGCCAATATTGTGCCCGTGAAGAAAAAGAATGGCCAGATCTGGATATGTGTTGACTTCCGAGATCTGAATAAAGCCTGCCCCAAAGATGACTTTCCGGTGCCAATAATGGAGGTCATGATAGATGCAACAACCGGCCATGAGGCCCTATCATTCATATATGGGTCATCCGGCTATAACTAAATATGGATCGCGAAACATGACTGAGTCCACACTGCCTTCCGAACTCCCAAAGGCATTTATCACCACAAGAGGATGCCGTTCGGATTAAAGAACGCCGGCGTAACTTATCAGCGGGCGATGACTAGAATATTTGATGAGCTACTCTACCATAAGGTCAAGTGCTACATAGATGACCTGGTAGTTAAGACCAGAAAGAAAGAAGACCATCTGCAGGACCTCCGAGTTATCTTTCAGAGGCTAAGGCAGTATGAATTAAAGATGAACCCTATGAAGTGTGCGTTCGGAGTGTCGAGCGGAAAGTTCTTGGGTTTCATTGTCAGATACCGGGGGATTGAAATAGACCCCACAAAGATCAAAGCAATTCAGGAGTTACCCTCACCAAGGAACCTCTCCGAACTAAGATCTCTGCAAGGCTACCTGGCATACATCCGGCGGTTTATATCCAACTTGTCAGGGCGATGCCAGCCCTTTCACAAGCTAATGATGAAAGATGTTCCCTTTTACTAGGACGAAGATTGCCAGATAGCCTTTGACAAGCTCAAAGATTATCTGAAGACTCCTCCAGTGCTGGGCGCACTGGTGAAAGGATGGCCGCTGGTTTTGTATATAGCAGCCACATATAACTCCCTGGGGGCAATGCTAGCCCAGAACAATGAAGAAGGGAAAGAACAAGCCCTCTACTACCTCAGTCGAAGATTAGTCAGAACTGAGAAGAAATACACCTACATTGAGAAGATCTGCTTGGCGCTGGTCTTCGCAGTAAAGAAGCTCCGACACTATATGCTGTCGCATGAAATTAAGCTGATCTCCAAGGTGGATCCGCTGAAATATATCATGTCCCAACCGGCACTCAAAGGCCATTTGGGCAAATGGGCGGTGATCCTTATGAAGTTTGATATCTCCTACATACTGCAAAGGCCGTCAAGGGGCAGGCCATCACAGACTTCTTTGCTAAGCATCCAGTGCCTGAAGACTACCCGCTGGAACCAGAACTTCCTGAAGATGAAACCCTAGAGGTCGGCCAGGTGCAGCCCTCTCTATGGCAGCTGTATTTTGACGACGCTTCCAGAATTGACACCTCAGCTACTAGGTCAGCCAGAGTCAGAGCGGGGGCAGGCATAGTCCTAAAATCTCTAGAAGGAGAAGTCATATATGCATCTTGTTCAATAAACAAGTCATGCACAAACAATGAAGCAGAATATGAAGCCCTCATAGTCGGGTTGCAGATTGCTCTGTCCATGGAGATCCAGATATTAGAAGCATTCGGGGATTCCATGCTAGTTATAAAATAGCTGGAAGGAGAGTTCGATGTGCGGAAGTAAGAGCTCCTCCCTTACTATCAGCTAGCACTACGATTGATGGCGAGATTCTACTTCGTCAAAATCAGGCATATTAATCGAGGACAGAATGCTCAGGCGGATGCCCTCATGAACCTGGCTAGTTCTTTGGCAATCCCGCCAGACACAAGCCTGAATATAGCAGTAATCAACCGTCGATAGGTCCCCAGTGTAACGGAGGTTCTGGTCGATGAACAAGAAAATGAAGCAGCAGCTATAGAAGAAGTTCAGCAGCCCGATTGGCGGGAGCACCTTCTGTGTTGGTTCCAGCACCAATAGCTTCCGAAAGAAAAAGAACAAAGAATGAATCTCCTGAGGGTCAAAGACTCTTACGAGATAAGAAACGGGACCTTGTTCCGAATAATGGCCGATGCCTGAAGGAAAGTTTTGCTTTGTTGCTTGTCTTCAGTGGAAGCTAGGCAGGTAATGCAAGAAGTCCATGCCGGGTCAGCTGGAGTACACTAGGCCGGGCCAAAAATGAAACTTGAAATAAAGAAATTGGGCTATTATTGGCCCTCCATGTTTGATGATTGCTACTAGTTTGCTTGAGCTTGCCAAAAATGTCAAGAGCACGCCAGCGTGTCTAGGAGACAACCAGTTGTGGATGTATAAAATCGTACGTCCATATGTCCCGCCAAGCCCCCGTATTAATGTCAGAGTCTAAAAGAGAAGACCCAGGGAGACTGGCCATCCATGGCTCCGGGAGAATACTACCGTCCGACAAATCCTCACATTTGCACGGGCGCATTAAATGACAAGGAAAACACAGGATACCCTCTTGAATTGATACACTACTATGGACCCACCCTCGGGTCCCTAACGGTGAAGAAATATCCCAAAGAATGCACGATTGTGAGTTCCTGAAGCCAAAGCTGGTGCCCCTTTCAACGGCACGCTCCAAGCGGCCTTCAGCGGCACACCCCAATTGCCCTTCAGCGGCGCGCCCGTTGCTCCTCCAACGGCATAGTCCAAGCCTCCAGCGGCACAGCCCCAACGCCCTCCCAGCGGCACAGCCTCCCTGCCCTCCAGCGGCACACAGTCCAAGCCTCCAGTGGCACGGCCTTCCTGCCCCTTCAGCGGCACACCCCTGAAGAGCCTCCAGCGGCACACTTTTCAGCTGCCCCAGCAGCACACCCTTCTTGATGTCCTCCAGCGGCACGGGCGTTCTGCCCCCTCAGCGGCACGGCCCCTCAGCCCCCAGCGGCACATCGTTGAATCCCCTGGATGGCACAAACCGGCAGAAGACATAACGGTCACTAGGAAGGCCCCTTGGCGCACAGCGCAGGCACCTCGATGCCAGCTAGCACCCGCCTCGGTGTCACCTTCTGACTGGATGAGAGAGATCCCCACCTGATGAAGATGGGACTCGGGTCAACCTCGGATGGCAGTGCCACCATGAGACTTCCCCGTCAACGGCCCACGAATAAAAGGGGCTCTCACGAAGAAGAAAACAAGAGAGAGGGGAGAGGCGAGAAAGGCAGAGGCACCCGTTCGAAGAGAGCACCAGAGCAGAAGAAGGAAGAAGGAAGAGAAGAAGAAGGTAGAAGAGAGAAAAGAGAGAGGGAGAGCGTGCTGTGTAGTGGAGAAGGAAGGATGGCAGTGAAGGGGATGATCACCCTTCCTCATCCTAACCCTCTCCCCAAGCTTTTCTTTCTTGCTTTTACCCCGTTCTCCCCCACCCCCCGTTTGCTTGTATACATTGTATCCTGTTTGGCCTCCTGGCCATGTTTTTTGTGTTTTTTGTCATCTTGGGTTTGTCATGAATGAAACACCTTTTGGCTTCGCCTTCTTCTGTTGCATTTGTTGTCTTCTCTTCATCCCTAATCTGTGGTTTGCATCTTTCCCCCGGGGTCTTCTAGCTTCGTTATGGTTTTTCCCCCGTACCGCCATCCAACCTAGCTCCGTTGGTAAGGATTCATCTACTAGCCAGGAAGGAGCTTTCCCTCCAAATCCCACAGCATACATACATTCAAGCTCCCAGTCATCCTACCATTCAGGCCCCCCAGCGGCATGCCCCTCTCATTTGTTCGTTTGGCGGCACAGCCTTCCCTGGATTTGCCCAGCGGCACGCCCTTCCTTGGCCGCCCAGCGGCACACTCTCCTTGGCTGCTTCAGCGGTACACTCCTCCCACGGGCCCATTCAGCGACACACCTCCACTATTGATCTGCTTAGCGGCGCACTCTTAGGATGCTTCAGCGGCACACCTTGATTATCATTTCTCCGCTATACTCATAGCTTGCATCAGTCTACCGGTTTCTCGTTCGGTGTTTTCTTCGAGTTTTCCGAAGTTTCCCCAAAGGTGGCTGCTTAGGCACACACCTCAGCTGTTGGTTCATGTCACTCCCTGTGGGCATGTTCCTTGTTATTCCCTTACCACTCGGGTTAAGGGGAGATACTGCCGAATTTTTGTCAGAAATAATAATAAGTTAAAAGACAAAAGGAAGCAACAAACAAATGAAGCCAACAATAGTAAAAACATTCTAATCAACTAGGAGAACCGTTTAAAGCTCCAGGGATTGGCTGAACAAGACTCCAAGGACTGCACTGCTGAACATGACTTGGGACTCAACCCCATGATAGGGAACTGGAAGTTTAACCATTTGAGACCCTCTATTAGACATGAACCGGACGAGGGGGGTGGGGGGGCTCTTGAACCCTGGCTCATTCCTTGAGCGGCACACTTTGCTTGATTTCATCCTCCACTCTTCCCAGTGACACGCTCCCACCTGCCTCCAGCGGTACGCCTTAGTTCTCCCCCTTTGCCCTCAGCGGCACACTTCTAGATCCCCCAGCGGTATGCTCTCCTTTGCATCCTGAGCAGTACACCTCCTTCACCCTTCAGCGGTACGCTCCACTCTTCCCAGCGGCACCCTCCTAATTCAGCCTTCAGTGGTACACTCCATCATTTCTCTAATGAATATATATATATATATATATATATATATATGTATAAAAAATATAATAAAAGGAACAATAAACAATAATAATAGTGATAAAACAAGAAGGGGGGGGGGTAATTCCAACCAAATAATAAGCGAAGAGAAGCTAACAAAAGGAAGTGATGCTAATAAATGAGCGGTAATGACACATGTCACTCAAGGCAACTCACGAACATAACGACATGGTCTTCGTCTCCCCTTCTTGGATTCCGAATCCGAGAATATTGATGATACTCTTGTAAGCCGAACTTCACCCTCGGGAGTCCTCTCTCTCGTCATGGTGACCGCTCGGCCTTACCTCGGGCCAATATCTCATCAGGGTCCCCTCTCTCACTGGGATCTGACTTTCCTCCATGTATTAAAATTGCCGCCCCTCGGCAGACATTCGCACGGATTCATCCCCCGTTACCATCTTGTTTTCCGTATGAACTTTTTTCCAAACATGGAATGGTCCATCGGTGACCGACATAATCCGAGTATTCATGCCCTCACCTCGGGCTCACCGCGTAGCCCGACTACCTTTTCCTTCCCGCTTTGATTAGTATTTCTTTCAGTCGTGGAGCCCTTATTTTCGGTAATTAATCAAGGGTATTCCCCTCTCCGAGAGGATGTAAATGACGTTGTGACCTTTATGGCACAATGGGTCTCAGTTCCGACCCGAACCACACAATCGCCTGACTGAGTCAGATCGAGCGCACCCGTGGCTTTTCGGAGCCTAAACAAATCATCACTTTGTGACTGGCACGCCCACACACTTAATAAGCCCAATCGACAAATAAACCGCGATCCAAATAAATAAATAAAAATAAGTGCGTCCACAAGTTTGGCACGCCCGGTGGGACTAGATCACCCTTCATCTCTCTACCGAAATTAAGGGCTCCACGGCCCCCTTCCTGTAATACTAATTCCCTAATTTGCAAATGCAGGTCACGTTACGGACGTCGGGATGGCGCTCACTTTCGGCTAGCAACCCGCCAAAAGCCACGTGCGGAACGGCTACTTGGCCGTCCCTCTCGCCTTCGGGAGCTTCCCTCCTTCGGTTGGCTTCCCCAACTTTTTAGGAGTGGCCTTCACGAACCTGCCGGACGTCGAGGCGTCTGACAGGATTGAAAGCAACGCCTCCATCCAGGGAGCCACCAAAGCTGCTGCCGACCGACCAATGGCCGAATCCCCCAAGACTATCCCCGTGAAGACGCTGGGTTGCAATGTGCACCATGTGCACCAGAATGCCGGCCCGTCATGCCCAGGCTCAGCTTCCCACCAGAGAAGGCTCCGGAGGAGCCATGCCACTGCATCACCCCGAGGCCGGGTCTCCAGCACCGGAAAGTCCGTTGTCGTCGGAACTTTCCGGGTGCATCTTTCTGGGCAATGCTCCGAGGTGATCCCGGATCGCATCATACCCACTGTGCCAGTTCGCAACTCTTTCCAGCCACTAGGGAAGATGAAGGGCAGGATGACGCCCGCACCTCCGGCCATAGTTCTACAACGCCAACCGGCCCCTAGGCCGACCAAGAGCAAACGGGCATGGGTTCTCAAAGTAGCCTGGGGCACTTCACCAACCCGAGCAGGGCCCAGCACCTTTCGCCCGGCAAGGGCTCAACAAGCAGACCGGGTCAAGACATCGGCCCCCGTCTATCAGCTGGCATCAGCGACACTGGCCCCATCGGAGAACACCCGCCATCAACACCACTGACGTCACCATCAGGCTGTCCGTGCGGAGCCTGTTGCCCACATGCCCGTTGCTATCGACAGGGTAGTATCACCCGCCTCTCCTCCTGATCAAGACTGGGAAGGAATGGAGCAAGCCATGAGAAATTACTTGCGGGCTCCGGGGAGCACTCCCCTAGGTCGCTAGAGACTGCTGGGGGCAGTGGCCTCCGCATTTGAAGAAGAAAAAGCCCGACCCGTGCCTAGTGCCGAATCGAGGAACTGCTCCGAGGAGCGCTATCAGTCCCTGCTGAGGGAAGAGGAGAGGCCGCAGGGGTTGGTCTTTGACAGATTGGTCTTCCCAAGTAGGCCGTCGAGAAGAACGGCAAGAAGAGATAGAGACCTAAGGGTCTATACTTGCAACATGGCAGGGGTACTTGGCCGGTACGGGGCCTTACCGACCGAGCCCGAGGAAGTGGCCAGACTTGCAGCAAGGCCAGGACCTCTCACTAAAAGAGGGAAAGTAGCAACTGAGAAGACGCGAGCCCACACCGAGGGAACTGACTATGGGGAGTCGTCAATGGCCCTGGCCGCCAATGTCATTACTGAAGGCACCACGGGAGGACCATCCATGTCGTCTGAGGAGACGCCAGCTAAAGAAAGAGGGGGTACCCCTAGCCTCCCCATGAGTGACCCAGCTGTATTACTTATGATGCAGCAATATCAAAGGGAGATCGAGTTGTTAAAGAAGCAGCTGACCGACAGAGTTGCCCAGCCCTCGACATCTGGGCAAACCGAAACATTATCAGAGACCCCTGGGGGCAACGGTCAGGCCTCAGAAGCTTCTCCACAGGTGATGGTGTCTCCACCGATCCCCGGCTACATCAGGGGCATACCCCTGCACCAGCCGTAGCATACAACTCCTGCTTCACCGCAGAACCCGCCGTTCCAAGGATCCACCATTGCACCTCAGGCGACAGTGTTAACCACACCACTGGCGCAACCGGCTCATTTCTACCCGAACCCAGTGGACCCGGCAACGGTGAACAGACTGATGCTAGAACAGATGATAGACATGAAGCTGGCAGAAAGGGGCGATAGTGATCACACGCCCTTTGATAAGTATCAGGTACCCTATCCGGCACACTATGCCGCTAGGAGACTGCCGGCCGACATCACCAAGCCGCCAAAATTTAAGAAGTTTAATGGGCAAGGGTCTCCCAGGGAGCACATTGCCTACTATGTGAATGTTATGGGGGACCTACCTGCAGATGAGGCCTACCTCCTCAAATTCTTCGGCTCGACACTTACCGGGCTTGCTTTTGAGTGGTATTCGAGCTTGCTCACCGGGTCCATTGCAGACTGGCCCGACATGCAAAAGAAACTCAAAGAAAGGTTCTATATAGCTGAGCGGGAAGTAACCATGGCAGAACTCTACGCCACGAGACAAAGAAATGATGAGTCGGCTCTCGACTACATAAAGAGGTGGAGAAATCTCAGCATGAGATGTAGACGTCCCCCGCATCAGGAGGATGCAGTGCAAATTTGCAAACAGAACCTAAAAAAGGAAATCCTTGAAAGGATGATCGGCGCTGAGGTGCGATCATTTGACCGCCTAAACAACATAGTAGCGGAGATCGAGGCATTCCTTGCTCGATACTCCTCTGCTCCAGCTACCTCAAGCCAGAGGGCCAGGCAGGCCGAAAAGAGACCGACACCGCCAGAAGTCCACACATTGGACTTCGAAGCTTTTGAGAAACATACAGAGAAAGCCAAGGAGACAGCCAATCCTCCTCCAGCCAGGTCTGCCGAGCGGCGGGAAGGTCCTTCCCTGCGGGAGAAGATGAGGAACAAGTTGTATTCTTTCCCTCGAGATAAGTCCCGTATCTTGTTTGAATGGGCCACCAGATACAACAAAATCATACTGCCTGAACCGAAGAGGCCTGGTGACATAAAGAAGAAGGATGATCCTCGTTTCTACCCGTACCACCAGATGCTGGGGCACACTATCGAAGAATGTTACATCTTCAAGGATGTCATTGAATCCTTGATCAGGAAGGGAGAACTGGATATGGGGGAGCACAAGATAGACCCTCCGCAGCTGCACGAGATGCCGAGCCTCGGAACCAGTGTCAATATGGTGTCCTTGTACCAGCAGCTGCCTGAGGAGTGGGCAGAGGTTAGTACAAAGGCCACTTATGAAGCCTTCGTCATGGCGCCAGCTCAAGACCAAGGAGGTTGGCAGACTGCGCCGACAAGGAATAGAAGAAGAAGGCAAGCTCCCTGGTCCACGCCGGAGGTCCACATAAGGGGTGTTACACCCCGACAGGCGCCGCCACCGATGACGCCTATTTGGCATGACACAGCCCCCCGGCCAGTCATGAGGCGCCCCACTCACAACAAGAAAAAGCACGTCCCGATGCGGGTGCACAAAGAAACCAGTCCTGTAGTGGAAAGACTCCAGGCCATTATTGATGGACTCGAAGATTACGAGCAACCCGAAATCCAGCCGGTGGAGCTGAAGGAGTATGTCCCTTGGAAGGAGCTCGAGTCACTTGAACTAGCTCCGGAGGCAGAAGCCGAGGTGAAGGAAGAACTTCACTTGAGGGGTGAACCTCCCCAAGGCCAGTTGCCAATCACTGAAGAAAAGAAGAGAAAGAAGCAGGGAAGGCTCAGAAATAAGAAGAAGAGCGGGGTTGTTCTCTCTTGCAACACCCTCTCAGCATTATTTGACACTGCCCTCTCCCTGGGGGAAGAAGAGCAAGAGTCGCCCGTTGAACCATCAGAAGTGAATCAGGCAGAAGCATCCACCTCCCAGCATGCCACTAGGTCGGGAAGGAACTGGGGACACCCTCCTCAGGCCAAACATAACATCCTGCTCAGGGGAGAACAGCCATATCATACCTTGAACCTAGGGTCCAAGGCTGGAGATTCCCCCACCCTCGGGTCTCTTCCCCGGAGAGCCAGTAGGCCAGAATATCCCTTCATTTATTAAGTTTCTTACGACCCAAGGGGAAAGGCAGTCATGCCCCCGCGAGTCTCAGCAGATCAAGGAAGCAAGTAGCCTCCCGGCCCCGCTGGTAGTAATTCCTTCTCGGTTAAGGGAAGAACCTGACAATATCCCGAACCTTGCCGAGTTCATGCAAGAGAAGGAAGTGACCCAACAGGCTCCGCAACCTCAAGTGATACATGACCCAGTGGAGGAAGCACCCGCTGAGCCGGCTCCCCAGGCCCAGGCTGGGGGCAGGCGCAGTAGAGCTGAAGAGATGAAGTTGCTCGACGTCTGAGCAAGCAATAGAATAGTCAAGCACCTGAAGAAGATCCCAGCCAGGTTCACCGTCTGGGAGATCCTGTCCCTAGATGAAGAGACACGGCGGGCCGTCATCGCAGCGCTCTAGACACCAGTATACCTGGAAGCCTGCCTTGCAAAAATGTCACCCGAGGTAGCTGTGGCTTTTACAGAAGAAGATATGCTCCTGCCCACTTGCAGTCACAACATGCCACTCTACATGAGGGGGCAGCTGAATGGGCATCCCATCAACAGAGTATTGATTGACCCTGGGGCGGCAGTGAACATACTCCCCTACCGGATATACCAGAAACATTACTTTGATGTACACTTGATCGAGGTCAAGAATGTTAAGATTGCTGGCTTCAACCAGAAGTGCGAGGTCCCCATGGGGATTGCAGAGTTCAATCTCTCTCTCGGCGATTTCACAACTAAGGTCCAGTTTCATGTGATTAACTCTAGCACCTCCTACAAAGCATTGCTCGGCCGGCCTTGGCTACACCAAAACAGGGTAATGCCGTCTACATTGCATCAATCCATCAAGTACCCCGGCAACGGGAAGGAGGAGAGAATCTTCGCTGACCTCCACCCTTTTGAGGTGTTCGAGTGCCATCTCTCAGATGCCAATTTGTATCTAGAGAGGCCGAAGCAAGCTCCCCAAGTCACCCTGGACAAGGGAAAGAAGAAGGCAGAGCCTAACAGTTGGTTCCCTCCACCGCCGCCAGGCTACGTGGCTCCCCGCCAAGTGTCATTTGTTTCTGGGGCAGAAGGGGTGTTCAAAGCCACTCCCTTTTCCATCTACCCTGCACCAGGGTTGCCACACCTCGAAGACTTGCTGGAGGACATCAGGGTCCCGTTTGGGACCATCAAGCCTCTCACAGAAGCTGACTGCCAAGTGGTTGAACCATTGAAGACCTTTGAGGTGCCTAACCCCGAAGGACGGTCCACTATTTTCTATGTGGCCGATGAGCACCCGGTCGGAGGGGACGATGATTGTAAACTCCCCGACGAATTGCATGACCCACTCGTCCTGATCACGGGACTGCCTGACATAACCGGCCGTATAGCCAGAATGACCAGAAAATAAGGGATCCCCTTTTGCTAGCTCTCCAGTCGGAAGGACATGTTCAAAAAGATGTGGAACCCACCAAACCTGGACCGGAGATTGTTGCAAATCACCCAACATCCAGGATTAGGTTATTCATTAGAAGACTCCTACGAAGCCGATGTGATATCAGTCTCGGCTTCGGGTGGAGATAGCCTCACAGGCGCCACAGCTCCACAAGAAGTTGAAGGTCGCCAGTACCTTAAGCCTCCGGCTAATGAAGAGCAGGATGAAGAGGTATTCCTATGGAATCCACCTCCCTGCAGGAACAAGGGGAAGGCCACGTCCTCTTCTGAAGGACCAACCCCGAATGACCGCAGCAGCGGTGCGCCATTGCCCTCGTCTGATACTGATGCAAAGGATAGGGAAGCAAGCCGAACCCCGGACCTCACTCGGTGCGACTCTGCCCTATTTGCCCTGTGCTATCAGCAGCAGCGGGAAATTGAAATGCTGAAGGCTCGCTTGGCCGAAGTGACTGCACTCGTGTCCGACCTTATCAGGGGCATCCTCCACCACCAGAGCATCGGCGCGCACCAGTCCCCAAACACCGTCCCGAATGCCCCCGTGCACCTAAAAAGGGAGGCTAGGGATGTAGCTGCTCCCCCGGTCAGATGATCGGCCGAGCGAAGCCCTATGCTGCGGGAGAGGATGCAGAGACCCTACTCTTTCCCAAGGAATAAAACCCGAGGAATTTTTGAGTGGGCTTGCTACTACGGTAAGGTCTCCCTCTCAAAGTTCAAGAGGCCGCAAGATGCTCGCAAAAGCGGTGACCCCTTGGTCTGCCCTTATCACCAAATACTGGGCCACTCTATCGAAGACTGCTACGTCTTCAAGGGTATTGCTTAAGCCCTGATTGAGACAGATGAGCTCAAAATGGGGGATTATGTGGTGGCTCCACCACACCCCCATGTGACATACAGCCACGAAAAGGGTGTTTACATGGTGTCAGTCCAACACCAGATTTTTGAAGATGCAGCTGAGAATGGGTGACCTCGGCCACCGACGGAGAACCCGCCCCTGGCGTGGCAATCCATCATCGCGGCCCCTGCTAGAGCCGTCTATGATGATTACCAAGAAGACCCCGGAGAAATCCTTTACTTCTCAGCATAGCAGGACCCCTCGAAGCCACGGCCCGCGAGCCCGGAGGCGGGGGATGCCAGCAAAGTCTCATTGCCCGACGAGGCTGAGCAGGGTGACACCTATGGCATTCTTGAAGCAGAAGATGGCGAAGACCAGGATTTCGTCGACCTATTGCCGGCGCCGCCGTAAATTGAAGATGGCGGCCAGGCCACGGTAGATGAACTTATTGAAGTTAACTTGGGCACGGAGGGCGACCCCAGGCCAACCTTTCTAAGTGCCCTTCTTCCTCCGCAGGAGAGGGAACAATATATCAAGTTGCTGCAAGAGTTCCGGGACTATTTTGCCTGGAACTATTGGGAGATGCCCGGTCTAAGCCCCGGTGTGACCCAACACATTCTGGCCATCGACCCCAAGGTAGAACCAGTGAAGCAGCCCCCCCGACGCATGAGGCCGGAGTTAATAAACCAGATTTGCAAAGAAGTCAACAAGCTCGTAGATGTCGATTTTGTAGCTGAAAACCAGTATACCACCTGGTTGGCCAACATTGTGCCGGTGAAGAAGAAGAATGGACAAATCAAGATCTGTGTAGACTTTTGTGACCTAAATAAAGCCTGCCCAAAAGATGATTTTACGGTGCCCATCACTGAAGTCATGATTGATGCAACTGTTGGCCACGAGGCCTTGTCCTTCATGGACGGATCGTCCGGCTATAACCAAATCTGGATAGCTGAGCACGACCGAATTCACACTGCCTTTCGGTCACCCAGAGGGATATTCCACTACAAAAGAATACCTTTCGGCCTCAAGAACGCCGTCGCTACTTACCAGCGGGCGATGACCAAAATATTCAACGAGCTGCTATACGACAAAGTCGAATGCTACATTGACGATTTGGTCGTCAAGTCAAAGGAAAGAGAATGTCACCTGAAGGACCTCAGAGTCATCTTTGAAAGACTCCGACAGTACGAGCTGAAAATGAACCCGATGAAGTGTGCCTTCGGTGTCTCCAGCGGGAAGTTCCTCGGCTTCATTGTTCGATATAGAGGGATCGAGATCGACCCTTTCAAAATAAAGGCCACCCAGGAGCTACCTCCTCCGAAGGATCAGGGAGAGCTAAGATCCCTGTAAGGCCGGCTGGCTTACATCCGAAGGTTCATCTCCAATTTGTCAGGGCACTGTCAGCCATTCCACAGATTAATGATGAAAGATGAACCTTTTTACTGGAACCAGGAATGCCAGAGGGCCTTCGATCAGTTGAAAGATTACTTGAAGGCCCCGCCCGTGCTGGGGGCACCTGTCAAGGGGAGGCCGCTTATTCTATACATAGCCGCCACCAAATGTTCGCTGGGGGCAATGCTCGCCCAGAACAATGATGAGGGGAAGGAGCAGGCCCTCTACTATCTTAGCTGAAGGCTAGTGGGGGCAGAAGCAAAATACACCCCGATTGAGAAGGTCTGTCTCGCCTTGGTCTTCGCGTCAAGAAGCTGAGGCATTACATGCTCTCCCATGAAGTGAGCCTGATCTCCAAGGCCGACCCAGTTAAACACATTCTTTCCCAGCCAGTCCTGAAGGGATGTCTCGGCTAGTGGGCCATGCTGCTAATGGAATTTGATATCACCTACGTGCCGTAGAAGGCCGTTAAGGGTCAAGCCGTGGCTGAATTCTTTGTAGCACATCCTGTGCCCGAAGATTCCCCATTGGCTACAGAGCTGCCTGTAGATGAAATACTGGAGGTGTACCAAGTCCAACAGATCGCTTGGCAGCTGCACTTTGATGGAGCTTCAAGAACAGAAACAACCCCGTCCGGACATACAAAAGTACGGGTAGGGGCCGGCATCGTCCTTAAATCCCCGGAGGGAGAAGTATTGCATACATCCTATTCTATCAATAAACCTTGCACAAATAATGAAGCATAGTATGAGGCTCTGATTATCGGTCTCCAAGTCGCTTTGCAAATGGAGATCAAAATGCTGCAAGTATTTGGCGATTCGTTACTAATCGTCAAGCAAGTCCAGGGGCAGTTTGATGTCCGAAAACCAGAGCTGCTCCCTTATCATGCTAAAGTAAAGTAGCTCATGGAGCGATTCTACTTTATTGAGATAGGCCATGTTGCCAGGGGGGAGAATGCACAAGCCAATGCACTGGCAAAATTGGCAAGCTCACTAGCAGTCCCACCTGATGGATCTCTTAGCATCCGGGTGGTGAATCAGCGCCAAGTGCCTAGCATGATAGAAGAATCAGAAGAAGAAGAACTGGAGGTCGCTGTAGTAGACACCGTTGGCCTACCCGACTGGAGGGATTCCCTCATGCAATGGTTTAAATACCAGCAATTGCCCAAGCAGAGAGAAGAAAAGATCAAGCTGATCAGAACAAAGGACTCTTACGAGGTCCGGAACGGGATCCTATTCCGAATTATGGCGGACGCCAAACGAAAAGTACTCCTACGGTGCCTATCCACTGAAGAAGCTTGGAAGGTCATGAAGGAAGTCCACGCCGGAATAGCAGGTGCACATCAGGCGGGACCAAAGATGAAAATTGAAATAAAGAAACTTGGCTACTACTGGCCAACCATGTTTGATGACTGTTGCAAGTATGCCAAGTCTTGCCCGAAATGCCAGGAGCACGCCACGGTGCCCAGGAGGCCACCCGTGCCGCTGCATCCGACACTACCCAGCTGGCCTTTCACCCAGTGGGGAATAGACATCATGGGCCCACTACCCGCATCATCCGCCGGGTGCAAAAACATTTTAGCAGCAACTGACTACTTCTCCCGTTGGGCGGAGGCCGTTGCTTTGAGAGAAGTGACTGGGGAGATCATCGCCAGATTTGTCCGGTGCAATATCATGTTCTGGTTTGGCACGTCGAACCGAATCATCTCAGATAATGGAAGTCACTTCCACAACCAAAAGGTCTACCGGCTGGCAGAGAAGTACAAGATCGACTGGAGGACGTCAACCCCCTACAACCCGCAAGCCAATGGTTTGGCTGAAGCTTTCAATAAAACTCTTTGTACTCTCCTGTCCAAAATTGTTAATTCTAACAAGAGGGACTGGGAAGAGAAAATGTATGAGGCCCTGTGGGCGTATCGAACTGTATACAAAACTCCAACGGGTTGTTCACCCTTCTCTTTAGTATATGGCTCAGAGGCACTCGTCCCCATTGAGCTGGAAATACCCTCCCTTCGGGTCGCAATCCAACACGGGTTAGTCTAGGAAGAGCAGACAAATGTCGAGCGAAGGCTCGAAGAGCTCTCCAACCTGGAGGGGAAGCGGCTCCGAGCCCAGCAGAACATCCAGTTCTATTAGGCCCGAATAGCTCGCGCCTTCGACAAGCTCGTCAAGGAGCGTGAATTCAAGAAGGGTGACCTCGTTTTGGTCAAAAGGAGGGAAGTCATGGCTTATAATCCCAAGGGCAAGCTGAATGAGAATTGACTTGGACCCTATGTAATCCAAAAGGTGTATGAAGGGGGAGCATATGTGATAGTCGACCATCGGGGGGAGGTCCAGTTTCCACCCCTTAATGGTAGGCATCTGAGGTTGTACCATGCTCCAATTCCTCCCTTCAATGAATAATAAATTCTCTCGCCCCACAGTAGGCGGATTTGCATTTTAATTGCTTGGATGGTTTGTCATTACTCACAATGCATGTCAAAAAAAAAAGAAAGAAAGAAGAAAAGGGGAAGGGAAAGAAGATAAGAGAGAAAAAAAAGAAGAAAAGGGGAAGAGAAGGAAGATGAGAGAAAAGAAAAAGGAAGAAAAGAAGAAAGAGAAAAGAAAAGAAGGAAAAAGGAAAGAAAAACAAAAAGAAAAGAAAAGGAAAAGAAGAGAAAGAAGAGAAAGGAAAATAAAAAGAAAGAAAAAAAAAGAAAGAAAAAGAGAGAAAAGAAGGAAAGAGAAGGGGAGGGAGACTTAGCCCTCCTTTAATAAACGAATCAACCTTGTCAGCCCTTGACATTCTGTCGGCACTGACGAAGAATACCCCACCCGGACCTTTCATCCAGGTTCGGGGAATCAACCCTTCTCCTTGTGTTGGCACCAACCCGTACCAACGAATATTTCAATAATCGAATCAACCTTGTCAGCCCTTGACATTCTGTCGGCACTGACGAATAATACCCTACCCGGACCTTTCATCCAGGATCGGGGAATCAACCCTTCTCCTTGCGTTGGCACCACCCGTACCAACGAACTTTTCAATAAACGAATCGACCTTGTCAGCCCTTGACATTCTGTCGGCACTGACGAAGAATACCTGTAGTGCCCCAGAATTTATATAAATAATTTTTGAATTATAAAATAATTTTATGAAATTTATATAAAGGCCTAAATATATTTAAAGGGATTATTGAATTAATAAGACCTTATAAAGCCCAATTGGATTGAAATAATTAACCTAGTCTATCTAATTATTATCCAAAAGGTTTAAGGACCAAGTCCATTAAGTTTGGCCCATGTTCTAGAAGGGTACTTAGCTTATTCACATATTTTAAGGATAAATACTATTTTTATAAAATAATTATATGGATAATTAACCAAAAGAGTTTGATTAATATTGAACTCTATACATTTTGAGTGTAACGGTCTATCGGGCGACCGCCACAGCCATGTAACGCACCTATGGACGACCGTTACATCCTGCAGTTCCGTGAAGTGAAAAACAAGCCAAAAGATTGGATTTTTGCTAACTTATCTCTTAGGGATCGAGATAGGAAGACTAATAGAGGTGTTAAGGATTCTTAGAAGTTGATCTAAGCTTTAACAAGGACTCTAGAAATGATCTAATCTTCAAACCATAGCCAAAACCCTATAAATAGAACCTAGTTCTGAACTGACCGACCCTTACTTTTGGCTCGTGAAGAATCAAGGTAAGGAGTCATAATTTAGGGTAAGTTCTTTATAAGCTTTTGTTTAGTATACTTTAGACTAATATCCCTCCAAATTTCGTGCTAGGAGACCAAGCAACCAAGGAGATTGAAGCTTCCCAAGTTGCTGATTTACCACAAGAAGAGCAAGGATCAAAGGGTAGCACCTAGCATCAAATTCAAAGTTTAAAGGTCTTAGAAGAGGTAAGTTATCTCATGAACGGCAAAAATAACATGTTAGGGATAAAAGCCTTCTAATTTTGCTTGATTACATGCACTTTAGCTCATGAATTTCATGTTTTAGTAGAGACATGCATATATCTATATTCTTAGCCCTAACTAAATTAAAAAGAAACTTCCTTGTGAAATTCACAGAGAACCCATGCATGATATTCGTTTAGCCTTCATTCTATCATGTTGGATGTTATATGTATGATTTTCAGACATGATGCAAGTTGAACTTAGGTCATTGTTAATTATTGCTGTCAGCAGAGGCTCTGACGGATCAGGGTAGGACCGTCACATGATATAACGGCCTTACGATCGACCATTACACACTCTGTTATGTTTTTATTTCACTATTGTCTCTAACGCACCAGGACAAGAGCGTTACATTACTGTAACGGCCCCTCGATAGACTGTCACAAGCACTGTGACGCTCTCCTGTTAGACCATTAGACTGTGTTCTGTCAGCCCATGACAGAATAGTAACCAGTTAAATTAACCTATAATTAAGCCTAGTTAGCTAAGTTTTGACCTGTTATTATGATTTTAAGTTTTCTTACTAATTTATAGTGTAATCTGCATGATCTAGGCATCTTGAACTATTTTAAGTTATGTTAATTTTATGTGCCAAAACTTTAAAGTTTTGTAATTAAACATGATTTTCCAATGTTGTATTGACGGAGCTTATCTTGGTTTCACGTTGTTACATATTCTTCCTCTATCTATAGAGTCATTTTCTTTAAGTACGTGGCACATATTCTGGTATGTTATCCATTAGTTCACTTTGCACTATAAGAACATTATTCTTGGACATGAGGACCTCTCTATTGGATATTCCTTCCAATAGACTAAGAAATCTTGTTTCAAGGCCTCCGTAATTCTCCGCGAGCCTGGGATTCCCACTAGGACGCCGAGCTGGTTGTACCATTAAAACCCATTTGATTAGATTACACTATCGATGTTTTCTGGTTCTAGCTATGTAACGGACCTATACTGGACCGTCAGGAGAACCAAACGGCCCACTATACGACCGTCACACTTCACTGAGTCTATTTTATTAGTTCTAGATTCAGACTAATGTAACGGCCCAGAACTAGACCGTCACATCATGTAACGGCCCAGTACACGACCGTCACACTGCTTGAGTACTTAACCCGAGGTTGACACAAGGGTTGATATTCCAAGGTTTCTAGATGACCCTTGATAATCTAGAACTTATCATATTGCCTAATAGACTTAATATAATGAATGAAAGTTAAGAAATATACCGTTATGCTACCGATTTATTTTATGAGCATAACATTGTTTAATGTCATTCTTGATTCCTCATATTCAAATTGAAGCGTTCATTCATTGATTCTTATTATCTTTTGTAATGCCCTGGATCTTGTTGGATCTTTGTTGGATCTTTCGGGTCTGTTTCGGATTGGTTTCGTTGAGTTTCGGTTCGCTTTGGTGGCTTCCGAGTTGAGTTTGACGAGCCGTGTGGGTTTTTCTCACGTACTAGTTACGGAACCCTACGGTGAGTTTGTTTGTCAATTCTCGAGCTCGTGGATGCTGCAGCGACGATGTACTCGTCGAGCCGGTCGTTTTGACTATTTTTGCGTATTTTTCTGAATTTGTGCATTTTCGACGCATTTTCGAAATTTTCGAAAATTAGGAAAATTTCCTAATTTCTTTCCCTTTTTCTTTTCTCTTTCTCTCTCTCCTTCTCATTCGCGCGACCGTCCCTCTCTCTCCCGTTTTCTCTCGTTCTCTCCCCTTTCCGGCTCCGGCTGCAGACGGAGGCGTGCGTGGGCGAGGTGGCGAGGCCGTGGAGCTGGTTGGATGCGCGATGGAGCGAGGATCGGATCGATTCTGGCGCGATCCCGAACGGTGGATTCAAAGCCGGTGAAATCGGTTCGCGAGTGGTTTTCGGCATGGTTTAGTCCCTTCGGGGCACGGTTTCTTCGGTGGAGGTAGGGTGACGGATCCTTGCTTCCTTACCTTCGTTTTCCCTGCCATTGCACGGCGTTCGGCTAGGAAACGAGCGTGTTTGGGCTTGTTTTGCCTAAACCGTGATTTTCGTGGTTTTTAGGGTCGGCCGGTAAACGGTGACCGTTTGCGGTTCAGTTAGTTTCTAAATGACCGCAGGGATGTTAGAATCCCATCCACGTAGTTTTCGTGCGATTTGGTGTTCATTCGAGGCCGGTAGAAGCCCGGGAACCTCGGTGACCCACTTAGGGTTGATTTGGTCAAATCGCCCGAATCTTGTGTTTTTGTGCGTGCATGTGGGCGTTTTGGCCCTTGAATGTTGTATTTTGTCGATTAGGTGTGTTTCCCCTGTGTTTCGGTGTGAATGGGGCGTGGAACGGGCCGATCCGGCCATTCCTCTGTTTTCTCGCCGTAACCGAAGTAGCGGTCTAGCCAGCGACCGCCACTTGCTTTTGACGGCCCTACGATGGACCGTTATTTGGTTTGAGGGTTTATTAGCCCTTTTGCTTCTAGGTGAGTGACGGCCCAAGGGTGGTGCGTCATTCCCGTGTAACGCACCAGTGACTGGCCGTTACTTGCGTTTTGTCATTTTTTTCCTTGGGGTTTAGTCGGTTGGTCTAACGCGCTTGACCCAGCGCGTTAGATGGAAGCGGCGCGCCTTGCCCAGGCCGTTGCTTGCCTGTTGACTGACGTTGACTCGTTGAGGCGGTGCCTCTAACGGTCGTGGCCCTATGCGTTGTTTGAGTGTAACGGTAGAGCCCCTGGCCGTTACATTCTGTGTGGACGAGGTTGGGTGGCTGCATCGTTGGAAGTGACGGTGGAGACCCCGTGCGTCGTTTGTGAGTAACGCGCATGCCTCCGTCCGTCGTTTGCTGTCGTGTTGGGTTGAGGGTGGCCATGCCGTTGGATGTAACGGATGGGCCCCTGCGTGTCATTTGGAATGTGACGGCCCTCTCCTGCCGCGTCGTTTGGTTGTAACGCGCCTAGCGCCGTGCGTTACTTCGCGTTGGTTTGGGTTTGCTGCACCGTTGGATGTGACGGTGGGTACCCCGTGCGTCGTTTGCTTGTAACGCCCCTGGTCCCGTGCGTTACTTGGCTTTTGTGTGCTTTGTAGGTTGTTAGGGTGGTGTGTGACGGCCTGGTGTCCGTCCGTCGTTTGGGAAATAACGCCCCTGAGCTAGACCATCACTTGCTAATAACGGTCTAGGGCCTGTGCGTTACTTCCTTTGTGCCTTGGTTTTCCGCCCGATGATTCTGTGTGTCTTGGCTTGGCCTTGTGGTCTGCCCGTTGTCCCGTGGATGTCTCTCGACGTCCTATGAGGGTTAAGACTACGTTGTGAGGTAGCCAGGAGTCTTCTTACTTGTGGTAGGATTCTTGATCCTACTCTTGTATGCTGTTGTTGTTTGGTTCAGGTCAACCCGGTTTGACCCAGTGGTTGACATGTGACCTTGTTTGTGCGTGTCTTGGCGGTTCTGTCCTGTCTGAGACACTGCTTCTGGATGCTTCGAGGTGTTGTTCTACCTCGGTTTGCGTGTCCAGGTGTGCTGAGGGTTCTTGATGTTTCCCTCAGGTCTCCGTGTGTTGTTTTCTGCGGAGCGTGGTTTCTCTGGCTTAGGATTAGACCGATTGGCGGCTTGTTCCGCTATTTGTGACGATCTTGCCTTTGTGTCGTTCGACTCAGGATCGTTACGTAGGAGGTCTAGTTGCTTGCCCTGAGTTGTCGGCAGTGGCGATGCTGCCATTTGGTGCCTTGAAGTACGTGTTGAGGGGCGTGGTTGCCTGTCTGTACTTCGGCACTTGTGTTTGAGCTTCTGTGTCGTGTGAAGCCTCCACTTGTGTGACCTAAGGCCTAGAGGTGCCGACCCGCTAGCGGATGGCGGAGGGATTTTCCCGGTGAGCGGTTTTTAGTTAGTTCCGCGGGCTCCTAGTCAACGGTGGCGTCCTGCCGAGGGAGAATACTAGCTTGAGGACCTGGCTTAGACTATAGCCAGTGTGTGCACACGTGGTCAGGGACTAAGGACTTACGTCGACGGGCGTGACCCTGACTAGTTACTTGTTTTGCTGTTACTGTTTGGTTCAGCTTGTGTCTCTGTCTCTGCTGTTGTTACAGCAGTGCTGTAGGCGAGACGCTTGAGGTGCGGCATAAGACGTCAGTGGACGCAGCTGGCTTTCTAAGGGGGTGCTTCCGTCACGTGACGCGTAGCTCTTCGCGTTTTCTTGCGCGTCGTGACCTTTACGAGTTGCCCGTTCGTGGCCGTGCTCGAGGTCAGTGTTTTGTTGTCCGCACGGTGTTCTGTTCGTGCGTGGGGCTTTGTGCACGACGTTTCCGGTCGTGTACGTGCTTGTTTGGCGTCTGTCTAGGTCGTGACTAGACCTGGATTGTTTGGGGCTGGTTGACAGACTGGTATACCCTTCTGTGCGAGTTTAGGGTCATCCATCTGTTGCCTTTTCTGTTTGGAGTAGTTTGGGGTGCCGAGGTTAGTTCGGTAGCCGCTTGTTTGGTGCGGGTTCTCACCCTCTCCTATGTGTTCCCTACTCCTACTTCCCGTCTGTTCCTTTGTTGTCTTTAGCGGTAGTCTTACAGCTTGGTAGTGTAGCTTTTCCTGCTTTGCTACACCTGCTGTTCTTGCTGCTTTGTTGTTGTTTCCGTTGCTCTTGCTTTCGCTTTGTGCGTTTTCCAGTGGGGATCCGCGTGACCCCTACTGAGTTTCTGTTGAGACTCACCCCTGCTACTTTTCAGGTGGGTTTCGCCGTCTGCCTCTGCTGTTCCTGGCGGAGTGCTCGCTTGCTGTTGTAGCTGCCAGCCGTACCTGCGTCGGGCTCCTCCCGACTTCTGCGTACGTTTCTTTCTGTCCGACTGTACTGTGCTAGACTTGTTGTCTTTCCTTTGGGCTGGACTCTGTGTTTAACTGTTAAAAGTTATTAATGAAGCTGTAATTTTATTTCTGCTACTTTAGGAATCCAATCTAATGAAATTTAATTGCTTACTGTTTTATCTCTGTGGCTTCAATGTACTCTACACATGCCTTTTATCCCTTCGGCGCTTTCTCGCACTTGGGAGGCCTCGCGGGTCCCACATGGTATCACGTGTATCCGGTATTTATATCGGGTGCACCGGGTATCTGGAATCCGGGTCTCTACAGCTGGTATCAGAGCAGTGTTCTGAGATGTTCGGAGTTTTCTTTTCTGAGCTATCAGAGCGTTGTTGTGTGAAGTACATGGGAATCCGAGATATACAGTTTCCAGAGTCCTTAGGCCCAGTACAGTCTCTTGCTAGCGTAGGTGTTGCGATGTTTATCGCGGTGCTTTTCGCATGTGGTCTTGTACGTGCTTGGTTGGCACTGTACGAGATGGTTTTTGCTCTCGTCTGGATGTGACGATGTGCTTCGTTCGGCTTTGAAGTTGGTCTCGATCGTGTTGCGCTTGGCAGTGTTTGTCGGTTGGCATGAACCTGATGTGCATTGTTCGAGCTGTTTTCTGTATTTTTGCTCAGGTGGCTTATGACTTTTAGCGTTGGTGTGATGGCCATGCACGTTCTTACGTTGCTTTGGTTGTCCCAGCTTGAGTTTGTGTAGCTCTTGATGCATCGTTGTTTTGGTTGTTTCGGTTGTCGTGTTGCCTCGATTGAGAAGTTGCTCGAGCGAACCTAGGATTTTCCCTTCCTGGTGAGCTGTTGTTGTTGAGCTTGTTGCTTCTCGTCCTTCTTGGTGAAGTTTTTTCGAGTTTGCCTTGGAATTGCTGTCTTAGCGTTGCCTTTGTCCTGTGTCTGCTTAAGCGTAGACAGCCTTGTGTTGAGCCTGATCTGCTCTTTATTGTACGGTTGCTTAGCTTTGGACTCCGTAATGGCATTAAGAGCTGTTGTGTACCGTATTTGTCGTGCCGTGTCTAGCGGACGATGCGTTGTGAAGGCTCATTTGTTGTTCCAGGACGTGATGGTGAACTGAGATTGATGCTTTCCTTGTGCTTTGTGCTGAAGCTGGTGCTCTTCTCTTGTTGCACTTAGGCTCCTTGTGTTCGGTTATTCGTTGGATCGGTGCTCGTGGCATGTGAATTGCGATCTTGTTGATTGCGATGACGCTGGTGTGTGCTGAGATGCGATTTTCGATGTTGTTCTGTTGCCTGTGCACGTTGTTAAAAGTGCAGTGGAAGTGTGTGGGTTGGCTACCCGTTTGTCGAGAAGTTTGTTCTTTCTCGTTGTGGCTTCGTCTTGGCTTCCTGTGCCTTGACGTAGTTGTTGCCGTGCCTTTGTTCGTGGTTTTCTTGTGTTGGCAATGGCGTTGTGTGAGTGTTGGGGAATTTATCGGCATTCTTTGCTGATTGAGTACCCTCTACTCTGTATTTTCTTTCTGGGGTGTTGTGCTCTTGAGGCGTGTTGCTAGTCCTTGAGTTGCGTTCCCCGAGATTGTTGTCGTTTCTTGTTGTTGTGGGTCTTCTCTTGGTGAGCAGTCTGATGCGTGACCCGTTCCTGTGTGGTTGTGTGTTCAGCTATTTTTTTGTGTCTTGTTGTGACCCTGCTTGCAGATGTGTTCCTTGGCACTGCGTGTTGTGCGGAGCCGGAGTTCTGCAGGTACTACCGTTGTGTCGTTTTGGCGCTGTTTCTTTATGATTTTGTGTTCTTGCCTTTGGACCATTGTCTTGTCAGTTGGCCTTGCTGTGCTCCCTTTTTCTCCGGTGGAGTTAGGTTGCGACTTGATCAGATGTGATATCTGAGTGAGTGCTGACTTGATGGTGCTTGTGGTCCAGTGGTGTTGTTGTCGTTGGCGTTCTCTGTGCCAGGTGTTCCCTGTTGCCTTTTGGCACTGGAGCCGATGATGTGGTCGAGCTGTCAGCTGTGAGGACTGTGTCTCCTTGTGTGAGCTGCTGCTTGCCGTGTTGTTATTGTGTTTTTCGGTGTTGGTTCTCGATTGTTGTGGCTGTCGTGTCTCTTGCCCTATGAGACGTAAACGACGTTGCCCTTGCTTCGGAGGTGTCAGATGTGTTCACTTTGGTGCCATACTCGTGCTGTGGACTTGCTATCTTGGAAGCGGAGTGTGTACCTGTAATTGTGGTCTGACGGTGTTCCTCTGAGCTGTGTTTTCCGTGATTTGTGCTGTTGGGTTGCTCTCCCTTGCTTCTCCTTTGTTAGTCCTTAATTTCGAGGGTGAAATTTCTTAAAGGAGGGGAGGATGTAATGCCCTGGATCTTGTTGGATCTTTGTTGGATCTTTCGGGTCTGTTTCGGATTGGTTTCGTTGAGTTTCGGTTCGCTTTGGTGGCTTCCGAGTTGAGTTTGACGAGCCGTGTGGGTTTTTCTCACGTACTAGTTACGGAACCCTACGGTGAGTTTGTTTGTCAATTCTCGAGCTCGTGGATGCTACAGCGACGATGTACTCGTCGAGCCGGTCGTTTTGACTATTTTTGCATATTTTTCTGAATTTGTGCATTTTCGGCGCATTTTCGGAATTTTCGAAAATTAGGAAAATTTCCTAATTTCTTTTCCTTTTTCTTTTCTCTTTCTCTCTCTCCTTCTCATTCGCGCGACCGTCCCTCTCTCTCCCGTTTTCTCTCGTTCTCTCCCCTTTCTGGCTCCGGCTGCAGACGGAGGCGTGCGTGGGCGAGGTGGCGAGGCCGTGGAGCTGGTTGGATGCGCGATGGAGCGAGGATCGGATCGATTCTGGCGCGATCCCGAACGGTGGATTCAAAGCCGGTGAAATCGGTTCGCGAGTGGTTTTCGGCATGGTTTAGTCCCTTCGGGGCACGGTTTCTTCGGTGGAGGTAGGGTGACGGATCCTTGCTTCCTTACCTTCGTTTTCCCTGCCATTGCACGGCGTTCGGCTAGGAAACGAGCGTGTTTGGGCTTGTTTTGCCTAAACCGTGATTTTCGTGGTTTTTAGGGTCGGCCGGTAAACGGTGACCGTTTGCGGTTCAGTTAGTTTCTAAATGACCGCAGGGATGTTAGAATCCCATCCACGTAGTTTTCGTGCGATTTGGTGTTCATTCGAGGCCGGTAGAAGCCCGGGAACCTCGGTGACCCACTTAGGGTTGATTTGGTCAAATCGCCCGAATCTTGTGTTTTTGTGCGTGCATGTGGGCGTTTTGGCCCTTGAATGTTGTATTTTGTCGATTAGGTGTGTTTCCCCTGCGTTTCGGCGTGAATGGGGCGTGGAACGGGCCGATCCGGCCATTCCTCTGTTTTCCCGCCGTAACCGAAGTAGCGGTCTAGCCAGCGACCGCCACTTGCTTTTAACGGCCCTACGATGGACCGTTATTTGGTTTGAGGGTTTATTAGCCCTTTTGCTTCTGGGTGAGTGACGGCCCAAGGGTGGTGCGTCATTCCCGTGTAACGCGCCAGTGACTGGCCGTTACTTGCGTTTTGTCATTTTTTTTCCTTGGGGTTTAGTCGGTTGGTCTAACGCGCTTGACCCAGCGCGTTAGATGGAAGCGGCGCGCCTTGCCCAGGCCGTTGCTTGCCTGTTGACTGACGTTGACTCGTTGAGGCGGTGCCTCTAACGGTCGTGCCCCTATGCGTTGTTTGAGTGTAACGGTAGAGCCCCTGGCCGTTACATTCTGCGTGGACGAGGTTGGGTGGCTGCATCGTTGGAAGTGACGGTGGAGACCCCGTGCGTCGTTTGTGAGTAACGCGCATGCCTCCGTCCGTCGTTTGCTGTCGTGTTGGGTTGAGGGTGGCCATGCCGTTGGATGTAACGGATGGGCCCCTGCGCGTCATTTGGAATGTGACGGCCCTCTCCTGCCGCGTCGTTTGGTTGTAACGCGCCTAGCGCCGTGCGTTACTTCGCGTTGGTTTGGGTTTGCTGCACCGTTGGATGTGACGGTGGGTACCCCGTGCGTCGTTTGCTTGTAACGCCCCTGGTCCCGTGCGTTACTTGGCTTTTGTGTGCTTTGTAGGTTGTTAGGGTGGTGTGTGACGGCCTGGTGTCCGTCCGTCGTTTGGGAAATAACGCCCCTGAGCTAGACCATCACTTGCTAATAACGGTCTAGGGCCTGTGCGTTACTTCCTTTGTGCCTTGGTTTTTCGCCCGATGATTCTGTGTGTCTTGGCTTGGCCTTGTGGTCTGCCCGTTGTCCCGTGGATGTCTCTCGACGTCCTATGAGGGTTAAGACTACGTTGTGAGGTAGCCAGGAGTCTTCTTACTTGTGGTAGGATTCTTGATCCTACTCTTGTATGCTATTGTTGTTTGGTTCAGGTCAACCCGGTTTGACCCAGTGGTTGACATGTGACCTTGTTTGTGCGTGTCTTGGCGGTTCTGTCCTGTCCGAGAGACTGCTTCTGGATGCTTCGAGGTGTTGTTCTACCTCGGTTTGCGTGTCCAGGTGTGCTGAGGGTTCTTGATGTTTCCCTCAGGTCTCCGTGTGTTGTTTTCTGCGGAGCGTGGTTTCTTTGGCTTAGGATTAGACCGATTGGCGACTTGTTCCGCTGTTTGTGACGATCTTGCCTTTGAGTCGTTCGACTTAGGATCGTTACGTAGGAGGTCTAGTTGCTTGCCCTGAGTTGTCGGCAGTGGCGATGCTGCCATTTGGTGCCTCGAAGTACGTGTTGAGGGGCGTGGTTGCCTGTCTGTACTTCGGCACTTGTGTTTGAGCTTCTGTGTCGTGTGAAGCCTCCACTTGTGTGACCTAAGGCCTAGAGGTGCCGACCCGCTAGCGGATGGCGGAGGGATTTTCCCGGTGAGCGGTTTTTAGTTAGTTCCGCGGGCTCCTAGTCAACGGTGGCGTCCTGCCGAGGGAGAATACTAGCTTGAGGACCTGGCTTAGACTATAGCCAGTGTGTGCACACGTGGTCAGGGACTAAGGACTTACGTCGATGGGAGTGACCCTGACTAGTTACTTGTTTTGCTGTTACTATTTGGTTCAGCTTGTGTCTCTGTCTCTGCTGTTGTTACAGCAGTGTTGTAGGCGAGATGCTTGAGGTGCGGCATAAGACGTCAGTGGACGCAGCTGGCTTTCTAAGGGGGTGCTTCCGTCACGTGACGCGTAGCTCTTCGCGTTTTCTTGCGCGTCGTGACCTTTGCGAGTTGCCCGTTCGTGACCGTGCTCGAGGTCAGTGTTTTGTTGTCCGCACGGTGTTCTGTTCGTGCGTGGGGCTTTGTGCACGACGTTTCCGGTCGTGTACGTGCTTGTTTGGCGTCTGTCTAGGTCGTGACTAGACCTGGATTGTTTGGGGCTGGTTGACAGACTGGTATACCCTTCTGTGCGAGTTTAGGGTCATCCATCTGTTGCCTTTTCTGTTTGGAGTAGTTTGGGGTGCCGATATTAGTTCGGTAGCCGCTTGTTTGGTGCGGGTTCTCACCCTCTCCTACGTGTTCCCTACTCCTACTTCCCGTCTGTTCCTTTGTTGTCTTTAGCGGTAGTCTTACAGCTTGGTAGTGTAGCTTTTCCTGCTTTGCTACACCTGCTGTTCCTGCTGCTTTGTTGTTGTTTCCGTTGCTCTTGCTTTCGCTTTGTGCGTTTTCCAGTGGGGATCCGCGTGACCCCTACTGAGTTTCTGTTGAGACTCACCCCTGCTGCTTTTCAGGTGGGTTTCGCCGTCTGCCTCTGCTGTTCCTGGCGGAGTGCTCGCTTGCTGTTGTAGCTGCCAGCCGTACCTGCGTCGGGCTCCTCCCGACTTCTGCGTACATTTCTGTCTGTCCGACTGTACTGTGCTAGACTTGTTATCTTTCCTTTGGGCTGGACTCTGTGTTTAATTGTTAAAAGTTATTAATGAAGCTGTAATTTTATTTCTGCTACTTTAGGAATCCAATCTAATGAAATTTAATTGCTTACTGTTTTATCTCTGTGGCTTCAATGTACTCTACACATGCCTTTTATCCCTTCGGCGCTTTCTCGCGCTTGGGAGGCGTCGCGGGTCCCACATGGTATCACGTGTATCCGGTATTTATATCGGGTGCACCGGGTATCTGGAATCCGGGTCGCTACATCTTTAATTTATTTGAACTTATATTCTTGGCCATACTTTATTGTTACATGCGTGGAAGTAACTTGATTTATACTTTAAGATGCGATCGAGTACTGATTGTGTTCAAGGGCTCTATGCTAGTCCCCTCGGCTGATTGTCAGAAACATACTATTTTATAAACCATGGGGTATGATGATACTGGCATCGCATTACGCTGGGAGTACTTTCTCTATAAATAAGTGAAAATCCACGACACGACATGACTTTCTTGCTTGATGTTCCACAGAAATTCATGAAGTACTTGCTCATAAGCAAAAGATATTGGAGTGATGATTATGTGGCTTGCTAGTACATTCTCGATACATTCTTGTTCATGAAAGGCCAATATCATATTCTTGTCACATTCTTGCTAGTTCATACTTGCTCTCTTAATCGCGTGATCATCGCATTGCATGATTTTGCCTTATTCTTTAGAGCAAAAATATTAATTACTTTAATAGTGCCTTCGTGTTGATGCGAAGATACCTACTGGGCAAGTGTGCTCATTACTTATTTCCAATCTTTTTCAGGAAACAGAAGTGAGTCGAGTTCGGATTCAGAAGATTCAAGTAGCGGATCCGAGAGTGAATAAAGAATGAGCGAAGACTTAGGAAGTCTACATTGTTTAGATCGAGTCAATGTAATTTCGTATTTCTTGAGTCTGGTAGAGTGAAAGATGATGGAAAAATAATTGTATTTGACTATTAATCATTTATGAAATAAAGTTGGAGTTTGATTAAATACTGTGCAATTGCATTTATGTGTGTGATTGTCTTGCACTTTGATCATTCTTGCTTGCGAGAGGCTTACCATGCCGGCTGTTCGCGCTCCCCGAGTTAGTCTTCTGCTGTAATAAAGGCTCGGGGCGTGACAATACCCCACCCGGACCTTTCATCCAGGATCGGGGAATCAACCCTTCTCCTTGCGTTGGCACCAACCTGTACCAACGAATATTTCAATAAACGAATCAACGTTGTCAGCCCTTGACATTCTGTCGGCACTGACGAAGAATACCCCACCCGGACCTTTCGCCCGAGATCAGGGAATCAACCCTTCTCCTTGCGTTGGCACCAACCCATACCAACGAACTTTTCAATAAACAAATCAGCCCTGTCAGCCCTTGACATTCTGTCGGCATTGACGAAGAATACCCCAACCGGACCTTTCGCCTGAGACTGGGGAATCAACCACTCTCCTTGCGTTGGCACCAACCCGTCCCAATGAACACATCAAGAGACAAGTAAACCACACCTGCCCTTGGCACTCTGTCGGCATAGACAAACAACCCTCTTTTGACCAAGACCTCCCGTCAGGGTCGTTGAACGAATAAACTCTTCTCTCCGTCCCTTCGGGCGACGAACAACCCCTTTTGACCAGGACCTCCCGTCAGGGTCGTTGGATGAACAAACTTTTCTCTCCGCCCCTCCAAGGTTGGATCAATTTGGTCGGGTCAAACATACCGGTGACATCATTCAGATGAGTCGCTTGATGGACATGGTGGAGTGGTCCCCTCGTCCCTCCTCTGGAAGGGGCGAGCACTCTCCTATGCTCCTCTGCGAACCTCACCGGGTTCTCCTCGGGTAAGCTGTTAGTGTGGACTTGCGTCCCATCACATAGCAAGGAAAATAAAAGAGAAAAGGGAGGAAGAGATTGCTCAACACCACACACATACAGGAGGCACATGGGATAATTGCATTGTATTCCTGTTATATAAAAAAAAAAGAGAATTACACTAGCCTCGGGGCATACCCCGGTGTTACATGCAAAAAAGGGATGGAAGGGGGACTGGAATCTAGTCTAGCCCCCAGAAGATGTCCTCAAAAGGGAGGATCCCGATGCAAGGGAAGCTCATCATCTCATGCAGACGGTCTTCCTGCCCATCGAGGCGTTCCAACTATGTCGTCACAGAGGCCACCGCTGCTTCGGTGACGGCAAGCTCTTCAGTTTCCCGGGTCTTGTCCGTCTCGGCCTCGAGCAGGTCGGACTCAGCCTGGGCAAGACAACCCCGGAGTTCCTCTATCCGGTTCTCCAAGGCATGAATGTTGGCATTGCACCCGTCCAAGGCCCCCCGGTGTAGCTCCTTGCTATCCCTCCGTGCCGCCAGAGCCTCCAGATATTCATCCCTCTGAGCGCCGATAGCTGTAAGCTCAGTTGAGGCCTGCGTCTCGAGGAATGCGCGACGGTTTACGTACTTCAATAATAACAGAACACGTCACGACCACTCTTCCAACGAGCAGCCCATCATCTGTAGTGCTTTGGTCAGCTGCTCCACGATATCCTTTGCGTCTCGATATGTGAGCGTTGGGTCGGCAAAAACCATAGAGCGCAATACCAATAGGGTCTGGCGGACTGGCAGATCCGAACTCACATGGCCGATAGAAGGGACGGCTGGTGGGTCGAAGCTAACTCCACTGTCCACGATCGCCCACAGCTCTGCGTCAACCATGGCCGAGCTACCCGGAAGGGTCAGGGCCGAAAGGAGGGACCTCGCGAGTTCCGAGGTCGACCCCTAGCCAGCTACCACCATAGGTAAGGGAGAGACCATAACGGAGATGTCTGGCGCCGCCATGATGAGCGGCTGCCCTAGCGCCATCGACCGGGCAAGTTCTGAGCCCGACAATGCCACCTCCTCCGTCAAAACTAGAGCCGCGGCCCTGTCGGGAGAATGGACGGTCGCAGAGGCCGGATCTGGTGCCGCAGCAGACAAAGTTGCTTCGGCCTCCACCGCCTCGGCAGACAAAGTATTGATGATGGGCGGGTCCGATGTCGTTCCCGGGGAGTCCTCATCTCCTCCCGCCTAGAATTCCCCCGAATGTTCATTAAGGATCGCCAATATCCTCCCCAAGAGTCGGGCTTCTGTGGACGCGTAATCTTATGTTTATTTATTTTTTTGTTTATTGTTTATTCATTGATTTATTGGCGTGCCAGTCACATGTGTGACGATTTCATTGTGCGCTCGATCTGACTTGGTCAGTCGATTATGAGTGATCGTGTCTGGACCAGAAGCCCGTCATACCATGAACGTTATGACGTTAATTACGTCCTTCCAAGGAAGGACAACCCTTGATTAAACGCTAAAGTAGGAGGCCTTGGGAGGCAAACGGATATTCACATGCTTGACTTTAAACTTCATACCAGGGCCAGAGAGACAGGTAAGATAATAACATCAATCACAGAAACCGACTAGATCATGTGGTTGGCGGTCCAAACAGTTATACTTGGTGGATAGAAGATATTCATCACGGGAAGGCAAAGCCATGGCCATGATATAGGTTTAAAGCTTCGATTAGTATTTCGACGGCCTTTCCTCTTAATCTGGGTTATGCCCAGGGGGAAAGAGGCTATCACCCGCGGAGTATCGGGATGAGTGTCGAGAGCTAGGGAAGCCGAACCTCCCAACCCGTGTACATACGGGCTAGGGGGGGGGGCAATGTGTGATTTTCCCTTTGAAAGGGCTAGCGGGATTCATGCAGTGGCAAGACCCCCCGAGCAAAAGGGTTATTTGTAAATCCGTCGCGGTTAGGTGGAACATAGGGGTTATGACTCCCCTTCAATTTTATCCCCGGGACATATCGGGTGATCCACAGATATCCCTTGCGTGGGTTCACTTCGGATGTTGGAATTCATTGGGTGGTAGATCGGGCTCTCGGCACGCTCTGAATGGACACAGACTCTCGGCACGACCCGAAAATGGGAGGGCCAGGGCTTCCGGCATCAAAACAAGAAGGCTGGGGGTTCCCGGCGCCATGACGAGAGGGCTTGGGTTCCCGGCGCGACGAAGAGGAGCCAAAGGGGAGAGGGCCTTCGGCGCAGGCTTCCCGGCGCGAGGAAGAGATGCTAGAAGAGGGTCTCGGCGCGACGGGGCTGAGGAAGGCTCCCGGCGCGACGCGGCTGCAAAGGGGGGTGGCTCCCGGCGCGCTCAGCCGAAGGAGAGGAAACCTCCCGGCGCGGCCAGCATGCGGGGCTCCCGGCGCGACGGCCAGAGTGCAGGGCTCCCGGCGCGACGGCCAGGAAGCCAAAATTAGGTCTCGGCGCCCGAAGGATGGCGCCGAGAACTATTCATCGCGTTTACTGTAGGTTGATCCGAGAGGTATTTTGGCGCCGGGAACAGAACAGAGCTTACGATACTCTGTTTTAGGTTTTTAATTGATTCAGGCCAAGGGCAGGGGTTTCTTTGGGGTTAAAAATTGGTCAGGGCATCAAAATTGAATTAGATTAGGCTTGGGCTTCATAGGAACATCAGGATCTGGGAGGACTTTGGGAAGGCCTAGGCATAGGGAAACCCTGTCACCAGTGTCATGCAGAATCCCAGGGGCAGTTTAATGTAGGCTTCGTGGTCCTGGGAGAATTTTGACAGCATCTCCCCCGGACTCAGCATTTGCCAGGGAATGATAGACGATCACCCACGGAGCGCTGGGGTGAAAGCCAAATAGAGGGGTATTGGACCCTTGATCATGCACATGCCTGCAGCACTGTTCCGATATCCCTCTAGAGGTCAACGAAGCTTACGCAGTGGCGGAGCTCCATTGCCTCGGAAGGTTATAAAAGCCGATCGAGTCCGGAAAATCTCGTAGAAAAGGGGAGGGTTATCCCCATTAATTGTCGTCCCTGAGGTGCACATTATGGCTCAAGGCACCAGAAGAATGCCGGTGGGTTAGGCTCCCGGCGCATGAACAAAGAGGCAGGTTTCCGACGCGTTGAAGCGAAGGCCAGGAGTTCCCGGTGTGAAGAGGAACTGCCCAGAGTGGGAGGTTCCCGGCGGGATGACCAAGGGAGAGGGGACCCTCGGCGCAGCGAGGAGGAGACCAGGGAGTAGGACTCCCGGCGCCACGGTCAGAGTGCAGGGCTCCCGGCGCGGCCATGTTAGAACAGTTCTCGGCGCCTGAAGGATGGCGCCGAGAGCTATTCACCTGATTTACTGTACGCGGGGCCGAGAGCTATGAGGACGCCGGGATCAGAACAGGGCTTTACGGTACCCTGTTCTTAGATCTGTTAGGGATTCAGGGGTTTCTTGACGATTCAGGCCGAGGTAAATAGGTCCAGTGAGGTCAAAATGAATCAATTCCTCGGGTTTCAACTGGATTTGGCTTAGGTTTCAAAGAAAGTCCAAGATCAGAGAGGAAACCGGGAGGGAAAAATCAGGGTACAGAGAACCCGTGTCACCACTGCCGTGTAGAGTCCGGGGACAGCTTGATGTCGTCTTTCATCATCCTGAGAGCCAAGAGATGGCTGTCTCTGGACCCAGGGATGATTTTGACAGTGCCAATAGGCAAAAACCATAACATCTAGAACTATAGAAAATCACTAGCAGCGGCCATTGAAAGCATTGCCAATATCGATAGCAGACTGCCCCAGAAGCCAAGAGATAATCTGTCTCTGGCCCTGGGGCAAGCCTGGGAGGCTCCCCGCAAGCGACACCGAACGGCCATGGGCATCGGTATAACTAGAGCCACACTTATTCTGCTGAAGACGATTGAATCCGAAGACCCATTAGAGAATCAGGCGCGCTTCAGTCGAGCTAAAACAACGAAAACATGTAAAGGAAAGACATAGCAACATACGGAGAGATAGCTGGCAGATGTTTCAATCACCCAACGCCCAAACGGGCCATTAGAGCATTTCATATCATCAGATCACCCCAGAACTCACATCAATCGCACGGAGGGAATGAGGGAGAAGGAGATGAATAGACATCAGGATATCCCGGTTACATCCAAAATCAAAATCGAGATAAACTCGGCAGGATTACATGAATAAGAAAAAAAATAAAACCATGGGGGAGGGCGGAGCATTGACTCCTCTCCCTCCCCGGATGCCCACCTGGAGCTTCTTCCCTGGGGAATCGGTCTCTTCTCTCTTTCTTTTTCAGCGGAGGAGGCTCTCTCTCTCCCTCTGGCTTCTTCTTTTTTTTCTTTTTGATTGATGGTCTCGCTTCCGATCCTCCGCTCGATCCCCTTTTCTTTCAAAGGGGGGGGGGGTTTATATAGGTCTCATTCTCGTGTGTTCTCGGTGGAGAGCAGTCGGCGCGACCGTCTTCTTAGCCACAGCTCCCGGCGCGTCCAGCGGCCCTTCGTGGAAGCTCCCGGCGCCATGGTCAGAAGCCCAATCAGCCGGCCCATTTAGTGCCTTTTTTTTTTAGGCCACATAATTGCCTTGGCTTCCCTTAGTCATTTTGTATTGACTTTTATCAGAACCGAAAGAGGCCACTTTAGTAGTGACACAGCTTTGTTGAGATCATCTCGAGGTTCCATCAGTGAACAAACTGGGGTTTTAATCAGTATTGTCGTCTGAATGACGACAAAACCGGGTATGTTTCATCGGCATCGTCATCCGAACGGTGACAAGACCGGACATCAGCTTCAGTCTGACAGACTTCGGCCGGGTGTGTAATCTGTGTAGAGGATTCTTCATTTGTCCTGTCTTTGCCAAAAGCCTTCGTAATCTCCATCTGCTCCGACTTCTCATCAGGGAGGTCTTATCAGTCGAGTGACTGCGGCTTCATCGGTGCTGCCGTCTGAATGACATCGGCACCGGGCATCAGCTTTGGCCGACAAAGGCTTTAGCCGGGTGAATGGTGGACGGGCTTCATCATTGATCTTTCACTGTTGGTCAGACCCTCTTTTCAATTGTGTTTCCACCCTTGTTCATTTTCCAGGTGTCAACAAATGCCCCCCACCTGCGGGCGGCGTAAGCGCAGAATAAGCGGCACGGGGCCTGCGGGTGACCTTCATGATTCGAGGGTATATTACTCAGTTTCATCCTTGACATTGTCCTTCAGCTTGATCACGTTGCTGTAGTAACCTTCTGCATATTCATCTTTCATTTTCATGTTTTCATCTCTGCATTTCCTGACTTCATTGTCGCCGTTTGGAGATTTTGGGCCTTGCCTTGGACTTCTCGGCATGGCGCTCTCGGCGTGACCGTTGTCGGCGCGGCCGTCTCGGCGGTGGCTTCTCGGCGCGCTCACGCTCGCCAGGCTTTCCGGGGCGAGGGCTTTTCGGCGACTGCTTCTCGGCGCGTGCCGCTCTCGGCGCGCTTTTTCTTTGGCGAAGGGGGCTCTCGGCGGAGGCCGCTCTCGGCGCGCCTTTTTCTTTGGTGAAGGGGGGTGGTCCCGGCGCGCATTTCTTCGCGCCGAGAAGCCCCTCCTCCTCTTCCTTTTAACCCGGCGAGAGGGCCTTTTACCCTCATTTCTTACCTCCTCTTCTCTCTCTTCATCTCGGCGGTGGCGGTGAGCTGCGAGCTTTCCCCCCCGAGAGCGTCATTTCCCCCCCCTTTTTGCCGATTTTTTTGGGGTAGGTCCGCTATATATATGGGATTGAGTCCCATTTTATGCTCGGGATCACTCCCTCTTGGTGGGTGACTCCCTATTCTTTTTTTGGGCATACCTCGGACAAGAGGAGATGCTGCCGAAATTTTGAGAATTTGTTTGTCTTATTGTTTCATGCCCGTTCATCTTTCTGATGCTTCTTTTCTTGTCTTTTTCTGACTGCAGGTGCTGACATGGCTTCCAGTTCTGCTGCTGCATCTTCCGGAGCCGTTGGAACAAGTTCATCGGCTCAGCCGGACATATCTCGGGCCAAAGTCAACTGGTTGAATGTATACAGCCTGAGCTTTGGCTACGACCAGATTGCTAGTGTCGACGAATCTTCCGATTCTGAAACTGACACTGTATCGACCGCTGAAGTTTATTCTTCCCTGGAAGGTACTGAATTCAGGAGAGCTGCTGACTATCGCCCGGACTTGCCGAAGGATCGTCATTTGCTGCCGTTTGTTCGGACTTTCACCATACGCGGAATGCGGGATGTTATTATTGCCCGTTCCGTGGAAGCGGCAATACTTGCCGATAGAGACAGCATGAAGGGCTCTGTCTATCGAGCCCGAGCCATATATCTCCCAGGTGAACAGAGGGACTGGAATGCTGTGCTGGGCATTTCTGATTTAGAACCCGAGAAGAAGATGCTGACCCGGGCCCCAGAATTCACCCCTGCAAGGTGGGACCATACAACTGGCCGTGTCCACCGAGAGAAGACTTCGTTCGGGCTCTTTTTGGCGCCTGCGAAGTGGGGTTATAGAGACGAGCCATTTGTTCTTAACTGCCTGGCCGTTCAGTTTAAATATCAGCTGGCTGCCGGCTGGTTCGGAGATGCCAAATTGACAGATGCCCATCTTTTTAGGGTTGGAGCAGTGGAATTCACAGAATATGTTTTGAAGGAATATGCCCCTCTACTGGTTAGAGCTGGGGTATACCACAGTGTGTTTGCCTCCAGGTTCCGCTATCCCGTCTCTCGGGGATTATGTTGCGGCATGCTTGAAGTGTTCTGCCCGCAGTTCAATACATTCTATACGGCGGAAGGCGAGACATCCCTCGACCTCTGGAGTTTATCGCAGCTTTCTGGCCTACCCATGGACGGAGAGCCATATGAGGAGGTCTGCCTGGACGATTCCATCAAGGACGCCTCTAATGGAGAGGGCCGCTATTCCTTCGGCTATGCATATCGATATCTGATGAAAGCTTACCGGTCCATCTGTTTGGCCTACAGTAGGGGGTCCTCCAAAGGCTATCAAGCCAGGGAAAAGAGCAGCCGACTGAGAGTCCGTGTGGGGCAGTGGATACAATATTTCTTCGGGGGTCCCTTGAGGTACGCAGACTTTCCTTCCGTAGGGCTGACTTCCGGTAAACAGGTCAGGGCCCCCCGTTACAAGTCAGCACTGCCAGCTTCATTGCGCCGGACAGACGCGGATGGCCCGAACCCAGCAGGGGTTGATCCCATCACCCATTGTGCAGCCTATTTGACTTTCTGGCTATGCACTTTCGCTCTCCCTCAAGGGGACGAGACGATTATTAGACCAGAGGCTATATATCCGGCATGCCAGATGGCTTGGGGGATGCGATTGTCTTTGTGCCCAGTGGCTCTGTGTTTAATTTACAAATCCTTGGGGGACTTGCATAGACATCGGACTCCCCGCTCTTCGAGGACCGTGGGTCCCTTTCATTTCTTTAATGCCTGGGTTTGCAGCATTTTCCCTGAGCTGGCCCCGAGGACTTTGCAGTCAGACACACTACTCCCTCGTATGATTGAGTTTGCCAGCGCCGAACCAGGTCCTTTCTCGGAACAGTTGTTCAAGATGAGGGGTAGATTAATAAGAGTGCCTGTAGACGCACCCGGCAGCATTCACTTTTGGAGCTTGGCAGCAGGTTCAGCTCCCTTGGTGGACCCTCAGAGGGAGTGCAAAATGGAGGAGGTGGAGGCTTATGTCCATCCTGTTTCGGGAGTCGCCGCCACCCGGCCTCTTTTAGAACCAGAATTGGTGAGGTGGGCCATGGCCATACGGCCTAGTGTATTAGTTTTCAGAAAGGGGGGCCTGCTCATTTTGGAGCCCTATTATCCTTTCCGCTTTGGCAGAAATTTTGGTTACGACCAGCATATCCCTCCATCGGCTGCTCAATTTCCTCTGGAGAACCGGGCCAAGCATGGGTCTAGTATTGCCGGCGACGGTCGGGTATGGTGGGATTTCTTTCATCGTCGGGAAGACACAACTTTCAGGGTCCCGACTGTCTCCAATCGTCTCCCTCGGGTCTCATCAGACTATATTAAGTGGTGGAACATACGCACCAATTTTTATAAAGATGGCAGAGGTGCTTTTTGGGATGTGGCCGAGCGCTCCTTTTTGAAGCGGCAGTTAGGGCCTGTATTTGATATTGACGAGCTTCATCTGAGGAGGCTTTATTCCCAGCACCAGAGGGAGGCAGAAGCTTATATCGCTGCCCGCCGGTCTTTGAAGGAGGCGGGTGCGGAACTACCCACTCCTGTCTTTTCTGAAATTGATGTGGATACTTTCACCAGAGACTTGAGACAGCTGGGTCAGATAGGGGATACTCATTTGGAGGTGCAGTATCCATTTCCCTCGGAGGAACCACTCTCGAAGGCTACTTCTTGGAGGGGTCCGGCAGACAGGTTTCATCCTTATAGGACCTTTGTGCGGAGGGAGGACCGTACTCAGTCATATTATCAGCACACCTCCTGGCTTTTTATACTGTTAAATGTCCACGGGCTGACAGTGGAGAGCCCGATAGCTGTCATTCTGAATAAGCAGCTTTTTGTTTCTTTCCATTATGTTGACGCCTGGTGCATAGATTACCTCGGCCTATTTCATTGTCTTGATTTCCATGGCCATAAGGACTTGGCCGCCCTGACGGAGAAGTGTCAAACTATTGGCGATGTATGCTGGCTCGTGAAGGAGGCCGCCTCCCGATCAAAGGAGGTAGCTTATATGTATTGGCCGCTTTCCACATTTTATGACGGCCCAGCAGGTGTGCTTCTTGTTTGTTTGATCATGGCTTCTTTCTTCTTATTGTCATGTTTTGCATATGTTGACTATGACTGTCTTTCTCGTGTCTCGCACAGATAGACCGGACATAAAGCGGCAGGGGCTTTACAGGAAGATAATTGCTCAAGCTGAGAAACCTGCCCACTTTGAAATTCCTGAAGCAGCACCTACGACCACTCCCCTGCCTCCTGGTAAGAAGAGGAAGCCTTCTGTGGTGAAGGTTGCAGTCGCCAAGGCCAAGAAGGCCAAGGTTGCTCGGACCCGGAAATCGGCTTCGACTGCGAAGGAAGCTGGAACCCCTCTTCCGGATATCCCTTCATTTGACGCATTCGCATTTCAGAGGGAGACCACACAGGCATCTGCCGAAGGTGACGGTGATAGCTTGTAGCTGGAACTTCCTTTGTCATCTTGACCAATCTCCTAGGGAGTTCTTTGAGGCTGAGCTTCTTTTTTTTTATCTGATACAGCCCAGGAGCAGGTTGAAGCGCCTGTGGAGACGGACACAAGACTGCCTTCTCCCACCCCGACTGGCGAGGAGGAGGGTAAATGTGCTTTTCTCATTTGTCTCATACTTCCGTTATTTTCTTTGCTATTCCTCTCAGAAATTTTCTTTTCTTGTAGCAGTGGCAGTCGGGGAGCAAGCCGAGGCCATGATAATGACAGAAGAGCTGCCTCGACCACAGGAGGGTCACAAGATTCGGCCAAAGCAGAGTACTATTCCGGCCAGACGCATAATCACTCGATCTACATCCCGCCATACTTTAGAGGTACCGGCCCAGCATATAGCTAGTGTGGAAATATCTTCGGGCAGTTCCCAGGCCGCCTCCCATGAGGAGGAAGTAGATTTCAGCGGCAGCGAAGGGGAGGATATTTCCAAGTCAGAAGCCCCTCCTGCACTTGCAAAAGGTGTTCCGTCTCTTCGACCCGCCAAACTATTGGTGTTATCCTCTGAGGAAGAATTTCAGGAGGAGTTTGCCGAGCTCGATACTGAGATTGACATAACTCCACCACTCGCCATTTCGGCCACGGAGCTTTCTTCTCTTTCACCCCCTTTCGAGGGTGCGGACCCTGCTTCAAAGGTGGGTTGTTCTTCATGTATGCTGCTTCATTTGTTTCTTTTATTTAGTACTGAAGGTCGCTTTGCTTTGGTCTCAGAGTATTGTCGCTGCTACCTCGGCCACCTCCACATCCTTCATGGACATTTCCCTTGTAGATTGGGCTATTGTTCCATTTCTGCCTTTAACTTGCACGGGGGCTCCTGAGATCATTCGCCCAGTGCCAGTGCGGATACAGTCCTCGACAGACTTGGCATCATTAGACTTGGGAGCTGCAGAAGAAAGTGTCATCCCTGCCAGGGTTTCAGATCTTAGAGCCGAAACAGATCCGGCCAGGAGCTCCGCTTTCATACCGGCCGCAGTGATGTCAATTGCGCCCGAGTTAACAATTCCTGCCATAGTGGCTACAGAGTCCGAATTCCTGCCTGCACAGTCTAAGGCACCTCCGTCTCCCTCACCGGAAAGAGCAGCTGAAGGTGCAGCTTCCATTGCAGAGATAACCCCACTACTCATTGATTCTCCTCCCGCGGATGTTCAAGGTGTAGCTCCCGAGGCAGCAGCAGAGGAGGAATCTTTAGTCCAGCAGGGGGGTACAGAGGGACAGCGGCTAGCTCTTTCGGCAGATTTGCCTTCTTCGTCCTCCCAAGCGGGCATTGGACTATGGGCAGATATTGACGGAGAGGTGACTTTCGAAGTCGTCGCATCTGCTTCTTTCGGCTTTACTTCTCCTGACAGCTTTGTCTGGCAGCATCTGGACATGTTACGCCAGCTGGTAGAGTCTCAGCCTGGCTTGACATATCTACAGCTGAAGGAAATCGCCAATCGCCTCACTGCTGGGCTGCAAGCCATGGGCTGCCCTTTGGACATATGGGCTCAGCGGGTCTTGCTTTTATTGAAATTCGTGCATCGGAGAGACTTCCTAGCACGAATCATGGTTGACAGGCTGACGGCGTTGAAGTTGCAGAGGTCGGAATGCAAATCCGAGGTGGAAAAGCTAACGCTGACACTTGATGAGCGCCAGGCCGAGCTACAGAGTATTATTCAGCGGGAGGAGGCTATCCAGAAACGGGTAGCCGTTTTGGAGGCGGAGCTCACTGAACTTCGGGCCGAGCTGCAGCAATTATCTTCTGTTCGGCCACAGTCCACCGAGGAGGTGGCTTCACTGGAGGGTCGGGTGATGTCTTTCCAGGACCTGTCCATGAGGCTTCAGGAGGAGGAAGCGCGCCTTCATGAGTTAGGAGCCGCCCCCTATGTTGGTCTTCTGGCCTTTGAAGATATCTTTCGGCGGCCATGAATTATCTTCACTTTCTTTTCTTTTCTTTCTTCTCTTCCCATCTTTTGTTTGTGACACAGCGTCCCCTCGGGGCCCCTCATGTACTCACTTCGTAATGAAATGAAAAGAGATCTTTTGGCTTCATGTGTATCCATCTTATCTTATCATGTGGTTTCATCACTTCGGGAAGTGGGGCAGTAGGTTTTAGCAAACCCTCATGTGAATGGCTCGTACATAGCAGGAGAGCGTCCACCCCTTCAGAGAAAGGATGGGGAACTCGCTCCACTGCGTGACGGGCATCCGAAGAGGTGCTTAAACCGGATTGTGTTGGTATCATCACACGTCCCTCTTGGCGACATGTGCTATGAGGGAGACAATTTGCAGGGATGTGACATAAGGGATTTCATCAGAATAGACGGAAAGTCTAGACTGGGTAGAAGTTATGGCAGGTGGGACATTTGAAGAGGGCATGTAGGTTTCATCAGGGTAGACGTAAGGTCCATCCCAACAGGTTTTATCGCATGTGGGGCTTGCCAAGAAATGCGTAGGCTTCATCAGGGCAGACGTGAGGTCTGAGGTGGACAGGCTTCATCAGGATGGTGATGGGTTTCATTGTCGGTGGGACGTTTGAAAGTGGGTATGCAGGTTTCATCAGGGTAGACGTAAGGTCCATCCCGGGAAAGCTTTATCATCGGTGGGGAATAGAGCCAGATGACCGACGGAAGGCTTCATTAGTGAAGGGGAGGTAAAGGTAGCGTGCCGGTTGGCATGGAACTTTTAAATTACCACATTACTGACCCAAGTGCCCTTTCGGGTTTTCACCGGAGCCAGCCCCCTCTTGCTTTTGCCCACGCGCCCTTTCGGGTTTTCACGTGGCGGGGTACCCGATTTTGCCTGCGGTGCTCTTTCGGGTTTTCACCACAGCTGGGTTTTTGGCCATTTTTGCCCTTATCCGGGATGTCCGAACAAGTCTGGCGGGGTATCTCTATTTTAACCCCATTTTTTTTTTTTACACATATGTTCCCTGAATCGGGACTTCAGCACGGATCAGGCGATGTGCTGCTTTATTAATGCATGCTCTTATCATCGGTATTGAGTATATACCGACGCAAGGATTTTATAGGTTTCATCAGGGTAGACGCAAGGTCCACACTGGGCTGGTTTTATCATTGATCGGACAGGGTGCCGATCGACCAATGGTAGGTTTCATCACGGCGGGACGTAAAGGGATATGCAGATTTGATAGGACGGGTTTCTTTGTTGATCGGGCAGGGTGCCCATTGATCAAAGGTGGGTTTCATCGTCGGTATTGGGTTTATACCAATGCAAGGATTTTTTTTATAGGTTTCATCAGAGTAGACGAAAAGTCTAGACTGGGTAGGTTTCATCACAGATCGGGCAGTGCGCCAATCAATCAGCAACGGGTTTCATCATCGGTATTGGGTTTATACCAATGCAAGGATCTTATGAATCTTCATCAGAACAGACGTAAGGTCTACCCTGGGCTGGTTTTGTCGTTGATCGGGCAGGGTGCCAATCGACCAACAGGAGGTTTCATCATCGGTATTGGGTTTATATCGATGCAAAGGTTTCATGGGTTTCATCGGGATAGACGTAAGGTCTAAGCCGGACAGGTTTCATTGCTGCTTGGGCGAGTGTGCCCATTAATCAGCAGCAGATTTCATCACGGTGGGACATAGCGAGACTCGTAGCTCTAGTTGGAACAGATGTAAGGTCTAGACCGAACAAATTTCTTCACCGATCGGGCAGGGTGCCCTGTCGACTAAAGATGGGTTTCATCATCGGTATTGGGTTTATACCAATGCAAGGATATCATGGATTTCATCAGGATAGACGTAGGGTCTAAACTGGATAGGTTTTATCGCTGATTGGGCAATGTGCCAATCAATCAACAGCAGGTTTCACCATCGTGGGATTTTGGCAAGGTATGAGGGTTTTATCAGGACAGACGTAGGGTATGAACTGGGCGGGTTTGATCGTTGATTGGACGAGAACGTCTCGGCCGATCGACGAGAAGTTCATGACGGGAGGTGAGGTTTCTTTAGGGTCCCCATATTACTGGCCCAAGCGCCCTTTCGGGTTTTCACCGGAGCCAGCCCCCTCTTGCTTTTGCCCACGCGCCCTTCCGGGTTTTCACGTGGCGGGGTACCCGATTTTGCCTGCAGTGCCCTTTCGGGTTTTCACCACAGCTGGGTCTTAGCCATTTTTGCCCTTGCTCGGAAAACCTGAACAAGACCGGCAGGGTATCTCTATTTTTTTTTAACCCCATTTTTTATTTATTTTCATTCTTTTATTCTCTCTTCCCCTCTTTTGGGAGGGTAACAAGTCGGACTGTCATTAGATCATGATAAGGGATGGCTCGGCCAGGGTGGAGTGCCGCTAGACCAAGGAAGAAGGGTAGCTTGGTTAGGGCGGAGTGCCGCTAGACCACGAAAAAGGGTAGCTCGGTTAGGGCGGAGCGCCGCTAGACCAAGGGAGCAGGGTAGCTTGGTTAGGGCAGAGTGCCGCTAGACCACGAAAAAGGGTAGCTCGGTTAGGGCGGAGTGCCGCTAGACCAAGGGAGCAGGGTAGCTTGGTTAGGGCGGAGTGCCGCTAGACCACGAAAAAGGGTAGCTCGGTTAGGGCGGAGCGCCGCTAGACCAAGGGAGCAGGGTAGCTTGGTTAGGGCAGAGTGCCGCTAGACCACGAAAAAGGGTAGCTCGGTTAGGGCGGAGTGCCGCTAGACCAAGGGAGCAGGGTAGCTTGGTTAGGGCAGAGTGCCGCTAGACCACGAAAAAGGGTAGCTCGGTTAGGGCGGAGTGCCGCTAGACCAAGGGAGCAGGGTAGCTTGGTTAGGGCAGAGTGCCGCTAGACCAAGGGAAAGGGTAGCTTGGTTAGGGCAGAGTGCCGCTAGACCAAGGAAAAGGGTAGCTTGGTTAGGACAGAGTGCCGCTAGACCAAGGAAGTGGGTGACTTGGTTAGGGCAGAGTGCCGCTAGACCAAGGAAATAGGGTAGCTTGGTTAGGGCAGAGTGCCGCTAGACCAAGGAAATAGGGTAGCTCTTAGCCTGATTACTCGGGGAACATTGGTTGGGCAGCATGATACAGCTTTAGGTGTTTACCGTTGAGTGGTGAGAATTGAATCTCCCCTCGATGGTTAACAACCATGTAGGCCCCTCCTTCGTAGACCCTATATATCACATAAGGGCCTTCCCAATTAGGATTTAACTTTCCTTTTGGGTTGGACGCCATGACTTCTCTTTTCTTGACCATGACGAGGTCACCTTTCTTAAATTCTCGTCCTTTTACGAGTTTGTTGAACGCAGTGGTCATGCGGGCCTGGTACATCTGGATATTCTTCTGAGCTTGGAGGCGCTTCCCTTCCAATTCAGCCAGTTCTTGTAATCTTCTTTCTGCATTGGTTTGTTCGCCACGGGCCAGGTCATATTGGATTGCCACCCTGAGTGACGGGACTTCCAGCTCCAGTGGAACTACTGCCTCTGAGCCGTATACCAATGAATATGGCGAGCACCCTGTAGGTGTCTTGAAGACAGTGCGATATGCCCATAGAGCTTCATACATCTTTTCTTCCCAGTCCTTCTTATTAGAACTGACGACTTTGGCCAACAAGGCGCATAACGTTTTGTTGAAGGCTTCTGCCAATCCATTTGCCTGTGGATTGTAAGGAGTGGAAGTCCTCCACTCGATCTTATACTTCTCGGCGAGCCGATAGATCTTTTGATTTCTGAAATGACTTCCATTATCGGATATTATTCGGCTGGGGATCCCAAACCGGAAGATAATGTTCTGTTTGATGAATCTGGCAACCAGCTCACCAGTCACTTCTCGTAATGCTATAGCCTCCGCCCATCGGGAGAAGTAATCTGTTATTGCCAGTATGTACTTATGTCCGGCTGAGGAGGTCGGTAGTGGGCCGACTACATCAGTTCCCCATTGTGCAAACGGCCAGCTAGGGATTGTAGGGTGCAGAACGGCAGGTGGCCTTCTAGGCACAACAGCATGCTCCTGACATCTCTGACATGACTTTGCAAACTTGCAGCAATCTTCAAACATGGTGGGCCAATAGTAGCCCAGCTTCTTGATTTCTATCTTCATCTTAGGGCCAGCTTGGTGAGCACCTGCTGTCCCAGCATGTATTTCTTTCATCGCTTGCCAAGCTTCCTCAGTGGACAGGCAGCGGAGCAGAATCTTCTTGCGTGCATCTGCCATTACTCGGAATAGAGTTCCATTTCTGAATTCATAAGAATCTTTGATCCTTAAAAGTTTCATCTTTTCTTCTCTTTTCTGCGGCAGCTGTTGGTGTAAAAACCATTGTAGCAAATGCTGTCTCCAATCAGATGCCTGTTCTGTACTAATCGTGGCGACTTCATTTTCTTCGGGGCAGTCTTCTAGCATGCTGGGGACTTGCCGCCGGTTTATAACAACAATGTTCAGTGTCTCATCCGGTGGGACTGCTATTGAGCTGGCTAGCTTTGCCAATGCATCAGCCTGGGCATTATGTGCACGGCCCACATGCTTGAGCTCAATATGATAGAATTTCGCCATGAGGCGCACAGCCTTTTGGTGGTAGGGGTTCAACTCTGGCTTTCGCACTTCGAACTCACCTTGGATTTGCTTTATTATCAACATTGAATCCCCGAATACCTGAAGCATCTGGATACCCATGTTGAGGCTGATGCGCAACCCGATTATCAGAGCTTCATACTCGGCTTCATTATTAGTGCAGGGCTTGTTTATAGAACAGGAAGTATGTACAACCTCCCCCTCTGGCGATCTTAGCACAATACCGGCCCCGGCCCGTATTCTGGTCTTTCCATTGGAGTCTGTCTCTGTTCTAGATGCTCCATCAAAGAATAGCTGCCACATAGTTGACTGAGCCTGGCAGGCTTCTAATGTTTCATCATCGGGTAACTCAGTCCCCAACATATCAATCTCTGGCACCGGGTGCTCTGCGAAGAAATCAGCCACGGCCTGTCCTTTTATTGCCCTCTGGGGTATATATGTGATATCGAATTCCATCAGAATTACTGCCCATTTGCCCAATCGGCCTTTCAGTACTGGCTGAGTCAATATGTATTTGAGCGGATCTGCTGCAGATATCAATCTGATTTCATGTGACAGCATGTAGTGCCGGAGCTTTTTAACGGCAAAGACTAGTGCCAAGCATGTCTTTTCTATATAGGTGTAGCTTTCTTCAGTTCTAATCAGCCTCCGACTTAGGTAGTATAGAGCCTGCTCTTTGCCTTCTTCATTTATCTGTGCTAGCATTGCCCCCAGGGAACAGTGTGTGGCTGCAATGTATAGTATCAGAGGCTTGCCCTTAATAGGTGCCCCCAGCACTGGAGGGGTCTTGAGATATTCTTTCAGCTTCTCAAAAGCTTCCTGACAGCCATCGTCCCAGAGGAACGGTACATCTTTCATCATGAGCTTGTGAAAAGGGTGGCATCTCCCCGACAGATTTGATATGAATCGTCGGATGTAGGCCAAACGCCCTTGTAGAGATCTCAGCTCGTGGAGATTCCTTGGTGGAGGGAGCTCCTGGATAGCTTTAATCTTGGATGGGTCGATCTCAATGCCCCTATGACGGACGATGAACCCAAGGAATTTTCCACTGGACACGCCGAAGGCACATTTCATAGGATTCATCTTGAGTTCATATCTTCGCAGCCTCTGGAACACTATCCTCAGATCTTGCAGATGATCTTCTCTTCTGCCGGTTTTCACCACCAGGTCATCGATGTAGCACTCCACTTTCTTGAAGAGTAAATCATCAAAGATCTTTGTCATAGCTCTTTGATAAGTAGCGCCGGCATTCTTGAGGCCGAACGGCATCCTTTTGTAGTGAAATATCCCCTTCGGGGTGCGGAATGCAGTATGCACTCTGTCTTCTTCAGCAATCCAGATCTGGTTGTATCCGGATGACCCATCCATGAATGACAGAGCTTCATGGCCAGTGGTTGCATCGATCATTACTTCAGTGATTGGCACTGGGAAATCATCTTTCGGGCAAGCCTTATTCAGGTCTCTGAAATCTACACATATTCTGATCTGCCCATTTTTCTTCTTCACAGGCACTATATTGGCCAGCCATGTAGTATATTGGTTTTCTTCAACAAAGCCCACATCGATCAGCTTGTCGACTTCTTTGTTGATCTGATTTATCAGTTCGGGACGCATTCTCCTGGCAGGCTGCTTCACAGGGCTTGCCTCTGGGTTTATCGCCAATCGATGCTGTGCCACATCAGAACTCAGTCCCGGCATCTCATCATATGTCCACGCGAAGCAGTCTCGAAATTCTTTCAGAAACTGAATATACTGTTCTTTGGCAGCTGGCTCCAGCAATGCACTGAGGAACGTAGGCCTTGGCTCATCTACTGACCCCAGATTCACTTCTATCAGCTCATCAACAGTGGCTTGGCCTCCGTCTTCAACTTCGGGTGGGGCTTCTTGCAAATCAATAAAGCCTCCTGGGATATAATCTCCTTCATTTTCATGATTTTCTGTTTCATCAGATTGGTCATCAGCAGATGCTGGTGCATCGTATAAGGCCAATACGGCCGGATTCTGCTCAGTCTGCCCCGCGGACACGACTGGCTCAGCGGAAAACTTCGAAGTGGAGTCTTTCATGCTTAGAGGCTCTTCTGATGTGGGCTCCCCTGAGAGGTCATCATTATGTAGAGCTCGAATTCTTCTAGAATGCGCCCAAACTCCAGGCACTCTTGCAGCTCTCTGGCTACTTGATCTTCATCCGGGGTTCCTGTATCAAATTGTGCTTCGGCCTGGAACAGATCCTCTTTGCAAGATGGATTCTCCCAGCACCAACCCTTCTTAGTCTCATCAGACATCCTTGCCTCCGGCTGGTTGTCTTGGGCTTCATTGTCTGTTATGGATTGATACATAATTTCTTCATCTTCAAAGGGGTATTGATCATATCCCACTTCAGGGGGATCTTCATTCTGGTAGAAGGCAGAGATGACATCCACCTCGGCTTCATAGTATTCTTGCAGGGTATAACCCAGTCCCGGGTGCTGTGTGATCTTCCTCAGTTCCTTGCTATCTCGAGGCGGATCCCATAGCTCCTTGAATGCTTTCTTCTGAGCAGCAGGCTGCATCGATGGCATTTGCATCTTGGAGAACATTTGTGAAACCCGTTGGATAGTATAATCCAGGCCCGTAATGGGTACCATCAGGTTTGCAGCTTCTTCAGGGGCCATGCAGTCTTGATCATCTTCTTCGACTGCCTCCCCGGTGTAGAATATAATAGGGGGTTCGCCAAAGCGAGGGATTTCCATGGTCTTTAGGGGCAGCACTGTCTGGTATTCTGTGCTGGCTATGGGCTTGACTAGACCCTGAGGAACTTCCACCTGTGTGTATTTTTCTTTCATCTTTTCTTCGGTATCATCTGGGTGTATGCCGGGAGGAGTGATCCGAGCAAAATCACCAGCATAGGAGATGTGAGACACCCCATGCTTTTTAATGTAGCCCTTTGGCGGCGGCGGGGACCAATTTCTGGCTTTCGTCGCCGACTTTTCTTGGCTGACCACAGTTTCTTTTCCTTTATCCCTTTGTGACACCTCGGTGTAATAGGACGCATCGAGCATGTGGCACTCGAACACTTCGAAGGGATGTAGGTCTGCAAACACCCTTTCCTCTTTTCCTTCATGGCAGTATTTTATGCATTGGTGTAGCGTGGATGGCACTATCTGATATTCGTGCAGCCACGGTCTTCCCAGCAGGGCCTTATATGTGGTGTTGGAGTCGATTACATAGAATCGTACCACTGTAGTGAGGTCGCCCAGTGTGAGATTGAAATCAGCCACCCCGAGAGGTGTTTCACATTTCTGGTTGAATCCTGCAATTTTCATGTCTCTGACCTTGGTGAGCTGCAGATCAAAGTAATGTTTCTGATAGATGCGGTATGGGAGAATATTCACAGCGGCCCCTGGATCTATCAGTATTCTGCTTATCGGCTGACAGTTCAGGGAACCCCTCATATATAGCGGTCTGTTATGGCCGGAATTTGGGATTAGCATATCATCCTCGGTGAACGTGACTGATGGCCCAGTATTCACCTCTGTCAAGAGTGCTTCACATTGTGCCGGGGACTGCAGGGCATCCACAATCGCTTGGCGAGCTTCTTCACTCAGAGAGAGAATTTCCCAGATGGAGAATCTGGTAGGGAGCTTCTTCAGCATTTTCATGACTCGACTGCCTACCCGGACATTAGACAGTCTCATCTCCTCTGCCCATCGGGGTCTTGGAGGTTCATGTGGTGCCTGTGGCCTTGGCTGCCCAGTCCCAATTTTATCTTCTTCATCGGTCTCCCGGGAGGCTTCTTCTGTAGCGACTGCCCCTGCTTTTGCTAAAGGGTTACATTCTTCATCTTCTTCATGCTGTTTCTGCTTTCCAACCGCTGTCTGCTGGCATTTATTGCTTTTGTCTGGAGCAGTATGAGCCGGCTGCTCATTTTCTAAGCTGGACAGGAACTCCAGGAATGAAGGGGCTTCATCTGCCTTCTTTTTGTCCTGGTACAGACTGGCAGGGGGAGGAACCTGGATACCTCGAATCTCCGGCTCCGGGATTTGATAGGGTTGCTCCCCTCTGAACATGATGTTATGGTTGGCTGGTGGTGGGCGCCCCCATTTTCTCCCAGAACGTGTTGCATGGGCCGAGGTAGAGGCTTCGGCATGGTTAGCCTCTAGCGGAGCGTTGGATGCTTCCGGCTCATCATCCTCCCCGGGCAAGGAGAAGAGTACTGACAGAGTGTTACATTGTACTGTCGTGACCTTCTTTCCTTTCTTGGATTTGGGCCGTTTCTTCTTCTTTTGGGAATTTGACTTTGCTGGCTCCTGCCCCCAGAAGGGCTCATTCTCTACCTTTCCTCGTTCTGTCTCTGGCTGCTCTTTGATTTTTGATTCTTCGAGCTGCTCCCAGAGTATACAGTCCTTCATTAGCAGATGCTTGGGCTTCTTCTGCTCGTACTCATCGAGCTCATTAATGTATTGCTGCAGACGCCTGGCTGCAGGGCTTACTTCTTTATGTGTAGGGAGGGGAGTTTGTCTCCTCCGGTTGTGAGTAGGGATCCGGATGACTGGTCCAGTCTCAGTTGTATGCCATATTGATTTTATCGGAGGCGGCTCAGGCCTTGGTGTAGTACCCCGGATAACTGCTCCGCTGGTACTGGCTACAGGAGTCTTCTTCTTTTTGCTTTTTATGGGTATTATCTGCCATCCTTCCTGATCTTTCTGCGGGGTGAGGAAGCAAGCTTCATAGGTATTCCTGGTGCATTCTTCAACGGCCTCTTTGGGCAGCTGTTGGTAGACTGAGATCATATTGGCAGCCACTCTCCAGGGTGGAGGCTCATGTGGATGAGGCGGCTTTACCTGGTAATCTCCCAACTGCAGCTCACCTTTCTTGACCATTCCTTCCATGATATCTTTGAAGACATAACAATCTTCAATTGCGTGCCCCAGCGCACGGTGGAATGGACAGAACAGCGGATCGTCTTTCTTTGCTGCATCTGCTGGTCTTTTGGGTTCAGGCAATGTTACCTTATTGAACTTGTATGCCCAGTTGAACAGTGCGGCCGTCTTATCCTTTGGAAAGGAATATGCTTTTCTCATCTTGTCTCTCAGAGAGACTTTATCCTTCCTTTCTGCTGTATCTGCCAGCGGGGGAACTTCATCTGCCCCTTTCTTCCCCTTCTGTTGCTCGAAGGTTCTGAAATCGACGGTGTTGGCCTCAGAGTGTGATGGCCGTCGTTCATTGGATTTTCCCTTCGGCATAGTGAGAACATTGGCGGTCGGACGTTTGGACAAGAACGTCTCGACCTCTGCCACTATATTGTTCAGTCGGTCAAATGTTCTGACATCTGCACCGATCATTTTTTCTAGCACCTCCCTCCTGAGGCTCTGCTTGCATATCTGCACCGCATCTTCCTGATGAGGAGGCCTTCGGCATCTCATGGCTAGGTTCCTCCATCTTTTGATGTAATCCAATGCAGTTTCATCTTGTTTCTGCCTGGTAGCATACAATTCTGCTATCGTGATTTCCCTTTCCGTGACATGAAATCTGTCGCGAAATTTTCTTTGCATATCAGGCCAATCAACCACTGACCCAGCTGGCAAGCTTGAGTACCATTCAAAGGCCAACCCAGTGAGGGATGAGCCAAAGAACTTGAGCAGATAAGCTTCATCGACTGCTAGGTCGCCCATGATTGTAGTGTAGTAGGCTATATGCTCCCTAGGGGAGCCTTGGCCATTAAATTTCTCAAACTTCGGCGGCTTACTGACGCCTGGGGGTAGTTTCTTGGCAGCATACTGGGGAGGATAGGGTACTCTGTACACATCATAGGCACCCGCGTCGCCACCGGTCTTTTCTGACAGCTTCATTTCCACAATTCTTTCAATCATCTGCTTGTGGGCCACAGCTGGATCTATCTCTTCTGGGAAGAAGTGAGCTTGTTGCTGGCTGTGAGGAGTTGTCATCACAGTGGCGCGTAAGATGGGCGCGGTAGGCTGTGTCTGGGACACAGAGGGCTGAGCTGCTGTTTGCTGTGGAACAGGTTGGCTCGGTGTCTTGCCCTTATCAGCCAGGATAGTTGTTTCTGTGGAGCTGGATGTCTGCCCTGTAGGTTCAGCTTGCTTCGAGACTGATGTAGCTTCTTGTCTCTCATTGAGCTGTCTTCGGAGAGCGCTGATCTCCTGCTGATATCTTCTGAACATCATCTGGATCATGGGATCCATAGTCGATGGGATTTGTATATCTTCAGAAGTCCCTTCAGCATCATCAACGAAGGGGTTATCTCCATCTTCCGCTGTTACCACATTAACTGTCATAGTGGTAATCCTGTGAGCTTCATCCTCAATTTTCATTTTATCCTTTGCGGCCTGGCCTCTTCTTGTGACGGGACCCGGTCTAGTTGCCAGTCTGAGCAATTCATCTGACTGAGTTGGTAGTGTATCTTGCCCCCTGGCCAGTCCAGCCATGTTGCAGGCGAAGATTTGCATCTTTCCCTTTCGCTTGTAGGCCTTTCTTTTTATTTGACTAGGATATCTGAGCCGGTCAAAGACCGATATTCTTTCTTTGTCCTTTTCCCCGTGCAGGTCTTCTTCATTATATCTGGCCCTGAGGCCTTCTCCATAGTCATTTGAATCGGAGGAGGAGGCTCCGATCATCATTTTTTGGAAGGTTTCTTCTTCTTCATCATCCTTGGTGCCCAAGGCACGGAATAGTCTTCGTTGACCTAGGGCAGAGCTCCCCAGGCAGTAGAAGTAGTCTCGGACTACTTGCTTTGTCTCTTCAGAGTTGTGCCTTTGCGGCTCAGGTTGGAACACCAGTCTTTCCTGGCTTCTTTGTTGATAGGCCAGTCTTGTTATCTGAGCATTCAAATGCTCGGCCTTGGAATATCTGAAGATGTCGGCCTGTCTGGCACAAGCCCTCGATCTTCTTGGGATGGCAACCATGGCTGGTTCACGCATTCCCGCATCGCTATTCCGGCAGCAGTTGGTAGCAACATCATGGTTTTTTCTCTGCCATCTTCTGCCCCCGGCCCTGGGGCGGGTGGCAGCAAGGTCTTCTTTCTTCTCAGGTCTCCTACTCCTCATCATGGGGCGAACGGCAGTCAGTTTTCTTTCTGCAATATTTCTTTCATATCCGCTTCCCCAGACTCTGGGGTGAGCAGCAATAGCATTTCCTGTCTCTTTTCCCTCTCCTCTTTGGCTTCCCGCCTTGAAGTGGGTGACAGCATCATGGGTAACCTTCTCCTCATCTTGAGCTTGAGTCCAGCTCCGCATCTTCTTCGGTCGCCAGACCTGTTTGTATCTTGCCGGCTTGGGCGCCAGCGACTTCCTTCCATCAGCTTCCCAATTGGCCTTCCTGGTGGCCAGAACTTGGAACTTGTTGTCAATTTGGATGGTCGGGACAATCCTGTCCGGCCGGACCTCTCGGGGGCGACCGTCGAGGTTCACCCTAACATCGCCCATCATCATTGTCTTCCCAGAATTTGAAAGACGACGGTTAGCAGCGGCATACCGGCTCCTCCGGTTGGTTGTTTTTCCCTTCTGGGCAGCAGTGGAGACCACGTCCCACCTTTGAACATGGTGCACATAGCAGGCGACGGCTGTCGAGGCCGTCTTCCCCGGTAAGCTAGTCTTCTCATCAGCAGCCCTTATCAGGGCACTTGCAGCGGCGCCTTGCTCGTTGTTATCGACCTGCAGAAGGTCTGTGAAGATAAGGCCCAGACAGTTGGGCATCCCGACGGCGGGCGGCATTGATCCGAACGCGAGGGGTACTGCCAGGTAGCCTTCTCGCACGTGCATGTCGATCGGCTGTTGGCCGAAGCAAACGGACATGATTCCGGCTGTCATTGTAGATTCCTGAGAATAAGGAAAGTACACAGAATCAGAGGTTTCAGGGGGGCCCGCCGGGCCTACTACTTTAGCGTAAAGATGAAAGGAGGCTAATGTCCCACCGGGCGTGCCAGACTTGTGGACGCGTAATCTTATGTTTATTTATTTTTTTGTTTATTGTTTATTCATTGATTTATTGGCGTGCCAGTCACATGTGTGACGATTTCATTGTGCGCTCGATCTGACTTGGTCAGTCGATTATGAGTGATCGTGTCTGGACCAGAAGCCCGTCATACCATGAACGTTATGACGTTAATTACGTCCTTCCAAGGAAGGACAACCCTTGATTAAACGCTAAAGTAGGAGGCCTTGGGAGGCAAACGGATATTCACATGCTTGACTTTAAACTTCATACCAGGGCCAGAGAGACAGGTAAGATAATAACATCAATCACAGAAACCGACTAGATCATGTGGTTGGCGGTCCAAACAGTTATACTTGGTGGAAACAAGGAGATAGAAGATATTCATCACGGGAAGGCAAAGCCATGGCCATGATATAGGTTTAAAGCTTCGATTAGTATTTCGACGGCCTTTCCTCTTAATCTGGGTTATGCCCAGGGGGAAAGAGGCTATCACCCGCGGAGTATCGGGATGAGTGTCGAGAGCTAGGGAAGCCGAACCTCCCAACCCGTGTACATACGGGCTAGGGGGGGGGCAATGTGTGATTTTCCCTTTGAAAGGGCTAGCGGGATTCATGCAGTGGCAAGACCCCCCGAGCAAAAGGGTTATTTGTAAATCCGTCGCGGTTAGGTGGAACATAGGGGTTATGACTCCCCTTCAATTTTATCCCCGGGACATATCGGGTGATCCACAGATATCCCTTGCGTGGGTTCACTTCGGATGTTGGAATTCATTGGGTGGTAGATCGGGCTCTCGGCACGCTCTGAATGGACACAGACTCTCGGCACGACCCGAAAATGGGAGGGCCAGGGCTTCCGGCATCAAAACAAGAAGGCTGGGGGTTCCCGGCGCCATGACGAGAGGGCTTGGGTTCCCGGCGCGACGAAGAGGAGCCAAAGGGGAGAGGGCCTTCGGCGCAGGCTTCCCGGCGCGAGGAAGAGATGCTAGAAGAGGGTCTCGGCGCGACGGGGCTGAGGAAGGCTCCCGGCGCGACGCGGCTGCAAAGGGGGGTGGCTCCCGGCGCGCTCAGCCGAAGGAGAGGAAACCTCCCGGCGCGGCCAGCATGCGGGGCTCCCGGCGCGACGGCCAGAGTGCAGGGCTCCCGGCGCGACGGCCAGGAAGCCAAAATTAGGTCTCGGCGCCCGAAGGATGGCGCCGAGAACTATTCATCGCGTTTACTGTAGGTTGATCCGAGAGGTATTTTGGCGCCGGGAACAGAACAGAGCTTACGATACTCTGTTTTAGGTTTTTAATTGATTCAGGCCAAGGGCAGGGGTTTCTTTGGGGTTAAAAATTGGTCAGGGCATCAAAATTGAATTAGATTAGGCTTGGGCTTCATAGGAACATCAGGATCTGGGAGGACTTTGGGAAGGCCTAGGCATAGGGAAACCCTGTCACCAGTGTCATGCAGAATCCCAGGGGCAGTTTAATGTAGGCTTCGTGGTCCTGGGAGAATTTTGACAGCATCTCCCCCGGACTCAGCATTTGCCAGGGAATGATAGACGATCACCCACGGAGCGCTGGGGTGAAAGCCAAATAGAGGGGTATTGGACCCTTGATCATGCACATGCCTGCAGCACTGTTCCGATATCCCTCTAGAGGTCAACGAAGCTTACGCAGTGGCGGAGCTCCATTGCCTCGGAAGGTTATAAAAGCCGATCGAGTCCGGAAAATCTCGTAGAAAAGGGGAGGGTTATCCCCATTAATTGTCGTCCCTGAGGTGCACATTATGGCTCAAGGCACCAGAAGAATGCCGGTGGGTTAGGCTCCCGGCGCATGAACAAAGAGGCAGGTTTCCGACGCGTTGAAGCGAAGGCCAGGAGTTCCCGGTGTGAAGAGGAACTGCCCAGAGTGGGAGGTTCCCGGCGGGATGACCAAGGGAGAGGGGACCCTCGGCGCAGCGAGGAGGAGACCAGGGAGTAGGACTCCCGGCGCCACGGTCAGAGTGCAGGGCTCCCGGCGCGGCCATGTTAGAACAGTTCTCGGCGCCTGAAGGATGGCGCCGAGAGCTATTCACCTGATTTACTGTACGCGGGGCCGAGAGCTATGAGGACGCCGGGATCAGAACAGGGCTTTACGGTACCCTGTTCTTAGATCTGTTAGGGATTCAGGGGTTTCTTGACGATTCAGGCCGAGGTAAATAGGTCCAGTGAGGTCAAAATGAATCAATTCCTCGGGTTTCAACTGGATTTGGCTTAGGTTTCAAAGAAAGTCCAAGATCAGAGAGGAAACCGGGAGGGAAAAATCAGGGTACAGAGAACCCGTGTCACCACTGCCGTGTAGAGTCCGGGGACAGCTTGATGTCGTCTTTCATCATCCTGAGAGCCAAGAGATGGCTGTCTCTGGACCCAGGGATGATTTTGACAGTGCCAATAGGCAAAAACCATAACATCTAGAACTATAGAAAATCACTAGCAGCGGCCATTGAAAGCATTGCCAATATCGATAGCAGACTGCCCCAGAAGCCAAGAGATAATCTGTCTCTGGCCCTGGGGCAAGCCTGGGAGGCTCCCCGCAAGCGACACCGAACGGCCATGGGCATCGGTATAACTAGAGCCACACTTATTCTGCTGAAGACGATTGAATCCGAAGACCCATTAGAGAATCAGGCGCGCTTCAGTCGAGCTAAAACAACGAAAACATGTAAAGGAAAGACATAGCAACATACGGAGAGATAGCTGGCAGATGTTTCAATCACCCAACGCCCAAACGGGCCATTAGAGCATTTCATATCATCAGATCACCCCAGAACTCACATCAATCGCACGGAGGGAATGAGGGAGAAGGAGATGAATAGACATCAGGATATCCCGGTTACATCCAAAATCAAAATCGAGATAAACTCGGCAGGATTACATGAATAAGAAAAAAAAATAAAACCATGGGGGAGGGCGGAGCATTGACTCCTCTCCCTCCCCGGATGCCCACCTGGAGCTTCTTCCCTGGGGAATCGGTCTCTTCTCTCTTTCTTTTTCAGCGGAGGAGGCTCTCTCTCTCCCTCTGGCTTCTTCTTTTTTTTCTTTTTGATTGATGGTCTCGCTTCCGATCCTCCGCTCGATCCCCTTTTCTTTCAAAGGGGGGGGGGGGTTTATATAGGTCTCATTCTCGTGTGTTCTCGGTGGAGAGCAGTCGGCGCGACCGTCTTCTTAGCCACAGCTCCCGGCGCGTCCAGCGGCCCTTCGTGGAAGCTCCCGGCGCCATGGTCAGAAGCCCAATCAGCCGGCCCATTTAGTGCCTTTTTTTTTTAGGCCACATAATTGCCTTGGCTTCCCTTAGTCATTTTGTATTGACTTTTATCAGAACCGAAAGAGGCCACTTTAGTAGTGACACAGCTTTGTTGAGATCATCTCGAGGTTCCATCAGTGAACAAACTGGGGTTTTAATCAGTATTGTCGTCTGAATGACGACAAAACCGGGTATGTTTCATCGGCATCGTCATCCGAACGGTGACAAGACCGGACATCAGCTTCAGTCTGACAGACTTCGGCCGGGTGTGTAATCTGTGTAGAGGATTCTTCATTTGTCCTGTCTTTGCCAAAAGCCTTCGTAATCTCCATCTGCTCCGACTTCTCATCAGGGAGGTCTTATCAGTCGAGTGACTGCGGCTTCATCGGTGCTGCCGTCTGAATGACATCGGCACCGGGCATCAGCTTTGGCCGACAAAGGCTTTAGCCGGGTGAATGGTGGACGGGCTTCATCATTGATCTTTCACTGTTGGTCAGACCCTCTTTTCAATTGTGTTTCCACCCTTGTTCATTTTCCAGGTGTCAACAGCTTCCTCGGGTACGACTGGCGTCGGGATCGGTGGCAGTGGGATCACCAGCCGCGGGATGGCCCCCATGTGCAGAAGAGACATCAAGGACCCCGCGTCCGGCCCCAGAAGCATCTTCAATCTTTTAGCCGCGTGCACGCGGAAGGATGAGCTCCACCTGGGGACGGCTTTACGAACCCGAGGTGCACGCGCTCCGCGGGGCGTTGTTGTTACCTGACCATGTAAAGAAAGGTCAGCCACTTTCCAAGTGGAATAAATCACTGAATTCTCAAGGAATCCGAATGGATCCCCCGGCTTACCTCGCCCACCGGCACTATGCTGCTCTCCAGCGTTATCTCTCCCCGGGCGTCGACTCCAGAAACTGTCTCCTTGCGGGTCTCCGCTGCTGGTACTACCTCCCCTCCCTCCCGAGTCTCGGCTTCGGATACTATCAACACTTGCACCTCGATCTCCGGTGCTATCTCCCCCTCCTCTAGGGCTTCGGTGGCTGGGATAGCAACCTCCATAGCTCCTTTCGAGGCATGAGCCTGTATTACCTCAAATAAATCAGCAACCTCGAGGGAAAGCTTGAGGATAGGACAAAATAAAAGGGAGGAAGACGTGCACTTACAGCCACTACCACTCCTTCCCGGAGCAGGATCTCGGATGTCGAGGCGGAAGCCCCCGAGCTCGCCGCGGCCTCCTCTCGCCGCACAGCCTCGGCTAGGGACGCCAATTCGTCCAAAGCCGCGGCAGGTGTCTCTCGCCTGGTAGCTTCTGACCCCGGGACATGGATCTCTACATCTTCTGGCGGGACCTGTTCCTGTTGGGAGCTGAAGATAATAAAATTGAGGAGGTTAGTTGATGGCCTCAAGAAAGAAACCTGAATTAACAGGTTCACACTTACAGGCGCCTGCTTCACCAGGTTAAGAGAAATAGGTAGTACCGGGGCTTTCCAGGTAGGAACTTGAAAGCTGGGCTCCCCGAGTACACCCTCAGTCGAATGCACTTCGTCAGATGAGTAGCCGTAATCTACCTTTTCACCTGACAAAGATTTAGTGCTAGTGGGCACCTCTTTACTTGTCAAGATGGCCCCCGTCCCAACATCCGGGGTCGGCTCGTCATCGAGCTGGACAGGCAGTCGTCACTTCCCTGATCGCCGCCCCTTCCTCTTGTACGTCTGCTCAAACCGGGATGTTGCAGAGATCACATCCGTTTGAGGGGCTGCCACATCAGCTCCTGCCAAGCAAAGCAAGATCCGGGTTCAGTTGGGCCCGCAAAGTTTCAAAATTTTTAATCAAAGTGACTAGCAAAGAAAGTGTATACCTCCTTCAGCTTTGATGGCGGGAGCTGGGGTGAAGAAGGTATCTTCGACAGATTCCACGGCCCCGCGGGTCACATCTTCACCCACGCCTGGGATAGATACGGGCGCAGGCCTCTCGGCGACAGCTGGAACAAAAACATGTGTGTTACGAGAAATGCCCCTCTTAATGTCTGAATACATCCCGGAGAGCCTCAAAGAAGAAGAAACCCAACCTGCAGGCCGACTCGGCTCGGTTCGAGTAGCTTCGAACTCCTCGAATGAAGAGATCAAAGGCGCTGGGGGAACGGTCGATGTAGCTTTGGCGGCCTCCGTCTTTCATCGCTTTACCTCCCGCCGCCCGGCCGCCTTGGCAGGATCTACCGCCTTCTTCACGGGCGATTTCGCCCGGGGCCTCTTCCCAAGCGGAGGCAAGGGAGCCGTGGTCGGAACCGCTGGCACCTCCTCGAAGTAAGCAGGTTTTCCTGCCTGCCGCAGAAGACTACGATACGCCACCATCTGGACACTGTCAGGGCACACTACTAGAAAAAGCGGGATTACAGACGGAAATTTATGACAGAAATATCCTTCTGAAATTTGTGACGGATTAATTTTCGTCGGAAATCCCGTTTGAAATATGCAACTACACACCGAATTTCAGACGAAAATTTGTGACGGAAAATATTCCGTGTGAAATTTCAGACGGAATTTGTGACGGAATTATTAAACTCTCAGAAATTTGTAACCAAGAATTTGTGACGGCCACCTCCGTCTGAAATCCGTCTGACAATCCGTCACAAATGTGTCTTCTCACGGATTTTTAGACGGATATTAATCCGTCACAAAACTATTGCGCCCCAAATTCATCGCAAAGGCCCTATTTATGACGGATTTGGGCGCAATAGTTTTGTGACGGATTAATTTTCGTCTTAAAATCCGTGAGAAGACACATTTGTGACGGATTGTTAGACAGATTTCAACCGGAGGTGGCCGTCACAAATTCTCGGTTACAAATTTCTGACAGTTTAATAATCCCGTCACAAATTCCGTCTGAAATTTCACACGGAATATTTTTCGTCACAAATTTCCGTCTGAAATTCGGTGTGTAGTTGCATATTTCAGACGGAAAGTTCCGACAGAAATTAATCCGTCACAAATTTCAGACGAAAATTTCCGTCACAAATTTCCGTCTGAAATTTCCGTCTGTAATCCCGCTTTTTCTGGTAGTGGTGGTCTGCTCAAAGAAAAGAAAGAATGAGAAAAAAGACCCGATCAACGTCCAGTATTCAAAAAAGGTCAGCATTGAAGAACACAAGGGAAAGAAGAGAACACTAAGTACCATATGGGCTAGTATACAGCCGCAGCGTTATCGGCCAATAATTGAGGGACGGCTCCTTGTCCCGACGAGCCGCCTCCTGGACCAGCCAGCATACATCTTCAATCTTTTGACAACGATCGGCGAGGGCGGCCAGGTCCGCATGCTTCTTGGCGGCCAAGTGGCAGAAGAGGTTGAAGTGGTCCATCCCCCACCCCTCCGCGTAATAATAGGTGATATGGAGGCGCTTGCCCAAGATGGCCGCCCCTGGATCTTCAATCTTCAACCCATGTACTCGGAGGAGGACGTAGAGCCATGTGGTGTCCTTGTAGTTTTCTGGCTTCCGTTCCTCCCTCCTCATAAAGGTGCTATAGGGACAAAGTGGGTCCCTCTCCGGGCGCCAGCTCCTCGTTGGGGTGCCTTCTTCCTCCATGGGAAATAGATAGTTGATCAGCTCCAGGTGGTCACCCCCGATGTGGCAAAGGTCCCGCAAGGTCTTCTTAAAATCATCCTTCGCCACAGGAGGCAGTTTAGCCTGCGGTGCCGGCTTGTCCTCTCGAGCCCTCTTGCGCGTGATCATGTACGCGGCCACTTCCTGCTCCTTGCCCTGCCTCAACCGGAGGAGGTGCTCCGGGTCAATATCAAGGATCGGCACTGGCTGCCGGCTCAGAAACCTCCTCTCTGCCCCATCCCAGCAGTCGGTCCAGGATAATCGGTAAAAGGCTGTCCGGGCGTTCCACCACTTCACATACTCCGGGGTCACCCGTGGAATCCGACCCGGGGCTGGCACCCTGAAACTGGCAGTGTCTGCCCGATGAAATAAATCCCACCAGGTTCGGGCAGTCTCAGCAGTGGGGCTCCCCCGGAGATTTCGCACCGGCAGGTCAAAGCAAGCACTATATGCCGGGATATGTTGATCATACCCAAAATTCCTGCCGAAGCGAAAGGGATAGTACGGCTCCAGCAGCAGACTGTCCCCTTTGCGGAAAGCCAACACACTAGGACCAATTGATAGTGCCCATGCCCTGAGCTCCGGCTCCAATAGCGGGCGAACCACGTTCTCCTAGCTGATCGAGTGTACATATTTCTCCACTTGGTCGTCTCTGCATTCCCGGTTGCTGTTTACTAGTGGACTGGAGTGAGCGGCCATGGTCCAGAAATGAATAGTGCCTGCACTATCAAGGGGCACCGTCGTCAGTCTGCCCCGGATGTCATACAACCGCATGGACATCGAGCTTGAGGCCACACTCACGAACTCCAGCATCTGTGGAACCAGCCCCCAGCCTTGAATGGTGCGTGGGGCGAACTTTGGAAACAGGGAACAGACCCACGCATTGAAGAAATGCAGTGGGCACACATACCGCGCCTATCGCGGGAATTGGTGAGCGCTGATATCTCCGAGCGCCTTGTATATCAGACACAGGGTAGCTTGACATAGAGACAGCTTGATACCCCAGGCCATCTGACAGGCTGGGTAGATCGCATCCAGTCGGATGATGGTCTCGTCTCCATACGGCATGGCGAACGAGCACAGCCAATAAGTCAGGAATGCTACACAATGCGTCAGCGGGTCGACCCCTGCCGGATTGGGCCCGCTTCAGCGCCCTCGGGAAGAGATCTTCACATCAGCCTTCGCCTTAGCACGCTTCTTGCTGACGGCGGCAGTGCCTATGTGTGGGAAGTCTTTGTATTGTTTCAGGCCGTCGTAGA